>CM069449.1:71203045-71388045 GCA_035610835.1 Ophiura sarsii | reverse complement strand
GGTCATCTGACCCGAACCCTGCCCTCTGATTGGTTCGAGTGTCAATGAGTCATAAGGTAATTTCTCCCGAAAATGGGCGAATGTATCTGGGTCATCTGACTCTGACCCGAATCCTGCCCTCGATTTGGTGCGAGTGTCAATAAGTCATCGGGTAATTTTCCCCAAAAGTGGAGGGGGTGGGTGTATTATCTTTACGGTATACAGTACTAATATATACGAGGGTCATTCAATAAGTTCTACCTCCTCACTCACAACATCGCTAATATGAAGGTCAGCTTCATGGCATTTGTCATGATTATTGCTCTGAATCATAGCTACACATTTATAGTAAATTCTAATTGAAACCTATTTCACTTTTGTCATAGTGCAATCAAAGCGAGAGAGAGATTTTGGGCAAAGGACACGGAAAAAACCCCAAAGATAAAACATCTTTTTTCATTTTCTCTCTGTATTGTATGATTAGGTATAACCGCCCAATTTAAATACTGAAAATAGAAAACAATGGATGATTTCTGAATATAATTCTATACTATCATGTATAAATAAGATTGTAGGCAATATTAACCTTTGTAGCCTGCAAATAGTATAATATCAACTCGAATGTATTGACACGCCTTTAACATACTGGAATACTAATATTCAGTCAAATGTTTGTTGTTTCAAGTCAAGCCACAGTGATGCCTCGAATGTTAAATCTTAACATGATAGTATCTTTATTAGTTTTCCTTATATGCAACATTTAAAATACTTAATCAGGTAGTCAGTGAAAGAAAAATATATCTACGAGATACTTGAAATATATCCATTTAGTCCTGTTTAATGAAGATCTCTTAGTTCCTATGAAAAGCAAATATGACTTTTGCAGCGGTTCTCTAGGGTAGGGTTAAAATTGATGGCTGTCCTAGTCTGGTTCTGGCTAATTAAAGGGCATTTGTATTGTTTAAAGTCGGTTAGAACGATTGTAATTGACCGATAGGTACATTTTGTCTCTTAGAATTGGCCAAATGAATAGCACTTAGGAGACATTTGGCTTTTTTTTACCCGTTTCCGTCGCACTAAATGGAAGTTTGGGTTTTACTGCATATCCAGAATAGTACGATGAGTATTCAGACCAATCTAAATTCATAACAATAATATTTCCTTAGTACAGCTCGAAATAGAACGGACAATGTCAACGCACTTCATTGCAATGTCATTGCAATGTCATTTCAATATCATTGCAATGTCTCAAGGCGTCATTGCAATGTCAGTGCAATATCATTGCAATGTCAGTGCAATATTATTGCAATGTCAGTGTCCATTCTATTTCGAGCTGTACTGTACTATGATTTTGTAGCTAAGATTCAAAGCTTTACTTGTATAATAGTTCATACGACTGGCTTGTATAATAGCAAAGTTATGAGGTAGGAGGTAGAACTTATTGAATGACCTCGTAGGACAAATTTATAATTGAAAAACAAACAAACAAATAAATAAAACAAACAAAAACAATTTGTAAATACCTAGTATATCTGGTATACCCTAAACTACTTTACCCAGGTCACACAAATAAGGTTCAAAATTTGTATCTTTAAATCACGGTATTTATTTCTTCATCAAACTCGGCTGCATACTTTTGACAATATTTGTATATATGTGTATATATAAAAAATCTTATTCTTATATACAGGGTGGTTCAATAAAACGTTGTCAGTTTTTTGAAGCCATTTTTTTAAAATTCTGTAGATTTAAAAAGAAGTATTTTTCAATATTCATCAACTATATGATCTTGACCCTCTATGCTGAAAATATCGTTACAAATAAAAAAAAACCTTACGGTTGCAAAATAACAGCTATTTGAACAAAGTCTGTCCCATTTCACTCTGTCCACGGGTACTGATTTCGCGACGTTTACAACCAGTGTGGTTCAATAAAACGTTGACAGTTTTTCATAGCCATATTTTTCAAAATTGTGGGATTTGGTTTAATTTTTTTTTACATATTCCTCAAAAATATCATCTTGGCACTCTATGCTGAAAATCTCAATGTTAATAATGCTATGGCGGCAAAATGATAGATATTTGAAGAGAATCTCTCCAAAATCTCTTTGTCCGCGGGTAAGTCTAAAGAGGACATCAAAAACTACAGGCCAATAAGTCTGCTCTCCCACCCATACAAAATATTTACAAGAATCCTTCAAACCAGAATGAAGAGAGTACTTGATGAAAACCAACCAAGGGAACAAGCAGGATTCAGGCAAGGCTTCTCAACCACTGACCATCTTCAGGCTTTAAGCCAGCTAATTGAAAAGGCCAATGAGTACCAAATAAAGCTCTGCGTCGGATTCATCGACTATGAAAAGGCGTTCGACTCAGTTGAGCATAGTGACCTCTTCCTAGCATTAAGGAAAATAGGAATAAATGAAGGATATGTTCAAATCCTAGAGGAAATATACACTGACGCTACAGCGAGGATCCATATCGACGAGGACATCTCAAAACCTATCATAATTAACAGAGGTGTGCGACAAGGCGACAAGGCGACACAATCTCTCCAAAGATTTTCACTGCTGCAATGGAAGAGGTGTTCAAGAAGGTAGATATGAAAGAAAGAGGGATACTCATCGATGGAGAGCGGCTAACAGACCTCAGATTTGCAGATGATGTGGCTTTGCTAGCTAACTCAGTGAAGGAATTGGAGGCCTAAACTGTCTGAATACGGAAAGCAGAAAAGTTTGTCTGAAAATGCACAAAGGAAGAAAAATCATGACAAATTTCCAAACAAAGGAGTCCATCGAAATTGACAAGGATAATGATAAAAATCAAGGCAGGCTGGAGCTGCTTCGGCAGAAACAAAACTATTCTCTGCGATAAAACCATACCAATAACATTAAGGACAAGGGTTTTCAATCAATGTGTGCTACCTACCATGACATACGGTGCCGAAACTTGGTCAACAACCAAAGAAACTGAACAGAAACTTCTAGCGCAGCGAGCCATGGAAAGGAGGATGTTAAACATAACAATACGAGACAAACAAAAGAACACTACCATTCGTAATAAAACCAAAGTAAAAGACATCATTAAAAAAATCAAGGAAATGAAATGGAGATGGGCAGGACATATCGCGAGACAAAACGATAATCGGTGGACAATAAGAACAACCGAGTGGCAACCCCGTACAGGCAAAAGGAGAAGAGGCAGGCAGAAACAAAGATGGAGAGACGAGCTAACTGAATACAGAGGAACGACATGGACAAGAGAAGCACAAGACAGACACAGATGGAAGATGCTGAAAGAGGGCTTCAGCCTACAGAGGCTGAAAAAGCCTAGGTAAGGTAAGGTAAGTCTACGGAAAATGACCAGCAAGATAACATTAAATGGCATCGTCACTTTTAAGACATAGATCATAGACAATTACACTTCCAATCTATGAAAATCAATAACTCTAATTAGGGTCACTCGTGGTATTATTATTACGTATTGATTTCACACCTGAATAGATAGTTAAGATGTTAACAATTATACTGGTTTTACCTGGCGGGATCCTCAAATCTTAGATTACTTGCATGCAGTTCATCATTCAGTATTCAATGTAACGTCGCGAAATCAGTACCCGTGGATAGAGTGAAATGGGACAGACTTTGTTCAAATAGCTGTCATTTTGCAACCGTAAAGTTATTTATAACGATATTTTCAGCATAGATGGTCAAGATCATATAGTTGATGAATATTGAAAAAGATTTTTTTTAATCTACAGAATTTTTAAAACAAATGGCTTTAAAAAACTGTCAACGTTTTATTGAACCACCCTGTATATATAATTATATAGTTACAATAGCGTATAGAGAATTAATATAGGTTTTATATACTAGCAGTATTTAGTATGCAAAGCAGACGATGTGGTCTTGTAAAGGTGCTTCCTTATCTTATTACACAATGAGGGCATGTAAAATACCATCATCGTGTGGAGACACGTTTGGCTACTTATCTTTTTACGATAGCTTATACATTATAGATAGATAGATACAGACTGTAACAAAAAAAGTTATACAATCGCAATTTTATTTTTAATTCAATGTTAAAATCATGCAATGTCAAAATCTCTTACACTCTGTGTTAAGTTCCGTTTTGGCTACCAGAATCATTTTATTTGGTCTTTATAACTGCTTGCGTTAAAAGTTATGACCAATCTACTAAGTCGTCTATAAATCGGGTTGGGCCACTTTCACAATAATATCATACAATCTTGCTTGTATAAATTAAATGGTTAGGGTTTCATGCAAGGAAGATTATAGAGAACAATATAATTGTTTTTTCAAATAGTTTTATTTCATTTGAATAAATAAATTCATAAAATAAATAAATAATATTTGTAAAGACCTAACCTTCTTTGTAATACTTTTAACCACTTGAAACGAACCATTGCTGTCTAACAAGAGCGCTGTACTGCTATGTTCCTGGTTCGATTCCATTCATATTCATCCCAGTGATTTTACCATTGATTAAACCAAAGTGGCCCAGGTGATTTCATGACTACTTTAGACAATTGATCATATCTCTGCTTATCGACCATCGATCGTCATGAAACAAAGCTTATTCGAAAGCTAAGAAAATTCCCCTCGCAGGCCATTAAAACTCGAAACAGAAATTTTACGGGAGATATTTTTAATATTTTTTTCAAAACTGTATAACTTTTTTTTTGTTACAGCCTGTATATATCCCAACGATGACCTTCGGGTAGGCCTATCTTTTACCAGTCCAGGTAGGCCTATCTTTTACCATTGACGCATTGAAATGCGTCAATGATTCGCCAAATGCGTCAATGCGTCGCCAAATGCGTCAATGCGTCGTGGAATGCGTTCGAGTTCATAAGAATGGAGTTACCCAATTTCTTGTCATTAAACTCAACACTTCAAAGCGTTAACTTTATTCGATAAAGGCTTCGCAAGGAGATACGATCCACAAAGGCACCAAAACACGATGCACTCTGACGAGGAATCAATCGGCAATGATTCCGAAATAGATATTTCTGAATCCGGCCAATCCAGTAATTCTGAATCCAAAAGGGACTCTTCCGACGAGGAAGAAGGGAACAATGAAAATAGCAAAGATGAATCTTCAAATTCTGATGAGGAAATGTATAGCGATGAACTGGAAGACAATGCAGCGTATCGAATGTTGGCATGCGCAAGCCATAGAAGACATGAATGACGCGTGGACTGAGAAATATGAAAAGTATACTCTAGCTGGTATGAATGAAGAGGATGCGAAGAAAATGGCCGATATAAAAACTCTGTGGGGCGTCAAACTTTTCTTTTTTGATAACTACAGGACTTCTTTTATTCGAAATATCGAGCTGAAAGACGATAATACTCACCAGGAGATAGTGTCGTGATTAAACATCGGAACAATTTTGACGCATTATTTCAGGAAATTGAATCGGATGAGAACATCGAAACAGATGAAGACATTAATGAATAATTATCAAAATATTGACTTTACATTACCATGATTACATCATCATCAAATTGAGATACCCCAACCTATAGCACATAACACAGGTTTTACTATTACATCATCGCCAAATTGGTATAAGAGCATATATAATTATTTACATAAGCTGTGGGTAAGTACCCACACTTGTTGGAACACGAATAATACACCTATCAGTTGTAAGACGCACTATACGACCCCCGGGAGAGGTTCGTCATGGTTGTGTCGTTTATCACCACATTCTTAACGGAGGGTACGTCAGTGGCAGCCTTTGGTCCGTCAACAAATTGACGAAGGGTGCGTCAAGGTCCGTCACTTTACATGGGTGCGTCACAGTGTACATCTTTATACGAACAACAACATACATGAAATAATAAGATCTTTAAATATATACTATACCACCAACCAGGCTCTACTTAAATACCGCAAACATCACTTTTCCGATACTTTATACCGCATGTTCTAAAATGCCTGAAATCACTCGATCGCCATTGCAAGTGTGCAAGCCTGAGTTTGGTAAACGGAAAAAACCAACGAACCGACAGTACACCGAGAACGTTTCCATTTTGAGAGTAGTGTCACGTATAAGATAGGGGATGAGCATTGCGCTCTACCACACAAGCGCAGAACAATCTAACAACAGCAGAGGTAGGTGGACAGGCCCCCGGACTTGGATTTGGTCGGGAATGTACGGCAGGAGATTCAAATAAAAAACACACCTGTTTCTAAGGGTGATTTGTGGAAAAACGGTACCCATTTCTAAGGATTTTGCTTCATTTATAGACCCCCGTTCGCAAATGATCTGGAAAATAAACCACTTTTTCGCAATTCGCGAAAATAGACCCATTTTTTAAGATTTTTTGTGTGGAGAACTAGACCCAGTTTTTGCAATTCGCGAAAATATACCCATTTGTTAAAGGATTTTAAAATAGACCCATCTGTAACAAGTGGGGCAATTTTTGGGTTTTCAGAGATTTTCCATCACAAAATCATCCCAGTATGTTTTTTTTTTTAAAGCGACCCATTAGAGCGTCACTATCCCCGTATACCGCAGTAATTAGGTGAGTACCCCCCCCCCCCCCCCCCCCCCCCGGACACAGACATCAACCAACGAAAAGTCGGGTATTAACACAAAACACTATTAGAGCCCAGCCGCCCCGGAAATAAGGCCAAATGGTGTTAACGGTTAATACATTCGAGGCCAGGCACAGGCCGAGGCTAAGCTGAGGGAGCCGGGGCATCCCCTGCCAGGCTTTCCACCCTGTCCCCATCACCGAAATGACAATCTTTGATATGACTGTACAGTCAGTTATGACCACCCCCCTTGATCACAGGCCTATCCCTCGTGCCCCCCCCCCCCCCCCCCCCCACCCCCCACAATCTAAAAACAAAAAGAACATAAAGACACATTGATAGTTTATAGTTACGCTACCGCACGGCTGTTTGATCCCACATAATTTGTCCGTTTTATTCTGAGAACACCGTAATTTGCTGGCCCGGTTCTGGTTTTAACTGATTTCAAGTACCTGAATATAATGGCCATCTTTTGTAGAAATTTCAGAACATTTGATGTTGCCATTTCGGAGTATGGAGAAAGAGCTTTGAATATTATTATTTACTATAATAGCGCCCTCATCGGCCACATTTCCAATAGAGTTACATGTAAAATGTGTGTAAAGTAGAAAATGCCGATAATTTAAAAAGGGCTCTATCAATTTTCGTGAAATTTTCACCGTATACTCGTATTCATTAGCGCTACCTAAATCAGGTCAGACCATAACTGGGCCACTATGTAATCTTTTTATTTACCATCAACAATGTCAAGTCTACCGTCAGATGCTTGAGAAGGCTAAGTGTGACCACCATCGCAACGAGGTTGCAAAATGTAGTGACCGTCAACTATTCAGTTTTGTGAATCGCATGTCAAAACCATCGGGAAGTTGTGCATTACCAGATTATGATTCGGAAAAGGACTTAGCGAATAATTTCGGTGACTTCTTCCACAAGAAAGTCCGCGATCTCCGGAATAAACTTGACAACATATCACCACCAGAACCTTCGGTTGATGTTCAGGACAAGTGTAACGTTGCCTTTACATCGTTTCATAACATTACCGAGGACGATGTAAGGAAACCTATCACTAAGTCAACTTCTGCTACTTGTAGTCTAGACCCTATACCAACAACTCTATTAAAAAGCTGCTTGGACTCTACTCTGCCGCACATAACACACATTGTGAACAGCTCATTGAATTCCACGAAATGCATAATGCTCCAATTTGTATAAAAGTATATTATGATCAATTGTATCAAATGCTTTTGATAAATCTAGAAAGATTCCAATAGTGGTTTCGTTTCTCTCAACAAAAAGCAATATTGAAGTGAGAAAACTGGTGCGTTGCCTGACATTCACTTACTTCAGATGTCATTACGAGAGATGATACATCAACCTCATCTAAGGCTTTCCGAATCTTATCAGTTTTGGTTTTGAAGAACCTGGCAAACCTTTCACTCATATCATTGGGAGAGTCATATACAGGGTCACATTTTTTAACCTGGGCTACATTTGTGTTACATTGGTCATTTTCATGAAACATACATCATTTTTCTGTTGTGGTAGAATATATCAAAATGTTTACATCTAAAGGGTATGAAACCATATATATATTTGGAAAGCTCATAATATAAGGATTGTAAATTTTTAAACTAGAAATCAAATATACATGGTGACCTAAACATTATACAGGGTGTAACAATTAAAATGTTATACAAAATGATGATTTATTTTTTTCTTCCACAGTCTAAATGCAGGATCTATGTGAAGGATATACATGTTTTTGTTGTATTTGAGTAAATTACCCACCCAGCGAATACAATATTAATTAGTCAGCTTATTTGGAAGTATATATATATATATACGGGGTGGTCAAATACCCAATGTTAAATACTGAAAAAACACCAATTTAAACAAGATATGAAATATATGATAATTCAGAACAAGTTTGAGTGACTATCGTTAACCATCACTATGTAATTATAAAACATTGTTTCACACAGCAATTTAATATACAGGGTGTTTAAACTACCATGTACACCCATGGTAAAATAAAAAGGTACCGGGTTAGTATCCGATACTTACCGGATACTAATCCGATACCACTTGGATACTTTTTTTGGAAGTATCCACAAGTATCCACTAGCGGATACTTTTGTGGATTATAACCCGATGATGTACCGCTGGATTATAATTTAAACTTAGTCTCAAATATCATAATCCAAAAGGTATCCACAGATCACATTACTGACACTAGGTCAGAGGTCACAATTTCAAAAAATGCAAAATGGCAGTTGGATACATGAACATATAAATTTTAGCTGGCAAAAGAATCGAAGGATGATGATGTTTTACCATGTTTATGACAATAAAGAAGTTTGGATATGCTTGTAGATGACATACATGCACTGCTGTACTACAGGTAAATTACTATAAGCTATTTTTTATTTGCATATATAGAAGCTTAAACGGTATAATGTAGATTCTAATAAGCTTACGTTTTGCCTATAATACACTATAGAATAAGATGGAATATATTATTAGTATAGGCTATACCTAAATAACTTTGGTAAGGGAACCGTAACAGTGTGGGATATGTTTATAGCAATCTATGTGACAAGAACAGAAATTGCTTAATTATTTTAAATGCAATGAGCAGTTTGAAATGTATGTGTTGCCAACACCACAGTTTGGCTGCAAAACAAAAAATGGCTACTTTTTGTGTTGGGCCATGCATGGTAAGGCCTCAGTTGCACCTCAGTTGGTGAAATTTTCAGTTGGCAACACGAGCAAATTAATAATATAGTACTCGTGAGTCCTGATATCAGTACATCAGTGCAGTTTGGATACTGGGACAAAGCTGTTATCAGGTATAATATGGCTTGGTCTATAATATGTCTATTGGATGCTATGTGTGTATACCAAAATGTGCATGATCATGCCTCGTAACTATTGAGGGCTATAAAAGTATCCGCTAAAAAGCGGATGATAACCGGATACTATCCCACAAAAAAGTATCCATAAAAGTATCCGCAAAAGCCACCGGGTTATAATCCGATGGCATTTTCACATGCAAATTAGGTATCCATAAAAGTATCCGCAGAAAGCGGACTAGTATCCGGTTATAATCCACAAAAGTATCCACAGAAAGCGGACTAGTATCCGGTTATAATCCACAAAACGATCTACTGAATTTTCAAAACCCACCGGGTTATAACCGGATACCTAACTAATTTGCATATATAACCCACCGGGTTATAACCGGATACCAAATTAATTTGCATGTGAAAATGGTATCGGGTTATGATCCGCTGCCTTTTGCGGATTATTACCGGATTATGATCCGATACCATGCTATATTTTCCTATGGGCAGTACGTGAGTATTATGTTGTCATCTCATCTACTACAGTTATTGATACCATAACTCAACTGGCAACAGTGGGCATTCTAAAGTATCATATTAATATGTGTTGCATATAAAGTAATGACAATTTTGGCTAGTACATGTAGTACCAGTTGTGGTCATAGGTCTTAAAGACATTCCTGAGGCAGGAGTCCAGTAATACTTTCAAATGTAGGTCAAGAGAAACCATTCATTCATGCAAATAGGACAATAAGATTTAGTCAGTTGTTGATTACTGTGTGTGGTAGAGCATGACATTGTATGCAATGAAATCATTTGCATACTTGGGACTTCTATACCACACCGCTACCAGTTGTTTGTGAGGACATTTTTAGTTTTAACAATTTTCCACCCATGTATTACATAGCAACCACCTCCTCCTCCTCCACTCCCTCCTCCTCCACTCCCTCAACCACCCTGACTTATTATACTTAACGAGCTGTATTAATTAAAGCAAAATTGATAGATTTTTTCTCTCTTCAGATTAATAAAAGGTATTAAATCGTCTTTAAGATAAGCCCAAACACAAGTCAATTTGATAAAGAGTTACTCAAATACAATAGCCTAAAGACAAAAACCCCTCTAAAATGTAACAAAACCACGGTGCCGAGGTTAAAAAACGTGACCATTAATTGCACAATTTTTTCTTCAGATTAACTTTTTTGGGTAGCCTATATAGGAATCTTTTCTTATAAAAAAAGGGACAAATTATATAATTATATTATAATTATATATATATATATATATATATATATATATATATATATATATATATATATATATATATATATATATATATATATATATATGTGTATATATATATATATATATATATATATATATATATAGACATAATCACTGCGTTACGGGGACAATGAGTACGAAAGTGGAGAAAAAACTAATTAGACCATGATCGTCTCCTATACCTTGAGCAACTACGCCTCGTTAACGACTTGATATTGCAAGCTAAGACCAATTTTCTCCGGACTAAGATAGCTGATGCGAATGATAAAGATCTGTACTCCACTGTGAATACCCTGCTTAACAGGGACAAACGACCTGTGGTCCCCATCTTTGGAACTCTCTCGAAAATTCATACAAAGTTTCAAATTCGGTAAAACATTTTCGTAATAAATTCAAGCAAAAACTTATTTCAAGTTACGATTAATTGATTTTTTTAGAGCACTATTTCAATTTTACTTTATGGTTGTTTGATGATATTCTTTTTGAGCATTGTCCTTTGTCTTGTCCGGTTTATATTGTTGGTGTCATATTTAGGTTTTAAATTTGGCTGTATTGGTTTTGTGTTTAATTGTCCCAGGGCTTCAGGGGATGGCACTTTACAGGCCTTTTTGGCCTTCTAGCCGTCTCCTCCATAACCGTTTCGTTTTTCTGTTGTTGTAAATTATCTGATTGTTTCTTACTGATTTTTGATGTAATTTGATGTTATTTGTGATTTTAATGTTATGGTAATAAATGATGAATGAATGAATCTATTGCAACAGTTGACGAAGTTGAAACGGTAATGGGTAAACTCTCAAACAAGACATACTCCCTAGATCCCTTACCCACGTGGCTGTTGAGGGAGAATATTGGGGTTGTTTCACCATTCATAACTCGTATTGCCAATGCCTCCATGCAGTATGGTGTCTTCCCAAATGCCCTGAAGTCTGCTATCGTTACGCCAGTCCTGAAAAAGCAATCCTTAGACTCTAACAATCTCAAAAACTACAGACCGGTCTCGAATATTCATTACCTTGCTAAAGTACTTGAGACTCTTATTGCTAGCCGATTAAAGGACTTTTTCACTGAGCATAGTTTGGACGATCCACTCCAGTCTGCGTACCGTAAGAGACACAGCACTCAAACTGCCCTCCTGAAAGTGCAGGGGGACATTCTCCATCAATTGGATAGAAACCGTGTTGTTCTGTTGGTTATGTTGGACTGCAGCGTTTGACACGATATACCATGTCACGCTTATTCGTCGTCTTGAAAACTAATTTGGAATAACGGATCCACCTCTCGACTGGTGCAGAACCTACATGTCCTCCAGGCGCAGCCGTGTTAGTATTGAGGGGATATTTTCCAAGAACATGTCCCTTAACTGTGGCGTGCCACAGGGATCCATAATGGGACCACTTGTCTTCAACAAATATACTCACCCTCTTGGCAGAATCATCTCCGGTCACAAGCTATGGTACCACAAGTATGCTGATGATTATCAATTGTACACGTCTTATAATCCGAACATTCCAAACGACCATGAAACAGCTATTAAGCGCATGCATGACTGTATAAATGACATCAACGCGTGGGTGACTTTTAATAAACTTAAACTCAACATAGGAAAAACCGAGTTCTTAGTCATTGGATCAACTTATCATCTAAACTTACAGAACTTACTCTCTCGCGTGGAAAGTGCTGCTGCAACAGTCGGTCTCCAGATGAATGCAACAAAAACCAAATTCATGACCTACAACATCAAAGGCAATGCTACACTGAACACCATTGATGGGAACCACCTAGATCAGGTCAATGACTTCCAGTACCTTGGTTCATGGGTAGACGAATCTGAAAGAGATTTTAAAATCCGCAAGGCCCTTGCCTGGAAGGCATGTAACAAGATGCGCACCCTCTGGAAATCTAATCTGTCAGCCTCCTTGAAGATCAGCTTCTTCCGTGCTGCTGTAGAAAGCATTCTACTTTATGGCGCAGAAGGGTGGACATTAACAAACAGACTTGAGGCAAGACTTGACGGCTGCTATACCAGACTACTAATGATGGTATTAAACCTCAACTGGAAGGATCATCCCACAAGAGAGGAAATCTATGCAGGGCTACCAAAAATATCAGAAATTGTTCAGCGTCGACGCCTCAATTTTGCTGCCCACTGTGTAAGAAGGCTGAATGAATCAGTGTCTCAACTAGTCTTCTGGACCCCAACTCAAGGCCAACGTACTCAAGGGAGACCAAGGTTGACATACCCCACGCTGCTTAGTAAAGATGCTGGAAAAATTACAATTACAGATCGGTACGGCAATTGTGAAACCAGTTTCAACAGGGGAGCGTGTTGGCGCAGCGGTTAGTTCTCTCGCCTTGCACCAATGAAACCCGGGTCAATTCTGTGCACGACCGCGGGCTTTATGTGCATTTGGTTTATCACGATCCAGGACACGCTTCGCAGGTTTTCTCCGGGTACTCCGGTTTCCTCCTGCTTTCAAAATCTGTGATCAGTTGTTTCGGTTATCAAAAACTTCCTTGACCCAAAGGTATTTGGGGAGCTGCGTTGAAAAATGGTGGATGTTACAATCTAACTGCGGATAGGTTTGCACTAGAAATTGGCAGCACCCTAGTTGATGCGACATGATTCTGATGATTCACCAGCAGCAAAATCACAGCGCTTTGAGCCATTTGGAAAAGGCGCTATATAAATACTGATTATTATTATTATTATTATTCGCAATCTCGGGATATTTTTTGATCAGACTATGTCCATGGACAAACAAGTCACAGAGCTCTGCCGTAAACTCAATTACCAGATATACAACATTGCTCGTATCCCCAGATACCTCGACACAGAAACCTGTCATCACATTGTACGATCTCCCGTCACATCTCGCATGGACTATGGCAATTAATTCTCTGCTAGCCGGTCTCACTGAAAATAATCTATACAAACTCCAGCGTGTCCAAAATAAAGCCTCTCGCATAATTTTCCAACTCAAACGAGGTGATCATATATCGCCTTACCTTCACAGCCTACACTGGCTTCCGGTCAGACAGAGAATCAACTTCAAACTTCTTGTTATCATGTACCAATGTGTTCATCATGAAGCTCCATCTTATTGGAGGACGGGTACCGGCATCCTAAGATTTTGAAATCAAAGTTTGTGTGTGAAATATCTCGAAAAATACAGCTTGAATGAGTAAGATTTTTGGATACGATATTGGTACAGTATTTACCTCGGCTGAGTTCGAGGGAAAGGTTATTTGGACAATCATGATGGAAAATGTTCCCACGATAGGGATATTTATTCCCAGTATCCGATATCGTCACATCATAGAAAATGGCGGTGATTCTAGTTCGTGTACCCCCGTATAACGCCCGTAATTGTTTATATACTCCGTAACGCTCAGTCGCTGAGCGCAAGCGTTGATCACCGTATTTCAGATAGGGGCGTCAAAAAATGGGGGATGTAGTCTACGTCATTTTGTTGCGCCGTAGTTTACTACCCATGTGTGTGAGCGGAAAGAGTTGTGAGCGTTGTAGAGTATGGTACCTAAACTAACGAGCTCGTTTTGTAACGACCTCAACGTCTACGTAATTTCCCATTTGTTCACCGCTAGGCTAGGTACCACCCCTAGATATTGCCTCAGAAAAAAATTGTGTTTGCGATTTCGTCTTTATTAATCCATCAATGGATTTCAGATTTTGTGAGCATGTACAAATCGCAAATAACTTGGACGAGTTCAAAGTTGGGGTTAATCTGCCTCATAGGAGTAAAAATATTTTTTTGCCTTGAGAAGCATATTTTTCTTAGTAAAATACAACGATTCATGCTCGGGGGTGGTACTCACGTATGTAAGGCATACGGGGACGTGCCGCTCCAGCGGGCGTTTTTTTCATGAGACATCCTTAGCCATGGGTAGGCTTTTCAACTGAAAAATCCTTAGACATGGGTCTATCCAAAATCACCCTTAGAAATGGGTAGGTTTTGAATCTCCAGTGGCACGCCCGCCCGACTAAACCAAATATGAGTACCCCCCCCCCCCCCCCCTTTCCTGGGGATGCATGAGCGTTGCTATTACATGCCTTCGACATGGATGTGGCGATAGTGATGAGCTAATCGATGCGCGAGTGCATATTTTTGTTTTATGTTAACATAACAAACAGAGTCGCGCGATCATGTTCATGAATGTTGGTTCAACCAAGGAGTTATTATAGTTAATATAATAACTCCTTGGTTCAACCATGTCTGCAGGCTGAATAATAAACAAGTTATAACCAAAAGTAGTTTGCCTCATATTGCTGAAAACTGGGCAAATCATGCAAATTTTGAACCATTTTAGGTAAAAAAGGTTTACTTTCATGATGTCTAGTTGCTTGTGCGGGGTTATATAGACGTAGACATCAGTGAATACATCCTAGCCACATCCTACTACATCGGTGTATTCATCTAGGTAAACATGGAGTTTTCTACATATTTTGGTAGTTTACTACCCATGTGTGTGAGCGGAAAGAGTTGTGAGCGTTGTAGAGTATGGTACCTAAACTAACGAGCTCGTTTTGTAACGACCTCAACGTCTACGTAATTTCCCATTTGTTCACCGCTAGGCTAGGTACCACCCCTAGATATTGCCTCAGAAAAAAATTGTGTTTGCGATTTCGTCTTTATTAATCCATCAATGGATTTCAGATTTTGTGAGCATGTACAAATCGCAAATAACTTGGACGAGTTCAAAGTTGGGGTTAATCTGCTTCATAGGAGTAAAAATATTTTTTTGCCTTGAGAAGCATATTTTTCTTAGTAAAATACAACGATTCATGCTCGGGGGTGGTACTCACGTATGTAAGGCATACGGGGACGTGCCGCTCCAGCGGGCGTTTTTTTCATGAGACATCCTTAGCCATGGGTAGGCTTTTTAACTGAAAAATCCTTAGACATGGGTCTATCCAAAATCACCCTTAGAAATGGGTAGGTTTTGAATCTCCAGCGGCACGCCCGCCCGACTAAACCAAATATGAGTACCCCCCCCCCCCCTTTCCTGGGGATGCATGAGCGTTGCTATTACATGCCTTCGACATGGATGTGGCGATAGTGATGAGCTAATCGATGCGCGAGTGCATATTTTTGTTTTATGTTAACATAACAAACAGAGTCGCGCGATCATGTTCATGAATGTTGGTTCAACCAAGGAGTTATTATAGTTAATATAATAACTCCTTGGTTCAACCATGTCTGCAGGCTGAATAATAAACAAGTTATAACCAAAAGTAGTTTGCCTCATATTGCTGAAAACTGGGCAAATCATGCAAATTTTGAACCATTTTAGGTAAAAAAGGTTTACTTTCATGATGTCTAGTTGCTTGTGCGGGGTTATATAGACGTAGACATCAGTGAATACATCCTAGCCACATCCTACTACATCGGTGTATTCATCTAGGTAAACATGGAGTTTTCTACATATTTTGGTCAACTAATTTTCAAAACAATGTCGCCCTCTGTAGTCAATGATATGAACATCCCTACCCTAGCATAGGCTATACCTTTTAATTGAAAAAATATCTATATTATCGACTCGCACATAGAAACGATTGGTTCTTTAAAAAAAATGAATGATTTATCCAAACATTAATAATGATATTTGCGTCCATTTTCCAAATTTTGACATTTGTCAGTCAGCAGACTCAGGCCTACTTAATTTTTTTTTTAAATGCTCATGATTTCTATACGAAAGACATTTTTGTCATGAAATTGATTGCGACTTGACTTTTTTGTATCATCGATCTCATATGTACCCCCAAAAAATGAATTATTTAACCAAATAATGGTATTTGGGCTAATTTGTCAAATTTTGATATTTGTCGGTCAAGCCGAGAATTTAAAAAAAGAAGTTATGATTTCTATGCGAATTACTTTTTTGTCATCAAATTGATTGCGGCTTGACTTTTTTGTATCATTGATCTCATACGTACCAAAAAAAGAAGAATTATTTAACCAAATAATGGTATTTGGGCTATTTTTTCAAATTTTGATATTTGTCGGTCAAGCCTAGAATTTAAAAAAAATCATTAAGCCTATGATTTCTATGCAAACAACTTTTTTTGTCGTCAAATTGATTGCGACTTGACTCTTTTGTATCATCGATCTCATATGTACCCAAACAAAATTGAATTATTTTACCATATAATGGTATTTGGGCTAATTTTTCAAATTTTGATATTTGTCGGTCAAGCCTAGAATTTAAAAAAAAAAAATTATGATTTCTATGCGAATGACTTTTTTGTTGCCGAATTGATTGCGGCTTGACTTTTTTGCATCATCGATCTCATATGTACCAAAACAAAAAATGATAATTATGATTTCTATGCGAATGACTTTTTTGTTGCCGAATTGATTGCGGCTTGACTTTTTTGCATCGTCGATCTCATATGTACAAAAAAAAATTGAATTATTTAACCAAATAATGGTATTTGGGCTAATTTTTCAAATTTTGATATTTGTCGGTCAAGCCTAGAATTAAAAAAAAAAATCTATGCGAATGACTTTTTTGTCGCCAAATTGATTGCGGTTTGAGTTTTTTGTATCATCGATCTCATATGTACCAACAAAAATTGAATTACTTAACCAAATAATGGTATTTGGGCTACTTTTTCAAATTTTGATATTTGTCGGTCAAGCCGTAGAATTTTAAAAAAAATCATTAAGCCTATGATTTCTATGCAAACAACTTTTTTGTCATCAAATTGATTGCGACTTGACTCTTTTGTATCATCGATCTCACATGGACCCAAACAAAATTGAATTATTTTACCAAATAATGGTATTTGGGCTAATTTTTCAAATTTTGATATTTGTCGGTCAAGCCTAGAATTTAAAAAATGATAATTATGATTTCTATGCGAATGACTTTTTTGTTGCCGAATTGATTGCGGCTTGACTTTTTTGCATCGTCGATCTCATATGTACACAAAAAAATTGAATTATTTAACCAAATAATGGTATTTGGGCTAATTTTTCAAATTTTGATATTTGTCGGTCAAGCCTAGAATAAAAAAAAATCTATGCGAATGACTTCTTTTGTCGCCAAATTGATTGTGGCTTGAGTCATCGATCTCATATGTACCATCGATCTCATATGTACCCCAAAAAATTGAATTACTTAACCAAATATAGGTATTTAGGCTAATTTTTCACATTTTGATATTTGTCGGTCAAGCCTAGAATTTAAAAAATAATAATTATGATTTCTATGCGAATGACTTTTTTTGTTGCCGAATTGATTGCGGCTTGACTTTTTTGCATCATCGATCTCATATGTACCAAAAAAAATTTGAATTATTTAACCAAATAATGGTATTTGGCTAATTTTTTCAAATTTTGATATTTGTCGGTCAAGCCTAGAATTAAAAAAAAAATTGTTATGATTTCTATGCGAATTACTTTTTTGTGGTCAAATTGATTGCGGCTTGACTTTTTTGTATCATCGATCTCATACGTACCAAAAAGTGTTTGAATTATTTAACCAAATAATGGTATTTGGGCTAATTTTTCAAATTTTGATATTTGTCAGTCGAGTCTAGAATTTAAACAAAATTGTTATGATTTCTATGCGAACAACTTTTTTGTCGTCAAATTGATTGTGACTTGACTTTTTGTATCATCGATCTCATACGTACCCAAACAAAATTGAATTATTTAACCAAATGATGGTATTTGGGCTAATTTGTCAAATTTTGATATTTGTCGGTCAAGCCTAGAATTTAAAAAAAAAATCATTATGATTTCTATGCGAATGACTTTTTTGTCGCCAAATTGATTGCGGCTTGAGTTTTTTGTATCATCGATCTTATATGTACCAACAAAAATTGAATTACTTAACCAAATAATGGTATTTGGGCTAATTTTTCAAATTTTGATATTTGTCGGTCAAGCCTAGAATTTAAAAAAAAAATGTTGTGATTTCTATGCGAATTACTTTTTTGTCATCAAATTGATTGCAGCTTAAAACTTTTTTGTATCATTGATTTCATACGTACCCAAACAAAATTGAATTATTTAACCAAATAATGGTATTTTGGCTAATTTGTCCAATTTTGATATTTGTCGGTCAAGCCTAGATTTAAAAAAAATAAATTATGATTTCTATGCGAATGACTTTTTTTTTGTCACCAAATTTATTGCGGCTTGACTTTTTTGCATCATCGATCTCATACGTACCCAGACAAAATTGAATTATTTAACCAAATAATGGTATTTGGGCTAATTTGTCAAATTTTGATATTTTAGAATTTAAAAAATGAAAGAAATTCTATGAGAATGACTTTTTTGGCGCCAAAATTATTGACTTTTTTGTATCATGGATCTCATACGTATTAAAAAATAAAATCATATAATGATATTTGGGTCCATTTTCCAAATTTCGACATTTGGCGGTCAGGCAAATTAAAATAAACCTTATGATTTCTATGCGAATATAATATTATATATAATTGTTGTCGTCAAATTGATCTCATAGGTAACTAAAAAGGTGATAAAACAACAAAATGCAACAATGAATGAAACTGTAAAGTGCAAGTGAATGGCAGTAACAAAACAAGTAAATAAAGATGAATGATCGAATCTTTGACAAAAATAAATAATCACAATAGAGTTAAGATTACATTATGTTGATATCCATGCTGATCAAATTACGGGCGAAATATCTGTTTTCAATCGACTACGAAAACTAATCTCAGCCTCATTCAATACATCGCGAGACTGCCGCATTATGCGTATTCGCTGTCAATCGAGAGTAAAATCCATTTTACCGCAAAGCTTTTTTAAATTGCCTCTTTATTCAGTTTAAGGGGGGACTTAAGAAAGTTTTTGATTTGATTTTTTGAATTTTGTGAGTGCTGTAATTATTGAACTATTAATCAAATGTATATAAAAGTATACATTTTTGGAAAGGAAATGGATCAGAGAATCCAAATTTGGCGTTAATTTTTGGTAGATTTTTTGAGAAAATCACAAAATTCACTTTTTTGACCCAATTTTTTTTAACAAAGCTAACAAAAAATAATTTTGAGTAAAAAATTGCCAAATCACTTTATAATGTTGTTAAGACACTAATGAAGGGACGATTTTTTTTTTTAAAACCAAATCTAATATTTTTGAAAATTTTGACCAAAAAGTGCCAAAAAACGTGAAAAAATTGATTTTTAATTTTTTTTTTACACTTTTTTGTCAAAATTTCAAAAAATATTGGATTAGATTAAAAATTAAAAAAATCGTCCCTCCAGTAGTGTCTTAAGAACCATATTCAGTAAGAATCAAGGAAATGTTGAAAAATGTGGCAGACTGAAAAATATGAATTTTCTTCATACCTTGTGCATGGATGGACCTATGGTCAAAGTCAACAAATATGGAAAAAAAATTGGTGTCACATGTATGTTACCATGGTAACGGGCAATTCCATTAATTTGATGATTTTTCTCATTTTTTGCTGTTTTATATGCTAATTTTAGCTCAACTTGGATCTCACATTTGTAGCATACAAAATACTTTTAACAAATTCTTGTTTTTATATATGAAAGGGCAGTCCACAGTCAAACTAATCCATATTTAAAAAAAAATCTTGGAATTTGCAATTGGACTATACCATGTTTCCAAATAGGGGTGTTTCGTCCCTTTTACAAACTATCATTTATTAGCCAAATCTAATCACCGTTAACCCTGAAAGTGGCACTTTTTTTTCAAAGATATTTTGCATGTAGAGAGTAACAGTGTTGCTCAATTGAATTCCAATGAGAAAAGTGTGGGTAATCTTTAAACATGGCAGCAGTGTTTCCAGAAAGATAGGTATTTTTGAAAAATCTTAAAATGCCTATTATCGAAAAACAGACAATTAAACAGTGAATTACATATATATAAGCGTTGATTAGGAGATATATTGAAGATATTACTTTGTTTGTGAATGTTTGCAATAACATAATATGAAATGTACTTGTTAAAGTTGCCAGAGTTCTCATTTTTACCTCAAATTAGCAATATTGCAACATATGCCATGTTTAGTATAGTATTAACATATATGCGCAAACCGTTTGTGTGATAACTTCTGAGTTTATATCAGTTTATAAATATAAGTCTACATGCTGCTAACTTTAGAGTCAATATCTCCACAAACAGAGCCTTTTAAGGCTCAGTTTGATTACATATCCCTTAAACACCCCTATTTTGAAACATGGTATATTCCATGTTGAATTAAATCAATCTCTTGATGTTTTGTTATATTTATTATGCTTAATCTAGCTAATAGAGGGTCATAGTTTCAGATCATGCTTGCTACATGATCTTTTATGACTTTATACGTACTGACATCATTTTCAAAAAAGAAAATTGAAAAAATTGCAAAATCCAGGGTGCCCCGGCCAAAAAACCACAAAAAGTCGGCCATTTTGGAAAAACAGTATTTTGATCATAAATCAATCATGTTGGTCCAATCAATTTGAATTTGGTGGCAATACCCATGTTTGTTGGGACATAGAATAACCTTACACAACTTTTATCGCATGACGATGTTTCGTTTTCCTGAAAATGGCATTTTTAGTGAAAATAGCCCTGTGAGGGCGCTGTTTAAAAAAGATACCTTTCGCATCGTAGCATCTCAAATTCTAATGTTGAGATATGATAGGAGTTACATTTTAGGCATTTCCTGAAAATCTGAGTAAAATACCATTGTTGTTTTGAAGCTACATCATTTTGAACATCTTTAAATTGTCTCCTTCGAAACACACACTAATGAAAGTTCGTTGACCCCTGTACTATCCTATGGAAGTGCTTTTAACGCGTTCTTTTGATTCCACGGTAAAACGAAAAGAGGTAACATGCTCACATCTTCAGACAATGTTTCTCGACACACTCTTAACACATTTCATTTATTCAAATTCATTTTTATCCCCCTGGTTTGTAAAACCAGAAGGGGATTTTGTCATCATGTAATGTGTGTCTGTCTGTCCGTGCGTATGTCGGGGTGTGTAGGGGTGCGTTGACAAATACCTGCGAACGAGGACGCACACCCGTCTTTTACATTCCAACTGAGGACACACCTGCAAACGTGGACGACCTCGGTTCCTTGATACGTGCAAAATATTGCAAACAACGTTAAAACGCTATTTAAACGAGGTCCTCGTATCACCTCTACCCCCCTTAGGCCTCAGTGAGATAGTACACAGTCTAATTGGCGGTTTGTCACCCGTGTAAGCCGCCATTTTGGTCCTCGATGTGTCGGTGTGTGTCCAGGTTGGTGGGTCCTCGTTTGGATAGTGCCAAAACTGGGTCCTCTTTTGCAGGTCATTACAAACAGGGGTGTGTGTGCCTTTTGGTTAGCCTTTTTTTTCCAAATGCTGTATCTGTTGAAAGGATGGACGGATTGACTTCAAACCTTCCGTGATAGGTAGGCCATGGTCAAACACTGTAGCTGCTTGTTTGGGGTCTAATTTGCAAAGGTCATCTGAGGTCAAAGGTCATCTAGAGGTCAAATCGTAAAAGTTGCGCCGATTGACGTCAAACTTAGAAAAAAGAAACATGAACGCCGGGTGATTATTTTTTGGATCTAATTTGCATAGGTCATCTGAGGTCAAAGGTCATCCAGGGGTCAAATCGTAAAAGTTGCACGATTGACTTCAAACCGTAAAAGTTGCACGATTGACTTCAAACTTGGAGAAAAGAAACATGAACACCGGATGAACATGTCTAAAATAAATTAGGGGTCATCCGAGGTCAACCAAGGTCAAAGGTCAACAAGGGATTAAATTGTGCCATGAACACCGTGGGAACATGTAAAAAAATAATAAGAGGTCATCTGAGGTCCAAGGTCATCCAGAGGTCAAATCGTTAAAGTTGCCCGATTGACCTCAAACTTGAAGAAAAGAAACATGAACACCGGGGGAACATGACCCATATATGACCTTTGACCTCATTTAGTTGATCTCCCAGCCAGGGGGATTCGCAAGTCGTGACTTGCAGTATTTTTATTAATGCGATAGCTACTTTTTTGCAAAGCGCCCTCACAGTCCAAATTTGACCAAAATCAGCTATTACAAGAAAACGAAGGGGTTATATGAGACGAAACCAGCATAGAATGACATCTTGTACCTTTAAACATGGGTATTGCCACCAAAATCAAATAAATTAGACCAAAAATGACTGAGTTATGATCAAAAGTCTGTTTTTTCCAAAATGGCCGACTTTTTGTGGTTTTTTGGCCGGGGCACCCTGGATTTCGCATTTCTTTCAATTGTTTTGTTGAAAATATTGTCAGTAGGCATAAAGTCATCAAAAAATCATGTAGCAAGCGTGATCTGAAACCATGACCTAAAAATGACCCTCTATTATTATATTGCTGATGATCATATGCGTTCACATCATTATTATGACACATCTAAGGGCTATTAACAAGTTCTACTAACATGGCAACACTGTCTTGACCTTTTGTTATTCACACATGAATGTAAATAAACTTCACTTATAGTGATACAGTAAATGGATGTAGCTGCCAAAAGCAGATTTAAGAAGAATTCTGTTTGTTTAATACGAGTCTATTCTGCCATGAATAAAGTTAAAACTCAACCTACCTGGCAACACTTTTTTTTGAATATGCACTTTGAAACATGAGCAACATTATCCCTGATCCAAAAATAGTTGTTCTCTATTTTAGACATAACAGGATGATTTATTAAATAGTTTGCTGAAATTAAACGTGTATTTTCACACCATGTAATACCGATTTTTTTTGGAAAAAGTCAACACTTTCTGGCAACACTGTTTCAACAGGTATGAATTACCCATGGATATTTTTACATATTATTATTCAGACATCCCTCAAGCTTTCATTTGTAGAAGATGAATGCAAAAAAAACACCACTTTGCTAGTTGTGATTAATTTACGAAGGTGTATTTTTTTCACACGATTTATTATGAAAAACACCCCTTTTTCAAATAATGGTATACCCCACAATACAATTTGTACAAGTTTTTTTGTTGGACGGAATGAAAGTTGAGACATGTATGGTTATATTGTTGAATGAAAATAAAATCCTGGTTGTATTGTTTGTTCAAAATGATATGTGTAAATTAGCAGTTTTGAATTTCTGAAAAATTGAAAATGTTGTTAAAAACCATGAAAATTCTAATATGTGTCGTTGTCATGGCAACGAAGGCAAAAAAAAAAAAAAAGTTCCATTTTAGTGTTTATTGACCAAAGGTCTATCAATGACCAAAGTATAATGGAAATTCATATTTTTATGTCTGCCAACAAAAACTTGATTTTTAGGGACAATGGCACTTAACATCATCATCAAGTGATTTGGGCATTTTTAACTAAAATTATGTTTGTTAGCTTTGTTCAAAAAAATTGGGTCAAAAAAGTCATTTTTTGTGATTTTCTCAAAAAATCAACATTTTTGGTCAAAATTGATGCCAAATTTGGATTCTCTGATCCATTTCCTTTCCAAAAATGTATACTTTTATATCCATTTGAGTCATGGTTCAATAATTACAGCACTTACCAAATTCAACAAAAATCTTCCTTAAGTCCCCCCTTAAAGAAATTTTAAGCCAAGTTTTCAATTAGCGTTTGCCTGGACTGTCGGTATACAAAGACAAATTTACAAATTATTAACTTTAATCGATCGCGGCTATTCAGTTCAAAAAGCGCATGTGTGTAATGCCTTGTTTTACGATGTAAACAATAATATCATATGCCGCCGGGCGATCAGCTGATCGATGTTGAGAGAGCACAATGCGCATGCTCTAATCAGTTTCGTTCATCTCTCGTCGGTGATGGCGTAACGAATAAGATAGCCCCTCGGCCCTCGTGTTTGTGAGGATTGTTTGTTTATTTTGTTTTAACATTATGCATACATTAGGAAGTTCAAAATGATGTTTTGGAATTCAATCAGGCAACTTCAAATTTGACTATCATGTCACACTTTGTGTACGCAACTTCGTGGAAGGACCCATGTTCATCTTAATAAACTGTTTATGTAAAGATTATTACATTACTGTTACTGTCTATTCTTCTTTGTATATTGTGCATTTTGTGTACAAGTGTGTTTAAATGTTCACTTCACTCAAACTTTCACCAGCCCCATTCCATTTAAATGGAATTTGCATTTCAACTCTTGCTAATTAATAGACAAGCATGTCTATATAACTTACATGCTAGTACAATTGTATTGGTGACAAAGCGTAATTATATACCACTTATGAGTACTGACTCTTGTCCCTGCGTAGAAAGGCAACATTTTTCTTGCCCGCATGGTCCCCGCTAAGTCCTAAGTCCCACAGGGCCAAGGTTGCAACCGAAAAGTACATTAATCAAATCAAACTTTTTACCTTCACACCTGAATACACTCTACAGGCCACATCAAACACCAACGGCAGCTCTGTCAGCAATTCATTCTTATGGTTGAATCAAATACAAAGCAAACCCTTTAGAACAAACAAACGGGTTTCAAATATTATCTCCCACACAATAAATCCAAACCACTTCATAATCATTTCATTTTCATACCATCACTCTCCGCCCGTCCTCCATGGTTCTGGTCAGATCCTAACATATCATGTTAAAACCAATACAATGTCAATAACCGCCCTATTGATAACCACTAAATCTGACACTGCTAAACCCCATCAACCGCGAAACTCGAAAACCGCGAAACCCGAGAACCGCTCTAGTTTGTGCAATGATATTTCTTTTCACTCATCTACTGTCACCAGCACTCGTATTCTTAGATCTGCTATGGACGCTACCAAACTTCACATTCCCAGAACATCCAAAACAGTTGGTGATCATGCCTTTTCTGTCGCCGGTCCACGCACCTGGAACACACTGCCCATATCCATCCGTGATCACACTGCCTATATCCAACCATTCACAGTTTCAAAAAATCGTTGAAATCCCACCTATATCCTCATCAGTAAGTTAGCTTGTATTTTTTTGTTTCTTTTGCCTGTTTGTGGCTTCTCATTCTTGTAATGGCGCCTAGATATTCATGATTAGGCGCCCTATAAATCCTCTCATGTATGTATGTAAACCGGACTGTGGGGTCATGACTTTCTAGAAAGAATATCGGAAAAATGAATGTGTCAGTTCAAGACGGGGTTCTCGTGTATCTATATATGTAACCAAATATATAAATGTATAATTATATCGTTGGATAGGAGAACTACTTTTTTTTTCTTTTCAGTCAGATCTAGGGTTATGCGGTCGTCCCCGTAAATCCCGTAAATCACCTTTGGGCTGTAAAAACCCTAAAACGATGCGGGAAACGATGGAAAAGTTTCGTGGTATTCCTTTCACACGCACCATGCACTTCTTCGGTTAGGCTGCAGACATGACTGCGTTAGGTTGACATTTGCCATGTCCCCATAACGCAGTCATGTCCTCATAGCGCGGGCATATACCGAAACATGTCCCCGTAACGCATTTTAAGGATGTGGTTGCAGTATGACCATTTAGCAATGTGTGCAAGAAAATATATCGATTGCGAGGACATCCCTAGTTTTAATTATACATACCGTCCAGTTGAAAATATAACGATTTAGGACGACTGCGTTAGGTGGACATTTGCCATGTCCCCATAACGCAGTCATGTCCTCATAGCGCGGGCATATACCGAGAAATGTCCCCGTAACGCAGTGATTATAAAAATATAACCTTTAACCATTATATGTCAATTCCACGTGTATTAGAATCAGAGATGACTTTTTAATTACATTTTAGATCATTTTAGACCCCACGCCGCACGGAGCAAGAGAGTGGGGGTAGGAGTAAGCAGAACTTGATTTTTTTTTAAAATCCTAATTAAACCTAAAATCGTTTAAAATTAATTGTTTTGTTATTTTTACAATAACATTTTACTCCGAATTTTGTTCCTACTAGCGAAAAGTTAAACCCTTATATTTCAGCCATTTCGATAAATATACACATTAAACTTTAAATCGTTTAAAGCAATCGTTTACGTCTATGGCACGTGTCCGAGAAGTCTTAATGTCACAGGAACTTGCATTAAAAGACAGTGGGTGGAGACAATGAGCTTTTATACAGAGCTCTTTGGAGAAAAAATACATAATCGTCGATATCTCGGAAAGAAAATCATTAATTGCACAATTTTTCTTCTTTAGATTAACTTTTTTGGGTATTCTATATAGGAATCTTTTCTTATAAAAAAAGGGACAAATTAAATAATTATATTATAATTATATATATATATATTCATTGACAACCGTTTCTGGTTAGACTAGCCATTGAACAAAGTGCTCAATACTGTAAACAGTAGAGCTTATAAAAATTCAGAGGTATAGACCTTCCGGAATATTATCGCTACTCTGAGTTTCATGGACAATCCCATACGGTCATTTTGTCCAATCATCAGGCGAATTCCGGAAGGTCTATACCTCTGAATTTGTATATATATATATATACATATATATGTATTGACAACCGTTTCTGGTTAGACTAGCCATTGAATAAAGTGCCCAATACCGTAAACGGTAGAGCGTATACAAATTCAGAGGTATAGACCTTCCGGAATATTATCGCTACTCTGAGTTTCATGGACAATCCCATACGGTCATTTTGTCCAATCGTCAGGCGAAAGATGTCTCTCTTATCGGAGGTCTTTGACACATTGAAAATGAGAATACACAATCAATGGTGTTAAAACTAGCGATCAGAGCAACAAATATTCCAAAGGGGATCTATACACATTAAGATATCAAAAGATAATCAAAAAGTGCTCAACTGATAAATCAGGAGCGTAATATGTATTGACAACCGTTTCTGGTTAGACTAGCCATTGAATAAAGTGCTCAATACCGTAAACGGTAGAGCGTATAATAATTCAGAGGTATAGACCTTCCGGAATATTATCGCAACTCTGAGTTTCATGGACAATCCCATACGGTCATTTTGTCCAATCGTCAGACGAAAGATGTCTCTGATCGGAGGTCTTTGACACATTGAAAATGAGAATACACAATCAATGGTGTTAAAACTAGCGACCAGAGCAACAAATATTCCAAAGGGGATTTATACACATTAAGATATCAAAAGATAATCAAAAAGTGCTCAACTGATAAATCAGGAGCGTAATATGTATTAACAACCGTTTCTGGTTAGACTAGCCATTGAATAAAGTGCTCAATACCGTAAACGGTAGAGCGCGTATACAAATTCAGAGGTATAGACCTTCCGGAATATTATCGCTACTCTGAGTTTCATGGACAATCCCATACGGTCATTTTGTCCAATCGTCAGGCGAAAGATGTCTCTCTGATCGGAGGTCTTTGACACATTGAAAATGAGAATACACAATCAATGGTGTTAAAACTAGCGATCAGAGCAACACATATTCCAAAGGGGATCTATACACATTAAGATATCAAAATATAATCAAAAAGTGCTCAACTGATAAATCAGGAGCGTAATATGTATTGACAACCGTTTCTGGTTAGACTAGCCATTGAATAAAGTGCTCAATACCGTAAACGGTAGAGCGTATAAAAATTCAGAGGTAAAGACCTTCCGGAATATTATCGCTACTCTGAGTTTCATGGACAATCCCATACGGTCATTTTGTCCAATCGTCAGGCGAAAGATGTCTCTCTGATCGGAGGTCTTTGACACATTGAAAATGAGAATACACAATCAATGGTGTTAAAACTAGCGATCAGAGCAACAAGTATTCCAAAGGTGATCTATACACATTAAGATATCAAAAGATAATCAAAAAGTGCTCAACTGATAAATCAGGAGCGTAATATGTATTGACAACCGTTTCTGGTTAGACTAGCCATTGAATAAAGTACTCAATACCGTAAACGGTAGAGCGTATAAAAATTCAGAGGTATAGACCTTCCGGAATATTATCGCTACTCTGAGTTTCATGGACAATCCCATATAGTCATTTTGTCCAATCGTCAGGCGAAAGATGTCTCTCTGATCGGAGGTCTTTGACACATTGACAATGAGAATACACAATCAATGGTGTTAAAACTAGCGATCAGAGCAACAAATATTCCAAAGGGGATCTATACACATTAAGATATCAAAAGATAATCAAATAGTGCTCAACTGATAAATCAGGAGCGTAATATGTATTGACAACCGTTTCTGGTTAGACTAGCCATTGAATAAAGTGCTCAATACCGTAAACGGTAGAGCGTATAAAAATTCAGAGGTATAGACCTTCCGGAATATTATCGCTACTCTGAGTTTCATGGACAATCCCATACGGTCATTTTGTCCAATCGTCAGGCGAAAGATGTCCCTCTGATCGGAGGTCTTTGACACATTGAAAATGAGAATACACAATCAATGGTGTTAAAACTAGCGATCAGAGCAACAAATATTCCAAAGGGGATCTATACACATTAAGATATCAAAAGATAATCAAAAAGTGCTCAACTGATAAATCAGGAGCGTAATATGTATTGACAACCGTTTCTGGTCAGACTAGCCATTTGATATCTTAATGATCGCAAATCAATGGTGTTAAAACTAGCGATCATTAAGATATCAAATGTAGTTGTTTAGGGTATACCAGATATACTAGGTATTTACTAAAAAAAAATATTTTTACTTTTTTTATTATAAATTTGTCCTATATATTAGTACTATATACCGTAAAGACAATACTCCCCACCCCCTCCACTTTCGGGGGAAATTACCTGATCACTCATTGACACTCGGACCAATCAGAGGGCATGATCCGGGTCAAAGTCAGATGACCCCGATACACTCGCCCATTTTCGGGAGAAATTACCTTATGACTCATTGACACTCGAACCAATCAGAGGGCAGGGTTCGGGTCAGATGACCCGGAGTCTGACCTTTTCTCCTGATGTTTTGTACCGGATTTCTCCTGATGTTTTTAACCGAAACCCTCCTCTTATGTCACCTCCTACACTACTAACGACCAATCAAATCAAAGCCTCACGCCCCTAAACTGCATATTCAATGAGTTATGAGAAAACACGATTACAGATTATTTCTGATTGGTTGAATGATAAAAATGTTAATGAGGGGATGACCTGACTTGGACTGTTTCAATAACTAAGAAGCGGTGGACAAAATAAACTGAAAACTAATCAATTATTAGCGCGATTGTATCGGTACAAATCAACGATTTGGATAAATATGCATCTTTTTCAGTAATGAATGAGAATAATGACTGCTTAACAACTGTTTTCGTGAATTTGTTTTGAAATCCTCGGTTGTTTTTCTGGTCATTCGGAAGGGACAATTCCTCAGACCAGAACAAACACCTCTGATTTCAAAACAAATTCACGAAAACAGTTGTTACGCAGTCATTCGTCTCTAAATATGACCCCCGTAAAAGTGGTTGATTTAGTCTTTGCTAAAAATAAGCGACTTCGTTGAATGATACCATCTAGCAACCACCGCCCCTAGTTTTAATACAATAGGGTTCAAAACTGTTTTGTTGATTTTAATATCAACCGGTTTGTACTCTATATTACACAATGCACTAAGGGGAGTTTTTCTCGGAAATTATAATTACATTTTGGTTTGGTTTATTGTTTTTAACCGAAACAATGTGTTATCGTATTTTCAACAGTTGCTCCAACGGCTACCAAATTATCTAGTGGATCACAGGAATACATGGATAACGATGTGGTCTCGGCTCTTCTAGGAGCCGACAAAGTCTTCATGTGTTCCACTGATGGAGTGAATCCAGCTGCTACTTTAAGTTGGATTCTAGGTGGTCTTACCAAAGAACCAGATGGTACTCAGACAGATACGCTAAATGGGGGGCTGTATGACAGTACAAGTGCATTGACATTGACACCAGTATTAAATGATCACAATCAGCAACTTAGATGTATAGCTTCATCTAGCCCACCGGCAGACCCTAGTAGTGTTTCCACATTCGTACACCTTTTTGTACAAGGTGAGTGTCTGTTGAGGTGTTTGGTACGGGGTTTGGTAGTGAGGATCAGAATATCGTGCGTCACACATCTGAAAAAATATAGTTTGTTTATCCGTGGGAAGTTCATGTAAAACAAGCTACTATAACAGAGAGAAGATATATTACCAAGGTTTATCATACGAGGGGCACTGAATAAATAATGAAAGTGATCATGGTATGGGATGCATGAGTGATTCTATTGAGGGATAATGGGATCAACACAAAGTATGAACCTTTGTCTTTCAAACAATACACTTTTGGATTGTTAGATACCTTTTGTTATGTAACGTCATTAACATAAACAGAATAGGTTCCAGACACTGACTAAATCTGTCAATTATTTGGCTGAATATGTAATATGTTGAATATGGGTTGATTGATAAATTTTCGTATATCTCGGCAATGCGAGCATAAAACAGATAACACTTGGCACATAGATAGAACACACACTTATCTCTGTTTGACACTCTTTTTTAGATCTGAATTCCTTAATACGAACAAGAAGGGACCATCTTCAATACGCTTTTATTTAGCAAAATCCGCAATAATATACCTCAGAAAACAAGAAAGGATAAAGAACAATGGAGGGATTATAATTTAATAAATTGTTGTGGGATGTAAAGCAATAATAGTGGGGATTTCAAAAGGAGCTGTTCATAAAATGTCCTGAAACCATTGAAATTATGTGACGATTACTTACACAATACATATCTGTATATCTTCATTTTGTCTATCACAATATTTTTACACATTGATTTAAGCATTTTTCATTATTTCTGATTAGAATTTGAAGGCACAGTAAGCTTTTATCTGGTAAATGCCATGATTTTAGCCAATTTTTGGCTCAGTTCAAAATGATCTGCCGTCTGCGCATGCGCATATTTTCTGCAGGTTTCATGCAAATAAGTTCAGATAATTAGTTAACTATCATATGGAATCTTCCAAACTGGTTATTTGCTTGGATTTTTCCTAAATTGTTTGATTTTCCGCAATATTAGTGATTCACTGACTGGGCATTTTTCAATGAAAAAAGCTATTTGAAATACTTATTATTTGTATACTTTTTATTCGATTGCCTCTCCTTACTTTTTCCTATTATACTACATATATCAAATTACACAGGGATTAAAGTAATTGTCTTTTTTATCATACTTACGCGAAAAAAATTGGGATTTACCTGTTTCTGGTGTCATGTTATGCAATCTTCTTACCACTTGTTTCATACAACATTACATTCCAGTTGCCTGTAAGGTTTGAGCCCAAGTTTGACAGGTTGAACTGGCCATGACGCTAGTATTAGTCTGTTCCACCCAAGAATTACATCCATCAAACACCATTGACCGCATGCTGGGGGACCTTGAGTGTGGCAGCGCTGCAGTCTTGCCACATGACTTTCCACACATGGTGACTTTCCACCAGATTTGGGCTAGTTTTAAACTAAAATCTGCTCTTTGGATAATATAATGTGATTTTTTTTCTTCGAAATTTGAACTTTTGTTTTTATAAAATATGATATAGCACTAGTGTTTATGACAAATTGAAATTAAAAGTTGGAATTTCTTACCACAAGAACATTTTCAAAAGAAGTATATAGGGCTTCTAGTTACACCCAGACTAAAGAGCCTTGAGCTATGCTTAGGACAGCGGTGGAAATGGTAGCACGCACGCTGGCAAGACACAGTTGGTGTAAAATAAATCAGATAAATGGGGTAGGAGGGGATGATTTATTATTATATGACCACAATACTGTCCATTATGCTTTATTTCCCTTATATTGTTTTGGCGCGAGTTTTAAAAGCACGGGTCCTAGATAAAACAGGATGTGCGCGCACACCGCCGGGCAAAGAACAGTGGCAACTGCCGACCAAATGCCCGGTATGACGGCGTCCCATTTCACCCCATCTATACCAGGTAAATTGTGACGTGTTCTACCGAAACCAGACACAATTGGGCAAGATATCAAAATTGAGTTAGTAATTGATTATTAAAGTAGAGATCTTCAGCTTTACAATGGTACCTCTCTTTTTTAATCGGACTTCCCAAAGTGGAGTTACATCATTTTCAAGTTCGTCTTTTACGGTATTTATGAAAACTCCAAACTGAGATATCGCCCTTTAAAGTTACTAGAACTAGGCTTTTTTAAATCACTGAAACATACATTTAGGATGATTTTTTTAATCTGAATCTTTCACAATATTGTTATTAACACTCAGAAGATTAATCATTTACCAGAAACTCAAATTCCCCAAAAAATCACCCCAATTATGTTTAGGGCTATTCCTCAGTTTGGAGCTCTGCCCAATTCCGTCTGGTTTTGGTAGAACACGTCACAATTTATGTCCCACATACATGTAGTCCTACTATTGTACTATGACGGGTTTATAACTGTATCAAATCCTAAACCAATCACATGCCATCCTCTACCAATATCTTAGATAGAATCAAACCAATATCAAAAATGGAAGAAAATACACTTATTTGTTGTAGAAATGGTTTTGGATGATCATTTACAAACATAATACGGTAATCTGCCACCTTACTGTGCAACTATGGCAAGCTCGCTTGTCGCAATAGACAGACTGGATTGATCGATATATTGCACGTTCGCCAAATTCAACAGTGGCCGCAGTGATAAGAATCACGTTGTGGTCAAACCTGACTCGAGGGTAAACTAGTACACGCCCCGATCTCCCTGCGACTAGACAATAGGCATGTTCAGACGGGCATAAATGATCAGCGTAAATTTAGACCCTACAGCAATTAAAATTCCACAATCAATCCCTCTATTCCGGACAGTTGTCCACACGGTACTAAATACAACGTTACTCCTAAGTTTTCCTACAAAGTTAACACGACCATCGCAGGGGGCTCACGAGTGAATATCGGAAGTACACCCTTTGACCTTTTGACCGATGACAACCGCGCGAGTTGTGATTATTTCGAATCCCATTTTCGGCAGCCTGGTGCTAAGCATTGGTGTCCAGTTTACATACGATTTATTCCGTTATTTTCAAATTGTCGGTTCCTTTATTCGATCATTTCAACTAGATTTATTCATATCGCTTGTAAACATGAATCCAAGATCGAAATTTCTCTTTTTGTTACTAATTTTTTGTTTATTCATTTTTTCGAATGGTGATTTACAAGATGTAAGGCCTAGTAAAAGAAGTTCCATGTTTCCCGTCCCCGCAAAACAAAAACTTTTTTTATTTATTTTTATTTTAAATTTTAAATTTTAAATTTTAAATTTTCAGAGCTTTATTTAATTGGTCACCAAACAGTGGCGTAGCTCAGGGGGGGCAGGGGGTAAATGCCCCCCTGACGGAAAAAAACCCATTTGTGCCCCCGCCCCACACCCCCTCTAAAAAAAAAAAAAAAAGGCGAAAAAAAAGAAAATAGGGGGAAAAATGATAAAAGACCGAGATTGCATGCGGTGTACTGGTTATGTGTGGGTATATTCAGCCCAAATAGTCAAATATAAGGCAAAATTGTACATGTATTACATATACTGGGCGTTTTTTTTTTGCACCGTGCGAAAAATTTTGACCTCAGCCCCCCCCCCCCCCCCCCCCCCCCCCCCCCCCCCCCCCCCCCTCCCACTTACGTGAAAATCACGAGTTGGTGACTTGAAAAAAATTTGGGGCAACCTTTTACGAACATTTCAGAAATCTTGCCCCCCCCCCCCCCCCCCCCCTGAAAAAAATCCTAGTTACGCCACTGTCACCAAAACAGCATCGATTGACCCCTACCTGACTCCTCGAGTGACCTATATCATGCCCAAGTATAATATTATCTTGGTTTGTTGAAATAACTTAGAAATCCTTTCATTAATTCAAGACACATACAGATTTGAATTATTTTTAACATTTGAAAAATACCTATATTCAGTAAATAATCATTAAATAGGGGAAGAGAAGTTTTGACTGTAACATAATAAAACACTGATTTGTAAATGTTTGTATATATTTATTTCATTTTTTGTTTATTTTTGAAATTGAGTTACACAAATTATACTACTGTTATGCATGTTATGTGTTATGTTAAATAGCATTCAAAACCTATTTGTCATTTTATCCATCATTCATAAATGAAACATCTTTCTTTACCAGATCACAGGCATGCATAAGCTACAAACAACAATATAATTTTATTTGACCCCAAATTGAAGAGAAAAAAATATATATGCAAAAATCTAGTTACAAATCTGTACAGTGTTACCGTATATCATATTACAGGCAACACTATTGCACAAATAATAAACAAAATGTACTGAATTTAGATGTGTGTTTTTTGTTTCTCTGGCAAGTATAGTGGAAAATCTGTTTAGGAGTGTCCCCGACACAGTCAGTTGGTCACTTTCGACTTGCCGGCCATCTTCGAAAAAAAATAGCAACAAATTGGAAAAAAGTAAAGAGTAAGACCCTCCCTCCTCCTTTTTTAAAATGTCCGGACGGGAAACATGTTATTTATTTTACTATGTCTTATACATCGAAAGGTCGCATTTACACCAGAGACCGTGTTAAAAGTGCATCCACACGGGCGTGCTAATCCGAACTGCAGCTCGTGTTAAGCGCGTTACTCCTGAGAAATCTCAGGATTAAATCGGTTCAGAGTAAGGTCGGATTAGTTAACACGGGTGCCGTCCACACGGTCACTACTCGCAAGTTTAACATGGACAATCGTTAATCCGATCTTACTCTATACGAATTTACGCCTGTCTGAACGCAGCTACTATCTCCTTAAAGGTAGATGACCCGATCACATTCCGATTTTCAACTTGAAGTTTTCTATTCTACATGAAAGGTCATCCTTAAAAAAGTCGTGTTCCAAAGTTTGAGTTGCATAGCCCTAATGGTTCTTATTTTAGACGCACAAGATGCTGTGAACTGTACCCATTGAGTAGTACACAAACTATATCGGTGGTATACCACCATTCGCGGTAATTCGACGTTATTTCATCGATTTCTCCGTAATTATACCGATTTAGGCCGTCAAATTTCAGTATGATGATGAGAAAAATACGAGCTTTCATATGATATGAAAATCTCCGTATGTTTGAAATAATTCTGTGTTACGAAAATGTGATCGGGTCATCTACCTTTAAATCATACCACCTCAATGAACAAAGCAACAAGTGTAAAGCATTATCTTTGTAGATACAAAAATCAAAAGATAATAATATGAAAAACATGTTATTAACTTCTGATAAGGTATGTCTTGTTGAAATGTATAATCTTTGTTTTTCTTGCATGTTGTATATTCCATTTGTTTATTTTTGACTCAGTTCCACCGAGTACAAACGGCATATCCATCTCTGACACGACTGGTAAACTAGATAATAGAAGCTATGCAATCGTGTATGAAGGATCCGCGCATGCATTTGAATGCGATGTGAAAGATACCAGGCCAGCAGCACAGATTACTTGGGAAGTTGATGATGCCAAACCTGGAGATGGTTTTGTAATAGGTACTCCATCCACTGAGACCCCACCAGATGGTTTAGTCGATACAACAGGTACATTGAGATTGACAAAGGCAGAGAGAAAGCATCACCGAATGAAGGCTGCATGTATTGGCGCAATTATTGTAGAACAAGAGCCTCCTGCCGTAACCATCTTTGTATTGTTAGATGTCCATGGTAAGAAATATGAATGAATAACTTGAAGTCATAATAATGAACATTCTTCAATACAATGTATTTTTATCGTAGATATCATGATAAACAATTCCTTACGATGGGGGTATTTTCTAAAGTATGCAGATTGGATACACTATGTGTGAGCTGTTAATGGTAAATGTAATGTGAAAATAAATTAATACTATTACTTAAATTAAAAAAGATAAAATCTCTAGTGAAGAAATATTTATATTTCTAATTCAAGACTCGTAAACTACGCGAATAGAACGAAGTTTACCGATATATTTAGGAAAATTACGACCTACTCGTTTTTCTCATATCTGTGTTTTGTAAAACCGATGAATTGCATCACTAATTCTTAGAATAATTGTATAATATCATCAACCTATGTTATAATGTGTTAAGGCCCACCAGATGTACCAGAAATAAGTGGCAATACAGGGGAAATGACTGAAGGATCAGAGGAGACATTGACGTGTCGGGCTAACGATTCTTATCCAAACGATTATAATATTCGGTGGTTTAACAATGGAATTAACATTTCACAACGCCCAGCAAACAACAATGAAAACAGCAATAATCGCTTTGACATTATCAGCACCATCGACTTCACTCCAGACAGAGGCGACAATGGGAACATTATCAAATGCAATGTGACTCATGATTCTCTGGATGTGGATCTTTATGCTTCGGTTATGATCAATGTTAAATGTAAGTAACAGTACGAAATGTTTATGAATTCCATTTATTTATTTATTTATTTATTTATTTATTTATTTATTTATTTATTTATTTATTTATTTATTTATTTATTTATTTATTGACAACCGTTTCTGGTTAGACTAGCCATTGAACAAAGTGCTCAATACCGTAAACGGTAGAGCGTATAAAAATTCAGAGGTATAGACCTTCCGGAATATTATCGCTACTCTGAGTTTCATGGGCAATCCCATACGGTCATTTTGTCCAATCATCAGGCGAAAGAAGTCTCTCTGATCGGAGGCCTTTGACACATTGAAAATGAGAATACACAATCAATGGTGTTAAAACCAGCGATCAGAGCAACAAATATATTCCAAAGGAGATCTATACACATTAAGATATCAAAAGATAATCAAAAAGTGCTCAACTGATAAATCAGGAGCGTAATATGTATTGACAACCGTTTCTGGTTAGACTAGCCATTGAACAAAGTGCTCAATACCGTAAACGGTAGAGCGTATAATTTTTTTTATAGGTAACGGTAACAGAGAAGCTATTATACGGTATTTGTACTCGACAAAATAGTCGCAACGGGAGTTTTATAAACACATCTGGGAGAATATCCTGGTGACAACTTACAATACAAACTAATTAACGGCTATTGATGATATCAAAGAAGATGGATTGTCCATGTGGTAGATTTAAACTCAGATTTAGATGGAATTACTAATATGCGTCGATCAATGTTGCATGGGACTAATGATCACACATATGCGATGTAATGCCTAATTTGAACAACCAATCATGACAATGCTGTCTACTCACATGACTGACGATATCAAACATGATTATGTTTTGAGGTGCCCATGTGTGGATTATATTTATTCGAATTCGATCCTAAACATCATAATGATACAATTGGATGATTTACGCCCAATATGTATTGGTCTCGCTGAGTTTTAAAATATTGGGCTCGACTGCGTCTCGATCAATATTTATAGAACTCATAACAAAATAGCTTGACCAATACATTACATATGGGCTCAATCTATCCAGATCCAATTTGATATCATGCATGGTCATCCAAATATGGATAGATTTAAACTCGTATTTGGAAGGAATTAATCAATATGCATCGGTCAATGTTGCATGGGTTAAAATGATCACAAACATGTGATGTAATGCCTAATTTGAACAACCAATAATGACAGTGCTGTCTATAGGGCGTGCCATGTTGAATTGTTACTATAACATGTGGGCTATCCTCACTCGTGAAATCATCCCTTAATTGATATTTAAATTTTGGGGACAAGTTTAAAAAGGCATGCATTTATCACATATCACAATAACATTATGCAATATTGTAATAAATGTAATAACATTAATTATAACGATTGATGTGTTATTGGCTCGATAGGTGTCGTTGAAGCTAAAAAGCTACTCATCAATGCTACACCTACTCATCAAAACGTACATTCTAAACGAATAATTATGACGTTAAAACCCATGGTTTAAATAAGATTGGGATTAACATTTGTAGGTCACGTATTAACACATGTACATTGTACATCATCTTTACTTATTTCTTATGTTTAGTTCAGAGTTGAAATCTGCACTTTTGAACAATAATATCTGCGCCTACTTATAATAAGATTTTTTCATTATAGTTTAATGCTGTCTTCAGTAGTTAGCATGTTTCTTCTACGGGCCATGTTTGTTTATCTCGTATATGCGTCCTGTAACCGGGTCAAACTCGCTAGTCATAAGGGTATCGCTAGTCATAAGGTTTATTATTCATAATCTAACCTAACCCTACCCTTACCTAACCCTTGACCCCTATAACGGTCCTTATGACTAGCGGGCAGACCCCCTGTAACTAAATGACGGAAATATTCAAATTCAGTTCAGGAATGTATTCTTACCAATTTCGGGATAATGTTTGTATACTTATACTTATATCTTTTTACTTTTGTAGCCTAGGTGTCTAATGGCGCTGCTTACTATTATAGCGGGAACCCGTTTGAAGAAAGAGCGTTTATGGTTTATTGGTTTGCATTTATATTATATATCATGCCCCACTTCATATCGAAGTGCGTTGGCACCACAATGTATATGTATCTGTACGTTAGAACATGGTACCACCCATGTATGCAACACTTCTATAAATCATTGGGCATTCGCTTATATCTCGCCGTTCCGAGTACCACATTGTTATCTAATTTTACAATTGCACGTGCTACTCACACGCGGTCAATTATTCAATGGATAATGGACGCTCAAATTATCCTAAATACTTATTTATATTAATGTCGGTTTGTTCATGATGCAACTAAACTTATCAAAATTTTAAACTCATCGAAGTTTTTCTTGTCACTTTTTGTGCAAAATAATTTAATACTTGTGGCCTATGTTTACCAAAACATGTATAGTCGCAACCACTGCTTATCGCAGCCCGCCTTTGAAAGCGGCTTCCATCGAGAATGGTTGATCTATTAATTACTAATGGCATTCAGCCCGAGATGGACTAGTTTGAAACAGTCCAAGTTTTTTTTCTTCAAGTGACTCCCGCGCACTATATGAATCGACACCGCTTTAATGATAGACAATTGAGCGCACAATGAATATTTTCTTGCAAGTCACATGCACATACGTGATGACTGTACAGATCCATATGACATGATGGTATAGTATACTGAACATCACTCAGTGAAGGCATCCGCATAGCACACACCATGTCTAAAGGCGCCTCCAAAAATATCGTGAGCTGTCTAATATCAATTAGACCAACTTAAATGTTGCTTTTTATCTTAATATCCGCTCGCGTAAACAACGCCTTTGCTTAACCTACACAAATGTTCTTTGCCCCGAACTGACCAAATTGTCTCGGGAACTGATGATTGTAGGCATTGTATCAGCCACATGAAACCATGGTATCGCCCTTTGTAATTTGATTTTATCTGTCGAACCTGATTAATATAGTCATGTTCATTTGGTCGCGTGCTTCTCTATTAATTCAGCCCTTATAAACTATTAAGTTTGACTGAAACATCGATTTCGTGTGATATTTTACACTCGTTATTTCTATTAGTAACGCTTTTTCCCGATTGCTTAATATCGCAGGCAATCGGAATACTTATATATGTCACACCCCTCATATGGGATTTCTTAGTGTGTGCTTTTTAAGAACGACGCATACTCCCCATGAGGGTACGTAAGAGTTTAACTGAATTATGCCATAACATCAATGTTATATTTTTTTGTAAACAAAGTAAAGCGGCACGTGCCACATGATATCCAGTTGGTCTAATATTCAATTTTATCAGAATTTAACTATCACTTGAATATTTGTGCTGATTACTTTGTACAAGATTTTTGCCAAGAATGCTGCTACATATTTATGTAGTATATCCTACGTTATAACAACATCATAGGCTTTATTTGCATAATTATAATATCATTATAATATCATTACGTAGTTTTTACGAGCGAACAGATAAACAATCTGTACAATAATAGCACTCCTTTAGGTAACCTTTAAACTTAAAAGTATCACCAATATACTTTTTAATAGGAGTGTGTTTAAACAATTCACAATTACATCCAGGCAAGCCTCAATTCTACTCTGATCTAGGTGTGTGCGTCTATTATGTTGTTGTGGATATTATTTTGGTTGCCGCTTTGGTTGCCAAATGCAATATTCCTTTTGAGCAGTCCATATTATTTTTTTCTTCTTCTTGGTAGTATAAGCTTTTACTTATCATCTTAGTTCGTGTTTAGATCCTATTCTTAACATTTTATCGAATGAAAGTTGCTTGATATTGCTACTTGGTAGCAGTTAGAAGAGAAAAACGTAACTCGATATCGAGTTTGGTTTATTTATGAAACTCGATATCGAGTTTGATTTTTTCATGAAAATCGATATCGAGTTTGGTTTTTTTTCTTCATGAAACTCGAAACTCGAAACAGAATACTCGAAACTCGAAATATGAAATTCGAAACTCGAAGATTAGTAACACAAAACATGAACATGGAAATATATGTAGGACTCTCATGCAATAGTATCAAGTCATGCTATTCTGGACATATCTCCAGCTTTAAGAACAAAGAAAGGAAGAGTGCCACAACATTAAGTGAAAAAATACGCAATAAAGTGGAAAATCATAAGCAAAGCTAAGCCTTATTCACCAGCTAGTAAAACATGCAACCTTTGTTTAGAAGAAAAGTACTTCATCATTCACAAACCAGACATGTCTTCTTTGAACAAAAGGAATGAACTCACAAGTGCATGCCGCCATAGAAAAAAACCCCACTTATTGTATAACTTCAGACATGATAAATAGACAATGATCATGTTAATTGTGTGTAATTTGTGTGTCTGGAAGATCAAGTATAGGACCTATCAATTGATATTCAAGTGCATTTGACAATACGCCTCTTGAGTGACATTTTGTGATCAATGAACATTATATTACCTTTCAGGTTATCTTTTTATGTGAAATCAATCATATGTATACAATGGGTGGGGGGGGGGGGGTGTATGTTAATTGTACAATCAGTCTGTAATGAGTTTCTGACGAGTGAGGACATTAATGGCGTATCTAGGTTAGGGACCGTTCATTATTTAAGGTGAGGGGCGGGTGGTGGGTAAACTATAGAGGGGTCATGTAACTTTCATATGTTGAACTAGGGGGGTTATGTAACTTTTTATTCTTAAACAGGGGGGGGGGGGGGTTGTGTAACTTTTTTTAAATATAAAGATGGTGGTGATTTAGAGGTTATTTTGGCGTGTAAATGCCTTTTTTGCGCTTCGCGCATATTTTCTTAAAACCTATCGACTTCAAAGACATTTACTATGAGACTACTTCTGGACAGCAAATCTTTTCTGTGCCTTGGAAGATCTGTTGGAAAAATATCTATATAGGCCTTATCATCAACGGTCGAGAAATTAGAGTCACAGGGTGTCTAAAACACGTTAAAAGGCATATTATGTGATCTTTTCCAGGGGTGACATTCATGATTTTTTTTAGAAAGTAGATTTTCTTGCAGATTTACATTTCTGATCATAAATCATAAATATATTCTGACCGACCCATAAAATCTCAAAACCACATGTTTTTTTTTTTGAGATTTCATTTTTTTTTTAAATAATGTTTTAAGTTGAAAAATATATGTATTAAATGTTTTTTTCATCTTAATTTGCCAAATAAATCAACAAAGTAAAAATCTACTGGTTAGCAGTGGGGGTCATGTATTTTTCAGTTTCAGCTGTAGGGGATGGGGGGGGGGGGGGGCGGTAGGTAATTTTGATATACGAGTCTCAAATTTGTCCCAACCCCCTCCATCATGAATAATGAACGCTCCTTTATTCATGGGGGGGGGGGGGGGAGAGAGAGAGAGAATTACAAATGAACCGACAAGATTTTTGTGAGTAAAAAAAAAGTTGTTTCGACTTAACACCTATTTCTTGCCCGATCGAGCTACATTTTGGCTCTAAACAAGCTTGTACCAAAGAATATTGCATTTTGGTAAGACATTTTTTCATCTGTGTACTTTTGACCATCATAATTCCATGATTCCTTTGGTCAAATGAACCGACAGTGCCACTCTCAACCAACACGACGTCAATATTGGGGAAGGGGGGGGGGGTGGAAATGGAGGACCTAACGTATATAGGTCCTTACGAAACAGATCAGTAAAACGATGTAGCAGGATCAAGTCCAACTTTCAAATTGTATATAAATTAGTATGTATTTAATTATTGACTTATTTATCTATTTCATAAACTGTATTAATTTACTAAAATGCATTTTAAAAACAAAATCGATTACATTATTTAACTTCTTTTTTTAAATTTGTTTTATTCATGTTATTATTTGTAATGATGGTGACCGTGCGATTTAAAACATGAAGGGGATTTCTTGTTGTTGCGTGATATACGAGTATACGGCACAATCTCTTTTCTTTCAGATTCACCGGAAAACGTTGTGATAAGTCAAACTCCTCCAGGTCCAATAATTGAAGGAAACGACGTTTCATTGACATGCTCTGCATCGGGGAATCCAATACCTTCAGAATATGAGTGGGTCATAGGTGATTCTGAGGATGTTATAGGAACAAGTAATCCAATATCATTGACTGATATCACAAGAGAAGAGAGTGGACCATACAAATGCAAGGCCAGTAACAATATTGGAACGGATGGGGTTTCCGGTCCTGCTGTGATCACCATTCATTGTGAGTATTACATACATAAATTAATACTAGTAGTTTTATCTGTTCATTGCACTGGTGTGCATTTAACGTTTAAAATTAAGGATAAGCATCATTACATTACATATATTTCTTGTTCGAGAGGCAGATACAAATAATGCACTTAAAAGGCACAATTTCCATCATAAAAAGACGTTCTTTGTAATTAAATAGTGCAATGGTTTAATAATTTCATAACGAAACTTCTTCCGTCAAATGTATGTGGCGTGACACTGTTTTCGAGAGGTTTAATACTAATCGAAAAACACGGGTTCGATTCCGGTCAATCCCTTATTTATTTACTTTTCAAAACTTGATGGTGACTTTCATTCATTTAGACTTCTATAAGCTATGAAGGCCCAGGTATTGACAAAATAGTAACAAGCAGTTAAAAGTTAATGATTATTTATTCATTGTAACTGATAGTTTCATGCCCACTAATCACACAGGGCGGCGGCAATCATCAGACTGGCGGATATATCTAATTATAAAAAATAGTCAAAAATACAGCATATCACAGTTATTGATACATGTATGTGGTAATAACAAAATCTGTATAGGTTTGAAGATGAAATGTTAATCACCAGAATTGAGATAATCCGTAATCCGTCATAAACTTATACTTCAACTTACTCTTAGGTCCAGGCAGGTGTAAGATTTAGCGAAATTAATTCGTGGTTACTAGTCTAGTACATTATTCCAATTTGGTGCTTTCAAAATGTTGCTTTACCCCTCTCTTACTAGCGAGGTATAACGCTATTCTTCATTACTCGCCATTATTGGTGCACTCGGCCGTTTAACTTATCAACATACACAATGAGATGTTGATAGTGAAAGTTGACAAAATACATAACAATAATCGATATTGCGGATTTGTTTGCAGATCCACCTGAGAACGCTGTAGTTTACAAATCCATTGACGGTCCTGTAACAGAGGGAGGGAATGTGATATTAACGTGTTTTTCGGATGCCAGTCCCCCGTCAACTATGTTTTCTTGGCTCTTGGATGACTTGCTTCTACCCGGTAAAGAGAGTAACACGTTGGAGCTTACGGATATTACGAGAGAACAAGCAGGTTACTACCAATGCCGAGCAGATAACACAATAGGGACACCAGATACATCAGAGAAGGTTGATGTTATAGTTCATTGTAAGTACTGTCCATACTCTTGCAATAATATTCCTTTTTCCCCAGGAGTTTGCACCGTGGTTTGCCTGTGCCATTTATTTTTTACTGGAACTAATAGTTTACGCCTACCATCAGAATGAACAATGGATGTCTGGTCTCTCCCCGTGTCAGTATTGATCATTGTGCACTTATAAGTTATAGTTGAATTCATAGTTCAAATCCCAAGTTTTTGTTTGACCAATATCTTCTGATTTTCAGTAAATGATTTTAATGGTCAATTTTAAATTAGGTCAATGTAAAGCTTCCCAAACTAGATACTTTTAAACTAAATTCATAACTTTTGAATAAGTGCGTACCACGGCGCTTCCACTCAAATTGATCGTTATATGGAAACGCGCACGCACAGCGCAGGTTATTGATAAATTGCCAAGACCTCCAAAATTGATGTACGCGCATCAATGACCTGGGGGCGGGGCGTTTTAGGTGACGTTTGCTTGAGTGGGCCCTGAACATGGATACACGTGACACGACTACTCGAGGCGGTACCGTTAAACCCAGGATAGCGTCTTGCTTTCAACAATAAATACTACATGAAAACACAACAACATTTTTATATCGTTGAAAAATTTCAATGATGATCGGCAAATTTGGTCTGCATGGTTTGAATAACTGGCGTGTGTTTGTACCGCCATCGCAGCGGCTAGCCTGCCCTACACTCAGATTACTGGTAACTGGACGTTCCTCAGCAGCAGACTCGGTGATATTGTGTACAGTAAGCTTCACCATGTTCATTCTTCATGGACCCCCATGACACCACAAGTGACGAGAACGTACAATGTATGTCATGTGTCAAGCGATTGTAAGCTAAACACCGCTCTAACATTGTGTGTGTACTCAGTCTCACAGCAAACACGGCCGTATCAAACATCAGTGTAATAAATCTGATTACAGATACAGGGCTAACAAACTAGAATAAGTATTTGACTGGCACGCAAAAAAACCCCTGATAAACAGGGCAGGAATATTTCTCATCAAAGGTGACTTTATAAATGTTTCAATTCAAGAAACGTATTCAAAATCGAAATCAGGCGTAATCCATTTTTGTTGTAAAACCGAAACTGACAAGATTTAAAAATGTTAGGCTCAAAGGCCTACTCCTAGCTAGGCCTATAATAGCCATCCCGTCTACGCCACATGACAATCTTTTTTCTTTTTTTTTCAACACTTGACAAACAGTAACACTGCAACTAATACTAGTGCAAGACAACATACTTTGTTTGTCAAAAAGACTCGCGATCCTAATTAACATGAATGTAGGTCTAGGCCATCAATCATTACTCACCGAACATGCCGAATAACGTCGTCTCTAAACAAGCAGGTATTACAAAGAATGGACACGTACAATACGATTTAGCTGCGATTTTGATTATATTTCTCCATCATGACTATAAACAAAGAAGGTTGTTGAAATGGTTCGACTTTGATCCATGGATCCATGATCATGATGAGACATCATTTTCGTTGACTTTTTCAATGATGAAATAAGCTTACAAAAAAATAGCTTCAAAAACTTATTCGTACGGTAGATCTGAGACGAAATATTCGTCCAGGGTATGAAGTCATATTTCATATAATATTATATCCAATCGGCAAAATTGATGTTTCCTGCTTCTGAATTCTTTACAGGATCGGGAATGAACTTGAAACTTCCGTTGTTTGTTTATTTATTTTCTGTGATTGCTTGCAAATCAAAAACTTTAATTTGTGGCCCCCGAACATGCATATAATAGTTCTTTATAAGAGCTTCTCTGCTATTGGTCAATCCGGAGACAAACAATGACGTACGGTGGGGAACTCCCTAGATTGCTCCATTATTCAATGGGGTGGTGTTTATTTACCTCAGGAGGAAATGATACAAAAATACGAACTCCAAAGTCAAAATATAAACCTTTAGAATAACTTATTATTACAATTTGGATGCTAATCAACATTAAATGACAGTTATGAATAAGATTGGTGACTTTGTACGGACTATTCTAAGGTTCTTGTTTGAAATCGCTGACTTTGTCTTGGTACCTCGGGATTGCCCTTGGTACCAAAATAAAGTCAGCGATTTCAAACAAGAACCTTAGAATAGTCCGTATGCAGTCACCAACCTTAAATTAGCTAACACCTGATGACTATGCTAACCGTGCTAACAATACGTCAATGTATCTTAAGTTAATTAGATATGGCTCATTTTCATTATTTACAATTTCAATGAAAGGTTATAGTTTGCCAAAGTCACCCAGCCAAAGTAATTGATTCTCAAATAATGAAGAAAAACCCTCCCATTTGTACAAATCGTTTAGGATAGCCTGTATTTAACCCAATTGTAACCTTCTCTGTCGTAGATAAACCCATCATAACAAATGCGGATGAGACTAAAGTATCCGTTGACGAAGGAAAGAATGCTTCTCTGGTATGCAGTTCAATTGGGAACCCAGAGCAGACCACCACGTGGTACAAGGAAAATGGTGACAAAATTATATCCAGAAATAGGACAGAAATATCTGAAGTAATTCTAGGACGTGGTGAGGTGAATGGAACAAGTAAAGAAAGTACTTTAAGGATAACAGAAGTTATTTCACTCGAAGACCATGGAAATTACGTATGTAATGTCAGCAACGTTGTTGGATTCAGTGTGCATGAAATAACGCTATCCGGACTGGGTGAGTAACAGTTATCATGCTTATGTACAAGAACACACGGAATAACTGTAACGTTATCCATAGTTATACACATCATTCAAACCATGGAAATAGTAGAGTGAGAAGGAATAACAACGAGATAACCTAATCCGATTATCTCTTCAACTTTACAAAGGATTGGAAATTACTACGTACCCTAAGAGCGTGTTTCTATTGGGCAACTTCACGGTATTTACCGTTAAGTTGCCGAGTAGAAACAGACAGATAACGCTAATTAACGCTATTTAACCGTTAACGGGGGGGGGGGGGGGGAATTAAAAAGTTAATGGTAATTACCGTTAAGTTATAATAACTTAGCGTTAACTTTCCAGTGCCCCAGTAGAAACACGCTGTTAAATTAACGGTAATTACCGTTAACTTTTAACCCCCCCACCCCATTTCTACTCGCGAAAGGTAACCACTAAGTTTATAAGTGTTCTCATCGATGGGCCACGAAATTTGACCTTATATTATACCAAAATGCCTACCCACTTGAAAAAGACTGCTGGTCGTAATCCCTTGTCTTTTAGTATTGTATGTTAACAACATAAACACCATAAACGAACATAAAATTCGTCGTAAACATGTAAACGGAGAGTCACAATGCGTAGCATCCAGCGTGTACGTGTATACTTCCAGGTCACAAGAACTTAGCGTTAAAATTGTGGCTGTTTCTACTGGACAAGTTATGCGTTACTTACCGTTAATAAACCTGGTATGTGCAGGTTTTTCCGATAGAAAAGTTTTTAACGTTAATTAACATTATTTGGCATGTAGAAACACGCTCGATATGAAATAACATTATTGCTTTGCACTGTTTGCACTTATCTACCCAGTCTATTTTCGTAACACAACTTGTTGCAACCCCCTATATAATGTGTATGTCATTGTGTCTGGTACAACTGTGTATAGCTATAACTAGTCTCCTCTTTCCGTACCAGACAAAGTAACAATATTCCCCATATGACGTCACTAGGAATAGCACGATTTAGGGGAGTAAAATTTCGGAACCTTTTTTTAAGGTATCGCGCTCATTCATCACATTCATCGTGACGACTGCAGAGTACTAGTATTCACATGAATACAAACATCGTGCATACTACATCAGAAATATAACTTTTAAAAACAAGGAGTTGAAACATCAACAAAATATACAAATCGAAACAAATTCAAAGTGTATGTTACAAAAAATCTCATCTAAAAACAACAACATACATGTACCTATTAAAAATATGCAAACCAATTTTTGAAACATCCCTCAATTTCATACCAACATAGTAAAATACATAAAAAATAGAGAAAAGGTTGAAGTAGTTTTTTTTGGAACGTCACATCATTTCATCACAATATAATATTATACATAAGAAATAGGAATTTCGAAGTAAGATTTTGAAACATCACAAATTTCCATCACAAAAATAATAAAATACAAAAGAACTCAAAAAAAGTGAGGCGTTATTTTGAAACATCACAAATTTTTATCACAAAAATAATGAAATACAAAAGAACTAAAAAAAAGTGAGGCGTTATTTTGAAACAGCACAACATTTCATCACAATATAATATTATACATAAGAAATAGAAATTTCGAAGTGAGATTTTGAAACATCACAAATTTTCATCACGAAAATAATGAAATACAAAAGAACTACAAAAAAAGTGAGGCGTTATTTTAAAACATCACATCATTTCATCACAATATAATATTATACATAAGAAATAGAAATTTCGAAGTGAGATTTTGACACATCACAAATTTTCATCACAAAAATAATAAAAATACAAAAGAACTCAAAAAAAGTGAAGCATCACATCATTTCATCACAATATAATATTATACATAAGAAATAGAAATTGCGAAGTGAGATTTTATAACATCACAAATTGTCATCACAAAAATAATGAGAAAAAAAAGTGAGGCGTTATTTTGAAACATCACAACATTTCATCTTAATATAATATTATACATAATAAATAGAAATTTTGAAGTGAGATTTTGAAACATCACAAATTTTCATCACAAAAATAATGAAATACAAAAGAACTCAAAAAAGTGAGGCGTTATTTTGAAACATCACAACATTTCATCACAATATATTATTAAACATAAGAAATAGAAATTTCGAAGTGAGATTTTGAAACATCACACATTCTCATCACAAAAATAATGAAATACAAAAGAACTAAAAAAAAGTGAGGCGTTATTTTGAAACATCACATTTCATCTTAATATAATATTATACATAAGAAATAGAAATTTCGAAGTGAGATTTTGAAACATCACAAATTTTCATCACAAAAATAATAAAATACAAAAGAACTCAAAAAAAGTGAAGTGTTATTTTGAAACATCACATCATTTCATCACAATATAATATTATATATAAGAAATAGAAATTTCGAAGTGAGAAGTTGAAACATCACAAATTTTCATCACAAAAATAATGAAATACAAAAGAACTCAAAAAAGTTAGGCGTTATTTTGAAACATCACAACATTTCATCACAATATAATATTATACATAAAAAAATAGAAATTTCGAAGTGAGATTTTGAAACATCACACATTTTCATCACAAAAATAATAAAAATACAAAAGAACTCAAAAAAGTGAGGCGTTATTTTGAAACATCACATTTCATCACAATATAATATTATACATAAGAAATAGAAATTTCGAAGAGAGATTTTAAAACATCACAAATTTTCATCACAAAAATAATGAAATACAAAAGAACTCAAAAAAGTGAGGCGTTATTTTGAAACATCACATCATTTCATCATAATATAATATTATACATAAGAAATAGAAATTGCGAAGTGAGATTTTAAAACATCACAAATTGTCATCACAAAAATAATGAAATACAAAAGAACTCAAAAAAGTGAGGCGTTATTTTGAAACATCACAACATTTCATCTTAATATAATATTATACATAATAAATAGAAATTTTGAAGTGAGATTTTGAAACATCACAAATTTTCATCACAAAAATAATGAAATACAAAAGAACTCAAAAAAGTGAGGCGTTATTTTGAAACATCACAACATTTCATCACAATATATTATTAAACATAAGAAATAGAAATTTCGAAGTGAGATTTTGAAACATCACACATTCTCATCACAAAAATAATGAAATACAAAAGAACTAAAAAAAAGGTGAGGCGTTATTTTGAAACATCACAACATTTCATCACAATATAATATTATACATAAGAAATAGAAATTTCGAAGTGAGATTTTGAAAAATCACAAATTTTCATCACAAAAATAATGAAATACAAAAGAACTCAAAAAAAGTGAGGCGTTATTTTGAAACATCACAACATTTCATCACAATATAATATTATACATAAGAAATAGAAATTTCGAAGTGAGATTTTGAAACATCACACATTTTCATCACAAAAATAATAAAATACAAAAGAACTCAAAAAAAGTGAGGCGTTATTTTGAAACATCACATTTCATCTTAATATAATATTATACATAAGAAATAGAAATTTCGAAGTGAGATTTTGAAACATCACAAATTTTCACCACAAAAATAATAAAATACAAAAGAACTCAAAAAAAGTGAAGCGTTATTTTGAAACATCACATCATTTCATCACAATATAATATTATACATAAGAAATAGAAATTTTGAAGTGAGAAGTTGAAACATCACAAATTTTCATCACAAAAATAATGAAATACAAAAGAACTCAAAAAAGTTAGGCGTTATTTTGAAACATCACAACATTTCATCACAATATAATATTATACATAAAAAAATAGAAATTTCGAAGTGAGATTTTGAAACATCACACATTTTCATCACAAAAATAATAAAATACAAAAGAACTCAAAAAAGTGAGGCGTTATTTTGAAACATCACAACATTTCATCACAATATAATATTATACATAAGAAATAGAAATTTCGAAGTGAGATTTTAAAACATCACAAATTTTCATCACAAAAATAATGAAATACAAAAGAACTCAAAAAAGTGAGGCGTTATTTTGAAACATCACAACATTTCATCACAATATATTATTAAACATAAGAAATAGAAATTTCGAAGTGAGATTTTGAAACATCACACATTCTCATCACAAAAATAATGAAATACAAAAGAACTAAAAAAAAGGTGAGGCGTTATTTTGAAACATCACAACATTTCATCACAATATAATATTATACATAAGAAATAGAAATTTCGAAGTGAGATTTTGAAAAATCACAAATTTTCATCACAAAAATAATGAAATACAAAAGAACTCAAAAAAAGTGAGGCGTTATTTTGAAACATCACAACATTTCATCACAATATAATATTATACATAAGAAATAGAAATTTCGAAGTGAGATTTTGAAACATCACACATTTTCATCACAAAAATAATAATACAAAAGAACTCAAAAAAAGTGAGGCGTTATTTTGAAACATCACATTTCATCTTAATATAATATTATACATAAGAAATAGAAATTTCGAAGTGAGATTTTGAAACATCACAAATTTTCATCACAAAAATAATAAAATACAAAAGAACTCAAAAAAAATGAAGTGTTATTTTGAAACATCACATCATTTCATCACAATATAATATTATACATAAGAAATAGAAATTTCGAAGTGAGAAGTTGAAACATCACAAATTTTTATCACAAAAATAATGAAATACAAAAGAACTCAAAAAAGTTAGGCGTTAATTTGAAACATCACAACATTTCATCACAATATAATATTATACATAAAAAAATAGAAATTTCGAAGTGAGATTTTGAAACATCACACATTTTCATCACAAAAATAATAAAAATACAAAAGAACTCAAAAACGTGAGGCGTTATTTTGAAACATCACAACATTTCATCACAATATAATATTATACATAAGAAATAGAAATTTCGAAGAGAGATTTTAAAACATCACAAATTTTCATCACAAAAATAATAAAATACAAAAGAACTCAAAAAAGTGAGGCGTTATTTTGAAACATCACATCATTTCATCATAATATAATATTATACATAAGAAATAGAAATTGCGAAGTGAGATTTTAAAACATCACAAATTCTCATCACAAAAATAATGAAATACAAAAGAACTAAAAAAAAGGTGAGGCGTTATTTTGAAACATCACAACATTTCATCACAATATAATATTATACATAAGAAATAGAAATTTCGAAGTGAGATTTTGAAAAATCACAAATTTTCATCACAAAAATAATGAAATACAAAAGAACTCAAAAAAAGTGAGGCGTTATTTTGAAACATCACAACATTTCATCACAATATAATATTATACATAAGAAATAGAAATTTCGAAGTGAGATTTTGAAACATCACACATTTTCATCACAAAAATAATAAAATACAAAAGAACTCAAAAAAAGTGAGGCGTTATTTTGAAACATCACATTTCATCTTAATATAATATTATACATAAGAAATAGAAATTTAGAAGTGAGATTTTGAAACATCACAAATTTTCATCACAAAAATAATAAAATACAAAAGAACTCAAAAAAAGTGAAGCGTTATTTTGAAACATCACATCATTTCATCACAATATAATATTATACATAAGAAATAGAAATTTTGAAGTGAGAAGTTGAAACATCACAAATTTTCATCACAAAAATAATGAAATACAAAAGAACTCAAAAAAGTTAGGCGTTATTTTGAAACATCACAACATTTCATCACAATATAATATTATACATAAAAAAATAGAAATTTCGAAGTGAGATTTTGAAACATCACACATTTTCATCACAAAAATAATAAAATACAAAAGAACTCAAAAAAGTGAGGCGTTATTTTGAAACATCACAACATTTCATCACAATATAATATTATACATAAGAAATAGAAATTTCGAAGTGAGATTTTAAAACATCACAAATTTTCATCACAAAAATAATGAAATACAAAAGAACTCAAAAAAGTGAGGCGTTATTTTGAAACATCACAACATTTCATCACAATATATTATTAAACATAAGAAATAGAAATTTCGAAGTGAGATTTTGAAACATCACACATTCTCATCACAAAAATAATGAAATACAAAAGAACTAAAAAAAAGGTGAGGCGTTATTTTGAAACATCACAACATTTCATCACAATATAATATTATACATAAGAAATAGAAATTTCGAAGTGAGATTTTGAAAAATCACAAATTTTCATCACAAAAATAATGAAATACAAAAGAACTCAAAAAAAGTGAGGCGTTATTTTGAAACATCACAACATTTCATCACAATATAATATTATACATAAGAAATAGAAATTTCGAAGTGAGATTTTGAAACATCACACATTTTCATCACAAAAATAATAATACAAAAGAACTCAAAAAAAGTGAGGCGTTATTTTGAAACATCACATTTCATCTTAATATAATATTATACATAAGAAATAGAAATTTCGAAGTGAGATTTTGAAACATCACAAATTTTCATCACAAAAATAATAAAATACAAAAGAACTCAAAAAAAATGAAGTGTTATTTTGAAACATCACATCATTTCATCACAATATAATATTATACATAAGAAATAGAAATTTCGAAGTGAGAAGTTGAAACATCACAAATTTTTATCACAAAAATAATGAAATACAAAAGAACTCAAAAAAGTTAGGCGTTAATTTGAAACATCACAACATTTCATCACAATATAATATTATACATAAAAAAATAGAAATTTCGAAGTGAGATTTTGAAACATCACACATTTTCATCACAAAAATAATAAAAATACAAAAGAACTCAAAAACGTGAGGCGTTATTTTGAAACATCACAACATTTCATCACAATATAATATTATACATAAGAAATAGAAATTTCGAAGAGAGATTTTAAAACATCACAAATTTTCATCACAAAAATAATAAAATACAAAAGAACTCAAAAAAGTGAGGCGTTATTTTGAAACATCACATCATTTCATCATAATATAATATTATACATAAGAAATAGAAATTGCGAAGTGAGATTTTAAAACATCACAAATTGTCATCACAAAAATAATGAAATACAAAAGAACTCAAAAAAGTGAGGCGTTATTTTGAAACATCACAACATTTCATCTTAATATAATATTATACATAATAAATAGAAATTTTGAAGTGAGATTTTGAAACATCACAAATTTTCATCACAAAAATAATGAAATACAAAAGAACTCAAAAAAGTGAGGCGTTATTTTGAAACATCACAACATTTCATCACAATATATTATTAAACATAAGAAATAGAAATTTCGAAGTGAGATTTTGAAACATCACACATTCTCATCACAAAAATAATGAAATACAAAAGAACTCAAAAAAAGTGAGGCGTTATTTTGAAACATCACAACATTTCATCACAATATAATATTATACATAAGAAATAGAAATTTCGAAGTGAGATTTTGAAAAATCACAAATTTTCATCACAAAAATAATGAAATACAAAAGAACTCAAAAAAAGTGAGGCGTTATTTTGAAACATCACAACATTTCATCACAATATAATATTATACATAAGAAATAGAAATTTCGAAGTGAGATTTTGAAACATCACACATTTTCATCACAAAAATAATAAAATACAAAAGAACTCAAAAAAAGTGAGGCGTTATTTTGAAACATCACATTTCATCTTAATATAATAATATACATAAGAAATAGAAATTTCGAAGTGAGATTTTGAAACATCACAAATTTTCATCACAAAAATAATAAAATACAAAAGAACTCAAAAAAAGTGAAGCGTTATTTTGAAACATCACATCATTTCATCACAATATAATATTATACATAAGAAATAGAAATTTCGAAGTGAGAAGTTGAAACATCACAAATTTTCATCACAAAAATAATGAAATACAAAAGAACTCAAAAAAGTTAGGCGTTATTTTGAAACATCACAACATATTTCATCACAATATAATATTATACATAAAAAAATAGGAATTTCGAAGTGAGATTTTGAAACATCACACATTTTCATCACAAAAATAATAAAATACAAAAGAACTCAAAAAAGTGAGGCGTTATTTTGAAACATCACAACATTTCATCACAATATAATATTATACATAAGAAATAGAAATTTCGAAGTGAGATTTTAAAACATCACAAATTTTCATCACAAAAATAATGAAATACAAAAGAACTCAAAAAAGTGAGGCGTTATTTTGAAACATCACAACATTTCGTCTTAATATAATATTATACATAAGAAATAGAAATTTTGAATTGAGATTTTGAAACATCACAAATTTTCATCACAAAAAAAATAAAATACAAATTTTCAAGCTCGCTTCGCCAGCATTTTTCCACACACATTTTTTTCTTTCATCGGCATTTCCCCACTATTAAAATGTTGATGCTGGTGCAGTCACTGGTCAATCATCCCCCGCAATGCCAACAATTAATTTACGCCATTGTCCATGGTGTGAAATATAATAAGGGGTGACTCTAAAGGAAGTTACTTTTTGAATTTTGTGAGTGCTGTAATTATTGAACTATGACCCAAATGTATATAAAAGTAATTTTTAGAAAGGAAATGTATCAGTAAATTTTAACCAAAAATGTTGATTTCTAGAGAAAATTTAAAAAAACACTTTTTTGACCCAAAGTTTTTGAACAAAGCTAGCTAACAAAAATAATTTTGAGTTAAAAATGCCCAAATCGTTTGATTGTGATGTAAAGACACTAACTTAGGGACGATTTTTTTTTGTAACCTATAAATCTGATATTTTTTGAAATTTTGACCAAAAAGTGCCAAGAAAGTGGAAAAATTTAAAAAAAATCCCTTTTTTGGAAAAAAAATTTCGTCCCTAATAGTACTGCGGCGAAGTTTGTGTCTTTACATCATAATCAAGCGATTTGGGCATTTTTTACTCAAAATGATTTTTGTTAACTTTGTTCTAAAACTTTGAGTCAAAAAGGTGATTTTTTTTGTAATTTTCTCAAGATATCAACATTTTTGGTCAAAATTGACGCCAATTAATTTGGATTCTCTGATCCATTTCCTTTCCAGAAATGTATACTTTTATATGGATTTGATCAATAGTTCAATAAATACAGCACCCACAAAGTTCAAAAAATCAAGACAAATTTTTTCTTGAGTCTCCCTTACATTAAATTTACGCGTAACGCTTCATGCTCACTGAGCACTTCATCAGATTATTTGACATCTGATCTCCTCACTGTCTCTTTGTAGTGATTACCGTTGGATGTAGAGGGCGGTGTAGAGATCACTTTGTCGTAGATGTTGTTGAGTTTGTAGGCCCCCTCGTCTTTATTGAGAATATACTGCCCTCTCTGTCGAATCCAGATGTTTTGTGCGCCTCCTTGATAGCCTCATCCCACCCGATAATATGATTAGTAGCTGCGGGCTGGGGGCTAGTACATAAAGATAGGTCCGTGGACATATTCCCAAAAAATAGCTATTTTTATGTTGATTTATGAACGTTCTGTAAATAATGTGCATACAGGTAAATCAGGGGTTTGGGGGCGAAGCCCCCAGAAAATTTTGGAAACTAATAAGTGTTCAAACTTTTTTGACCCCCCCCCCCCCCCTTAAAAAAACATTTTTGACCCCCCCCCCCTTTGCAGAGTATCAACACTTTATGGCCCCCTATAATTATCCAGCCCCCCCCCAAAGTATTTATGAACGCTCCCTTAGGATAACTTTTGCGTGGTATTTCGTATACAATTTCTGTCGCATGATGCGTATGGTACAATGAGGCCTCATAATTGGCCGTTGGGAAACCGTGTTTCTTTCTCCGTTTGTCCCTCAACTTATGATATTGAACCTTGTTTCAATTGTTATTTCAAAAGTTTGATTTTATTTCTCCCTCAATAAAAATCAGCCATTCCTGCGTTACCACAGAATGTTACCATATTGTTAGCAAGTACAACCACAGAGTCTCTGACTGTGCAATGGAAAGCTGGTCATGGAGGCGGAATAAAACAGTGGTTTTATATCCAGTACCAAACAGAAGACGACGGTGATCTGAAACAATCAGATAATATCACAGAAACTGAAGGACAAACATCCTACATGCATGAAATCAACCGTCTTACTCCAGCAACTGTCTATTTGATATATGTGGCGAGTGGAAATTTGATTGGTGATAACATTGGTAAAGGAGATCCCATGCTCGGCGTCACTAAACGTGAGTAAAGTGCACTAACAATGCACACTTTTAAACAAAATTGCATTGCATTTTTTTCATTTTATCAAACTCGACATATCCCACATTATAGTTATTATGGGTTATAACTTCTTTTTTTCTCACATAACAGGCTGGGTCATTATTTATTTCTATCATGAAATAGGGGGTCTTTAGCCCAGGATATATTTTATTTTTTCGGGTTAATAAGGCTCACGCAAAATGAATAAAAATGTACGTCTAAATCTCCTAAGCTCGCCAAAAAAGAAAAACCCATGACGAATATATCGGGAGTCATAACATATCTGGCGTCAGAAAAGATTACGATTGGCTATACTAAACTGATTTGAAAGGTTTTGTGATGGTCTGATTATACTCGGGTACGGCAAGTACAATGTACTACCTAGCTTGGGGAACCCTTCGGGGTCCCGTCCAATACAAGTTATAGACAAAGTTACTGGCATTGGTACTGCCCAATGTATACTATCGTTCCATAATACAAGTTTCATCCACAAACTTCTTCAGCTGAATACCGAGCCCTTTGGGGATACTGCCTGGGCCCTTTTAAATGATAAAGTTGTTATCACTGGGTTTTTTTTGAAAACCCAATGCATAATTAATAGTTCGATTGCATGTACATAATGCGGCTAAAACACCATAAAGCTGTAAAAGACGGACATTTTCAATCTTTTGATTTAAGAGAGTATGTATGTAAACCTCAATGTACTTTGAGGGAGAAGGAATATTGCTTTGTCGAAAATCGTATGCAAAAAAAAAATCAAAAAAAAAATCAATAGTTTAACTACATTCATTTGAATCCCAAACCATTAAATCAATCCTTATTAACACTATGATCATCTTTTTATTTTATTTTTACAGCATCAAAGCCGGTGGAATTAGGTAATGCCGATTATTCTTATCATTTTAATATTAGTCTTTTTACTTTCGGCAGTCCACAAATTCCATCCCAAATATCTCAAATTTAAATGATAAATCTCTTTGAGACATGTTGAGCTTCAGTATTCGTTAAAAAAAATCAACACAAACAAAATACATAACTAAATCTTGGTCAATTTGACTGAGCACTTCAGTTCAAAGAGTACTGATATACCGTAGTTAGTTATGAATATGTTTGTCCAAAAAGACCAAGCAAATTTGACATACTAGTGAAGCACGTATTCAAAAAGAATATTCATTTGCTCATATGAAAATAGAATCATTGAAATTGTTCCTGTTTATCAAGTGATTTGCCTGTTTTAATGGTTTAATGGCAACTGTCCACGAAAAACTAAGTCCTTTGAAAATATCTGTCTAAGCAACTAAGTGAAGCGCAAAGATAACATGTTCACAAAGAGTCATTTACATTCAAATAAGATTTAAACCCGGGAGTGTGAACCTTAATAGAATACATAGCAAAGGACAATTCTAGTGATTCCTTTTGAAAGTTGCAAAAATATGCCCTTTGAATATATCCTTCATGGTTGGCATCTCCCATGCCAGGTATTATATTTTGATTGTGAATGAATCTGTACTCTTTGCTCCTCACATAGACCAGGAAAATATTAATGTATTTATGGATTTAAATAGCAAGGTGCAATTCAAGTGATTCTGTTTTAAAATTAGTGGAAAAAATATGCTCTTTGAATAGGTGCTTCAATGGTTTGTCAAATCTGTTTGGTCTCTTTGGAAAAATATATTTATTCACGATCAACTTCATTTTGACTACTGTAGGAGTTTCCAGGTTAAATCACTTCATTGCATTGAGGGTGTACACTTCAATTTAACTCATATTAAAAAAATGAAGCACAGATGTTTTCAATATGTTTTGTGAATTGTTGGCCGATAACTTGCGTTTAAAAGCTGTTACATTTTCCTCGCGAACATTTAACGAGATCGTCCCCATTACATGCATTGGTGTGTATTTATTTGCATGTATTTGATACGAGCATATAACCAAATCAGAAGGGCATATTCTCATAATTGTCGGAGGATACGATTACAAAAATGAACAATGTTTGATACTGATAGTGTTTACACGGAGTGCATATTTCTTTTCGCTCATTTAACAATGTAGATATCATATTCGGTAAGGGTATTGTGAGTGTGACAGGTATACCCCAAGACAATGATCCAACTACTTGTTTGCAACTTCAAACACGCACCAATGATGATCCAGCATGGGCAGATTTTGACAAATGTTTGGATGAAGACATTAATAATCGGAAAGTGTTAGACACAGTGACCCAAGTGCAAGGCGTGTATTGCTTCCGAGGTGTTTGCGGAGAACCGATTTCAAGCCAAGGTAAAGTAGGGAGCGTCCTCTTTATTCTACCTTGCTATAAGTCAAACCAACTTTTAAAAGAATTTACCTGTGAGTGAATGTTTACATTTTCGGAAAATGTTCGGATAATTTTACGGATTTTGTTAATAAATGTTGATGGCTTCCCTCATTTACAAAATGTTCAGGTAAAAATATCAGTTATTGAAAGTCATAGTCTTTGGGTTTTAACCACGGGTGCGGTTTTGGCAATTAAACTAACAGTGGAGTTAACTGGTCGGTTTGAAAAGGTTTAATGTTTCGCGACCACTTGATAGCCTGCAAGATCGTGCCACGAGATACACCCGTCAAGCACGCGGTACAAGCAGTGAGCAGTTGTAGAGAGATTTGTGGAAGGGTAGGGTTACGGAACATGAAGAAAGAATGTCTTTTAAAGAAATGAAATGCCGTATATTTCATACGCTTTTATGATTATGAGAAGTTGATAGAAATAAATAGGTAGTATACTGTTGTTATGATACGAGGGCCGCCGACGGCGCGAACGTATAGCAGCAGGTTCTACGATTTGATTGGTTGACTGTGGGAGCTCTCACGATTATGGGCCCGGGAGGCACCCGGCTTCGGCGGTGTTGGCAAATTGCTGCCTGTGGGCAAATAAAACGAGGCTGGGCCCTTTTGTTTCTCTCCCGGCTTAATGAACAATGACAGTAAAATTGATACCAAAAAAAAAAAAAAATTCACGCGACGCGCATTGTCCAGTAGGATAGTCTCAGAAGCTCGTTAAAAAGACAAAATGTATCGTAATTATGGACGAACTCGTGTACGCATTACATATTTTCGCTCGCTACGTCTGCAAACTCCTGGGTATGCCACAACTCGATTTTTCAATGTTGCTTTGCTATTTAAGTTTAACATAACTGTTTTCGCTTATAATTTCAGACCCGTCGGTTGTTAAACCGAACGGTGACATACCACTCATCGTCGGCGCTACAATTGGTGCTGTCGTTTTAATTGCAATAATAATTGCATTGTCACTATATCTTGTTCGAACATCGAAGCCAAAGCCAGGTAACTACTTTATCGCACACGTATTGAGTTTATTTGAAGTGTCAAAAGTAGCACACACTTGGTTTAGGTAACAAAATTGCAACCATAAGGTTTCATATGAATTTGTAGCCCAAAGTCTGCCTAGGCCACTTGCGATAGACCCTTACTGTGTGTATGGAAACATATCTCTGTGGAGAGTGCCTTCACGCAATTAATTGAGTAGCCTGCGCTGTACCATCCATTGAAATAAGCAATACTTGACCACAACAGTATGACACAGAGATAGAATGGGCAAGCATTTTAATCAAGCTGAATTGTTGAGATTTGAGATTGTTGATATTTTATTGATCATATCATGTGTGCTCCTTTTCGGTGTACCCTTGGTGTTAGATATTTATGAGTGTATGACTCTATTACGGAATAAAGCTGTGCAGGGTGGTTCAATAAAACGTTGACAGTTTTTTGAAGCCATTATTTTTTTAAATTCTGTAAATTTAAAAAAAATCTTTTTCAATATTCATCAACTACATGATCTTGACCATCTATGCTGAAAATATCGACCTCTCAAGTAGTACCGATAGGTTGGGCGGTATATTTTTTGGTTTGTTTTACCGGTTATTTTGTTTAAATTTAAATTGTTGACAATTTTTTTCCCGACATATTTTCGGCCAAAAACCGGCTGATTTTACATGATTTGAAGAAAACAAAATTAATAAAAATGTAAAAAATTGCAAAGAGTGCACCTTCAGGTATAGCCTCCGTAAACTGCCGTAACTTCTTCATTATTCATTTAATCTATATAAAATATAAAAGTATACATTTTTTTGCAGAAAAGGGTTCAATGAATCCAACCATGATAATGAAAATGACCATTTTGGAAATTTTTTGACCCATTTTAGTTTCTCACATTTCTCACGATTCCCTAGGAATCGGGGTTTTTTGTTGAAAATCTTCTCTTTTTTATCGACCAAAAAATGTGATTTTTTTACCTCCAAAACAATGAAAGTCCACATTGTTGGCACTTTTATGCACTTTTGGCACTTTTTGGTCAATAATTCAAAAAATAATAAAGATTTTCAACAAAAAAAAAAAGATTCCTAGGGAAATGTATTAGGAATATAATAAAACTATAGAAATAATAGGCGTATACGACGGGTATTAAACAAATAATAAAACTAGTATGACAAAATTTGACAAAATATATTTTGAATTATCTTTGCAGAATCTAAAATGGGTCAAAAAACGTGTTTTTTATATTTTTTCCAAAATGGTCAACTTCATGATCATGGTTGGATTCATTGAACCCTTTTCTGGAAAGAAATGTATACTTTTATAAAGTTTAAATGAATATTGAAGAAGTTACGGCAGTTTTACAGAGGCTATACCTGAAGGTACACAGTCCCCTTTTAAGGGTGTATTTTATATAACCCCTACTTCTGGGTCGGTTTCCTCAAGCCTCAATGCCTCAAGCCAGCAAGTTATAATCGGTTTCTGCAAATGTGTCACCTCATTAAAACTTTTTGGACCTGTGCACACTTTGGGAGAGGTAGTAAACTCATTCCCGAATAAATCAATATAACTCCGATCCTGAAACAGGCCAGAAATGAAAAACTGTATGTTACACCATGGACGTATCATGGTTACACGCGCACTTGCCATATACTTGCCATATACTTAGTTGTCTTCGACATTACTCGAGTCCGATGAATCTGCGTCGTGGTCATGGTGGTCGGAATCCTCAGATAAGTTGATTATAATTTGGGGGAATGTCAATATCATCACAGATGTGATCTTTTTCCCAGTACGAATTTGCAATTTCCCGGACGTGACGACACGCATTTTCCGGTCTGATAGGGACACTTTTTCCAATGCCTTCATTGATTTATTTTAATTTTGCAACATGACGTTAATTTTGAGGCCATAATAGTTCTTCCGGGTTAAATCACAATGATAGGGTGGCCGACGCAAAATGTCATGACCAAACATTTTGGCCATTTCCGGGGCCATTTCTTATACCTTTGGAAACGTGGTTTATAATTCGTAAGGCTCCAGTTTCATGAGTGCCTCTTTCCATAAGTAACACACCAAAATATATATTTGGCCTAATCTGAGTATTTTTCTGAGCTTTATCTTTCAGAAAGATGTATTGATCATTGGTTTATACAGTTCTCAAGATAGGTAACTGACCAGGTAATAAATATACGCTTAACTCCAACACTATTATAGCTCCAACTTAAAAATATAAAATTATGAAGTTGTAAAGAAAATACTCCTAATTTGAGATATTGTTCACGAAGATCGCGTTAATAATTCAAAACGCAACATTTTCACACTTGGGTTTGAACACGCAGGACAGCGTGACAGGGGGTGTATGGGCTGCATTGGGTCACAGGTCACTAATAGGTATATCAAATAAGGTGGGGCCGTTTCAAAAAAATCCTTAAAATCGTGATACGTGTCTCTATTTTAAATAGAAGTTGTCAAAAAAACATAAAATTTTTGGTATCATATTAAAGACAATTTATCCAGCTACCGAATAAAAAAGGATTAAAGCCACATGTTTAGCAACAGTGAAGTTATCAATCTAAACGTCGAGTGAGTCAAGGGTGGGGCCGGTGGATGAGGCGCCGGTGGATGAGGCGCCCATAGGTTTCTACACAAAATAGCGGAAAACTAGAACTTTTGAAATTGATGCCATTTTAAAAGTATACATAGGAAAGTTTTCAAACTTCTCATATGTGTTAATAACATGTGCCTGCTACTATGAATAATAATATTGAATTGTTATCTAGACATTCTCTACTAGAATATGATGTTCAATTCAGGGAGTGTTTTAATGTAAAAAATACACAGTTTTATTCATTTTATTGATTAAACAATGGCCAAATCGCAGTCTCTCTATTTCATTTGTGTGACTCTTCGGTCCTTTTCCACCCTGGTAGTAAAACGTTTAACTAAAAAAGCCAGAAGTGTTTCTTCACAGAATTGTTCATAGATTTATGAAAATTTTGCTATTTAGACCTATTTTAGACCACCCTGTATTCAAAATAAAAGGAACTTTAATGATATTCATGTAGTTCATTTTGATAACCATTTTCCTTTAAATTAAATAGTCCATGCTAACTAAATTTCATAGAATATTATATACAAACCTTCATTTTATGCATTATTTCATCATAATTTTAGATACCCTGTACTTTTCCTGTGTACATTTTGGGCAGGTGATTCTTAGCAAATTTGGTAGCACCTTCTGCGGTTGTTCTGATTTTGGTGACTATCTTCAGCTAAACCCTAATTGTACAAACTATCAAAATATTTTGTGAGGAGCAAAAACGATCAACTTTTTTATGTTCCACCCTGTAAAAATGTTACACACCCTGTATAATTTGATTCTTTTTTGCAAAAATGAAAAACCTTGAATCATAAGCTTTCCAACAATATATAGTTTGTGGGTCATTAAGTATGTAAAACTTAAGTTTTGTCCCGTTTAATCAGAATTGGTGCATTTCTCAACATTATTAGAAGTGAAACATTTGTTTGGACCAGTTTGTGACTTCTGACCGTTGGTCAATTGAAGAATCCCCAATCCTCATCTTACCATAAGTCCATGATTGATCTTACTATCGACCCATGAGTTGTCGCTTCCAGTTAATCAATAATCTGTTCAAGGCTGCATGTTGACGAACAATTATATGTTAAAAAATGAAAAACAGACTTTGTTTTGGTTTTAGGCAAATAACAGAGTTAAATTTTCATTAAATCTTCACATGCAATAATTTCCTTAAAACTTTATAATAAATGTAATACTTTTAGTAAGAATATACATGTAACAATATATAACAATATAGTGTTGGAGCTGAAAGCATTTATTACCTGGTCAGTTACTTATTCTGAGGACTGTATAAACCAATGCTCAATATTTAAGAGGATTAACTGGTTATTAACATGGCAATTGGTCACAGGTCACTAATAGGTATATCAAATAAGGTGGAGCCGTTTCAAAAAATCCTTAAAATCGTGATACGTGTCTCTATTTTAAATAGAAGTTGTCAAAAAATCATAACATTTTTGGTATCATATTAAAGACAATTTATCCAGCTACCGAATAAAAAAAGATTAAAGCCACATGTCTAGCAACAGTGAAGTTATCAATCTAAACGTCGAGTGAGTCAAGGGTGGAGCCGGTGGGTGAGGCGCCGGTGGGTGAGGCGCCCATAGGTTTCTACACGAAATAGCGCAAAAAATAGAACTTTTGAAATTGATGCCATTTTAAAAGTATACATAGGAAAGTTTTCAAACTTCTCATATGTGTTAATAACATGTGCCTGCTACTATGAATAATAATATTGAATTGTTATCTAGACATTCTCTACTAGAATATGATGTTTAATTCAGGGAGTGTTTTAATGTAAAAAATACACAGTTTTATTCATTTTATTGATTAAACAATGGCCAAATCGCAGTCTCTCTATTTCATTTGTGTGACTCTTCGGTCCTTTTCTACCCTGGGTAGTAAAACATTTAACTAAAATAGCCAGAAGTGTTTCTTCACAGAATTGTTCATAGATTTATGAAAAATTTGCTATTTAGACCTATTTTGGACCACCCTGTATTCAAAATAAAAGGAACTTTAATGATATTCATGTAGTTCATTTTGATAACCATTTTCCTTAAAATTAAATAGTCCATGCTAACTAAATGTCATAGAATATTGTATACAAACCTTCATTTTATGCATTATTTCATCATCATTTTAGACACCCTGTACTTTTCCTGTGTACATTTTGGGCAGGTGATTCTTAGCAAATTTGGTAGCACCTTCTGCGGTTGTTCTGATTTTGGTGACTATCTTCAGCTAAACCCTAATTGTACAAACTATCAAAATATTTTGTGAGGAGCAAAAACGATCAACTTTTTTATGTTCCACCCTGTAAAAATGTTACACACCCTGTATAATTTGATTCTTTTTTGCAAAAATGAAAAACCTTGAATCATAAGCTTTCCAACAATATATAGTTTGTGGGTCATTAAGTATGTAAAACTTAAGTTTTGTCCCGTTTAATCAGAATTGGTGCATTTCTCAACATTGTTAGAAGTGAAACATTTTTTTGGACCAGTTAGTGACTTCTGACCAATTGGCAAATAGCAATTTACAATGTAACGCTGATTGGGTATACAAAGGAAGTACAAGGTGAAATGGTTAATGATATTAAACAGTATGAAACTGTGAAATGGAGGATAACATACAATGGACTAAATATTGACTACATGTAGGTCCCTGTGTAAAGGTGTCAAAGCTACCAAACAAAAGGAAAAAGGAGGTTAATTACCTGATAATACAATAAAGTAGATGATGTAATAAGAATAGCTGGGGATCACAGTCAGACAGGGAAAGTGGGGTAGAGGACCGAAGGCTGAACGAGTAATCAAGAATGTGTATACGAATGAAAGGAGGGGTGTGCTCGTAAATTATTACCAACGAAAAAAGGGGGACCACTGGCTGCTTACTAAAACACTCCCTAGACTATTTTTGAAAAAGGCAAGTTTATCTTCCCGAAACGTCGTGTGTTTTCGTTTCCTTCCCCGTGATTTCCTTTCCTTTGGTGTCTTTTGTAATCGTTTAATATTGTTCATCCACTATAACAGTTAGGCTATAGTGATCTCACGCCTATGCTACAACCACAATTAATCATTACTGATTTACTCAAATTATTTATAACTTAACAGAACAGCCATTGAAAACAGGAGACACAAAGTAAGTGCACTTTATTTAAAGGGGTGCGGTTCATATAAATAATCAGCGGCCACACGAAATTTTCGAGGTGAAGTTTGTTGGAGTTTTTTTACCCGTAATCATAGCGCTAAAAAAAAGGAAGTAAATACTGTCATATTATCGATCGATTAATACCCAAATATTTGATTTGATTTGATTACATTTGGGTACTACGACCCTGGATAAACCAATAAGCCCCTATTAGCTTGTTCCCATTGAGGTCCGTTAGATGTGTGAACAGATACAGACCAGGGTGAACTGATCCCTTATTGTTTACGAAACTGTCTGTATCTTTTACGTGCTCGGGTATTGCTCTTCCGATGCACGGGACCACCATTTATACGTGACTTCCGAACCACGGGTTTTTGCTGCCATTAGGAAATCGTCACAATCACTTCGCTTCATTTACCTGGCTGCCGACACGGCGCACAATGTATCAGCACTTATACACCTACCAGTTGTAAGACGCACTATACGACCCCCGGGAGAGGTGCGTCGTGGGTGCGTCGTTTACCAATAATTCTTGACGGAGGGTACGTCAGTGGCAGTCTTTGGTCCGTCAAAATAATGACGGAGGGTGCGTAAAGGTCCGTCACTTTACATGGGTGCGTCACAGTGTACATCTGCTTACGAACAACAAAATACGACCTTTAAATATACGCTATAGGCATGTTCTAAAATGCTTGAAATCACTCGATCATCGCCAATTGCTCCGCGCAGTCGCTTGCTATCGTCCTACGAGCCGATGGATGGAGTATACAGCAGTCTTGGCCCGAGACTATACTACCGGGGGGAAGCACTCGTAATCACCCGTGTTGTTCATGCAAATTTAATCAAATTTAGGGCATCGCATGTGGGGGTCATCAGAGGTGGGGGGGGGCATATCTGACTATTTGTTTTAGTATAGATGAGGTGACCGTTGTTTACATCAGTAGTGTTTACAAATTGATTAGCGCCTGGTCTAAAGACATGCTAGAGGTACTAGTCCATGAATACTGCATACATCATACTATTTGAAAGCAAAACACACATCACTGAGCGCCAATTTCAAAAGCACATGCCCTTATGGTGCGAACGCATACTGCTGGGCAACCAGATTTAGTACCTGGTCTCTCATTGTGCTTTAGGGATGCAGACCATGACTACTGCACTATAACACCGTAAGCATGGTAAGTAATGATCAATCAAGTGTGAATTAAAGCACATTCCCTGTAGGTGCGCACGCATACTGCCGGGCACTACGTCACCGGTCACACCATCTATACAAAGGTTATTTCATTTGGGGGCATCATGGTGGGGGGGGGGGGGGGGGGGGAGCCCCGGGGGACTTATCACAATAGCGGTATACGTGTATGTGCCGCCTTTTGGGGTGCATTTTCTCGAAGTATATGGGTGGTATTGATTAAATCAGAAATGTTTTTGGTATTTGTAAATGCCCCCTTAAATTCTTTGATGGTTTATAGAGGTGTAATTTCCAATCCGAAGTTCAAATGTTTAAATACACTTTCGAGAACCCAATTTTGGTTAAAATACACTTTCGAGAACCCAATTTTCTACTTACCTCCCGTTTTTTGTAAATAGGGCAAGCCTACATGTATAACAAGGGATAAAGGATGCCCCCCCCCCACCCCCCACACCGCCCCGCCCCATCCCACCCCACCTCCTGGTCACGCCACTGAACGGGTCGAAGCAGAATGGGAAATGTTCTCGAAATTGTTTCATCCTCATCCTTACGTTTATGACAATCAGTTCAATATTTTATGAATTTTAGACCAGTCAGACATTATTGTGCATATAAAAGTTCTCCTCTTAGTTCCATCCACCCCGGTCCCGGTCCGGGGTCTATATAATTATTCGAGGGCCAGGGTTGACAACATCAAATAAGGGCAGATCCCCTGTGAACCAAAGGTAGTTTCAATTTCAGTAGTCATCGTGTTTTATCCAGTTTAGTCAACGATATCTGACGATGGGGTGCGTCGTCATGGTCCGTCAGAATCCACCAATGGTGCGTCCAAAAATTGACGGAGGGTGCGTATTTGGATGGCAATGGTCCGTCGTTTTTTTGACACAGGGTGCGTCATGGTACATGAGAAGTTGACGCACCTCGGTAAAGTGACGCACCACTCCCGGGGGTCGTATAGTGCGTCTTACAAGTTTACAACTGATAGGTGTATTAGATTGTAATATCCCCTAACAGCTCCCCAATCTCGCTTGGGTCGACGAGGCAATTGAGACGAAGTACCTTGCCCAAGCATGCCAAGGATACAAACAAGTTGGCCACGGCGGGGATAGAACTCACAACCTTATGATTATGAATCCCACCTTATGATTATGAATATACATTAGATCTAACAACTTTTATTTTCACATTTTTAATTTTGCCATAATTATGAAAAGGTACGAACGTAATACCATTATTTGAGATTGTCTGCATTGAACGTATTGTTGTAAACATTTATTTCCGAGTGTATTACAATTTAGGTACTGTTAAAGCTGAGCTTATTATATGGATTTATTCTGCTAACAATTTTTCCGAATGACAATGAAAAATATGTGTGTTTTGCTCTTTTATATGTTGTCGTTTTCTGTTTGGTATTTTGTAAACTTTTGGAATGTATATAGCCGTAAACATAACCATGGAGGCAGAAATAATATCGAGATGACCGTGGTCCCAAATGAAGACACATCTGGCAACGACAATCCGGTTATTTCAAGTAAGAATAAAAAATAAATAAATAAATAAATAAATAAATAAATAAATAAATAAATAAATATACTAATAAATAAATAAATAAATAAATAAATAAATAAATAAATAAATAAATAAATATACTAATAAATAAATAAATAAATAAATAAATAAATAAATAAATAAAAAAATAAATAAATAAATAAATAAATATACTAATAAATAAATAAATCTGAAGCTGTCCGCAAAATAAACCCGTCTTACCGTTGTCGATTCAAGATAAACAACTCTGAAACCTTATTGAACCCCTAAATAAAGATAGATTGACCGCTTCAGTCAAAGTACTAGAAATAGTTATAATAATGTCTTCTCTTTTTTGATGACTTAAAAGGGGCATTAAGAGATCCTTCATGGAGGGAGCCCGCTTTTTTTTCAGAAGTTGGGTTTTTCACATATACGTAATGCTTATATACGTACTAACTACCACCCAAAATTATAGAGCTTAATTCGCAGTATTTCATGTGAAATTACTTAATTGTTTCATGTTTATTCAAAATAACCTTGAAGACCACACATGGCTTGTTGCGTGATGCATAGTCATGACCTCCCTGATACAATTGGTGGTGATTTTGAACCAAAATACAAAAAAAGTGAAAAGCAATAATATACCCTCGGAAATGCTGAGAAAATGTTTTTATTTTTCATTTTTACTGGGTTTTCTTGAGGAAATCTTACATGAGAGGGTTTCTATGTATATCATCTTTCTAAACAAGGTGAAAATATTGAATTTCATTTTTTGAGAAATCTCTCCGTGCCCCTTTAAGAGGAAAATTTTTGTTTGATTTTTCGCCTTAACGTCACTGTTTTTCGCCTTAACGTCATTTAAAACAAAAGACGGAATAAACGCTATTATTCTCTTCCCCTTTATAATATAAGCGTATAGCTACAACTTATGTTCTTTTGTTAACCTATTAGCAGTAGAGAGCAGCAATTACGCCAATGTAACCAGCGTTACATTCAACTTTCCGCGTAAAAATCTTCAAGTTTTGAGAGAGCTCGGTCACGGCGAGTTTGGCAGAGTATTAATGGCTAAGGCAAAGGGACTGTTTGGAGAAGGTGAAACAACGGTTGCCATCAAAACACTTAAGGGTAAGATATATTCTGTCTTCGAGAGCTGCGTCTCCAAACACACCAACGGGTTGTTTTTGTGGTTGTGTTGTTGTTGTTTTTTAGGTTTATAGGCCTATATAAGCAGCGGTGGAAATACCCACATGACTGTCTACCCGGGGTTGACTAGGTAGAAACTTCACACTTTGTTGACATAGAATATTTCTAACCCTAACTTTAACAAAAGGAAATAAATCAGATGAAAAAAGGGACCTAGTGGAAATCGAACCATGGACCTCTGAATTGCAAGACATGTATCTCGACCACTAGACTTGCGAGGAGTGAACTGGACAGGACATGAATTTAATCCCTCTTATTATTACGGAATAAAGCAATACTATAATAGTATTAATAAAGCGACACACATGATCGTCAACCCCGGGTTGACAGTCATGTACTATATTGCATGAAGATAGCCAGACTTAGAGAGACTTATCTACAAGTATATATATATATTCATGAATTTATGTTAATTATATATTTACATTATTTTTTAACAATGATGTTCGATAAGGCTATGTGAGTTTTTACAGGACAAACGGGTAAGTTTGCCTAATCAGGTCTTGTAAATCCAGTTGTGTTTACAGGTCTTGTACATGTAAATCCAGTTGTGTTTACAGGTCTTGTAAATCCAGTTGTGTTTATTGGATTTAGATATCAGATGGTAATTGGTATCGATTGTTAACTGTTCAGTAGTTCTTTTTATTTGAAACAAATGAAAATAAACAACCATGTTTTAATATTACCTTTTTTATTAAGACTCGGCTGGAGTGGACGCAAAGAACCAAATACGAAAGGAATTTGAGGTGATGAAACTCTTAACGGGCCAGGAGAAGAGAAGCCCAAACATTGTCCAACTTCTGGGAGCCTGTCTGGAAACAGGTATGTTTTAACCCTAACAGTAACCAGTTGTTTCGCTTTTATTGGTGCGGCCCAAGGGGGTGGGGAGTGTCATTTGAGTTTGACACACCATGAGAAAAAAATACTACCCTAATGGGATTTTATAAACTAGCACAACCCATAGCCAACTATAACAAGACAACTTCTGAAATGCGAACCCAAAATGTCATTGTCGTCTTCAAATGGCCAAAATGATTTTGAAGTGCGCAATATATTTTAAAAAATAACGCATCTTGTAAGAGGAAAATTGCAATTTTGAAATTATGCAAAATCATAACTATATAAATCCCTATTGGCGAACCTGCCCCACCATCATAGGACGTATGCGCCCCATATAGCGCAATAAGTGCATTTACCTATACCACGGATGTCCCACATACATTGATGGGTTGTTAACTGCATCAAATCCATAATCAATCCCATACCTACTTAATGATAAATTACATTAAAACCTTCTCTACGAATATCTTTGGAAAAAAATCAATATGAAAAATGGAAGAAAATTCACTTTTGTAAGGCAAAACTGGTTTTCGGGTGATAAGTTAACAAACATGTTACGTTGATCTGCCACGTTAATGTGGGAAGCTTGCAACACTACTTTATCTATTGTGTGATCGCCAAATTCAACCAGTGGCCGCAAAGATGAGAATCACGTGGTGGGCGAACCTGCCCCATAGGGCGTACACTCCCCGCTCTCCCCTACTGCTGACGCGGTAGATTCAAATGCACGTTCCCTGTGGTTATGCCTGTTGAATCATTTGTTTGCATACAAATAAAGCTAAGGGGATGTATAAAATGCATACCCATTGCTTAAATACATGCAATTTAAAAAATAAAAATAAATCATGAACATTTCTCATACCATTTTGTTAGGAGAGGAGAGGATGGGGCAACTGGTCCGTTTAAGCATATTTCATGATATAAAAGATTACAGCTCGTGTAATATTTATGAAATTGCTATGAAAATATCACCCATGTAACTGTTAACATATAACATATACGGTAATCAATGTTAAAAAATATCTAAAGAAAAGGCCAATTACAAAAAAAACTTCACTTTGCGTGGACCAGTTACCCCATCATTGGGGCAACTGGTCCTATGTTCCAACGGTTAGAATACACAGAAATCAGTGAATGACAACACGGAAACTAGGCAGTATTTTCGTAACAAACACATTTCCATATTATTTAACGAGTGAAAAGGATACATGTCTCATGAAACCCATGGTTTATACAGTTTTCGTGGTTAACGTGTAAATAGCAGTAACACTAATGGTGTATACAGCAAGCGAAATCTCGACTGCTCATTTTTGAGATAAAACGGTATGAACCTAGTTAAATGGTTACATGGTTGTGATATTCAGATGCCCCATGCATTTGTCTATATATACCTTTCTTTAATGATTTTATTTACTTCATATAATAAGATTTAGAACTTATAATAAACCATCTTGATATTTAGCCAGCTTTTAATGTTACAGGCGTAGTTAGTCAATATGGCAATGATAACCCAATGGTTAATATACACAAAAAGCTGTGAATAAAATACATAAATCATGATATTTCGAACCATTCTAAAGCAATTTCATGTCATAGTGTAATCATTCAATAGCAGAAATAGTGGTATTAGACCCAAAATGCCCCAAAACGTCTAAGAAGTAGAAAGTATGTGAATTATATTATTCTATTCACATTTCAATACGGAGTCATGTTTTATTGACACTAACAATTAATTTTCAAAATTAATTTTACAATTTTGATTAAGTTTTTGCAGGTGGACCAGTTGCCCCATAACCCTATGTACCACTTGCCCCAACAAAAGACTCAGCACTTTGTCGAAATGAAACATTATTCAAGCACGCCTGTGACGTGATAAATTGTACGCCAAAATGTTTTAAACATTCCACCATTTGTCATAATAATCCAACTCCAACTCCAAAACGTTTCAGAAAAAAGACAAAACTGCATTTTTGTTTTTAGCCATTACGCAGTTTTCTGTAGCTAGCGAGTATCTTTGAATTTGCAATTATTACGGCGTTTCGGGTCCTACAAGTAGACGAGTGTCTTTTATAAAATAAGAAATGGTATACTTTGTTATCTGCAAATTCATAAACTAGTAACTCTACCAAATGAATACCCGTGATAATGATCTAAGTTGAAGCATTCTTTAAATGATAATATTGATCGCAAATCCAAACCACCAATGTCCCAAGTTATCAACATGAGCCATGTTATGGTCGTTACAACCACAACCTATGGTTTTAATCATATTTCGGAAAGTCCCTGGGCACACAACAAAATAGCACCTATCAAATGCAATATGCACTTGGCATCTTACGATGACTGTACTGCATGTATACATTTGCTGTTGCATATCTATGAATCATATAAAGTACATTAAACATGATCTAAACCCATCTTCATAAATCGCTCATACTATCTGTGAATTTTCGATAAGTCACTGAAGGAGGTGGCTTCAAAGATATGGAGAATATCACATGTGTAAATACCCTAAATTGCAAATGTTTTGGAATGTAGAAGGTAAGGATATATGTCAAGTTTCAACATACGTTGTACTGTTCAAAAGAAAGCAGTATGCCCATACAATTACAAAATCCTTCATTTCGGACCAGTTGCCCCATAGGACCAGTTGCCCCATAGGACCAGTTGCCCCATAGGACCAGTTGCCCCATAGGACCAGTTGCCCCATATTCCCCTATGTCTTACGCTTTAACTTAATCACAAACCCATATTAAAGGTATGGTTATGTTCAAATTAATTATAGAATATTGGTAGTATATTATGCAAATTAATGAAATAAATAGATAAATACAAAGAAATGTTCCATTTTGCTCATATAAAAATGTCGGGATTAAGTTTATGCACAACATATTGGTTAACAGATATAAATTAAAATGTGTTTTTAACTTGATGCTAATTAAATATGTAAACAATACACAAATTTGGTTCATTTACTCAGTTGTTCTAATAAGTTGTTTGCGGTGAGGCTTCTGTATCATTTGTCACCACATTTGACTTCATTGAAAGAAAAGTGGTGTTTTTATAGTAATTTAAGTGAATTTGATATAAAAGGGAATTTAATGTAAGTTGCACTGTAGAAATATATGTGTGACTTTCAAATTGTGACCCGTAGTTTGAGGCGAATATAATCACGGTGATGGGAATTTAAAACAGTACATACAATATTGACATCTTATTAATGACAGTAATTACATTGCAATCTTATTTGTATAATTGCATTCAAATCATTCAATATCAGTTACGTTGATTATATTACCAAATAACACAGATCCGATGTATGTGATACTGGAGTACATGCCGAAAGGAGACCTCAAGACATTATTACGCAAGAGTCGAGTCAGCAAACGAGAGATAATGTGTAACAATGACAGCGCTTATGGCAATCTGGCAGTTGGATGTACATCCTTCTCGCCACCACAGCTTCTAACATTTGCTCGTGATGTGGCCAATGGTATGGCATTCCTTGCTGAACAAAAAGTAAGATGATTATATTTAAAGGGGCATTAAGAGATGTGGTGGAGGCAGCGCCCTCAATTACACAAATGTATGATAAAAACTGGGATTTGTATATTTTTACAATTGTATTACATGTATGAACTGTAAACAACTATAAGGATTAAGAAAAATCATCCCCCTTTGTACAACAAAACGCCGATTCAAAAATGCTGGTAGAGCCGCAAACCAGCATTTTACATGGTTAGGGGTGGTATTCCAACATATACAACGTGTCCCAAAAAACTGGGTCCAAAACTTGCAGAGCTTGTAACGTAAAATATGGGAAACATAGCTGCTTTATATTTAGGAATCTAACAGTAAATATATCTGACATTATTTGGTAAAATTATAAGACCAATCGGATGTAAGGTTTTAGAAATACAAAGCTTTGAATATAGTGTGGTCAGAACCCTTTTTTTCGATTTCGGCCATGAACCGTCCATGCGTTGTATTTGCGCATTGTACTGACGTCATCAAAGTTTTGCCTTTGACTTTATAACAATGACTTACTCAGAAAAATCTTCGTCATAAGGGGGAGAAAATGTGTAAATATCTATGATTTTTGTTAGAAAATTCAATAAATAACATTCTGAGACACTGCCATCTTTGAAGCAGTTCAAGAACCATTTCTTCGAAATTGGAAACCAGCCGTTAATTCAGTCATCTCATCAAAGGAATTAGAAGCAGGGATGAAACTTCAGATTTGTTTCAATCAGCCAGTCAGGATCGGGCATGTAGCTCACATAATACCTGCCCGACCAGCCAGTATAACTCTCACACTTACACCGTGAGTTTGAAATTGTTTACCCGCCAGTCGGTCGCCAGGGTACTTTTCCCCCGACACAAAAATTACCCGCTTTGGCCAGGTGGGCGGTGCTATTTCTAGGCATGGTATCGGGGTAACAGGTGCTCTGTTTTTGTATATTTTCAACAAATAGGTTACTGCAATGAGTATTTCTAATATTGAATATTAATCCAGAATACCTATAATTTAAACCCTTTTCTACCAAACATAGGATATTTCGGAGAATAAACACCATGCACATGATGCAGGGTAAACTTGCACACAACGCAGATGCAAGGCATAAGGTGGTTTATTGCTAAAATGGAAAAAACGGGTTCTAAACACGCTCTATTTAAAGCTTTGTATTTCAGGAAGTTCAAACTTTATTGGTCTCACATTTTTACCACTTAAGGTCAGGTATATTTACTTTAATATCCTCAAATACGAAGTAGCTACGTTTTCTACTTTTTTAAGTTACAACCTCTGCAGATTTTGGACCCAGTTTTTTGGGACACGCTGTATATATTAAATCATTGTTTTAATCAAGTTGTGCTGGGGTTTTTTTAGTAGAAACAACAATAATGACAATTTATAATGTTCATCTTGAAATAAAAAAAATCAACATGACATTGTGTCCCTTTAAGGTTCGAATAGATTGCCCAGGATGGGGTGGGAGGGGGGGGGGGAGGTACTCAGATATTTTTGGAAGGGATGTGCCGCCAGCAAAATGGAAATGGACTTAAACATTTACCAATTTTCGGGGGGAAATGGACCCGTATGTTTACCGGAGACCCATAATTGTCCTATATATTTGACAGATTTTGCTCAAATTTCTTTGAAAAACAGCAAAATTAAGGATTTTAGACCCATAAATTTACCGACAAAAAGCTATGAAAAGGGGTCATTCATTTAACTTACCAGACGGGCGAAAAATGGGACCCAGTGTTTTGGGTTCCGAGATGTTTCAGTGCTCAATAAGTATATTTTGAGGGTTGGGGTGAGGTGTGGTGAATAAGTAGGGGTGAGTACTTTTGTGATGGTTCCCAGTGTCATTTTGGCGGTTCCCAGTGTTTTCGGTTCCGAGGTATTTAAGTGCTCAATAAATATATTTTTGGGGGGTTGAGCAGGGGTGTGGTGAATAAGAAAGGGATGGGTTGAAAAAATGTCTTTTTCGGTGGTTCCCATTGTTATTTTGGTGGTTCCCAGTGATTTGGGGTTCCAAATTGTGTAAGTGCTCAATAAATATATGTTTTGGTGATGTAGTGAACAAGGAGGGGATGGGTTGCCAAAATGGCCCATTTTGGTGGTTCCTAGTGTTTGGGGTTCCGAGTTGTTTAAGTACTTAATAAATATATGTTGGGGGATGTGGTGAATAAAATGGGTTTGGTAGACAAACTGGCCTTTTATGGTTCCCAGTGACATCTTAATGGTTTCCAGTGTTTGAGGTTCCATGTCATGTAAGTGCTCAATAAGTATGTTGATATGGTTCTCAGAGTCATTTAAGTGGTTCCCAGTGTCATTTTAGTGGTTCCCAGTGTCATTTTAGTGGTTCCCAGTGTTCTAGGTTCTGTGCTGTTAAGTGATGATTTATATACCTTTATCTAACACACCCTTGCCGAAACCAAAGATGTATGATAACCATTGGGAGCCTAACAAACTGGGAATCACCAAAATCTGTTTTTGTCAACCCACACTCACGCTCATTCACTACAACCCCGACCCCGACTATATATGTAATGACCGCTTAAACCACTCGAACCCCAAGACACTGGGAAGAACCAAAATGACACCGGGAACCACCAAAAGATCACATTTGTCAATCCTCCATCCCTAACTCCCATCTCCTACCTCCCTTCCATAACCTCCCAACACCAACCCCTAAAAATCTTATGGTTTAACCCCTTAAGTTATAATGGATCAATCCTAAACTTGATTTATCCAATCAGAAGCTACGCAATACCAAATATATTGTGTTTTTCTCTTAAGTGATAAATCCGGCCTCATGTGATATGGCACCCAACCATAGGTATCTTCCCGTATTGCGTTATCAAACAGGGGATAATTAATAATATTAGTGATTAGCATAATAACACAATGTTACCTCAAATACGTACTTAAAACGCCACTAAGATAAGAGAACTTTATATCTCATTCTCGTTCTCAGACTTGCTAATCAATGTGACAAAATTCATCGTTTAGTTTGTTAGGATTTCCTTATCAGCCTTTTGAGAGTGAACACTCGGTCTCTCTCTCAATATGTTGTTTTTCTTGTCGCATCTGCTACAAATGTAGTGGTTGGCGCTTCTCGCAGGAAGCGAATGTGCCCAACAAAATGCACATCCCTTACAATGTAATGGACTATTTCACAAGTCGCCGCTTTAAATTTTGTTAAGGACTGCGTTCACTTGGATTCATTTCAAATAATAATGATTACTGTTGCCCTGAGACGTTAAAGGCACAAACCAAGTAAGCCCCACATATATCGTGCCAGGTAGTGTTCACCTCAATTCTGTATTGGTTTACTTTCTTTTAGTGCATCCATCGTGATCTCGCAGCACGTAATGTTCTTCTGAACGAACATCTAGTTTGTAAGGTATCTGACTTTGGTTTGGCTCGTGATGTCAAGGACGTTGAAATATATCAACGCCTAAATGAGGTTCGTGTGATTTAGCAGCGTAGTCTTGAAACACGTTGTCTCTTCCCCACGAAAACATGTTCTAGTGATGTTAGATTTTAGATGACACCGTTCAATATTTCTAAACAAAATGCAAATTATACGATAACAATACCTGTAGGCCTATTCAACAGCAAGACAAAGTACGATGCCAAGTATTTCTATTTTTTTCTGGGAAAACTCTTCTATTCTTTTGATAAATGCTCTAAAGGCATGAATGATTTCAACTGTAGGCCTACTGCGAAATCCATATCAATACCGTATTGTCTGCAAACGTGATGCTCGTTTGCTAAATAAGGTTTACACCCAGATTAGACATAAATAAGTAAAGCATATGCATGTGCATATTATTAATCACCAACAATGTTCAGATGTTCGTATTTTGGATTTTACAGTGTCGTCTTCCCGTACGTTGGATGGCCTACGAGTCTGTGATCGGCGATGTACACACTATCGAAAGCGACGTATGGTCTTTCGGTGTATTGCTGTGGGAGATTGTCACTTTAGGTAAAGCAAATGTTGAGCCTTTGAGAGTTGAACCCGCATCACGACATTAAGGCTTTTCTATATGGGCGTACATATGCGCATCCTGCTTACTCGATCACCGAAAAAACTTGAACCCTTGCAAGATGTACTACTAAATTATTGAATCAAACGTGCTTCCTCCTCGATTTGGATCTTTTCAAAGATCGATTTCCCGACAAGACTAGATACTCCGCACTAGGAAATTGCCATTTCTATCTGTACTCACGAGCGTCTGTAGCGACCGCTAAGGACAAATTGTGTAACTTTGCCGATGAGAAGTGACATATGGTCCTCAACCCAAATAATGTTCCTCATATATAAAGCTACATAATATTTCCGTATAATCATGATAATATACCATGCATTACGTAAGCGCTCACTGACTCATGTTTTATCAAATACCCGGTGTTTTCTGATGTTCATCTTAAATATGGGATATTGGTGGCGTTGTGAGGAGCCAGATCCAAATTTGGTATACTATCATTATTATTTTTCCATCTATTTATTAATTTTTCTGCGTTATTCTTTATTTATTTCTTATCACAAAATAACATTCCATTAGGCGGAAGACCTTATCCACGGATGAATGGTGTAGAGATCCGTCAACTATTGAAAGCAGGGAACAGAATGCCTCAGCCTAAACATTGCAGTCAACAGTTGTAAGAAAGTTGCTATTAATATTAATAGATTTGATTCAAATTTGTTTTTAATTATCAGGCCACTTAGGGTCAATGATTTTACAGAAACAATAAGGTTATCATTGTTCGACATTTCATCGGCTTTCATCTAAATTGTTATGCATAGTTATTGAGATAAATAAAACATGACGAATTCAGCACTTTAACCTTAACCCAACTTGTTAGAAATAATATACTCTTGCTTTGCGTTTCGGCCTTCTATTTTAATACTATTTACTTTCATAACTTAGCAAGAACTAATCTGCAAATAAATGCATAAAATAAACACGTTGATTTACCAATTAAGCATCATTCATCCTCTATCATTAATATGTGTATAGGTATACCATAATGTCAATGTGCTGGGAAAAGGATCCACAGAATCGACCAACATTCGTGCAGCTCATTCCACTTTTAGATGACATCATTATTGGTCAAATGGTAAGTGAAGAAACAATTGAAATAAACAAAAGAAGTGATATACGTTACCTTCGTTCCTTTAACATCACATTAAGATTGTACATTAAAATAACTGTCATCACCATGCATTATCATTTTTTACTTAGGGGTACCTTTCCATGGAAGACCTGGAAACAACACTCTACGAGGACAGCTCTGCTCCAGACGCCAACGAGAAAGTATAAAACTACTGCTACATGATATAGGCTGATTCGTGGACGTTTTGTTCAATTCCTGCACACAGAGCAAACATGTAAACATGCGTCCCTATTGTGGAACTTTTGTAGCTCCCCAGTTTCTCATTGTTCAATCATAGTACATATGGTGACCAAAAAGCCAATGTATTACGAGCGTGCTTGACGTGGTGTGGCAGCGCCAGTAAAACCTACTCCACATCTGACACGATTCCCCGAGCCGACAGAACTCCTTTTATACGACTCATTGTTGTCTTATGATAGTTTGATCAATATTAGTTCACCCTCTTCTCATAAGTCAGGGTTTACTTTCCTTAAGAAAGAGACTTATAATTATGCGAGGTATCAATACTGGATGACAACATCTTGCATGTGGTGCAATATTTAGTAATTTTGTTTGTGTTTGTTGGTTGTAAGGATATTATTGATGGGAATGCTGAAAAACATTTTCCATTCATTGAATTCCAGTACATCATCAAGAATAATCACAGATATTGACGATCTTGTGACTTGTTTAAGTATTTACAGGACTCAAATAGTTTAAGTGTGTTAATTTAATAGCGTATATAGATCAATACTATAAAGTCAGTTAATTGATTTATATATTTTGTTTTTAAAAGCCCACTGTATACGACGGGTGTACTTTAGTTTGTTTGTTAGAATGTTGTTGTGTATGGCTATTAGGCCTATACTCTTATTGCATCTGTGCAGGATATTATCATCTGGTATGCCTGCCATACACCTGTAAATATGATGTTGATAATTCTAAAAATATGACTTAATGTGAAACCGTGCATGTTGGAGAAACACATTATGTGTTTAGACTGTAAATATTGCAATTGTCGTACTGCACCACATTAACTTTGTGAAATGAAATCTAACATTTTGGGGATTGTTGAGTGTATTTCACATGCTGTTATCGAGAGTAGTTACCAACGATACACATTTTGTCAACATTTTCACATTTTAATTATTGTGAAGAGTCAGACATTGAAACGTTATAAGTAAAAGTAAAATACAAGACTGAAAATATAAAAGTAAGTAAAATCAGAGAAAATCAGAGAAATTGTTAAGCATAGTTAAATAAGATATTGCAAATGTACATATCAAGTAAAATAAGAAATAGCAAATATAAAAGCAATGTTAAAGTTAACTTATTATTTAATCGTTTCAATTATATTCCGGAAAAAAATACATCATTGAAAAGTATACAGATAAAGCCAGACGGAAGGATGGAGTGTGGTAATCAGCCGATATCCAACATCCGCAGGTATTGGACCGTCGCAAATTCCAAAACAGTGTCCTTTTTCAACCTGTATTTGTATATTTGTCACACTCTAAATTCAATTCTTTTTACGTCAAAAATAAATTGAAATCTGCCAAGGTGTTCACTAATTAGATCCCTTGGATTAACCGCCGCCCCCCCCCCCCCCAACTTTGGCACCTACGGGAGTACCCATGTAAAAAAGAATAATAAAACTAATTGCAGCGTAAAATTGCAAATGGTTTCCTTTTCCTTTGGCGTACATGGCCTGGTGTATGCATGTAAATAAACAGAAACACTATTAGATAAAATGGTTAACCCTTTATTTGCTAGCCACAGTGTTAGTTATCATATCGCGCAATCACTATTATATATAAAAATCACTTAAAATCCAATGGTGATATTCTGCTAACTTTACAACACATTAGAAGAAGAAACAACCCAGTATATTGAATAATTATAAAGCTTTAGTTATTAAATAAAGATCTACCAGAGTGGCCTAACCATCAGCAAAAATTTGAATTGCGGAGTAGTCCCCGAGTACATCTACTTTGAAGAATAGAAGTTCCAAAAAGCCTAGGAAAACCACAAAATACAAAACGTATTAAAGAACTATAATAACTAATAATTTGAATGGGACAATGGAAATGGGTGTCCAATGGGTCAATATAAGAGTGGTTATTGTTATCTATTTTATGATATAGAAATAATAGGCATATATACGACGGGTATAAATATTTTAAACAGGTTCGCCGTCGTGGATAGAAAAGAGACAATTATGGGAAAACGATCTCGCCCGGGAATCGAACCCAGGATCTGTTGCTTGCTTGGCAACTACCTTATCCATTGGGCCACAAGACCTCGCATGGTAAAGCATCTGAAATTCAAACCTAAGTGATCTCGTTTCCCAGTCTCTTTCTATCCACGACGACGAACATGTTTAAAATAGTTATAATTTGTTTAATACCCGTCGTATATGCCTATTATTTCTATGTATTTTCCCTCTACAGGCCTGGAGGACGGCACTTGATTATACTTGTATAGGCCCGAACTACTCCGGGTAATACTTGTGCCAAGAGACTGGGAAACGAGATCGCTTAGGTTTGAATTTCAGATGCTTTACCATGCGAGGTCTTGTGGCCCAATGGATAAGGCAGTTGCCAAGCAAGCAACAGTTCCTGGGTTCGATTCCCGGGCGAGATCGTTTTCCCATAATTGTCTCTTTTCTATCCACGATGGCGAACCTGTTTAAAATATTTATAATGTATTTCATGATATTTGCTTGTTATATCTAGAATTAAATATATTACACGCTGACTCAAGGAATTCAGAATTTTGGTGAACGACAGCGTCCTAAAATGTTGACGGAAATAGTTGAGATCAAGCTTTAGAGCCGATGTTTCGTAGCCTTGGAGCTTGGTGTCATGTCATAACCTGGTCTCACTATAATACAGGTCACTGGCAAGGCTGGTATTATTGAGTTTGTGATTATAATCAGAATTTATGTTGGCACAAATAGAAATTGCTAATAATCATGTAAAGTAAAATAAGAGTAAATATTTAAAGTAGAATAAAAGATTGTAAATATAAACTCCTCTAAAAAGTTCAACAATCTTTCTTCAATCGCCAATTTAACACATCTTTCCATTTCCAACGATACCTCATTAGTCATGTTCGAGCAATTACTTGTTTCAGAGCTTAGCTATACTTGCTTGAGAAAAATGTGCCAAATTCACCACTATATGAAATGGTCTGTTTAATGAACATGATGAAGTGTGTTATATTAACATTCACATAGGGAGATGCTGCATTGACTTTTGAGCACCAAATAGTGGGGATTTTGGCACATTTATAGAGACTTGCCCATATTCATAAGCAACTTGCTGAGGACTGAAGCAAGTAATTGCAACAGATTTGGCATCATTTAGAAAGATGAATACATCAGCCTTTAAACGATTTGCTACACTGTACACATATAACGAGAAAAATTGATGTTCAGCATTTTCTCTGGCTTATACATATTATACCAGAGAATTTGACTATTTACCGTGTTATTTTAAAACTCCAGAATGTTTGCTATCAGCATAATCAGAATGCGCATACAATGATGTCATTGCCGTTTTATTTCGGCAAAAAGCGCGAATGTTAATTTGGATAACGTAGCTCACATTGATTTGGATGGAATATTTGATTTTTGAATTGTACAAAGATGCACCAAAGATGGAGGGGGGAATGGTCAGATACAAAGTCTCTATGTTTTACCTTATTAAAACACAACAAATATCTGATAAAATAGTATTTGATAAAAGAAAATAAGCAGGGCCGAATGTATTACTTGAGCTTTTGGTATTTGTACTATTGTAGTGTCTTGCAAGGGTTAAATCAGAGTCATAAAGGCATTTGAAACACAGAAAACAATATGTCCGTGTAGAACGAAATACTAACCAAAATGCCCGGTAAATATTTTATGGACCAAATAATGGGAAAAACCGGTTTTGGCACAATTTGTTGTAGAATTGCCCTTATTGCATTAACGATTCACCTTACCCAGAACCTGTACAGAATTGTACGTTAATAAAGAAGCATAGTTATTGGTGACAAGCAATATGCTTTGTTGTTGTTTTCCTTATGAGTCTTAACCTGGCTATTAAGGTATTAAATGATCATGTTTCAGCATTGTGCATCACCAGTCGACATTCATTACGTCATAAATAATCGCGGTAGCTGTGTACCAAGTGCGTTTCAATCAATTTAATCATAAGATGATAACACGCACGCCGAGCGCATGTTACTAATAATTGCCCGAAAGTACTGCGCCGAAAATGTTCGATTGTTTTGCTTATTGACCGACCAATCAAATTAAAGCCTCACGCCCTAAGTGAATATTCAATGAGTTATGAGGAATCACGATTAAAGCTTATTTCTGATTGGTTGAATGGTAAAAATGTTAATGAGGAGATGACCCGACTTGGACTGTTACAATAACTTAGAAGGGGTGGACAAAATATACAGAAAACTAATTAATTATTAGCGCAATAATATCGGTACAAATCAATGATTTGGATAAATATGCATCTTTTCAGTAATGAATGAGAATAATGACTGCTTAACTGTTTTCGTGAATTTGTTTTGAGAAATCAGAGGTTTTTGTTCTGGTCTGAGGAATTGTCCCGAAGGGGCGTACGCAGTCATTATTCTCTAAACGGTGTTCGCGCGTCTGCGTGGTTTATGTGGGCATGTGGGCGTGAGTACGCGGGATGTACCTCTTAATAACTCATTAGCATAATTTAGAGGGCGCGCAATGTAGGCCTACCTCTTAGAAAGGCTTCAATCTCGGCAATGGGAGTCTGTGTACAGTGGCACCGGCCTCAAATCGAAAAAACCGCTTTGCTACTGTACTTAAAGGTATATTATGTGATCTTTCCAGGAAACGCCCTCAACATCGAATAAAAAATTGAAAGCCGATTTTCTTGCAGATTTACATTTCTGATCATAAATAAGACATATATTCCAAGTTACAGGGCGATACGATTCTTAATTACTTCAAAATCATGGTTTTAGAGTGAAAATAAACTGTCGGATTGTCGATTTTTGTCCGACAACTTATTTTACTCTAGTCTAAATTCACTCTTAAACCATGATTTTGAGGTAATTAGGAATCGTATCGCTCTGTAACTTGGAATGTATGTCTGATTTATGATCAGAAATGTAAATCTGCAAGAAAAGCTACTTTCTAAAAAAAATCATGAATAGAGGGCGCTCTCTGGAAAAGATCACATAATATGCCTTTAAGGTATGGGGAGTTGTTGAATGTTTCTTAAGCGTTATAAATAGTATTTGCCATATCCATCACTGAAGAGATGTGTGCTCCCTTATACTAGGAAAAGAAGTGAATAATAACAAGTTTACACCGGAACGTCGCTGTAACTCTTCCCTGCTTCTATAGGCAATTGGTTGGTGCATTCCCACTGATTCACTTCTACATGGTGTTCCCGAATGAATTATACCATGTTTGAAAAGGATATACAGTACCAAGTATCACAAAAGTAAATTGCAGTCCAAATCGAATACCTGCAGCATGGGGAACATGTTTCTTACTTACTCTGTTTTATCAAGATATCGTTATCCTTTTCAATATGGCATGGCATTAAAACAAAGTGAAAACCTGTTTATCGCTTTCACTTTCTTCATATTTCAATTGATAAATCTCATATACTAAACAAAGACTGCCGCTCAAAAAAGTATGGTTATAAAACACCCAAGCTGAATAATTGGCCTCATACCATTGGCGATTTAGGATTAGTAATATGTTTCATTTCGCATTTATGTAGTTGACTAACAGATTGCATAAAAACAGTTGTTATTATACCAAATCAATTATATCTATACTTTTTTATACTGAGAACACAGCAAAGATAAGTCTTTCTCCTACCTATTTTAGGTCTTTTTCGGGTCATTTTATGAAATGTCTTATTTATTTTTTATTTGCTGAAAATTCCCTATTGTTCACCTTCATGAATTTCTGAGAACAAGAGGGAAAGTGCTATGGCCATGATACTTTGGGAAATGATTAAAAAGCACATTACCTAAATTCTCTTGGGTTTTTCAGAATACTTTTTGAAGAAAATAATAATAGTTTTTAATTCTTTAAGGGACATTTTAAAAAGGCAGTAATAAACATAGAAACACTTTATTAGAAAAAAACGTTGGAATATTCTAAACGTAATTACCTTATAAATGACACCTTGTTTGTAAAAATTTAACATGTATATTTTTTTCTTCTCTAGAAATGAACAAAATTGTACTAACAATCTCATTGAACATACCATTCATCGTCACTGAGTTATGGGACATACATTGATGCTTTGGTCAACAACAAAAAATCTACAGCATACATTGATTTTAGAGAAGAGAAAACACAAATTTACAAATCTATGTGATTTCTGAAATTTGACATATGGGAATGTGTAGTAAGTCAATGGTTTTAGAATAACCAACAAAATATCCGTAAATCAAAAACGCCTTTTTGGAAAAAATTCAAACTTGGAATAACACAAAAACACACCAAAAACCCATTTAAATGTATTGAATTGAATGATTTCATGTGCGAAATCCCATTGAACAGATCATTTTATGGATGTATACATGTATTTTTATACATATCGTGTTCCTGATTGATTTGAGCCTAGAGTATAATATTATGAGTATTTAAATCATGCAGTCTTCCGAATTACAAAGAAATGACATAATTATGCTTTCTACTATTTTCACTTAGTTGATAGTGGTTGGTTGCTCTAAATTGAGACAAAAATAACCCCAAAAACGGTGAGCTTTATGTGATGTTTCTTCCAAAAGTCAAGTTATATCAATTGCTTTCTGATAAAGATACATTCATATTAAAAAAGAAATCAGGAAAATACTTAAATAAATAAAAAATATAGATAAGTAAAAATAAGAAATAAATTGATAAGAATACAACACGTATAAACAGATAATCATTGGAGCATGAAGCGTGTTCTGGAGAACTACTTCATACACCATACAAGGGGAAAAGTTGGTTGAACTTGGTTAATCATTGTTCTAACTGCACTATACACACGGCAAATGGCTTCTGTAGTATTTCTTTAGCTGGTGTTGAAATAAATTGTTGCAATAATAAGCAATCAAACATCTCTTGGCCTGTATGTGATATTTCGTCCCGAAGTGAATTTAAACCGATTGCAATCTGCTATATAAACATAGGCCTACATATCTAAAATGAATATGTATCAGTAACAGCAAATAAGTAACAGTAAAAATAAATAGCATTAAAAAATATGTAAAAATAAAAACCGTATAAACAAAGCAAAAAACATGCGAGCAAATTGTGGACAACTATGCAATTTCATTGCACCATACAAGGTGGCAGGTTGGTTGAACTTGGATATAGGTCTATAATTAATATTGTTCAAACTGCACTATCAATAAACAAATATTTAGTCTTATCGTTTAGTAAAGTATTATCTACGAAAGTATGTATCTATCCTAACATATTATAAAGCCAGACACTATATGGGATTTCCCCTCTGAAATTGCGCGCAATGATTGAACTTTGGTTCGCATTGTGTTTTATTTTGGTAATGATATGGATGACAAACTTACTAACCTTTGATTGTTGAAATATCAGTGCGATCATCGACTATTGAAACTATTGAACTCGGCAATTCAACCGTACCAACATTCCATACAACTTCCTCAATTAAGTATATAACGAAGGGATCGTCTCAGAAAACTAAATTAATCAGCTAAACAAGCAATTTTTGTTTAAACAATGCTTTTTAAAGAGCCTTAACATGGTCAAAAGTTATACTCAAATGTCCCAGTGATGGCCTTGAAATGACAAACTAATAAATACAAAATAGTTCGATTAAGTTTAATAAATGACCAAATGAAAACCCTCGTCACTGTTCGAGTTTGAGAATACAGCCCACAGGCCTATTAAATAAAATGCCTCATACGAGAAACTAGTCCGGCTTTTGTACACAGTTCTTGCATTTTGTTATTTTTGTTGCATTTTTATTCACAGAAATAGTTAATCGGTTTGGCTCCTAAGTTTACATGTTGTCACTGTTCACTGGCGGTGTGTTAGTGTGATTGGGAAAAAGTGGGGGGGGGGGGGAGGGTTGACGTGCACGTATTCGGTTTCTGTTTTACCATGGGATTGTACAGAAACGGATGTTGCGGTGAAATTCAAATTGTCCGCTAGACCACTTTAGACTGTAATTTACTTGAATATCCGTGACAAGACGAATTTGGTAATTTAGGACTAGACTATCTATTCCTAATGAGTCAACGTACTTCCTCAAACAATTATTCTGGTTGTTTGGGGGTTTTCGGGGGTTTTGAATTGCTTAAATTCTACGATATATTACGTGACAATAAGGTGTACAAATATTAAAAAGAAGTGAATTACGATTTAATCAATTTAATATGTTGTAACAATGGCCCTCGTCTGAACAATAGCTAAAGCCTTTCCTACATAAAGGTGTATAATAATGCCCTGAAACAGGTAATAAATGTAAAATTAATTGTCAATGAGTCACTACAATTCCAACAATAAAATCATTTGAATGCAAACGTCGAAAGTTAATAGTTAAACCTGAATAGCGCTAATGTTATATTTCCACGTCATATGATTGAAGTACCAGAACTTAAAATATCGTTAGTGGTATCTTCAGATTGGTTAGGGACACGCACTCAATAAAACTCTCAATGTCTCCAGATACGTTGGTTACCATAGTTACCAGTATAAATTATGTTACGGTTTAAAGAACGTGAAATACACGACCATGTTTAACATGTTTACCAAGCGGAGTTTATCATACCGATAGCAATATCTTTTTCTCTCTTTTTAGGTGCACATATGAAGCGCTTCTTGTTACAAAGCCCCACCGTGTATTGGATGCCCTTAAACTGAACTATAACTTATTAAATTAGGAATATTTGAGTAAGGCAATATTTGGGCCTTATTAAACATATTTTACTGTTGAATCATTATTCCGGGTCATTGACTTTGACTCAACATCAACACAACTGGTGTGTTACCTGAACTCTAAATTCACACATTAATGAAGACGATCCCTAACACTAACAGTTAAATGATTCGTTAAACTTAATTTGCCTAACTTTGCATGGGTATATTTCGCAGATAGGCTGCATAACGTTGTTCCATCTGACATGGCTGATATTGACACATCCATTTATGGTATAGGCAAAATTAAGAAAGCAACAGTGCCATGCCTTTTGGTTTGGAATTGGTGTAAATTGAATGTTGATGCTAAAGAGCCAAATATTAAAGAAGGTGGCTACAGCAACCCTATAAATTGTTGATCAAACGATGTTGCGCAGAAGAGAGAGCTTTATTTCGAGGTGGGGCCGGGTACTAGTTGCCAGGTGGAGCAAATCGATTATTTTCCCGTCGAAACTTTAGGCCGGTACTCATTTGAGGAGAATGGGATTCGTAATGCATCGTTAATTTGCCTGAACTTTTTTATTTTTCTTGTGCAACATACAAATCATTTCATACCAAAATACACTTTAAAGCTTAACATGTTAACACAATATTTATATGAAGACAAAAACATGTTAACAGGAGACAACAACTACAGACAAAACAAGACAAGACAGATATGTGACGTGAGAGAGATATTTATAATGGTATGCATAAAACATGAAAATATATGCAATTGAATCATTTTATGAAGTAGGGCCTCGCTATTTGCCTAACTTTACAGTGTTGTCATGGTGGTGGAGTGGAAAATTGCCAAACCAAAATGCTAGCGTCCAAAAACGAACAACTTTAACTGGATCCATTTTAACGCATGCGTACCGCTTTAGTTAAAGCTGACCCGATAGTTTTGGAAATGAACTGTAAATAGAACCTATCAACCGGAACAAGGAACAAGGAACAAAGTAGATGTGGGTTTGTATTGTCTACATGGATTGTGCAACAGGTCGTTTATATGCTGATAACGCTTCAAACTTTGCTTGTTTTGATGTGAATTGGAACTTTAACGGCTTTTTTTGCCCTAATGAACCAGGAACATGTTGACAAAAACAACTTTGCTGTATTTGTGTATGATTCTATAGATTAGATTTCACGGGTAATATTTTGTACGTGAACCTAAATCAATATAAAATATGCAGACACAATAACAATGGTTGAGTTTCGCGTCCTTCTAGTTGAACAAATAAATACTATTAATTTCTCACGATTCCCAACAGTTTCAATAATTGCATTGCCTTGGTATAAATAGCCTCGTAAAATCTGTGCATAATATGTTGTAATTGTATGATTAATGATGGAAGCATTATTTGTAACCGGGCAAATGTTACGCTGAATTGTTCACTTGTTTGAACGGGGAAAATAGGAAAACAAAGTTAATATATAAATCTGACAAAAACAGTTAATGTAAAAAGTGTTATATATTCCCCACAAAATGTTCTTGATATAGAAAAGCTATTGGGTTAAAAGTACCCGCTCTACAATGTTGCAATGAATATATCGATAGTTCCAATCTTTAACTTGTGTTGTGAAACCAAGAGTAAACATGCATGGTCATGGGATGGGAATTGAAAATGCAGAAATATAGTGATAAGGGGGGGGGGGGGGGGGGGGGGCGGGGGGGGGGCGATATTGGGATAGGGAGATATATCCCCCCATATTTGACCATGGGGGATCATGGCCTCGGGGATGGCCTATGCAATAATCCCCTAACGTCATGCATGATAATATGCGCACAGCAATAGAAATGTATAATTCAGAACAAATTTGGCTAATTTCAGGCAATTTTTAAAATAAAAGCCACCATTTACACGCGATCCACTCGCATTTTCCTATTAATCGTTTTCGCGCGCTTTACGCGCATTTTCCACCCAATCTTTTGTTCGTATCCAAAAGTGTTCCCACCTAAAATCTGAATGCTGATGCCGCCCCTGCCCCTCCCCCATGCCAAAACAAACAATTTACGCCACTGGTATTAAATCATAACCATGATAACACACAATTGATAATCAGAGGACTTTGTATTTGGATCGTGATGGTATTTTCCTTTTCGCCGACCGAATGATGGCGCATTTTCTCATTTTCACTAGTATCTGCAAAGCTATTTGCCAGCTGGCTGCGGATTGCACTGCTCACGATTATATTGAGTCACGTCAAAAGTGACATAAAATAATACATTTAGCCTACACAGTGGCGTAGCCAGAGGGGGTCAGGTGGGGGGCATAGTGGCCTCCCTGACAAAACATTGAGCGACAAAGAAAGGGAAAGGGGAAGGGGAAAAAAGAAAAGGAGAAAAAGAGGGGAAAAGAGAAAGGAGAAAAAAGGATAAGGAGACAAAGGAAAAAGCAAAATATACGAAAGGAAGAAGGAAAACGTAAGAAGCATCTAGAACTGTCATGCTGACCACTGGCATTGTAGACACGCAGTGGCCGAGCCCCAGTTGCCATAGTGAAGTAGAAATAAAGTCATTGAAATGATTTTAAAAAATGAAAGATTTCCCGGTGGGTAAATTGCTTGGCGTTTTGGCCCGCTTGGCGCTTTTACCATTACAGTGTTAAGATAATGTCTAAGCCAAAGAAGCATGTTTACCGGGAAGAAATAAAGAAGTTTCACAGGGCAATTCTGGTCGATTTCTGCTCGGGAAATCGAAAATGTTGAATTTTCAAGTCAGAATTACATCCAAATAAGGCTTAAAATTGGGCTAAAATATTTATAATTTCATACCAAATTAAGCTAATTTCAGGCAATTTTAAAAATAAAAAGCAATTAAAATAAAACAAATTACAACTGCATTTTGAGGTCGGCGATGTTTATGACGTCATGCGTTGAATGTTAATATTAAGATCTTTGCGATTGCCTGTCTAAGAAATAGAGATAATAACACCCTAATTCCACTTAGATGAAGTATATTGCAATTTAATAATTTTCCGGAATAAGGATGAAATTGAGCGGTTGAGGCACGTGCCACCATTTTACTTCATTGAAAATGTCATAAATCCCGACGAATTATTATTCTTACATAATAATAAATCATCTGTAATTATATCTCAATTTTAATAAAAAAAGTAAGTCCCCCCTCTAAAATTAGATTACCTTTGTTTACATAACTTCAGACATAATTAGACGTTTTGAAAAATTCAAACGATTATGAAAAGAGAAAACGCTTGGCTACCAATAGAAAGTTTTTGGATTTCGATATTATGTTTATTTTTGCCAAAACAGTGACATTTCCTCGAAAGGATGCTTTCAGAAAAAAGTGGCACTTACTTGTATTGGATTTTGGCAAATGTCATGTTAACGAAAACATCATTTGACTTTTTTGGGAAAAGTAAAGATGGTATTGAAAAGGGGAAACTTTGTACGGATAGCTAAGCGTATTTTCTTTTCAGAAACGTTTCAATTTTTTAAAACGTCTAATTGTGTGGAGGTGTTACGCAAACAAAATTGTATAGGACTTTGAAAATTGCCACTGTTTCTGAGAACATCGTTTTAGGAAAATGAGACCATTTTAGGAAAAGTAAACATGATATTGAAAAGGAGAAACTTTTAATAAAAACCCAAGCGCTTTCTCTTTTCACAAGTCTTTAAATTTCTCAAAATGATTAATCCTGAGTGGAGTTACGCAAACAAACTTAGTCTAATTTGCGTACAAAAAAATCACGAGAGAGAGTTTTTAAATTGGCTGGTATAGGACCAAGTGCCACTTTTTCTGAAAACATCATTTTAGGTAAATGTGACTGTTTTGTGAAAAGTAAACATGATATCGAAAATAAAAAAAACTTTCTATTGGTAGCCAAGCGTTTTATCTTTTCATAATCGTTTCAATTTTTCAAAACGTCTAGTTGTGTGTGAAGTTATGTAAACAAAGGTAATCTAATTTTAGAGGGGGACTTACTTTTTTTGACCCCTTTATATCGGACTGAAACATCACTCTATTAGATTGAAAATGTTCAATCTTTTAAAATCTTTCCCTCAGCACAGTCTTTAGATTGACTTGATTTTGTCTCTCATACTATACGGTATATGATATGATACGATATATTAAACTATCTTTAGAAAAAAACGCGTCGGTGGAATTACAAATCCTTCAAAGAAATTTGAACAACTTATTGCATGAATTCACCGACACGATTAACGTAACAATGTTTAAAAAGTATTGTATGCAACTGTTTCGCTCGGTGTTTTATTACCCCTAAACTCGAACCTACGAGCGCTCTGGGCAACGAGTGCATATTTTTAGATCGATGATAGTTTCTGGTGGCGAAGGGTTGCGAGTTTAAAAAACATGGCCTTAAAAAATGAGCACATACTTCTCCGTAATTTGATACCTCATTCATAAAAAATCGAATAGTTGATAATTTTAAAGTTATGATGATTTCAATAACCACGCCTAACGACAACAAAGTTGCCCTAGAATTGGTGTTCTGTGGGATATCATTGATTTGCATTGTCCACTATGCGCTATCTGAACCAGTCAGATATGAATGGCTAACAGACATTACAGGGAGTCCTTACACACACACACACCCTGCGGAATCACACACTAAGCAATTATATCCCATAGAACTCCAGTTTTAGTGCAACTTTGTTTTCTTTATTTGTGGTCATTTAAAGCATCATAACTTCAAAAATATCCACTTGATGTTTATGAATGAGGTATCAAACTACGGAGAAGAAGAAATTTGTACAGTGTCTATGAGGGCCACCGCTCTACTATCATGAAATATTGGGTTACTCCTTCATGTAATATCGCACGAAATATAACATCAATATAACACAAAATATAATACATCAATATAGCACGAACATCAAAATAGCACGAAATATATACTATTATGTATTTTTATATCATACATTTAATTACTTTTTGGCCTGTGACATTGTGTCATCTGTGACACGGCCGGTTTAATTCATTCTATATACTATTATGTCTTTTTATATTATACATTTAATTACTTTTTGGCCTGTGACATTGTGTCATCTGTGACATGGCGGGTTTAATTAATTCTATATACTATTATGTCTTTATATATCAGACATTTAATTACTTTTTCGCCTGTGACATTGTGTCATCTGTGACATGACGGATTTAATTCATTCTATATATATACTATTATGTCTTTTTATATCATACATTTAATTACTTTTTGGCCTGTGACATTGTGTCATCTGTGACACGGCCGGTTTAATTCATTCTATATACTATTATGTCTTTTTATATTACACATTTAATTACTTTTTGGCCTGTGACATTGTGTCATCTGTGACATGGCGGGTTTAATTCATTCTATATACTATTATGTCTTTATATATCATACATTTAATTACTTTTTTGCCTGTGACATTGTGTCATCTGTGACATGACGGATTTAATTCATTCTATATACTATTATGTCTTTTTATATCATACATTGAATTACTTTTTGGCCTGTGACATTGTGTCATCTGTGCCAAACCGGGTTTTAGTCTTCTCATATACTATTATGTATTTTATATCATTAATTCATTTACTTTTTCCCCTGTGACATTGTGTCATCTGTGCCAAACCGGGTTTTAATTCTTCCCATATACTATTATGTATTTTATATCTTAAATTGATTTACTTTTTCGCCTGTGACATTGTGTCATCTGTGCCAAACCGGGTGTTATTCTTCTCGTATACTATTATGTATTTTATATCATAAATTCATTTACTCTTTCGCCTGTGACATTGTGTCATCTGTGCCAAACCGGGTTTTGTTCTTCTCATATACTATTATGTATTTCATATCATAAATTCATTTACTTTTTACCTGTGACATTGTGTCATCTGTGCCAAACCGGGTTTTATTCTTCTCATATACCATTATGTCTTTTATATCATAAATTCATTTACCTTTTCGCCTGTGACATTGTGTCATCTGTGTCAAACCGGGTTTCATTCATTTCATATACCATTATGTCTTTTATATCATAAATTCATTTACTTTTTACCTGTGACATTGTGTCATCTGTGCCAAACCGGGTTTTATTCTTCTCATATACCATTATGTCTTTTATATCATAAATTCATTTACTTTTTCGCCTGTGACATTGTGTCATATGTGTCAAACCGTGTTTCATTCATTTCATATACCATTATGTCTTTTATATCATAAATTCATTTACTTTTTCCCCTGTGACATTGTGTCATCTGTGTCAAACCGGGTTTTATTCTTCTCATATACTATTATGTATTTTATATCACAAATTCATTTACTTTTTCGCCTGTGACATTGTGTCATCTGTGCCAAACCGGGTTTGTTCTTCTCATATACTATTTATTATGTATTTTATATCACAAATTCATTTACTTTTTTGCCTGTGACATTGTGTCATCTGTGCCAAACCGGGTTTTAATTCTTCCCTTATACTATTATGAATTTTATATCACAAATTCATTTACTTTTTTGCCTGTGACATTGTGTCATCTGTGTCAAACCGGGTTTCATTCATTTCATATACCATTATGTCTTTTATATCATAAATTCATTTACTTTTCCCCCTGTGACATTGTGTCATCTGTGCCAAACCGGGGTTTTATTCTCCCCATATACTATTATGTATTTTATATCATCAATTCATTTACTTTTTTGCCTGTGACATTGTGTCATCTGTGCCAAACCGGGGTTTGTTCTTCTCATATACTATTATGTATTTTATATCATAAATTCATTTACTTTTTTGCCTGTGACATTGTGTCATCTGTGCCAAACCGGGTTTTAATTCTTCCCATGTATACTATTATGTATTTTATATCATAAATTTATTTACTTTATCCCTGTGACATTGTGTCATCTGTGCCAAACCGGGTTTTAATCCTTCCCATATACTCTTACGTATTTTATATCTTAAATTCATTTACTTTTTCGCCTGTGACATTGTGTCATCTGTGCCAAACCGGGTTTTATTCTTCTCATATACTATTATGTATTTACTGGGTCTCCAGTATTGAAAACGACGGTTGCTCAACCTACTAAACCAAACCAAACCAAACCATACCAAACCAAGAATGGGTGGTTGTCGTTAGTATAATTATTTACACGAGCATACTTGGCTACTAGTATTTGGAACCTAACAGCAACATGTAATTGATGTTTACTTTTAGTGCAGATTTTCAGTACAATTTTTGGTAGGATTTTCAGTACGATTTTTGGTTTGGTAGGATTTGCCTCTGTTAAACTTATATATAGAAATATGGATTGCCAATGCAACATCTATCGCGGAATTGGGCTTATTTTTAGAAGTCAGACTACATGTATTTTCTATTGGCAAACAATAAATGAGAGACCACTTGAGCCTTGGTTTGGGAGTTTAAAGTGGCAACACTGAACCCCGTCACTGAACGCACGCTCACATCACACACAACAGACAGACTGTACAATGTACAATTTTAGCGTTGGTTAATCATGTTAATAGCGGCCATGGAACGGCCTCACTGGGAATTGCGATTTTTCAACTTTAGAAATAGAAACTGACCAACATATTCCATATAAATGTTGGTGAAGGACGGATATAAGTGATGTATGTGGTATTTTCTTAATTTAAGTGTTATTTTATGGAGTAATTCTCCTTCTAAAAATGGAAAATATGACCTATAAAGAAGCCATTTTTAGGTCGTCCGTAGGAAGAGACCTTATGGCAGCATCATTCGTCTGTCTGTGTTGTAGTCTGTGTCTGTGTCTGTCTGTCAACAATTTGGTATACACTTTTTGTTTTGTCCATTTCTTTTCCATACAATGACCTATTGCAATCAAACTTCTGTCATAGATGCAACATGGAAACCTTCATATGTTAATGAGGTCAAAGGTCACATACCAAGGTCAAAGGTCATCTGAGGTCAAGATGTAAAAGTGGCTGCGTATGTAAAATTGATTATATTTGTCCATTTCTTTTCCATACAATGACCAATTGCAACCAAACTCAGGTCATAGATGCAACATGGAAACCTTCATATGTTAATGAGGTCAAAAGTCACATACCAAGGTCAAAGGTCATCTGAGGTCAAGATGTAAAAGTGGCTGCATATATAAAATTGATTACATTTGTCCATTTCTTTTCCATACAATGACCAGTTGCAACCAAACTTCGGTCATAGATGCATCATGGAAACCTTCATACATTAATGAGGTCAAAGGTCACATACCAAGGTCAAAGATATTTTGAGGTCAAGATGTAAAAGTGGCTGCATATGTAAAATTGATTACATTTGTCCATTTCTTTTACAACGACCAATTGCAACCAAACTCGGGTCATAGATGCAACATGAAAACCTTCATATGTTAATGAGGTAAAAGGTCACATACCAAGGTCAAAGGTCATATGAGGTCAAGATGTAAAATTGGCTGCATATGTAAAATTGATTACATTTAAACAGGTGAAGTACAATTGTAACCAAACTGCAGGATGTTTATTTATTTACATTGTAATGTTTACTTATTATGTCTTTAACATGGAGGCTATACTATGTCCTCTTTCTTTCTAGTTGCCTGATGCCTGTGGTTTGAGAGCCACCTTGTTTTTAAATTACCCATATAAACGGATGACCTATTTGGGACCGCTGTCCCAATTTTTTCTTGCTAACTAAGATGTTTTCACATTTCTAAGTTGCACTACGGGAACAATTGAAGCCTTGTTTAGGTAAAATCTTGTGTACGTAAAATCGTATTTACAGCCAGAATTGTATGGCTACTCGAATTAACACTCGCCTAGATTTTGCGGTACGAAATGAAAGTCGCATAATCTTGTGACCTGTTCATTCCGTTGCTTCGATTAATAACCATGCTAACGCTATACGCCGATCCTTTTGTCACAAAATGCGCCCAATTTAAGTCACCAATTGAAACATAATATAGCGGACGCCAATCCTTTTGTCACAAAATGCGCCCAATTTCAAGTCACCAATTGAAACATACTAATAGTGGGGCGCTAAATGGGTTCATACAGTATCTCTATAATTTGTTGTCATTTGTATCGATTCTTCGGTCTATTGATTAATCTTGAGTCTTGACAATCCACTTGAGAAATCACGCTATGGTATATAATAGTATGTAAAGTCATGGTAAAGTGCAGGGATTGCACTTAGATATTTTGGTTTGTTTGTTGGAAAGATCGCGTGATTGCAAATGATAGTGATTTATTTTTTCTCCATCAAAGTGGAGACTGAGCTACAATCAAGGAAAAAAGGTTGGCACCATTGTCCCAATTAAGGAAAAAAAGTGCCCCTCTCCCCCGAGGCAATGTTGATCCGAACCACATGTCATCAGAAGCTTTGGCAGCTCTCTCACCATTAATTGATGGGGGGTGGGGAAGGATGAGAGAGAGGGGGGAGACCTCTGCGTGCTGTTAAAGAGTGCTATGTCCCAAGTCGGTTCTCTATTGTGAGCACAGTGATAGTTGTATTAAATTGTATCAAGTGTGCCAACTATTATTTTCCTTGATTGTAGGTACATTATCATTATGTAGAAAATGGTAAAACAACCGATTTCTTTAAAATAAAGTTGTTCTTGGGAGTGGTAGTGTTGTACATGTATGTCCGGGTGATTCATTCTTCCCGGGTGTGGTGTCTGTCCTGTGTTTAATAATTTCCAGTAAGCCCTAGCTTTTACCAAATTTTAAAAGGCTGTCGGGTTTTTTTAGGACAGAAAAAGAAACCGATCCTAAATCATTTCTTTAAAATAAAGTTGTTATTGAGAGGGTTGTTTATCCGGGTGATTCATTATTCTTCCCGGGTGTGGTGTCTGCCCTGTGTTAATTTCCAGTTAGACCTGAGCTTTCAACCAATTGTTCAAAAGGCTGTGGATTTTTTTAGGACAGAAAAAGAAACCGATCCTAAATTATAAATAATTTGGAATATTTCGAATTAATAGGGTATATGCAAGGAGGTGTTATATAATTTTTCTGGTATACTTTAATTTTACTTTGTTGTAAAAATGTACCGTGAAAAATCCTTGCCAAAAAAATCCTGACCTTAATTATAGCACTTCGTCATAAATACTCGGTATTTTATTGTTATATTTTTGATTTTATAAAGACTGGCTATTTAATTTGCAGTAAATATAAGCCATAGTCTGACGAAAAACAAAAGCAAGGATTGTTGTTGTTTGTTTAAATATAGTGTTGTTGCAATTGAATACAAATTTCCAAACTTTTTTTGAGCAGTTTATATTCCTGGACTATATTGAACTATTGACCTAAGAATATGAAATTGATTCAGGGCTTTAAAAGTTCAGAAGTTCTTAAATTGAGAAATTACAAATGTAATGATAAAAAAGGTGTAGAGGGGCGTGGTTTCTTCCCGTTTTTTTTTCTTCAACAGATTTCCGTGGAAGAAAAGAGGTGGTTTGGTAATGGAATCTATATTATAATACGCTACTCTCTGTCTGTTTGTCTGTCTGTCTGTCTGTCTGTCGGTCTGTCTGTCTGTCTGGCTGTCTGTATGTCCGTCCGTCCGTCCGTCTGTCTGTCTGTCTGTCTGTGCGCGCTTTTTCGTCGCCTTCCCGGGTCGGGCGGCGTTCAAACTCGGTGGGTGGGTGCAGCTCGGTCCCCGCAAGAGCAAGTTTGCATTCGCTAGAGCGTACGAGGTAGGTCAAAGGTCATCTAGGGGTCAACTTTTTGAAGTTGGTCGGATCGTGCTTAAACTCGGTGATCGCAATGCTCGATGCGAGGCGAGCGTGGCAAAAATAAAACGGGTTAGCGTTTTTCGGGTCTTCCGGGGTCAAAGGTCGTCTAGGGGTCGAATTTTCAAAGTTTGTCCGATCGGGCTTAAACTCGGTGACGGGAAGCCCGAATGCGAATCGAGCGTGGAAAAAAATAAAACGCCTTTGCTTTTCTTGGGTCGTCCGGGGTCAAAGGTCGTCTAAGGGTCGAATTTTCAAAGTTTGTCCGATCGGGCTTTATGCATGCATTCTACAAACCACCAAACCCGAGAACCGCCAAATCCGGGTGACCGCCTAGTATATAATAATGGTGAAGTAGGCCTATGGAAAGAAATATAAACTGGCAATTGAATGAACATTGATGGAATTTATTACAAGTTAATACTTGCTGGGCTATTGCACTAATATTCAAAGTATGCGTCAGTATTGCGTGGGATTGGGATGCCCTTGAATATATGGTTGTTGATCGACGTGTTGTAGATGTTATCCTGATAAAGGAAACAGAAACTCTACAAGAGTACAGACCCTGACCTGATACATCCTGTTATTGCATCTAGTCCCCTCCAGCCCAACACGTAGTATTATCAACCAAGTACAATACCTGTTCAAATGGCTCAAAAAGACTCGCTATTTAATTTGCAGTAAATACATGCCATAGTCTGACGAAAAACAAAAGCAATGATTGTTGTTGTTTGTTTAAATATAGTGTTGTTGTAATTGTCAAACAAATAATTTAAAAAAAATAGCATCAAATAGGAGGGATCCGCCCAGAGGAGCATTGTTAAAAATCGGAGCCGGCGCGAGCGAAAAACACGTTTTTTTTGTTTTGTTTCTTGGCCTCATCACGCTACCTGTTGTGGGATCAATCTGTTGCTATGCTACTTCCTCCTGATGTGGAGTGGAGTATGCATGTAGGCCTACGCATTCCTGGGACCCATTATGTCTTCATTGTATGTTTTGATAGGTGTAAATTAGGCCTCTTTCAATAATGGAACGGACAATGGCCTAATTTACACATATAGCGTGGGGTCGCGATTTTGAAAGTGCCTCAATCAGGGGTATACCACTCCCGGTACCACTCAGCTTGACGATCGGAAGCCACTTTTAAATTAAAATTTGGTCAGCATAGCCTTGGTGGCGCTATACCGATAAGGCGTGATTGTAGCAGACGATGGTGGAAACGAACGGCCGTTAATTTTGAATTTTTGTTGCTTTCAATATAACTATGGATTTTGATTATTATGACCCCATAAAATTCATCACACGTTGGAACTAAATTATTTCATCCAAAAACCGCTAGAGTTGGATAACCAACTTCAGTGTCAGTATCATTTTTTGACAGCAAGCTGTTTGTAAATCTACCGCGTGAACAGCGCCACCAATTCTATGCTGACCAAACGATGACGTCAAACGCGTCATACACCGGTCCCCGACGCATTCCCGACGATTACCCTAATTTATGTAAATATGCAAAAGGGACCGTTTTCGCTACGTACGTCAGTATAGGACTTTCCTATCCCAAAATTAATAGAATCCCTGCCTTAATACACTAGAACATTGCACCTGAATACTTCGACTTTGACTTGAACTTGACAACTTCACATTCGTAATTCGTTCACGCGTTTTATAGGTAAGACAGTGATTGGTAATATAATTGTTGTAATATTTTTTTTAAATAAATACGGCAACTGTTTATTTTTTGATTGATTATTGTGCGCTCTACACTTTTCCTCACGTAGGAATGTCCTCTGCCACTGTTTATTAAAGGCATATTATGTGATCTTTTCCAGGGAGCGCCCTCTATTCCTGATTTTTTTAGAAAGTTGATTTTCTTGCAGATTTACATTTCGGATCATAAATCATGAATATATTCCAAGTTACAGAGCGATACGATTCCTAATTACCTCAAAATCATGGTTTTAGAGTGAATTTAGAGTAAAAATAAGTTGTCCGAGTTATTTTCACTCTAAAACCATGGTTTTAGGCGGACGCATCAGGCGGAACTTGAAAACACTTTTAAAATTATGGGAAAAATAGAATAAGCATTTTCACCTTCTCCCGCGTGCAGAAGTGACCCTTTATGGTTTAATTTTCCGGGTGAAAATCCAGTCAAATTTGTCATTTTAACGAACTGCACTAAAATGATTATACTATCAAATTAATAATTGAACGAACAACACGCACGCAGCAAAAAGATGAACGTGCCCGAAATTATCAATTATGGCTGTGCGCGCCTCACGCAATGTACGCACGCGCAATACTCTGCTCCAATGTGTTCGTTCAATTATAAATTCGATTTATTTTTCAGATCTACTGAAAGTTGCTTAATATACCTCACTGATTATATAAGAAAAGAAATTTCAGAGGGTAAGTTTGCTGGTATGCTATTGCTTGATGTGCAAAAAGCCTTTGATAGCGTGAATCACCAAATCTTGTGCAATAAACTTGAGGCCATGGGAATCGACCCCAGTTGGTTTAAATCTTATCTAGCCAATAGGCAGCAGCTGGTGAGCATTGATGGCATCATCAATTCCAGTCTTGAGCAGCTCTCTTGTGGAGTTCCCCAAAGGGAGCCTACTAGGTCCCTTGCTCTATCTTTGTTATAGCAATGACATGGAATCCTCTGTTCACAACCAGCTGCTTCTATATGCTGATGATAGTGTCATCATTTCATCTCACACTGATCCTGCGGTCATTTCCCATAGCCTCAGCTCTGATTTGAAATCATGCAATGATTGGTTGATCGCTAACAAACTTTCCCTCCATGTTGGCAAAACTGAATGTATCCTTTTTGGAACAAAAATCAAACTTGGCCAAACAGGTGATTTTAACATTTCTTATAACGATCAAATTATCAAAAGCCAGGATTCCATCAAATATTTGGGTGTGACGCTTGACCGATGTCTCTCTGGTGACAATATGTTTAATTCCATCATGAGCAAAGTCAGTGGCAGACTAAAATTTCTCTACAGACACTCTCAATATTTCAACCAGAAATTGCGCAAAAACTTATGTTCGGCTCTTATTCAGTGTCACATTGATTACTGCTGCACCTCATGGTTTTCTGGTCTCACTTCCACTAAACAAAAGAAACTGAAAACGTTCCAGAACAAAATGGTTCGTTTCATTCTGAATTTACCTCCTAGAGAGCATATTGGTCAGGTTCACTTGAACTCTATCAAAATACTTGACATCCAGGATAGAGTCAAACAGTTGCGACTCAATCATGTGTTCAATGTCTTCCATGCATCCGGTCCATCCTATTTACAGCAGTTTTTCTCCAAAGTGTCCAATGTTCACTCCCATGGCACTCGTTCAAGATCCTATAACTTTCATGTTCCACATCACAAAGGCCTTGCTGCTGATACTTTTTATTACAATGGTATCATTGACTGGAATTATTTACCTAACCATGTTAAATCCATCTCTGATAAACATGCCTTCAAAGCCCATGTCAAAGCACACTTGTCTCAAAGTTCGTTGAACCGGGAGTTGGCTGAGTATGCTTAAACTTATTTCTATTGGTCCTCTTCTTTTGTCTTGTCTTGCTTTGTTTTTTCACACTTTTGCAGGCTCCATTTTCTTTACTGGACCCATTGGAAATAAGTTGGCATATTTAGCCAACTTTATGGGCTATCCTGGCATATTGATTTGGTTGTCTATTTTTGTGTGTTCTTATTATATATTTGCTCTTTGTGTATTAATTGCTTTGTAATTTTTTGTATTGTGTTGTCAATTTGCCAAATAAACAATAAATAAATAAATAGCAGCTATTTATGCAGTCGTGTAATACGAGCGTAAAATGTGTGCGCTGGCGCATGACCTTTGCAGGTCACTTGGTTACAAACAACATGAACAAATACGAGATCGATAAACAACAGCTGATCGAGAAGGAAAATGTAATAGTAATGGCTTCGAAAAGCTGTCAAGTTTCTACCGTTTTACGGTGTTTTTGCCACAATCCTTCGGTAGCTGAGACTGTTATCAAACCATTCAACGAATCAACATGGTCTAGAATCTTGCATAGTGTTGAAATATGGCAAGCTTTGGTAGGAAATACGGCCGAAATACTAAATGATAGCATGACTTGGGAGGAACAGTGAGATGTCTTCAACAGTGGACTACCATGGCCAAAAACACCATGCGAAGCATATAGAATATACAGTGATAGCAGAAGATGTGAGAAACAGAGAGACGACTTTAACATGTGGAATACCACGACAAACACAATGTGGAGCACATATTATATATACAGTGATAACAGATATTGGGAGCAACAGATAAACGTCATCAACAGTGGATACCACATGTAAACACAATGTGGAGCTCATAAAATACACAGCGATAGCACAAGATGGGAGCACCGAGAGAAGTTTTCAAAAGTAAAGTACCACACGCAAACACCATACCTCAGGCAAACACATTGTGGAGCACTTACGATAGCAGAAGATGAGACCAACAAAGAGACGTCGCCGACAGAGAACTACCGTGAGCAAACACCATGTGGAGCACATACAATATACAGTGATAGCAGAAGATGGAAGCAACAGAGAGACGTCGTCAACAGTAGACTACCGTGAGCAAACACCATGTGTAGCACATACAATATACAGTAATAGCAGACTATGGGAGCATCAGAGAGCATCTTTGAAAGAACTACTTTGGGCAATAACCATGAAGAGCACATACAATATAAAGTGATACCAGAAGATGGGAGCAACAGAGAGACGTCATCAACAGAGAACTACCGTGGGCAAACACAATTTGGCGCATATAAACTATATGGTGATAACAAAAGATGGGAGCAACAGAGAGACGTCATCAACAGAGGACTACCATGGGAAAACACCATGTGAAGCACATACAACATACATGTACAGTGATAGCAGAAGATGGCAGCAACAGAGAGACGTCTTCAACAGTGGACTAACGTAGACAAACACCACGTGGAGCACATACAATATACAGTGATAGCAGAAGATGACAACAACAGAGAGACGTCGTCAACAGAGAACTACGGCAAACACCATGTGGAGCACATACAGTATACAATCATAACAGAAGATGACAGCAACAGAGAGATGTATTCAACAGTGGACTACCAGGGGTAAACACCGTGTGAAGCACATACAATATACCGTGATGGCAGCAGATGGCAGCAACAGAGAGACGTCTTCAAAAGTGGACTACCGTAGACAAACACCATGAAGAGCACATACAATATACAGTCATAACAAAAGATGACAGCGAGACGGAGAGACGTATTCAACAGTGGACTACCATGGGCAAACACCATGCATGCCATGTGAAGCACATACAATATACCGTGATAGCAGAATGTGGCAGCAACAGAGAGACGTCGTCAACAGAGAACTACCGTGGGCCAGTGGCGTGCGCAAAGGGGGGGCCGGGGGGGCCGCGGCCCCCCCCCCCCCCCCCCCCCCCCCCCCCCCCACTATTGAGTCAGTCGGGGGAAACTTAGGCCAGTCGGGGGAATTGAGAAGGAGGCTAGGTCAGTGGCATCATGGAATTATGATAGCAAAAAACACAGATGAAAATTTTTCGCGCGCCATGCGCGCATATTTCTTCCCAAAATGCAATATTCTTTGGTACAAGCTTGTTTAGAGCCAAAATGTAGTTCAATCGTGCAAAAAAAGGTGTAAATTCGAAAATTTTCGCGCCCTACGCGCGCAGTTCTTTACTCAAATAGTCGGGGGAATTTCATTTATGGCCAGGTGGCCCCCCACTTACAATATCCTGCGCACGCCACTGCCGTGGGCAAACACTATGAGGAGCACATATATACAATATACAGTCATAACAGAGAGACGTCTTCAACAGTAGCTACACAATGTCACAGGCAAAAAAGTAAATGAATTTATGATATAAAATACATAATAGTATATGAGAAGAATAAAACCCGGTTTGGCACAGATTACACAATGTCACGGGCGAAAAAGTAAATGAATTTATGATATGAAAGACATAATGGTATTTGAGAAGAATAAAACCCGGTTTGGCATAGATAACACAATGTCACAGGGGAAAAGTAAATTAATTTATGATATAAAAGACATAGTGGTATATTAAATGAATGAAACCCGGTTTAACACAGATGACACAATGTCACAGGCAAAAAAGTAAATGAATTTATGATAAAAAATACATAATAGTATATGAGAAGAATAACACCCGGTTTGGCACAGATGACACCATGTCACAGGCGAAAAAGTAAATGAATTAATGATATAAAAAGACATAATAGTATATGAGAAGAATAAAACCCGGTTTGACACAGATGACACAATGTCACAGGGGAAAAAGTAAATGAATTTATGATATAAAAGACATAATGGTATATGAAATGAATGAAACCTGGTTTGACACAGATGACACAATGTCACACGCGAAAAAGTAAATGAATTAATGATATAAAATACATAATAGTATATGGGAAGAACTAAAACCCGGTTTGGTACAGATGACACAATGTCACAGGCAAAAAAAGTAATTGAATTCATTATATAAAATACATAATAGTATATGAGAAGAATAACACCCGGTTTGGCACAGATGACACAATGTCACAGGCCAAAAAGTAAATGAATTTATGATATAAAATACATAATAGTATATGAGAAGAATAAAACCCGGTTTGGCACAGATGACACAATGTCACAGGCGAAAAAGTAAATGAATTTATGATATAAAACACATAATGGTATATGAAATGAATGAAACCCGGTTTGACACAGATGACACAATGTCACAGGCGAAAAAGTAAATGAATTTATGATATAAATGACATAATGGTATATGAGAAGAATAAAACCCGGTTTGGCACAGATGACACAATGTCACAGGGGGAAAAGTAAATGAATTAATGATATAAATGACATAATGGTATATGAGAAGAATAAAACCCGGTTTGGCACAGATGACTCAATGTCACAAGGGGAAAAGTAAATGAATTTATGATATAAATGACATAATGGTATATGAGAAGAATAAAACCCGGTTTGGCACAGATGACACAATGTCACAGTGGAAAAAGTAAATGAATTCATGATATAAAATACATAATAGTATATGAGAAGAATAAAACCCGGTTTGGCACAGATGACACAATGTCACAGGCGAAAAAGTAAATGAATTTAAGATATAAAATACATAATAGTATATGGGAAGAATTAAAACCCCGTTTGGCACAGATGACACAATGTCACAGTGGAAAAATAAATGAATTCATGATATAAAATACATAATAGTATATGAGAAGAATAAAACCCGGTTTGGCAAAGATGACACAATGTCACAGGCGAAAAAGTAAATGAATTTATGATATAAAATACATAATAGTATATGAAAAGAATGAAACCCGGTTTGACACAGAAGACACAATGTCACAGGCAAAAAAAGTAATTGAATTCATTATATAAAATACATAATAGTATATGGGAAGAACTAAAACCCGGTTTGGCACAGATGACACAATGTCACAGGCAAAAAAAGTAATTGAATTCATTATATAAAATACATAATAGTATATGAGAAGAATAACACCCGGTTTGGCACAGATGACACAATGTCACAGGCCAAAAAGTAAATGAATTTATGATATAAAAGACATAATGGTATATGAAATAAATGAAACCTGGTTTGACACAGATGACACAATGTCACAGTCGAAAAAGTAAATGAATTTATGATATAAAATATATAATAGTATATGGGAAGAATTAAAACCCGGTTTGGCACAGATGACACAATGTCACAGGCGAAAAAGTAAATGAATTTATGATATAAAATACATAATAGTATATGAGAAGAATAACACCCGGTTTGGCACAGATGACACAATGTCACAGGCGAAAAAGTAAATGAATTTAAGATATAAAATACATAATAGTATATGGGAAGAATTAAAACCCGGTTTGGCACAGATGACACAATGTCACAGTGGAAAAAGTAAATGAATTCATGATATAAAATACATAATAGTATATGAGAAGAATAAAACCCGGTTTGGCACAGATGACACAATGTCACAGGCGAAAAAGTAAATGAATTTAAGATATAAAATACATAATAGTATATGGGAAGAATTAAAACCCGGTTTGGCACAGATGACACAATGTCACAGTGGAAAAATAACTGAATTCATGATATAAAATACATAATAGTATATGAGAAGAATAAAACCAGGTTTGGCACAGATGACACAATGTCACAGGCGAAAAAGTAAATGAATTTATGATATAAAATACATAATAGTATATGAAAAGAATGAAACCCGGTTTGACACAGAAGACACAATGTCACAGGCAAAAAAGTAATTGAATTCATTATATAAAATACATAATAGTATATGAGAAGAATAACACCCGGTTTGGCACAGATGACACAATGTCACAGGACAAAAAGTAAATGAATTTATGATATAAAATACATAATAGTATATGAGAAGAATAAAACCCGGTTTGGCACAGATGACACAATGTCACAGGCGAAAAAGTAAATGAATTTATGATATAAAACACATAATGGTATATGAAATGAATGAAACCCGGTTTGACACAGATGACACAATGTCACAGGCGAAAAAGTAAATGAATTTATAATATAAATGACATAATGGTATATGAGAAGAATAAAACCCGGTTTGGCACAGATGACACAATGTCACAGGGGAAAAAGTAAATGAATTAATGATATAAAATACATAATAGTATATGGGAAGAACTAAAACCCGGTTTGGCACAGATGACACAATGTCACAGGCAAAAAAAGTAATTGAATTCATTATATAAAATACATAATAGTATATGAGAAGAATAACACCCGGTTTGGCACAGATGACACAATGTCACAGGCCAAAAAGTAAATGAATTTATGATATAAAATACATAATAGTATATGAGAAGAATAAAACCCGGTTTGGCACAGATGACACAATGTCACAGGCGAAAAAGTAAATGAATTTATGATATAAAACACATAATGGTATATGAAATGAATGAAACCCGGTTTGACACAGATGACACAATGTCACAGGCGAAAAAGTAAATGAATTTATGATATAAATGACATAATGGTATATGAGAAGAATAAAACACGGTTTGGCACAGATGACACAATGTCACAGGGGAAAAAGTAAATGAATTTATGATATAAAAATACATAATAGTATATGAGAAGAATAAAAACCCGGTTTGGCACAGATGACACAATGTCACATGCGAAAAAGTAAATGAATTTATGATATAAATACATAATAGTATATGAGAAGAATAAAACCCGGTTTGGCACAGAAGACACAATGTCACAGGCGAAAAAGTAAATGAATTTATGATATAAAAGACATAATGGTATATGAAAAGAATGAAACCCGGTTTGACACAGAAGACACAATGTCACAGGCAAAAAAGTAATTGAATTTATGATATAAAATACATAATAGTATATGAGAAGAATAACACCCGGTTTGGCACAGATGACACCATGTCACAGGCGAAAAAGTAAATGAATTAATGATATAAAAATACATAATAGTATATGAGAAGAATAAAACCCGGTTTGACACAGATGACACAATGTCACAGGGAAAAAAGTAAATGAATTTATGATATAAAAGACATAATGGTATATGAAATAAATGAAACCTGGTTTGACACAGATGACACAATGTCACAGTCGAAAAAGTAAATGAATTTATGATATAAAATACATAATAGTATATGGGAAGAATTAAAACCCGGTTTGGCACAGATGACACAATGTTACAGGCGAAAAAGTAAATGAATTTATGATATAAAATACATAATAGTATATGAGAAGAACAACACCCGGTTTGGCACAGATGACACAATGTCACAGGCGAAAAAGTAAATGAATTTAAGATATAAAATACATAATAGTATATGGGAAGAATTAAAACCCGGTTTGGCACAGATGACACAATGTCACAGTGGAAAAAGTAAATGAATTCATGATATAAAATACATAATAGTATATGAGAAGAATAAAACCCGGTTTGGCACAGATGACACAATGTCACAGGCGAAAAAGTAAATGAATTTAAGATATAAAATACATAATAGTATATGGGAAGAATTAAAACCCGGTTTGGCACAGATGACACAATGTCACAGTGGAAAAATAAATGAATTCATGATATAAAATACATAATAGTATATGAGAAGAATAAAACCCGGTTTGGCACAGATGACACAATGTCACAGGCGAAAAAGTAAATGAATTTATGATATAAAACACATAATGGTATATGAAATGAATGAAACCCGGTTTGACACAGATGACACAATGTCACAGGCGAAAAAGTAAATGAATTTATGATATAAATGACATAATGGTATATGAGAAGAATAAAACCCGGTTTGGCACAGATGACACAATGTCACAGGGGAAAAAGTAAATGAATTTATGATATAAAAATACATAATAGTATATGAGAAGAATAAAAACCCGGTTTGGCACAGATGACACAATGTCACAGGGAAAAAAGTAAATGAATTTATGATATAAAAGACATAATGGTATATGAAATAAATGAAACCTGGTTTGACACAGATGACACAATGTCACAGTCGAAAAAGTAAATGAATTTATGATATAAAATACATAATAGTATATGGGAAGAATTAAAACCCTGTTTGACACAGATGACACAATGTCACAGGCGAAAAAGTAAATGAATTTATGATATAAAATACATAATAGTATATGAGAAGAATAAAACCCGGTTTGGCACAGATGACACAATGTCACAGGCGAAAAAGTAAATGAATTTATGATATAAAATACATAATAGTATATGAGAAGAATAAAACCCGGTTTGGCACAGATGACACAATGTCACAGGCGAAAAAGTAAATAAATTTATGATATAAAATACATAATAGTATATGAAAAGAATAAAACCCTGTTTAAAACATATGACACAATGTCACAGGCGAAAAAGTAAATGAATTTATGATATAAAATACATAATAGTATATGAGAAGAATAAAACCCTGTTTGACACATATGACACAATGTCACAGGCGAAAAAGTAAATGAATTTATGATATAAAATACATATTAGTATATGAGAAGAATAAAACCCGGTTTGGCACAGATGACACAATGTCACAGGCGAAAAAGTAAATGAATTTATGATATAAAATACATAATAGTATATGAAAAGAATAAAACCCTGTTTGACACAGATGACACAATGTCACAGGCGAAAAAGTAAATGAATTTATGATATAAAATACATAATAGTATATGAGAAGAATAAAACCCGGTTTGGCACATATGACACAATGTCACAGGCGAAAAAGTAAATGAATTTATGATATAAAATACATAATAGTATATGAAAAGAATAAAACCCTGTTTGACACAGATGACACAATGTCACAGGCGAAAAAGTAAATGAATTCATGATATAAAATACATATTAGTATATGAGAAGAATAAAACCCGGTTTGGCACAGATGACACAATGTCACAGGCGAAAAAGTAAATGAATTTATGATATAAAATACATAATAGTATATGAAAAGAATAAAACCCTGTTTAACACATTTGACACAATGTCACAGGCGAAAAAGTAAATGAATTCATGATATAAAATACATAATAGTATATGAAAAGAATAAAACCCGGTTTGGCACAGATGACACAATGTCACAGGCGAAAAAGTAAATGAATTTATGATATAAAATACATAATAGTATATGAGAAGAATAACACCCCGTTTGGCACAGATGACACAATGTCACAGGCGAAAAAGTAAATGAATTCATGATATAAAATACATAATAGTATATGAGAAGAATAAAACCCTGTTTGACACATATGACACAATGTCACAGGCAAAAAAATAAATGAATTTATGATATAAAATACATAATAGTATATGGAAAGAATAAAACCCTGTTTAACACATATGACACAATGTCACAGGCGAAAAAGTAAATGAATTTATGATATAAAATACATAATAGTATATGAGAAGAATAAAACCCTGTTTGACACATATGACACAATGTCACAGGCAAAAAAATAAATGAATTTATGATATAAAATACATAATAGTATATGAAAAGAATAAAACCCTGTTTAACACATATGACACAATGTCACAGGCGAAAAAGTAAATGAATTTATGATATAAAATACATAATAGTATATGAAAAGAATAAAACACTGTTTGACACAGATGACACAATGTCACAGGCGAAAAAGTAAATGAATTTATGATATAAAATACATAATAGTATATGAGAAGAATAAAACCCGGTTTGGCACAGATGACACAATGTCACAGGCGAAAAAGTAAATGAATTTATGATATAAAATACATAATAAGTATATGAAAAGAATAAAACCCTGTTTAACACATATGACACAATGTCACAGGCGAAAAAGTAAATGAATTTATGATATAAAATACATAATAGTATATGAGAAGAATAAAACCCGGTTTGGCACAGATGACACAATGTCACAGGCGAAAAAGTAAATGAATTAATAATATAAAAAGACATAATAGTATATGAGAAGAATAAAACCCGGTTTGACACAGATGACACAATGTCACAGGCAAAAAAGTAAATGAATTTTTGATATAAAATACATAATAGTATATGAGAAGAATAAAACCCGGTTTGGCACAGATGACACAATGTCACAGGCGAAAAAGTAAATGAATTTATGATATAAAATACATAATAGTATATGAAAAGAATAAAACCCTGTTTGACACAGATGACACAATGTCACAGGCGAAAAAGTAAATGAATTTATGATATAAAATACATAATAGTATATGAGAAGAATAAAACCCGGTTTGGCACAGATGACACAATGTCACAGGCGAAAAAGTAAATGAATTTATGATATAAAATACATAATAGTATATGAAAAGAATAAAACCCTGTTTAACACATATGACACAATGTCACAGGCGAAAAAGTAAATGAATTCATGATATAAAATACATAATAGTATATGAGAAGAATAAAACCCGGTTTGGCACAGATGACACAATGTCACAGGCGAAAAAGTAAATGAATTTATGATATAAAATACATAATAGTATATGAGAAGAATAAAACCCTGTTTGACACATATGACACAATGTCACAGGCGAAAAAGTAAATGAATTTATGATATAAAATACATAATAGTATATGAGAAGAATAAAACCCGGTTTGGCACATATGACACAATGTCACAGGCGAAAAAGTAAATGAATTTATGATATAAAATACATAATAGTATATGAAAAGAATAAAACCCTGTTTGACACAGATGACACAATGTCACAGGCGAAAAAGTAAATGAATTCATGATATAAAATACATATTAGTATATGAGAAGAATAAAACCCGGTTTGGCACAGATGACACAATGTCACAGGCGAAAAAGTAAATGAATTTATGATATAAAATACATAATAGTATATGAAAAGAATAAAACCCTGTTTAACACATATGACACAATGTCACAGGCGAAAAAGTAAATGAATTCATGATATAAAATACATAATAGTATATGAGAAGAATAAAACCCTGTTTGACACATATGACACAATGTCACAGGCAAAAAAATAAATGAATTTATGATATAAAATACATAATAGTATATGAAAAGAATAAAACCCTGTTTAACACATATGACACAATGTCACAGGCGAAAAAGTAAATGAATTTATGATATAAAATACATAATAGTATATGAGAAGAATAAAACCCTGTTTGACACATATGACACAATGTCACAGGCAAAAAAATAAATGAATTTATGATATAAAATACATAATAGTATATGAAAAGAATAAAACCCTGTTTAACACATATGACACAATGTCACAGGCGAAAAAGTAAATGAATTTATGATATAAAATACATAATAGTATATGAAAAGAATAAAACACTGTTTGACACAGATGACACAATGTCACAGGCGAAAAAGTAAATGAATTTATGATATAAAATACATAATAGTATATGAGAAGAATAAAACCCGGTTTGGCACAGATGACACAATGTCACAGGCGAAAAAGTAAATGAATTTATGATATAAAATACATAATAAGTATATGAAAAGAATAAAACCCTGTTTAACACATATGACACAATGTCACAGGCGAAAAAGTAAATGAATTTATGATATAAAATACATAATAGTATATGAGAAGAATAAAACCCGGTTTGGCACAGATGACACAATGTCACAGGCGAAAAAGTAAATGAATTAATAATATAAAAAGACATAATAGTATATGAGAAGAATAAAACCCGGTTTGACACAGATGACACAATGTCACAGGCAAAAAAGTAAATGAATTTTTGATATAAAATACATAATAGTATATGAGAAGAATAAAACCCGGTTTGGCACAGATGACACAATGTCACAGGCGAAAAAGTAAATGAATTTATGATATAAAATACATAATAGTATATGAAAAGAATAAAACCCTGTTTGACACAGATGACACAATGTCACAGGCGAAAAAGTAAATGAATTTATGATATAAAATACATAATAGTATATGAGAAGAATAAAACCCGGTTTGGCACAGATGACACAATGTCACAGGCGAAAAAGTAAATGAATTTATGATATAAAATACATAATAGTATATGAAAAGAATAAAACCCTGTTTAACACATATGACACAATGTCACAGGCGAAAAAGTAAATGAATTTATGATATAAAATACATAATAGTATATGAGAAGAATAAAACCCTGTTTGACACATATGACACAATGTCACAGGCGAAAAAGTAAATGAATTTATGATATAAAATACATAATAGTATATGAGAAGAATAAAACCCGGTTTGGCACAGATGACACAATGTCACAGGCGAAAAAGTAAATGAATTGATGATATAAAATACATAATAGTATATGAAAAGAATAAAACCCTGTTTAACACATATGACACAATGTCTCAGGCGAAAAAGTAAATGAATTTATGATATAAAATACATAATAGTATATGAAAAGAATAAAACACTGTTTGACACAGATGACACAATGTCACAGGCGAAAAAGTAAATGAATTTATGATATAAAATACATAATAGTATATGAGAAGAATAAAACCCGGTTTGGCACAGATGACACAATGTCACAGGCGAAAAAGTAAATGAATTTATGATATAAAATACATAATAGTATATGAAAAGAATAAAACCCTGTTTAACACATATGACACAATGTCACAGGCGAAAAAGTAAATGAATTTATGATATAAAATACATAATAGTATATGAGAAGAATAAAACCCGGTTTGGCACAGATGACACAATGTCACAGGCGAAAAAGTAAATGAATTAATAATATAAAAAGACATAATAGTATATGAGAAGAATAAAACCCGGTTTGACACAGATGACACAATGTCACAGGCAAAAAAGTAAATGAATTTTTGATATAAAATACATAATAGTATATGAGAAGAATAAAACCAGGTTTGGCACAGATGACACAATGTCACAGGCGAAAAAGTAAATGAATTTATGATATAAATACATAATAGTATATGAGAAGAATAAAACCCGGTTTGGCACAGATGACACAATGTCACAGGCGAAAAAGTAAATGAATTTATGATATAAAATACATAATAGTATATTGGAAGAATTAAAACCCGGTTTGGCACAGATGACACAATGTCACAGGCAAAAAAGTAATTGAATTCATGATATAAAATACATAATAGTATATGAGAAGAATAACACCCGGTTTGGCACAGATGACACAATGTCACAGGCGAAAAAGTAAATGAATTAATAATATAAAAAGAGATAATAGTATATGAGAAGAATAAAACCAGGTTTGACACAGATTATGACACAATGTCACAGGCAAAAAAGTAAATGAATTTATGATATAAAATACATAATAGTATATGAGAAGAACAAAACCCGGTTTGGCACAGATGACACAATGTCACAGGCGAAAAAGTAAATGAATGTATGATATAAAATACATAATAGTATATGAAAAGAATAAAACCCTGTTTGACACAGATGACACAATGTCACAGGCAAAAAAGTAAATGAATTTATGATATAAAATACATAATAGTATATGAGAAGAATAAAACCCGGTTTGGCACATATGACACAATGTCACAGGCGAAAAAGTAAATGAATTTATGATATAAAATACATAATAGTATATGAAAAGAATAAAACCCTGTTTGACACAGATGACACAATGTCACAGGCGAAAAAGTAAATGAATTTATGATATAAAATACATATTAGTATATGAGAAGAATAAAACCCGGTTTGGCACAGATGACACAATGTCACAGGCGAAAAAGTAAATGAATTTATGATATAAAATACATAATAAGTATATGAAAAGAATAAAACCCTGTTTAACACATATGACACAATGTCACAGGCGAAAAAGTAAATGAATTTATGATATAAAATACATAATAGTATATGAGAAGAATAAAACCCGGTTTGGCACAGATGACACAATGTCACAGGCGAAAAAGTAAATGAATTAATAATATAAAAAGACATAATAGTATATGAGAAGAATAAAACCCGGTTTGACACAGATGACACAATGTCACAGGCAAAAAAGTAAATGAATTTTTGATATAAAATACATAATAGTATATGAGAAGAATAAAACCCGGTTTGGCACAGATGACACAATGTCACAGGCGAAAAAGTAAATGAATTTATGATATAAAATACATAATAGTATATGAAAAGAATAAAACCCTGTTTGACACAGATGACACAATGTCACAGGCGAAAAAGTAAATGAATTTATGATATAAAATACATAATAGTATATGAGAAGAATAAAACCCGGTTTGGCACAGATGACACAATGTCACAGGCGAAAAAGTAAATGAATTTATGATATAAAATACATAATAGTATATGAAAAGAATAAAACCCTGTTTAACACATATGACACAATGTCACAGGCGAAAAAGTAAATGAATTCATGATATAAAATACATAATAGTATATGAGAAGAATAAAACCCGGTTTGGCACAGATGACACAATGTCACAGGCGAAAAAGTAAATGAATTTATGATATAAAATACATAATAGTATATGAGAAGAATAAAACCCTGTTTGACACATATGACACAATGTCACAGGCGAAAAAGTAAATGAATTTATGATATAAAATACATAATAGTATATGAGAAGAATAAAACCCGGTTTGGCACATATGACACAATGTCACAGGCGAAAAAGTAAATGAATTTATGATATAAAATACATAATAGTATATGAAAAGAATAAAACCCTGTTTGACACAGATGACACAATGTCACAGGCGAAAAAGTAAATGAATTCATGATATAAAATACATATTAGTATATGAGAAGAATAAAACCCGGTTTGGCACAGATGACACAATGTCACAGGCGAAAAAGTAAATGAATTTATGATATAAAATACATAATAGTATATGAAAAGAATAAAACCCTGTTTAACACATATGACACAATGTCACAGGCGAAAAAGTAAATGAATTCATGATATAAAATACATAATAGTATATGAGAAGAATAAAACCCTGTTTGACACATATGACACAATGTCACAGGCAAAAAAATAAATGAATTTATGATATAAAATACATAATAGTATATGAAAAGAATAAAACCCTGTTTAACACATATGACACAATGTCACAGGCGAAAAAGTAAATGAATTTATGATATAAAATACATAATAGTATATGAGAAGAATAAAACCCTGTTTGACACATATGACACAATGTCACAGGCAAAAAAATAAATGAATTTATGATATAAAATACATAATAGTATATGAAAAGAATAAAACCCTGTTTAACACATATGACACAATGTCACAGGCGAAAAAGTAAATGAATTTATGATATAAAATACATAATAGTATATGAAAAGAATAAAACACTGTTTGACACAGATGACACAATGTCACAGGCGAAAAAGTAAATGAATTTATGATATAAAATACATAATAGTATATGAGAAGAATAAAACCCGGTTTGGCACAGATGACACAATGTCACAGGCGAAAAAGTAAATGAATTTATGATATAAAATACATAATAAGTATATGAAAAGAATAAAACCCTGTTTAACACATATGACACAATGTCTCAGGCGAAAAAGTAAATGAATTTATGATATAAAATACATAATAGTATATGAAAAGAATAAAACACTGTTTGACACAGATGACACAATGTCACAGGCGAAAAAGTAAATGAATTTATGATATAAAATACATAATAGTATATGAGAAGAATAAAACCCGGTTTGGCACAGATGACACAATGTCACAGGCGAAAAAGTAAATGAATTTATGATATAAAATACATAATAGTATATGAAAAGAATAAAACCCTGTTTAACACATATGACACAATGTCACAGGCGAAAAAGTAAATGAATTTATGATATAAAATACATAATAGTATATGAGAAGAATAAAACCCGGTTTGGCACAGATGACACAATGTCACAGGCGAAAAAGTAAATGAATTAATAATATAAAAAGACATAATAGTATATGAGAAGAATAAAACCCGGTTTGACACAGATGACACAATGTCACAGGCAAAAAAGTAAATGAATTTTTGATATAAAATACATAATAGTATATGAGAAGAATAAAACCAGGTTTGGCACAGATGACACAATGTCACAGGCGAAAAAGTAAATGAATTTATGATATAAATACATAATAGTATATGAGAAGAATAAAACCCGGTTTGGCACAGATGACACAATGTCACAGGCGAAAAAGTAAATGAATTTATGATATAAAATACATAATAGTATATTGGAAGAATTAAAACCCGGTTTGGCACAGATGACACAATGTCACAGGCAAAAAAGTAATTGAATTCATGATATAAAATACATAATAGTATATGAGAAGAATAACACCCGGTTTGGCACAGATGACACAATGTCACAGGCGAAAAAGTAAATGAATTAATAATATAAAAAGAGATAATAGTATATGAGAAGAATAAAACCAGGTTTGACACAGATTATGACACAATGTCACAGGCAAAAAAGTAAATGAATTTATGATATAAAATACATAATAGTATATGAGAAGAACAAAACCCGGTTTGGCACAGATGACACAATGTCACAGGCGAAAAAGTAAATGAATGTATGATATAAAATACATAATAGTATATGAAAAGAATAAAACCCTGTTTGACACAGATGACACAATGTCACAGGCGAAAAAGTAAATGAATTTATGATATAAAATACATAATAGTATATGAGAAGAATAAAACCCGGTTTGGCACATATGACACAATGTCACAGGCGAAAAAGTAAATGAATTTATGATATAAAATACATAATAGTATATGAAAAGAATAAAACCCTGTTTGACACAGATGACACAATGTCACAGGCGAAAAAGTAAATGAATTTATGATATAAAATACATATTAGTATATGAGAAGAATAAAACCCGGTTTGGCACAGATGACACAATGTCACAGGCGAAAAAGTAAATGAATTTATGATATAAAATACATAATAGTATATGAAAAGAATAAAACCCTGTTTAACACATATGACACAATGTCACAGGCGAAAAAGTAAATGAATTTATGATATAAAATACATAATAGTATATGAAAAGAATAAAACACTGTTTGACACAGATGACACAATGTCACAGGCGAAAAAGTAAATGAATTTATGATATAAAATACATAATAGTATATGAGAAGAATAAAACCCGGTTTGGCACAGATGACACAATGTCACAGGCGAAAAAGTAAATGAATTTATGATATAAAATACATAATAAGTATATGAAAAGAATAAAACCCTGTTTAACACATATGACACAATGTCACAGGCGAAAAAGTAAATGAATTTATGATATAAAATACATAATAGTATATGAGAAGAATAAAACCCGGTTTGGCACAGATGACACAATGTCACAGGCGAAAAAGTAAATGAATTAATAATATAAAAAGACATAATAGTATATGAGAAGAATAAAACCCGGTTTGACACAGATGACACAATGTCACAGGCAAAAAAGTAAATGAATTTTTGATATAAAATACATAATAGTATATGAGAAGAATAAAACCCGGTTTGGCACAGATGACACAATGTCACAGGCGAAAAAGTAAATGAATTTATGATATAAAATACATAATAGTATATGAAAAGAATAAAACCCTGTTTGACACAGATGACACAATGTCACAGGCGAAAAAGTAAATGAATTTATGATATAAAATACATAATAGTATATGAGAAGAATAAAACCCGGTTTGGCACAGATGACACAATGTCACAGGCGAAAAAGTAAATGAATTTATGATATAAAATACATAATAGTATATGAAAAGAATAAAACCCTGTTTAACACATATGACACAATGTCACAGGCGTAAAAGTAAATGAATTCATGATATAAAATACATAATAGTATATGAGAAGAATAAAACCCGGTTTGGCACAGATGACACAATGTCACAGGCGAAAAAGTAAATGAATTTATGATATAAAATACATAATAGTATATGAGAAGAATAAAACCCTGTTTGACACATATGACACAATGTCACAGGCGAAAAAGTAAATGAATTTATGATATAAAATACATAATAGTATATGAGAAGAATAAAACCCGGTTTGGCACATATGACACAATGTCACAGGCGAAAAAGTAAATGAATTTATGATATAAAATACATAATAGTATATGAAAAGAATAAAACCCTGTTTGACACAGATGACACAATGTCACAGGCGAAAAAGTAAATGAATTCATGATATAAAATACATATTAGTATATGAGAAGAATAAAACCCGGTTTGGCACAGATGACACAATGTCACAGGCGAAAAAGTAAATGAATTTATGATATAAAATACATAATAGTATATGAAAAGAATAAAACCCTGTTTAACACATATGACACAATGTCACAGGCGAAAAAGTAAATGAATTCATGATATAAAATACATAATAGTATATGAGAAGAATAAAACCCTGTTTGACACATATGACACAATGTCACAGGCAAAAAAATAAATGAATTTATGATATAAAATACATAATAGTATATGAAAAGAATAAAACCCTGTTTAACACATATGACACAATGTCACAGGCGAAAAAGTAAATGAATTTATGATATAAAATACATAATAGTATATGAGAAGAATAAAACCCTGTTTGACACATATGACACAATGTCACAGGCAAAAAAATAAATGAATTTATGATATAAAATACATAATAGTATATGAAAAGAATAAAACCCTGTTTAACACATATGACACAATGTCACAGGCGAAAAAGTAAATGAATTTATGATATAAAATACATAATAGTATATGAAAAGAATAAAACACTGTTTGACACAGATGACACAATGTCACAGGCGAAAAAGTAAATGAATTTATGATATAAAATACATAATAGTATATGAGAAGAATAAAACCCGGTTTGGCACAGATGACACAATGTCACAGGCGAAAAAGTAAATGAATTTATGATATAAAATACATAATAAGTATATGAAAAGAATAAAACCCTGTTTAACACATATGACACAATGTCACAGGCGAAAAAGTAAATGAATTTATGATATAAAATACATAATAGTATATGAGAAGAATAAAACCCGGTTTGGCACAGATGACACAATGTCACAGGCGAAAAAGTAAATGAATTAATAATATAAAAAGACATAATAGTATATGAGAAGAATAAAACCCGGTTTGACACAGATGACACAATGTCACAGGCAAAAAAGTAAATGAATTTTTGATATAAAATACATAATAGTATATGAGAAGAATAAAACCCGGTTTGGCACAGATGACACGATGTCACAGGCGAAAAAGTAAATGAATTTATGATATAAAATACATAATAGTATATGAAAAGAATAAAACCCTGTTTGACACAGATGACACAATGTCACAGGCGAAAAAGTAAATGAATTTATGATATAAAATACATAATAGTATATGAGAAGAATAAAACCCGGTTTGGCACAGATGACACAATGTCACAGGCGAAAAAGTAAATGAATTTATGATATAAAATACATAATAGTATATGAAAAGAATAAAACCCTGTTTAACACATATGACACAATGTCACAGGCGAAAAAGTAAATGAATTTATGATATAAAATACATAATAGTATATGAGAAGAATAAAACCCTGTTTGACACATATGACACAATGTCACAGGCGAAAAAGTAAATGAATTTATGATATAAAATACATAATAGTATATGAGAAGAATAAAACCCGGTTTGGCACAGATGACACAATGTCACAGGCGAAAAAGTAAATGAATTGATGATATAAAATACATAATAGTATATGAAAAGAATAAAACCCTGTTTAACACATATGACACAATGTCTCAGGCGAAAAAGTAAATGAATTTATGATATAAAATACATAATAGTATATGAAAAGAATAAAACACTGTTTGACACAGATGACACAATGTCACAGGCGAAAAAGTAAATGAATTTATGATATAAAATACATAATAGTATATGAGAAGAATAAAACCCGGTTTGGCACAGATGACACAATGTCACAGGCGAAAAAGTAAATGAATTTATGATATAAAATACATAATAGTATATGAAAAGAATAAAACCCTGTTTAACACATATGACACAATGTCACAGGCGAAAAAGTAAATGAATTTATGATATAAAATACATAATAGTATATGAGAAGAATAAAACCCGGTTTGGCACAGATGACACAATGTCACAGGCGAAAAAGTAAATGAATTAATAATATAAAAAGACATAATAGTATATGAGAAGAATAAAACCCGGTTTGACACAGATGACACAATGTCACAGGCAAAAAAGTAAATGAATTTTTGATATAAAATACATAATAGTATATGAGAAGAATAAAACCAGGTTTGGCACAGATGACACAATGTCACAGGCGAAAAAGTAAATGAATTTATGATATAAATACATAATAGTATATGAGAAGAATAAAACCCGGTTTGGCACAGATGACACAATGTCACAGGCGAAAAAGTAAATGAATTTATGATATAAAATACATAATAGTATATTGGAAGAATTAAAACCCGGTTTGGCACAGATGACACAATGTCACAGGCAAAAAAGTAATTGAATTCATGATATAAAATACATAATAGTATATGAGAAGAATAACACCCGGTTTGGCACAGATGACACAATGTCACAGGCGAAAAAGTAAATGAATTAATAATATAAAAAGAGATAATAGTATATGAGAAGAATAAAACCAGGTTTGACACAGATTATGACACAATGTCACAGGCAAAAAAGTAAATGAATTTATGATATAAAATACATAATAGTATATGAGAAGAACAAAACCCGGTTTGGCACAGATGACACAATGTCACAGGCGAAAAAGTAAATGAATGTATGATATAAAATACATAATAGTATATGAAAAGAATAAAACCCTGTTTGACACAGATGACACAATGTCACAGGCGAAAAAGTAAATGAATTTATGATATAAAATACATAATAGTATATGAGAAGAATAAAACCCGGTTTGGCACATATGACACAATGTCACAGGCGAAAAAGTAAATGAATTTATGATATAAAATACATAATAGTATATGAAAAGAATAAAACCCTGTTTGACACAGATGACACAATGTCACAGGCGAAAAAGTAAATGAATTTATGATATAAAATACATATTAGTATATGAGAAGAATAAAACCCGGTTTGGCACAGATGACACAATGTCACAGGCGAAAAAGTAAATGAATTTATGATATAAAATACATAATAGTATATGAAAAGAATAAAACCCTGTTTGACACAGATGACACAATGTCACAGGCGAAAAAGTAAATGAATTTATGATATAAAATACATAATAGTATATGAGAAGAATAAAACCCGGTTTGGCACATATGACACAATGTCACAGGCGAAAAAGTAAATGAATTTATGATATAAAATACATAATAGTATATGAAAAGAATAAAACCCTGTTTGACACAGATGACACAATGTCACAGGCGAAAAAGTAAATGAATTCATGATATAAAATACATATTAGTATATGAGAAGAATAAAACCCGGTTTGGCACAGATGACACAATGTCACAGGCGAAAAAGTAAATGAATTTATGATATAAAATACATAATAGTATATGAGAAGAATAAAACCCGGTTTGGCACAGATGACACAATGTCACAGGCGAAAAAGTAAATGAATTAATAATATAAAAAGACATAATAGTATATGAGAAGAATAAAACCCGGTTTGACACAGATGACACAATGTCACAGGCAAAAAAGTAAATGAATTTTTGATATAAATTACATAATAGTATATGAGAAGAATAAAACCCGGTTTGGCACAGATGACACAATGTCACAGGCGAAAAAGTAAATGAATTTATGATATAAAATACATAATAGTATATGAGAAGAATAAAACCCGGTTTGGCACAGATGACAAAATGTCACAGGCGAAAAAGTAAATGAATTTATGATATAAAATACATAATAGTATATGAAAAGAATAAAACCCTGTTTAACACATATGACACAATGTCACAGGCGAAAAAGTAAATGAATTCATGATATAAAATACATAATAGTATATGAGAAGAATAAAACCCTGTTTGACACATATGACACAATGTCACAGGCAAAAAAATAAATGAATTTATGATATAAAATACATAATAGTATATGAGAAGAATAAAACCCGATTTGGCACAGATGACACAATGTCACAGGCGAAAAAGTAAATGAATTTATGATATAAAATACATAATAGTATATGAAAATAATAAAACCCTGTTTAACACATATGACACAATGTCACAGGCGAAAAAGTAAATGAATTTATGATATAAAATACATAATAGTATATGAAAAGAATAAAACCCTGTTTGACACAGATGACACAATGTCACAGGCGAAAAAGTAAATGAATTCATGATATAAAATACATATTAGTATATGAGAAGAATAAAACCCGGTTTGGCACAGATGACACAATGTCACAGGCGAAAAAGTAAATGAATTTATGATATAAAATACATAATAGTATATGAGAAGAATAAAACCCGGTTTGGCACAGATGACACAATGTCACAGGCGAAAAAGTAAATGAATTAATAATATAAAAAGACATAATAGTATATGAGAAGAATAAAACCCGGTTTGACACAGATGACACAATGTCACAGGCAAAAAAGTAAATGAATTTTTGATATAAAATACATAATAGTATATGAGAAGAATAAAACCCGGTTTGGCACAGATGACACAATGTCACAGGCGAAAAAGTAAATGAATTTATGATATAAAATACATAATAGTATATGAGAAGAATAAAACCCGGTTTGGCACAGATGACACAATGTCACAGGCGAAAAAGTAAATGAATTTATGATATAAAATACATAATAGTATATGAAAAGAATAAAACCCTGTTTAACACATATGACACAATGTCACAGGCGAAAAAGTAAATGAATTTATGATATAAAATACATAATAGTATATGAAAAGAATAAAACACTGTTTGACACAGATGACACAATGTCACAGGCGAAAAAGTAAATGAATTTATGATATAAAATACATAATAGTATATGAGAAGAATAAAACCCGGTTTGGCACAGATGACACAATGTCACAGGCAAAAAAGTAAATGAATTTATGATATAAAATACATAATAAGTATATGAAAAGAATAAAACCCTGTTTAACACATATGACACAATGTCACAGGCGAAAAAGTAAATGAATTTATGATATAAAATACATAATAGTATATGAGAAGAATAAAACCCGGTTTGGCACAGATGACACAATGTCACAGGCGAAAAAGTAAATGAATTAATAATATAAAAATACATAATAGTATATGAGAAGAATAAAACCCGGTTTGACACAGATGACACAATGTCACAGGCAAAAAAGTAAATGAATTTTTGATATAAAATACATAATAGTATATGAGAAGAATAAAACCCGGTTTGGCACAGATGACACAATGTCACAGGCGAAAAAGTAAATGAATTTATTATATAAAATACATAATAGTATATGAAAAGAATAAAACCCTGTTTGACACAGATGACACAATGTCACAGGCGAAAAAGTAAATGAATTTATGATATAAAATACATAATAGTATATGAGAAGAATAAAACCCGGTTTGGCACAGATGACACAATGTCACAGGCGAAAAAGTAAATGAATTTATGATATAAAATACATAATAGTATATGAAAAGAATAAAACCCTGTTTAACACATATGACACAATGTCACAGGCGAAAAAGTAAATGAATTTATGATATAAAATACATAATAGTATATGAGAAGAATAAAACCCTGTTTGACACATATGACACAATGTCACAGGCGAAAAAGTAAATGAATTTATGATATAAAATACATAATAGTATATGAGAAGAATAAAACCCGGTTTGGCACAGATGACACAATGTCACAGGCGAAAAAGTAAATGAATTGATGATATAAAATACATAATAGTATATGAAAAGAATAAAACCCTGTTTAACACATATGACACAATGTCACAGGCGAAAAAGTAAATGAATTTATGATATAAAATACATAATAGTATATGAAAAGAATAAAACACTGTTTGACACAGATGACACAATGTCACAGGCAAAAAAGTAAATGAATTTATGATATAAAATACATAATAGTATATGAGAAGAATAAAACCCGGTTTGGCACAGATGACACAATGTCACAGGCGAAAAAGTAAATGAATTTATGATATAAAATACATAATAGTATATGAAAAGAATAAAACCCTGTTTAACACATATGACACAATGTCACAGGCGAAAAAGTAAATGAATTTATGATATAAAATACATAATAGTATATGAGAAGAATAAAACCCGGTTTGGCACAGATGACACAATGTCACAGGCGAAAAAGTAAATGAATTAATAATATAAAAAGACATAATAGTATATGAGAAGAATAAAACCCGGTTTGACACAGATGACACAATGTCACAGGCAAAAAAGTAAATGAATTTTTGATATAAAATACATAATAGTATATGAGAAGAATAAAACCAGGTTTGGCACAGATGACACAATGTCACAGGCGAAAAAGTAAATGAATTTATGATATAAATACATAATAGTATATGAGAAGAATAAAACCCGGTTTGGCACAGATGACACAATGTCACAGGCGAAAAAGTAAATGAATTTATGATATAAAATACATAATAGTATATTGGAAGAATTAAAACCCGGTTTGGCACAGATGACACAATGTCACAGGCAAAAAAGTAATTGAATTCATGATATAAAATACATAATAGTATATGAGAAGAATAACACCCGGTTTGGCACAGATGACACAATGTCACAGGCGAAAAAGTAAATGAATTAATAATATAAAAAGAGATAATAGTATATGAGAAGAATAAAACCAGGTTTGACACAGATTATGACACAATGTCACAGGCAAAAAAGTAAATGAATTTATGATATAAAATACATAATAGTATATGAGAAGAACAAAACCCGGTTTGGCACAGATGACACAATGTCACAGGCGAAAAAGTAAATGAATGTATGATATAAAATACATAATAGTATATGAAAAGAATAAAACCCTGTTTGACACAGATGACACAATGTCACAGGCGAAAAAGTAAATGAATTTATGATATAAAATACATAATAGTATATGAGAGGAATAAAACCCGGTTTGGCACATATGACACAATGTCACAGGCGAAAAAGTAAATGAATTTATGATATAAAATACATAATAGTATATGAAAAGAATAAAACCCTGTTTGACACAGATGACACAATGTCACAGGCGAAAAAGTAAATGAATTTATGATATAAAATACATATTAGTATATGAGAAGAATAAAACCCGGTTTGGCACAGATGACACAATGTCACAGGCGAAAAAGTAAATGAATTTATGATATAAAATACATAATAGTATATGAAAAGAATAAAACCCTGTTTGACACAGATGACACAATGTCACAGGCGAAAAAGTAAATGAATTTATGATATAAAATACATAATAGTATATGAGAAGAATAAAACCCGGTTTGGCACATATGACACAATGTCACAGGCGAAAAAGTAAATGAATTTATGATATAAAATACATAATAGTATATGAAAAGAATAAAACCCTGTTTGACACAGATGACACAATGTCACAGGCAAAAAAGTAAATGAATTCATGATATAAAATACATATTAGTATATGAGAAGAATAAAACCCGGTTTGGCACAGATGACACAATGTCACAGGCGAAAAAGTAAATGAATTTATGATATAAAATACATAATAGTATATGAGAAGAATAACACCCGGTTTGGCACAGATGACACAATGTCACAGGCGAAAAAGTAAATGAATTAATAATATAAAAAGACATAATAGTATATGAGAAGAATAAAACCCGGTTTGACACAGATGACACAATGTCACAGGCAAAAAAGTAAATGAATTTTTGATATAAAATACATAATAGTATATGAGAAGAATAAAACCCGGTTTGGCACAGATGACACAATGTCACAGGCGAAAAAGTAAATGAATTTATGATATAAAATACATAATAGTATATGAGAAGAATAAAACCCGGTTTGGCACAGATGACACAATGTCACAGGCGAAAAAGTAAATGAATTTATGATATAAAATACATAATAGTATATGAAAAGAATAAAACCCTGTTTAACACATATGACACAATGTCTCAGGCGAAAAAGTAAATGAATTTATGATATAAAATACATAATAGTATATGAGAAGAATAAAACCCTGTTTGACACATATGACACAAGGTCACAGGCAAAAAAGTAAATGAATTTATGATATAAAATACATAATAGTATATGAGAAGAATAAAAACCCGGTTTGGCACAGATGACACAATGTCACAGGCGAAAAAGTAAATGAATTTATGATATAAATACATAATAGTATATGAAAAGAATAAAACCCTGTTTAACACATATGACACAATGTCACAGGCGAAAAAGTAAATGAATTCATGATATAAAATACATAATAGTATATGAGAAGAATAAAACCCTGTTTGACACATATGACACAATGTCACAGGCAAAAAAATAAATGAATTTATGATATAAAATACATAATAGTATATGAGAAGAATAAAACCCGGTTTGGCACAGATGACACAATGTCACAGGCGAAAAAGTAAATGAATTTATGATATAAAATACATAATAGTATATGAAAAGAATTAAACCCTGTTTAACACATATGACACAATGTCACAGGCGAAAAAGTAAATGAATTTATGATATAAAATACATAATAGTATATGAAAAGAATAAAACCCTGTTTGACACAGATGACACAATGTCACAGGCGAAAAAGTAAATGAATTCATGATATAAAATACATATTAGTATATGAGAAGAATAAAACCCGGTTTGGCACAGATGACACAATGTCACAGGCGAAAAAGTAAATGAATTTATGATATAAAATACATAATAGTATATGAGAAGAATAAAACCCGGTTTGGCACAGATGACACAATGTCACAGGCGAAAAAGTAAATGAATTTATGATATAAAATACATAATAGTATATGAGAAGAATAAAACCCGGTTTGGCACAGATGACACAATGTCACAGGCGAAAAAGTAAATGAATTTATGATATAAAATACATAATAGTATATGAAAAGAATAAAACCCTGTTTAACACATATGACACAATGTCTCAGGCGAAAAAGTAAATGAATTTATGATATAAAATACATAATAGTATATGAGAAGTATAAAACCCTGTTTGACACATATGACACAATGTCACAGGCAAAAAAGTAAATGAATTTATGATATAAAATACATAATAGTATATGAGAAGAATAAAAACCCGGTTTGGCACAGATGACACAATGTCACAGGCGAAAAAGTAAATGAATTTATGATATAAATACATAATAGTATATGAAAAGAATAAAACCCTGTTTAACACATATGACACAATGTCACAGGCGAAAAAGTAAATGAATTCATGATATAAAATACATAATAGTATATGAGAAGAATAAAACCCTGTTTGACACATATGACACAATGTCACAGGCAAAAAAATAAATGAATTTATGATATAAAATACATAATAGTATATGAGAAGAATAAAACCCGGTTTGGCACAGATGACACAATGTCACAGGCGAAAAAGTAAATGAATTTATGATATAAAATACATAATAGTATATGAAAAGAATTAAACCCTGTTTAACACATATGACACAATGTCACAGGCGAAAAAGTAAATGAATTTATGATATAAAATACATAATAGTATATGAAAAGAATAAAACCCTGTTTGACACAGATGACACAATGTCACAGGCGAAAAAGTAAATGAATTCATGATATAAAATACATATTAGTATATGAGAAGAATAAAACCCGGTTTGGCACAGATGACACAATGTCACAGGCGAAAAAGTAAATGAATTTATGATATAAAATACATAATAGTATATGAGAAGAATAAAACCCGGTTTGGCACAGATGACACAATGTCACAGACGAAAAAGTAAATGAATTTATGATATAAAACACATAATAGTATATGAAAAGAACAAAACCCGGTTTGGCACATATGACACAATGTCACAGGCGAAAAAGTAAATGAATTTATGATATAAAATACATAATAGTATATGAAAAGAATAAAACCCTGTTTGACACAGATGACACAATGTCACAGGCGAAAAAGTAAATGAATTCATGATATAAAATACATATTAGTATATGAGAAGAATAAAACCCGGTTTGGCACAGATGACACAATGTCACAGGCGAAAAAGTAAATGAATTTATGATATAAAATACATAATAGTATATGAGAAGAATAACACCCGGTTTGGCACAGATGACACAATGTCACAGGCGAAAAAGTAAATGAATTAATAATATAAAAAGACATAATAGTATATGAGAAGAATAAAACCCGGTTTGACACAGATGACACAATGTCACAGGCAAAAAAGTAAATGAATTTTTGATATAAAATACATAATAGTATATGAGAAGAATAAAACCCGGTTTGGCACAGATGACACAATGTCACAGGCGAAAAAGTAAATGAATTTATGATATAAAATACATAATAGTATATGAGAAGAATAAAACCCGGTTTGGCACAGATGACACAATGTCACAGGCGAAAAAGTAAATGAATTTATGATATAAAATACATAATAGTATATGAAAAGAATAAAACCCTGTTTAACACATATGACACAATGTCTCAGGCGAAAAAGTAAATGAATTTATGATATAAAATACATAATAGTATATGAGAAGAATAAAACCCTGTTTGACACATATGACACAAGGTCACAGGCAAAAAAGTAAATGAATTTATGATATAAAATACATAATAGTATATGAGAAGAATAAAAACCCGGTTTGGCACAGATGACACAATGTCACAGGCGAAAAAGTAAATGAATTTATGATATAAATACATAATAGTATATGAAAAGAATAAAACCCTGTTTAACACATATGACACAATGTCACAGGCGAAAAAGTAAATGAATTCATGATATAAAATACATAATAGTATATGAGAAGAATAAAACCCTGTTTGACACATATGACACAATGTCACAGGCAAAAAAATAAATGAATTTATGATATAAAATACATAATAGTATATGAGAAGAATAAAACCCGGTTTGGCACAGATGACACAATGTCACAGGCGAAAAAGTAAATGAATTTATGATATAAAATACATAATAGTATATGAAAAGAATTAAACCCTGTTTAACACATATGACACAATGTCACAGGCGAAAAAGTAAATGAATTTATGATATAAAATACATAATAGTATATGAAAAGAATAAAACCCTGTTTGACACAGATGACACAATGTCACAGGCGAAAAAGTAAATGAATTCATGATATAAAATACATATTAGTATATGAGAAGAATAAAACCCGGTTTGGCACAGATGACACAATGTCACAGGCGAAAAAGTAAATGAATTTATGATATAAAATACATAATAGTATATGAGAAGAATAAAACCCGGTTTGGCACAGATGACACAATGTCACAGGCGAAAAAGTAAATGAATTTATGATATAAAATACATAATAGTATATGAGAAGAATAAAACCCGGTTTGGCACAGATGACACAATGTCACAGGCGAAAAAGTAAATGAATTTATGATATAAAATACATAATAGTATATGAAAAGAATAAAACCCTGTTTAACACATATGACACAATGTCTCAGGCGAAAAAGTAAATGAATTTATGATATAAAATACATAATAGTATATGAGAAGTATAAAACCCTGTTTGACACATATGACACAATGTCACAGGCAAAAAAGTAAATGAATTTATGATATAAAATACATAATAGTATATGAGAAGAATAAAAACCCGGTTTGGCACAGATGACACAATGTCACAGGCGAAAAAGTAAATGAATTTATGATATAAATACATAATAGTATATGAAAAGAATAAAACCCTGTTTAACACATATGACACAATGTCACAGGCGAAAAAGTAAATGAATTCATGATATAAAATACATAATAGTATATGAGAAGAATAAAACCCTGTTTGACACATATGACACAATGTCACAGGCAAAAAAATAAATGAATTTATGATATAAAATACATAATAGTATATGAGAAGAATAAAACCCGGTTTGGCACAGATGACACAATGTCACAGGCGAAAAAGTAAATGAATTTATGATATAAAATACATAATAGTATATGAAAAGAATTAAACCCTGTTTAACACATATGACACAATGTCACAGGCGAAAAAGTAAATGAATTTATGATATAAAATACATAATAGTATATGAAAAGAATAAAACCCTGTTTGACACAGATGACACAATGTCACAGGCGAAAAAGTAAATGAATTCATGATATAAAATACATATTAGTATATGAGAAGAATAAAACCCGGTTTGGCACAGATGACACAATGTCACAGGCGAAAAAGTAAATGAATTTATGATATAAAATACATAATAGTATATGAGAAGAATAAAACCCGGTTTGGCACAGATGACACAATGTCACAGACGAAAAAGTAAATGAATTTATGATATAAAACACATAATAGTATATGAAAAGAATAAAACCCTGTTTAACACATATGACACAATGTCACAGGCGAAAAAGTAAATGAATTCATGATATAAAATACATAATAGTATATGAGAAGAATAAAACCCTGTTTGACACATATGACACAATGTCACAGGCAAAAAAATAAATGAATTTATGATATAAAATACATAATAGTATATGAGAAGAATAAAACCCGGTTTGGCACAGATGACACAATGTCACAGGCGAAAAAGTAAATGAATTTATGATATAAAATACATAATAGTATATGAAAAGAATAAAACCCTGTTTAACACATATGACACAATGTCACAGGCGAAAAAGTAAATGAATTTATGATATAAAATACATAATAGTATATGAAAAGAATAAAACACTGTTTGACACAGATGACACAATGTCACAGGCGAAAAAGTAAATGAATTTATGATATAAAATACATAATAGTATATGAGAAGAATAAAACCCGGTTTGGCACAGATGACACAATGTCACAGGCAAAAAAGTAAATGAATTTATGATATAAAATACATAATAAGTATATGAAAAGAATAAAACCCTGTTTAACACATATGACACAATGTCACAGGCGAAAAAGTAAATGAATTTATGATATAAAATACATAATAGTATATGAGAAGAATAAAACCCGGTTTGGCACAGATGACACAATGTCACAGGCGAAAAAGTAAATGAATTAATAATATAAAAAGACATAATAGTATATGAGAAGAATAAAACCCGGTTTGACACAGATGACACAATGTCACAGGCAAAAAAGTAAATGAATTTTTGATATAAAATACATAATAGTATATGAGAAGAATAAAACCCGGTTTGGCACAGATGACACAATGTCACAGGCGAAAAAGTAAATGAATTTATTATATAAAATACATAATAGTATATGAAAAGAATAAAACCCTGTTTGACACAGATGACACAATGTCACAGGCGAAAAAGTAAATGAATTTATGATATAAAATACATAATAGTATATGAGAAGAATAAAACCCGGTTTGGCACAGATGACACAATGTCACAGACGAAAAAGTAAATGAATTTATGATATAAAACACATAATAGTATATGAAAAGAACAAAACCCGGTTTGGCACATATGACACAATGTCACAGGCGAAAAAGTAAATGAATTTATGATATAAAATACATAATAGTATATGAAAAGAATAAAACCCTGTTTGACACAGATGACACAATGTCACAGGCGAAAAAGTAAATGAATTCATGATATAAAATACATATTAGTATATGAGAAGAATAAAACCCGGTTTGGCACAGATGACACAATGTCACAGGCGAAAAAGTAAATGAATTTATGATATAAAATACATAATAGTATATGAGAAGAATAACACCCGGTTTGGCACAGATGACACAATGTCACAGGCGAAAAAGTAAATGAATTAATAATATAAAAAGACATAATAGTATATGAGAAGAATAAAACCCGGTTTGACACAGATGACACAATGTCACAGGCAAAAAAGTAAATGAATTTTTGATATAAAATACATAATAGTATATGAGAAGAATAAAACCCGGTTTGGCACAGATGACACAATGTCACAGGCGAAAAAGTAAATGAATTTATGATATAAAATACATAATAGTATATGAGAAGAATAAAACCCGGTTTGGCACAGATGACACAATGTCACAGGCGAAAAAGTAAATGAATTTATGATATAAAATACATAATAGTATATGAAAAGAATAAAACCCTGTTTAACACATATGACACAATGTCTCAGGCGAAAAAGTAAATGAATTTATGATATAAAATACATAATAGTATATGAGAAGAATAAAACCCTGTTTGACACATATGACACAAGGTCACAGGCAAAAAAGTAAATGAATTTATGATATAAAATACATAATAGTATATGAGAAGAATAAAAACCCGGTTTGGCACAGATGACACAATGTCACAGGCGAAAAAGTAAATGAATTTATGATATAAATACATAATAGTATATGAAAAGAATAAAACCCTGTTTAACACATATGACACAATGTCACAGGCGAAAAAGTAAATGAATTCATGATATAAAATACATAATAGTATATGAGAAGAATAAAACCCTGTTTGACACATATGACACAATGTCACAGGCAAAAAAATAAATGAATTTATGATATAAAATACATAATAGTATATGAGAAGAATAAAACCCGGTTTGGCACAGATGACACAATGTCACAGGCGAAAAAGTAAATGAATTTATGATATAAAATACATAATAGTATATGAAAAGAATTAAACCCTGTTTAACACATATGACACAATGTCACAGACGAAAAAGTAAATGAATTTATGATATAAAATACATAATAGTATATGAAAAGAATAAAACCCTGTTTGACACAGATGACACAATGTCACAGGCGAAAAAGTAAATGAATTCATGATATAAAATACATATTAGTATATGAGAAGAATAAAACCCGGTTTGGCACAGATGACACAATGTCACAGGCGAAAAAGTAAATGAATTTATGATATAAAATACATAATAGTATATGAGAAGAATAAAACCCGGTTTGGCACAGATGACACAATGTCACAGGCGAAAAAGTAAATGAATTTATGATATAAAATACATAATAGTATATGAGAAGAATAAAACCCGGTTTGGCACAGATGACACAATGTCACAGGCGAAAAAGTAAATGAATTTATGATATAAAATACATAATAGTATATGAAAAGAATAAAACCCTGTTTAACACATATGACACAATGTCTCAGGCGAAAAAGTAAATGAATTTATGATATAAAATACATAATAGTATATGAGAAGTATAAAACCCTGTTTGACACATATGACACAATGTCACAGGCAAAAAAGTAAATGAATTTATGATATAAAATACATAATAGTATATGAGAAGAATAAAAACCCGGTTTGGCACAGATGACACAATGTCACAGGCGAAAAAGTAAATGAATTTATGATATAAATACATAATAGTATATGAAAAGAATAAAACCCTGTTTAACACATATGACACAATGTCACAGGCGAAAAAGTAAATGAATTCATGATATAAAATACATAATAGTATATGAGAAGAATAAAACCCTGTTTGACACATATGACACAATGTCACAGGCAAAAAAATAAATGAATTTATGATATAAAATACATAATAGTATATGAGAAGAATAAAACCCGGTTTGGCACAGATGACACAATGTCACAGGCGAAAAAGTAAATGAATTTATGATATAAAATACATAATAGTATATGAAAAGAATTAAACCCTGTTTAACACATATGACACAATGTCACAGGCGAAAAAGTAAATGAATTTATGATATAAAATACATAATAGTATATGAAAAGAATAAAACCCTGTTTGACACAGATGACACAATGTCACAGGCGAAAAAGTAAATGAATTCATGATATAAAATACATATTAGTATATGAGAAGAATAAAACCCGGTTTGGCACAGATGACACAATGTCACAGGCGAAAAAGTAAATGAATTTATGATATAAAATACATAATAGTATATGAGAAGAATAAAACCCGGTTTGGCACAGATGACACAATGTCACAGACGAAAAAGTAAATGAATTTATGATATAAAACACATAATAGTATATGAAAAGAATAAAACCCTGTTTAACACATATGACACAATGTCACAGGCGAAAAAGTAAATGAATTCATGATATAAAATACATAATAGTATATGAGAAGAATAAAACCCTGTTTGACACATATGACACAATGTCACAGGCAAAAAAATAAATGAATTTATGATATAAAATACATAATAGTATATGAGAAGAATAAAACCCGGTTTGGCACAGATGACACAATGTCACAGGCGAAAAAGTAAATGAATTTATGATATAAAATACATAATAGTATATGAAAAGAATAAAACCCTGTTTAACACATATGACACAATGTCACAGGCGAAAAAGTAAATGAATTTATGATATAAAATACATAATAGTATATGAAAAGAATAAAACACTGTTTGACACAGATGACACAATGTCACAGGCGAAAAAGTAAATGAATTTATGATATAAAATACATAATAGTATATGAGAAGAATAAAACCCGGTTTGGCACAGATGACACAATGTCACAGGCAAAAAAGTAAATGAATTTATGATATAAAATACATAATAAGTATATGAAAAGAATAAAACCCTGTTTAACACATATGACACAATGTCACAGGCGAAAAAGTAAATGAATTTATGATATAAAATACATAATAGTATATGAGAAGAATAAAACCCGGTTTGGCACAGATGACACAATGTCACAGGCGAAAAAGTAAATGAATTAATAATATAAAAAGACATAATAGTATATGAGAAGAATAAAACCCGGTTTGACACAGATGACACAATGTCACAGGCAAAAAAGTAAATGAATTTTTGATATAAAATACATAATAGTATATGAGAAGAATAAAACCCGGTTTGGCACAGATGACACAATGTCACAGGCGAAAAAGTAAATGAATTTATTATATAAAATACATAATAGTATATGAAAAGAATAAAACCCTGTTTGACACAGATGACACAATGTCACAGGCGAAAAAGTAAATGAATTTATGATATAAAATACATAATAGTATATGAGAAGAATAAAACCCGGTTTGGCACAGATGACACAATGTCACAGGCGAAAAATTAAATGAGTTCATGATATAAAATACATAATAGTATATGAAAAGAATAAAACCCTGTTTAACACATATGACACAATGTCACAGGCGAAAAAGTAAATGAATTTATGATATAAAATACATAATAGTATATGAGAAGAATAAAACCCTGTTTGACACATATGACACAATGTCACAGGCGAAAAAGTAAATGAATTTATGATATAAAATACATAATAGTATATGAGAAGAATAAAACCCGGTTTGGCACAGATGACACAATGTCACAGGCGAAAAAGTAAATGAATTGATGATATAAAATACATAATAGTATATGAAAAGAATAAAACCCTGTTTAACACATATGACACAATGTCACAGGCGAAAAAGTAAATGAATTTATGATATAAAATACATAATAGTATATGAAAAGAATAAAACACTGTTTGACACAGATGACACAATGTCACAGGCGAAAAAGTAAATGAATTTATGATATAAAATACATAATAGTATATGAGAAGAATAAAACCCGGTTTGGCACAGATGACACAATGTCACAGGCGAAAAAGTAAATGAATTTATGATATAAAATACATAATAGTATATGAAAAGAATAAAACCCTGTTTAACACATATGACACAATGTCACAGGCGAAAAAGTAAATGAATTTATGATATAAAATACATAATAGTATATGAGAAGAATAAAACCCGGTTTGGCACAGATGACACAATGTCACAGGCGAAAAAGTAAATGAATTAATAATATAAAAAGACATATAGTATATGAGAAGAATAAAACCCGGTTTGACACAGATGACACAATGTCACAGGCAAAAAAGTAAATGAATTTTTGATATAAAATACATAATAGTATATGAGAAGAATAAAACCAGGTTTGGCACAGATGACACAATGTCACAGGCGAAAAAGTAAATGAATTTATGATATAAATACATAATAGTATATGAGAAGAATAAAACCCGGTTTGGCACAGATGACACAATGTCACAGGCGAAAAAGTAAATGAATTTATGATATAAAAGACATAATGGTATATGAAAAGAATGAAACCCGGTTTGACACAGAAGACACAATGTCACAGGCAAAAAAGTAAATGAATTTATGATATAAAATACATAATAGTATATGAGAAGAATAACACCCGGTTTGGCACAGATGACACCATGTCACAGGCGAAAAAGTAAATGAATTAATGATATAAAAAGACAATAGTATATGAGAAGAATAAAACCCGGTTTGACACAGGTGACACAATGTCACAGGGAAAAAATTAAATGAATTTATGATATAAAAGACATAATGGTATATGAAATGAATGAAACCTGGTTTGACACAGATGACACAATGTCACAGGCGAAAAAGTAAATGAATTTATGATATAAATACATAATAGTATATGAGAAGAATAAAACCCGGTTTGGCACAGATGACACAATGTCACAGGCGAAAAAGTAAATGAATTTATGATATAAAAGACATAATGGTATATGAAAAGAATGAAACCCGGTTTGACACAGAAGACACAATGTCACAGGCAAAAAAGTAAATGAATTTATGATATAAAATACATAATAGTATATGAGAAGAATAACACCCGGTTTGGCACAGATGACACCATGTCACAGGCGAAAAAGTAAATGAATTAATGATATAAAAAGACAATAGTATATGAGAAGAATAAAACCCGGTTTGGCACAGATGACACAATGTCACAGGCGAAAAAGTAAATGAATTTATGATATAAAATACATAATAGTATATTGCAAGAATTAAAACCCGGTTTGGCACAGATGACACAATGTCACAGGCAAAAAAGTAATTGAATTCATGATATAAAATACATAATAGTATATGAGAAGAATAACACCCGGTTTGGCACAGATGACACAATGTCACAGGCGAAAAAGTAAATGAATTAATAATATAAAAAGAGATAATAGTATATGAGAAGAATAAAACCAGGTTTGACACAGATTATGACACAATGTCACAGGCAAAAAAGTAAATGAATTTATGATATAAAATACATAATAGTATATGAGAAGAACAAAACCCGGTTTGGCACAGATGACACAATGTCACAGGCGAAAAAGTAAATGAATGTATGATATAAAATACATAATAGTATATGAAAAGAATAAAACCCTGTTTGACACAGATGACACAATGTCACAGGCGAAAAAGTAAATGAATTTATGATATAAAATACATAATAGTATATGAGAAGAATAAAACCCGGTTTGGCACAGATGACACAATGTCACAGGCGAAAAAGTAAATGAATTTATGATATAAAATACATAATAGTATATGGGAAGAATTAAAACCCGGTTTGGCACAGATGACACAATGTCACAGGAGAAAGAGTTGAATTCATGATATAAAATACATAATAGTATATGATAAGAATAACACCCCGTTTGGCACAGATGACACAATGTCACAGGCGAAAAAGTAAATGAATTAATCATATAAAAAGACATAATAGTATATGAGAAGAATAAAACCCGGTTTGACACAGATGACACAATGTCACAGGCAAAAAAAGGAAATGAATTTATGATATAAAATACATAATAGTATATGAGAAGAATAAAACCCGGTTTGGCACAGATGACAACAATGTCACAGGCGAAAAAGTAAATGAATTTATGATATAAATATATAATGGTATATGAAAACAATGAAACCCGGTTTGACACAGAAGACACAATGTCACAGGCAAAAAATTAAATGAATTTATGATATAAAGTACATAATAGTATATGAGAAGAATAACACCCGGTTTGGCACAGATGACACAATGTCACAGGCGAAAAACTAAATGAATTTATGATATGAAAGACATAATGGTATTTGAGAAGAATAAAACCCGGTTTGGCATAGATGACACAATGTCACAGGGGAAAAGTAAATGAATTTATGATATAAAAGACATAATGGTATATGAAATGAATGAAACCCAGTTTGACACAGATGACACAATGTCACAGGCAAAAAAGTAAATGAATTTATGATATAAAATACATAATAGTATATGAGAAGAATAACACCCGGTTTGGCACAGATGACACCATGTCACAGGCGAAAAAGTAAATTAATTAATGATATAAAAAGACATAATAGTATATGAGAAGAATAAAACCCGGTTTGACACAGATGACACAATGTCACAGGGGAAAAAGTAAATGAATTTATGATATAAAAGACATAATGGTATATGAAATTAATGAAACCTGGTTTGACACAGATGACACAATGTCACAGGCGAAAAAGTAAATGAATTTATGATATAAAATACATAATAGTATATGAGAAGAATTAAAACCCGGTTTGGCACAGATGACACAATGTCACAGGCGAAAAAGTAAATGAATTCATGATATAAATACATAATAGTATATGAGAAGAATTAAAACCCAGTTTGGCACAGATGACACAATGTCACGGGCTAAAAAGTAATTGAATTAATGATATAAAATACATAATAGTATGAGAAGAATAACACCCCGTTTGGCACAGATGACATAATGTCACAGGCGAAAAAGTAAATGAATTTATGATATAAAAGACATAATGGTATATGAAAAGAATGAAACCCGGTTTGACACAGAAGACACAATGTCACAGGCAAAAAAGTAAATGAATTTATGTTATAAAATACATAATAGTATATGAGAAGAATAAAAACCCGGTTTGGCACAGATGACACAATGTCACATGCGAAAAAGTAAATGAATTTATGATATAAATACATAATAGTATATGAGAAGAATAAAACCCGGTTTGGCACAGATGACACAATGTCACAGGCGAAAAAGTAAATGAATTTATGATATAAAAGACATAATGGTATGTGAAAAGAATGAAACCCGGTTTAACACATATGACACAATGTCACAGGCGAAAAAGTAAATGAATTTATGATATAAAATACATAATAGTATATGAAAAGAATAAAACCCTGTTTAACACATATGACACAATGTCACAGGCGAAAAAGTAAATGAATTTATGATATAAAATACATAATAGTATATGAGAAGAATTAAAACCCGGTTTGGCACAGATGACACAATGTCACAGGCGAAAAAGTAAATGAATTCATGATATAAATACATAATAGTATATGAGAAGAATTAAAACCCGGTTTGGCACAGATGACACAATGTCACGGGCTAAAAAGTAATTGAATTAATGATATAAAATACATAATAGTATGAGAAGAATAACACCCCGTTTGGCACAGATGACATAATGTCACAGGCGAAAAAGTAAATGAATTTATGATATAAAAGACATAATGGTATATGAAAAGAATGAAACCCGGTTTGACCCAGAAGACACAATGTCACAGGCAAAAAAGTAAATGAATTTATGATATAAAATACATAATAGTATATGAGAAGAATAATACCCGGTTTGGCACAGATGACACCATGTCACTGGCGAAAAAGTAAATGAATTAATGATATAAAAAGACAATAGTATATGAGAAGAATAAAACCCGGTTTGACACAGGTGACACAATGTCACAGGGAAAAAAGTTTTATGAATTTATGATATAAAAGACATAATGGTATATGAAATGAATGAAACCTGGTATGACACAGATGACACAATGTCACAGGCGAAAAAGTAAATGAATTTATGATATAAAATACATAATAGTATATTGGAAGAATTAAAACCCGGTTTGGCACAGATGACACAATGTCACAGGCAAAAAAGTAATTGAATTCATGATATAAAATACATAATAGTATATGAGAAGAATAACACCCGGTTTGGCACAGATGACACAATGTCACAGGCGAAAAAGTAAATGAATTAATAATATAAAAAGAGATAATAGTATATGAGAAGAATAAAACCAGGTTTGACACAGATTATGACACAATGTCACAGGCAAAAAAGTAAATGAATTTATGATATAAAATACATAATAGTATATGAGAAGAACAAAACCCGGTTTGGCACAGATGACACAATGTCACAGGCGAAAAAGTAAATGAATGTATGATATAAAATACATAATAGTATATGAAAAGAATAAAACCCTGTTTGACACAGATGACACAATGTCACAGGCGAAAAATTAAATGAATTTATGATATAAAATACATAATAGTATATGAGAAGAATAAAACCCGGTTTGGCACATATGACACAATGTCAAAGGCGAAAAAGTAAATGAATTTATGATATAAAATACATAATAGTATATGAAAAGAATAAAACCCTGTTTGACACAGATGACACAATGTCACAGGCGAAAAAGTAAATGAATTTATGATATAAAATACATATTAGTATATGAGAAGAATAAAACCCGGTTTGGCACAGATGACACAATGTCACAGGCGAAAAAGTAAATGAATTTATGATATAAAATACATAATAGTATATGAAAAGAATAAAACCCTGTTTGACACAGATGACACAATGTCACAGGCGAAAAAGTAAATGAATTTATGATATAAAATACATAATAGTATATGAGAAGAATAAAACCCGGTTTGGCACATATGACACAATGTCACAGGCGAAAAAGTAAATGAATTTATGATATAAAATACATAATAGTATATGAAAAGAATAAAACCCTGTTTGACACAGATGACACAATGTCACAGGCGAAAAAGTAAATGAATTCATGATATAAAATACATATTAGTATATGAGAAGAATAAAACCCGGTTTGGCACAGATGACACAATGTCACAGGCGAAAAAGTAAATGAATTTATGATATAAAATACATAATAGTATATGAAAAGAATAAAACCCTGTTTAACACATATGACACAATGTCACAGGCGAAAAAGTAAATGAATTCATGATATAAAATACATAATAGTATATGAGAAGAATAAAACCCTGTTTGACACATATGACACAATGTCACAGGCAAAAAAATAAATGAATTTATGATATAAAATACATAATAGTATATGAGAAGAATAAAACCCGGTTTGGCACAGATGACACAATGTCACAGGCGAAAAAGTAAATGAATTTATGATATAAAATACATAATAGTATATGAAAAGAATAAAACCCTGTTTAACACATATGACACAATGTCACAGGCGAAAAAGTAAATGAATTTATGATATCAAATACATAATAGTATATGAAAAGAATAAAACACTGTTTGACACAGATGACACAATGTCACAGGCGAAAAAGTAAATGAATTTATGATATAAAATACATAATAGTATATGAGAAGAATAAAACCCGGTTTGGCACAGATGACACAATGTCACAGGCGAAAAAGTAAATGAATTTATGATATAAAATACATAATAAGTATATGAAAAGAATAAAACCCTGTTTAACACATATGACACAATGTCACAGGCGAAAAAGTAAATGAATTTATGATATAAAATACATAATAGTATATGAGAAGAATAAAACCCGGTTTGGCACAGATGACACAATGTCACAGGCGAAAAAGTAAATGAATTAATAATATAAAAAGACATAATAGTATATGAGAAGAATAAAACCCGGTTTGACACAGATGACACAATGTCACAGGCAAAAAAGTAAATGATTTTTTGATATAAAATACATAATAGTATATGAGAAGAATAAAACCCGGTTTGGCACAGATGACACAATGTCACAGGCGAAAAAGTAAATGAATTTATGATATAAAATACATAATAGTATATGAAAAGAATAAAACCCTGTTTGACACAGATGACACAATGTCACAGGCGAAAAAGTAAATGAATTTATGATATAAAATACATAATAGTATATGAGAAGAATAAAACCCGGTTTGGCACAGATGACACAATGTCACAGGCGAAAAAGTAAATGAATTTATGATATAAAATACATAATAGTATATGAAAAGAATAAAACCCTGTTTAACACATATGACACAATGTCACAGGCGAAAAAGTAAATGAATTTATGATATAAAATACATAATAGTATATGAGAAGAATAAAACCCTGTTTGACACATATGACACAATGTCACAGGCGAAAAAGTAAATGAATTTATGATATAAAATACATAATAGTATATGAGAAGAATAAAACCCGGTTTGGCACAGATGACACAATGTCACAGGCGAAAAAGTAAATGAATTGATGATATAAAATACATAATAGTATATGAAAAGAATAAAACCCTGTTTAACACATATGACACAATGTCACAGGCGAAAAAGTAAATGAATTTATGATATAAAATACATAATAGTATATGAAAAGAATAAAACACTGTTTGACACAGATGACACAATGTCACAGGCGAAAAAGTAAATGAATTTATGATATAAAATACATAATAGTATATGAGAAGAATAAAACCCGGTTTGGCACAGATGACACAATGTCACAGGCGAAAAAGTAAATGAATTTATGATATAAAATACATAATAGTATATGAAAAGAATAAAACCCTGTTTAACACATATGACACAATGTCACAGGCGAAAAAGTAAATGAATTTATGATATAAAATACATAATAGTATATGAGAAGAATAAAACCCGGTTTGGCACAGATGACACAATGTCACAGGCGAAAAAGTAAATGAATTAATAATATAAAAAGACATAATAGTATATGAGAAGAATAAAACCCGGTTTGACACAGATGACACAATGTCACAGGCAAAAAAGTAAATGAATTTTTGATATAAAATACATAATAGTATATGAGAAGAATAAAACCAGGTTTGGCACAGATGACACAATGTCACAGGCGAAAAAGTAAATGAATTTATGATATAAATACATAATAGTATATGAGAAGAATAAAACCCGGTTTGGCACAGATGACACAATGTCACAGGCGAAAAAGTAAATGAATTTATGATATAAAATACATAATAGTATATTGGAAGAATTAAAACCCGGTTTGGCACAGATGACACAATGTCACAGGCAAAAAAGTAATTGAATTCATGATATAAAATACATAATAGTATACACAATGTCACAGGCGAAAAAGTAAATGAATTAATAATATAAAAAGAGATAATAGTATATGAGAAGAATAAAACCAGGTTTGACACAGATTATGACACAATGTCACAGGCAAAAAAGTAAATGAATTTATGATATAAAATACATAATAGTATATGAGAAGAACAAAACCCGGTTTGGCACAGATGACACAATGTCACAGGCGAAAAAGTAAATGAATGTATGATATAAAATACATAATCACCATATGAAAAGAATAAAACCCTGTTTGACACAGATGACACAATGTCACAGGCGAAAAAGTAAATGAATTTATGATATAAAATACATAATAGTATATGAGAAGAATAAAACCCGGTTTGGCACATATGACACAATGTCACAGGCGAAAAAGTAAATGAATTTATGATATAAAATACATAATAGTATATGAAAAGAATAAAACCCTGTTTGACACAGATGACACAATGTCACAGGCGAAAAAGTAAATGAATTTATGATATAAAATACATATTAGTATATGAGAAGAATAAAACCCGGTTTGGCACAGATGACACAATGTCACAGGCGAAAAAGTAAATGAATTTATGATATAAAATACATAATAGTATATGAAAAGAATAAAACCCTGTTTGACACAGATGACACAATGTCACAGGCGAAAAAGTAAATGAATTTATGATATAAAATACATAATAGTATATGAGAAGAAGAAAACCCGGTTTGGCACATATGACACAATGTCACAGGCGAAAAAGTAAATGAATTTATGATATAAAATACATAATAGTATATGAAAAGAATAAAACCCTGTTTGACACAGATGACACAATGTCACAGGCGAAAAAGTAAATGAATTCATGATATAAAATACATATTAGTATATGAGAAGAATAAAACCCGGTTTGGCACAGATGACACAATGTCACAGGCGAAAAAGTAAATGAATTTATGATATAAAATACATAATAGTATATGAAAAGAATAAAACCCTGTTTAACACATATGACACAATGTCACAGGCGAAAAAGTAAATGAATTCATGATATAAAATACATAATAGTATATGAGAAGAAGAAAACCCGGTTTGGCACATATGACACAATGTCACAGGCGAAAAAGTAAATGAATTTATGATATAAAATACATAATAGTATATGAGAAGAATAAAACCCGGTTTGGCACAGATGACACAATGTCACAGGCGAAAAAGTAAATGAATTTATGATATAAAATACATAATAGTATATGAAAAGAATAAAACCCTGTTTAACACATATGACACAATGTCACAGGCGAAAAAGTAAATGAATTTATGATATAAAATACATAATAGTATATGAAAAGAATAAAACACTGTTTGACACAGATGACACAATGTCACAGGCGAAAAAGTAAATGAATTTATGATATAAAATACATAATAGTATATGAGAAGAATAAAACCCGGTTTGGCACAGATGACACAATGTCACAGGCGAAAAAGTAAATGAATTTATGATATAAAATACATAATAAGTATATGAAAAGAATAAAACCCTGTTAGACACATACGACACAATGTCACAGGCGAAAAAGTAAATGAATTTATGATATAAAATACATAATAGTATATGAGAAGAATAAAACCCGGTTTGGCACAGATGACACAATGTCACAGGCGAAAAAGTAAATGAATTAATAATATAAAAAGACATAATAGTATATGAGAAGAATAAAACCCGGTTTGACACAGATGACACAATGTCACAGGCAAAAAAGTAAATGAATTTTTGATATAAAATACATAATAGTATATGAGAAGAATAAAACCCGGTTTTGCACAGATGACACAATGTCACAGGCGAAAAAGTAAATGAATTTATGATATAAAATACATAATAGTATATGAAAAGAATAAAACCCTGTTTGACACAGATGACACAATGTCACAGGCGAAAAAGTAAATGAATTTATGATATAAAATACATAATAGTATATGAGAAGAATAAAACCCGGTTTGGCACAGATGACACAATGTCACAGGCGAAAAGTAAATGAATTTATGATATAAAATACATAATAGTATATGAAAAGAATAAAACCCTGTTTAACACATATGACACAATGTCACAGGCGAAAAAGTAAATGAATTTATGATATAAAATACATAATAGTATATGAGAAGAATAAAACCCTGTTTGACACATATGACACAATGTCACAGGCGAAAAAGTAAATGAATTTATGATATAAAATACATAATAGTATATGAGAAGAATAAAACCCGGTTTGGCACAGATGACACAATGTCACAGGCGAAAAAGTAAATGAATTGATGATATAAAATACATAATAGTATATGAAAAGAATAAAACCCTGTTTAACACATATGACACAATGTCACAGGCGAAAAAGTAAATGAATTTATGATATAAAATACATAATAGTATATGAAAAGAATAAAACACTGTTTGACACAGATGACACAATGTCACAGGCGAAAAAGTAAATGAATTTATGATATAAAATACATAATAGTATATGAGAAGAATAAAACCCGGTTTGGCACAGATGACACAATGTCACAGGCGAAAAAGTAAATGAATTTATGATATAAAATACATAATAGTATATGAAAAGAATAAAACCCTGTTTAACACATATGACACAATGTCACAGGCGAAAAAGTAAATGAATTTATGATATAAAATACATAATAGTATATGAGAAGAATAAAACCCGGTTTGGCACAGATGACACCATGTCACAGGCGAAAAAGTAAATGAATTAATGATATAAAAAGACAATAGTATATGAGAAGAATAAAACCCGGTTTGACACAGGTGACACAATGTCACAGGGAAAAAATTAAATGAATTTATGATATAAAAGACATAATGGTATATGAAATGAATGAAACCTGGTTTGACACAGATGACACAATGTCACAGGCGAAAAAGTAAATGAATTTATGATATAAATACATGAGAAGAATAAAACCCGGTTTGGCACAGATGACACAATGTCACAAGCGAAAAAGTAAATGAATTTATGATATAAAAGACATAATGGTATATGAAAAGAATGAAACCCGGTTTGACACAGAAGACACAATGTCACAGGCAAAAAAGTAAATGAATTTATGATATAAAATACATAATAGTATATGAGAAGAATAACACCCGGTTTGGCACAGATGACACCATGTCACAGGCGAAAAAGTAAATGAATTAATGATATAAAAAGACAATAGTATATGAGAAGAATAAAACCCGGTTTGGCACAGATGACACAATGTCACAGGCGAAAAAGTAAATGAATTTATGATATAAAATACATAATAGTATATGAAAAGAATAAAACCCTGTTTGACACAGATGACACAATGTCACAGGCGAAAAAGTAAATGAATTTATGATATAAAATACATAATAGTATATGAGAAGAATAAAACCCGGTTTGGCACAGATGACACAATGTCACAGGCGAAAAAGTAAATGAATTAATAATATAAAAAGACATAATAGTATATGAGAAGAATAAAACCCGGTTTGACACAGATGACACAATGTCACAGGCAAAAAAGTAAATGAATTTTTGATATAAAATACATAATAGTATATGAGAAGAATAAAACCAGGTTTGGCACAGATGACACAATGTCACAGGCGAAAAAGTAAATGAATTTATGATATAAAATACACAATAGTATATGAGAAGAATAAAACCCGGTTTGGCACAGATGACACAATGTCACAGGCGAAAACGTAATTGAATCTATGATATAAAATACATAATAGTATATGAGAAGAACAAAACCCGGTTTGGCAACGATGATACAATGTCACAGGCAAAAAAATAAATGAATTTAAGATATAAAATACATACTAGTATATGGGAAGAATAAAATCCGGTTTGGCACAGATGACACAATGTCAAAGGGGGAAAAGTAAATGAATTAATGATATAAAAAGACATAATAGTATATGAGAAGAATTAAAACCCGGTTTGGCACAGATGACACAATGTCACAGGCGAAAAAGTAATTAAATGTATGATATATAAAGACATAATAATATATGAAATGAATTAAACCCGCCATGTCACAGATGACACAATGTCACAGGCCAAAAAGTAATTAAATGTATAATCTAAAAAGACATAATAGTATATAGAATGAATTAAACTGGCCGTGTCACAGATGACACAATGTCACAGGCCAAAAAGTAATTAAATGTATGATATATAAAGACATAATAATATATGAAATGAATTAAACCCGCCATGTCACAAATGACACAATGTCACAGGCCAAAAAGTAATTAAATGTATAATATAAAAAGACATAATAGTATATAGAATGAATTAAACCGGCCGTGTCACAGATGACACAATGTCACAGGCCAAAAAGTAATTAAATTTATGATATATAAAGACATAATAGTATATGAAATGAATTAAACCCACCATGTCACAGATGACACAGTGTCACAGGCCAAAAAGCAATTAAATGTATAATTTAAAAAGACATAATAGTATATAGAATGAATTAAACCGGCCGTGTCACAGATGACACAATGTCACAGGCCAAAAAGTAATTAAATGTATGATATATAAAGACATAAAAGTATATGAAATGAATTAAACTCGCCATGTCACAGATGTCACAATGTCACAGGCGAAAAAGTAATTAAATGTATGATATATAAAGACATAATAGTATATGAAATGAATTAAACCCGCCATGTCACAGAAGACACAATGTCACAGGCCAAAAAGTAATTAAATGTATGATATATAAGACATAATAGTATATGAAATGAATTAAACCCACCATGTCACAGATGACACAATGTCACAGGCCAAAAAGTAATTAAATGTATGATATAAAAATACATAATAGTATATAGAATGAATTAAATCCGTCAGGTCACAGATGACACAAGGTCACAGGCGAAAAAGTAATTAAATGTATGTTATATAAAGACATAATAGTATATAGAACGAATTAAACCCGCTATGTCACAGATGACACAATGTCACAGGCCAAAAAGTAATTAAATGTATGATATATAAGACATAATAGTATATGAAATGAATTAAACCCACCATGTCACAGATGACACAATGTCACAGGCCAAAAAGTAATTAAATGTATGATATAAAAAGACATAATAGTATATAGAATGAATTAAATCCGTCAGGTCACAGATGACACAAGGTCACAGGCGAAAAAGTAATTAAATGTATGTTATATAAAGACATAATAGTATATAGAACGAATTAAACCCGCTATGTCACAGATGACACAATGTCACAGGCCAAAAAGTAATTAAATGTATGATATATAAGACATAATAGTATATGAAATGAATTAAACCCACCATGTCACAGATGACACAATGTCACAGGCCAAAAAGTAATTAAATGTATGATATAAAAAGACATAATAGTATATAGAATGAATTAAATCCGTCAGGTCACAGATGACACAAGGTCACAGGCGAAAAAGTAATTAAATGTATGTTATATAAAGACATAATAGTATATAGAACGAATTAAACCCGCTATGTCACAGATGACACAATGTCACAGGCCAAAAAGTAATTAAATGTATAATATAAAAAGCCATGATAGTATATAGAATGAATTAAACCGGCCGTGTCACAGATGACACAATGTCACAGGCCAAAAAGTAATTAAATGTATGATATATAAAGACATAATAGTGTATAGAATGAATTAAACCCGCCATGTCACAGATGACACAATGTCACAGGCCAAAAAGTAATTAAATGTATGATATAAAAAGACACAACAGCATATAGAATGAATTATACCCAGTTTGACACGTACAGTAGTATATAGAATAAATAACATCGCATGAACATACATTAAACAATACAACAGTAGGTATAACGATGGTAATACCATTTATATTAAGTCACATAATATGTATATACAATATTTCGTGCTATATTACATGAAGGATACACCAAATATTGAATGAAACAAATTCGCACGAATAGCGCAAAATTTGCCATTTAACACTAAAATGGCTTAGTAAAATGTAAAATGCCTTAGTAAAATTGTAAAATGTAATAAATATTGATCCTAAGGGCAAACGGACCTCTCAGGAATGGTTGGTCAGTCGGATATTATTTTGTTTTTGTTTTTTATTTATTTCCATGTCATTCCTTTCTTCAAAGAAATAGCTTGTATTTCGTTTGCACGCGACGTGATTTGTGTTGATTTCGGTTAATTAGCCATTAACCATTTCATTTGCCATCTATGAATAACATTGCGATCTTTATTATAGTGATGATGAAAGCATTGTTAAATATATATTGTTTGCTATCTACTGAAGATAGCAATCTTAAAGTCACTTTAACTTAACTATAAAATGAGTTAATTGTAGCGTCGCTATTTATTATAACATGCTGTCCACTGAAGATATATCTCATATGCCTAGTCACGTGATCTTTTAGTTATCGGGGAATTGATGTTTTATTGTTGAATTCTTGTTCATGCTGTTGCCGCTTTACCATCTGGACACTTATAGTATTTTCATCAGGGGTCCTAAGTTTTATAATTTTGAAACGAGTAGAAAATGTGCAAAAAAACCCCAGTGTTTGTATCTAAAATGGTTTAAAACATTCCTGAAGCTATTGCTAAATTAATAATTTGATAAAACATTGAATGAAACTAATTCGCACAAGCGCGCAAAACTGGTCATTTGAACACTAAAATGATATTAGAAGAAACCCCATACGTAAATAAACAGACACTCTTAAGATCGTGGTTTATCTTAGATCGACATGTTATTAACTCAATGTATTAACACTGCGCATCAGTGGCGTAGCTCAGGGGGGGGGGGGCATCCCCGCCCCCCACCACCCTAAAAAAAAAGGGGGTGAGAAAAAAAAGGAAATAGGAAAAAATTGAGAAAAAAGACCGAGGTTATTAGCCAAATGAAGGCAAAATTGTACATGTAGTACATTTACTATGGGATTTTTTGTGACTGAGCGATTTTTTTTGGACTGTGCGAAATTTTTTGACCTCACCCCACCCCGGAGCGACTAACGGGTGGGGTCCAGGGGCCCGCCTTAGGGCCCCTGGTGGAGCGACTAACGGGTGGGGTCCAGGGGCCGCCTTAGGGCCCCTGGTGGGGGTCCAGGGGGCTGGAAGCTCACGGGTTTACCCCCTATAAGAGGCCAAGGAGAGCTATATTTGCATGCAATACGGTACACAAAATAAAGAGATGTTGATGGTAAAATGTACAAAAAATTGTAGCAAATGTAGTGAGAATCAATAGCCTACTACTAATAATCATGACTTACCCCACTGCAGTTAGTGGCTGAAGTGGCCTTTCATGTTTCTTGCAATCTGGTTGAAGTTGGGGACATATGAAGTTGTGGAAATTCTCAGAACGTCTTCCAAATGAGCATTTGTCATGGAACTGCGGTATTTGTTTTTAATGATGTTCATGTGTGAAAAACTCTGCTCACAGATGTAGGTAGTACCGAACATCCCATGTACTATTAATGCCAATGTCCTCAGCTCTATGAATATTGTTGCATTTAGTTACAACCAGAACCTAGCAGAATCCTGTGATTGCTTAAATTGCAGTTGAAGTTCATCATTGGCTTTCAATTCTATAAACTCCATTTGCAGTTCAGCCTTTGACAATTCTGGACAAATATGTATTGCTTGTTCCAACCACTTTCCCTTTGCATCAACAATGAAGGGGTTTTTGATCATTATCAGGAGGTTGTCAATAAAAGCGAAATCAGAGAATCTCTCTTGTAATTCTTTGCTCAACTCTTCGATAAAGTCAATAAATGGTGCTACAGACGGATCGGGTGCGTATTCCTTTAGCTGTGGAAAGTGCAGTAGTTCATCTTGCAAATCGTCCCTGAAGACATTTAATTTTGCTTTGAAAGCATTTACATCCGTCTTGACATCGGCAAGAGAGGCAGACCTGCTTTGTAGTTTTCGATTTAGCTCGTTTAGGTGGCCAAACATATCGACAAGAAATGCGATTATCGTCATCTGGTTTTTATTGTTGAGGAATTCGACGAACGTAGTTGCTACTTCCTTATTCACCCCTTGAAGAAATGTGGAAATGTGTCCTCTGAGGGCCCACATTCTGCTCAAAACTTTCCCCTTTAACCAGCGGACTGCTGCGTGAAGGGGGACGTCTTGGAAATCAGCCTCATTCTCCAGTAAGAATGCTTTCAATTCCTGGTGCTGCTTTGCTGATTTGGCTCTAAGGAAGTTAACAAGGCGAACTAATGTGTTCAGTGACTCCTGAAACTCGCCTTGTTTAAGTTTACTACATAAGACCGAGTTATGAATTATACAGTGAAATGTTAACATACGAGGACAGTCCTTTTTTAGCAGAGACGCAGCACCCTTTTCCCGTCCTACCATAGCAGGAGCCCCGTCTGATACCAAAGAACTTATTTTCTCAAGCGGAATCTCATTGGTTTCAAGGAAGGTTTTGATGGCTGCATGTATATCCTTTCCTGTTGTCGATCCTGTCAATGGGATGAGCGCGAGTAGCTCCTCTCTGAATATACAGGCATCTTTATCAAGGTACCGGCCAAATAAAGACAACTGGGCTATGTCCGAAACGTCAGTTGATTCATCGGTAGCAAGAGATATCATTGTCCCTGTTGTGAGCGCGTTTATATCTGTCTTCTTCACAGACCCCGCCATTACCTCACTTCTTCTCGTATTCGTGTCGTTTGAAAGTGGGATTTTTTAAAAGTTTTCCACTGCATTAGGGCACAGTACTTTCACACTTTCGATCAAACACTCTTTAACAATTTCCGAACTCGCGAATGGCATTTTATGTTTATTTAAGATCCATGAAACACGTAGGGATACTTCAGCGGTTTTTTCCTGCGGTGTCGTTGATGAAACCATTATCTGTCTCGATTTTGCATGAGATTTCAGTAGAGCCGCCAACTTATTTTCTTTGCTTCCAAGGGGGAAACGTTCTTCCAACGATTTATGTGTCCGGTAATGTCTCTGAAGATCGTATTTACGGATGTTAGCAATTGTCTTTTGGCATATCAAACACGTTGGCTTGGCATTCGTGCCGTCAGGCATGAAAAAGAAAAAAACTAGCTCCCATTCCGGGCTGAAAATTCGATTAGGCTCCTCTTTCTTCTTCTTAGCTGGCGGACCAGAACCGGAACAAGATGCCATGATGATTTCAATTAAAAGTGAAATAAAGTTCAATCAGAAACCCAATAGACCAGTACCGGTTTATTATTCACAGCAACTTCGTATGTAGGCCTACTGAGAAACACCGACGGGAAAATACAGCCAGGAGGCACGCAGTTCAGTGCTACGCACACCACTAATGAACCAACCCCTGGACACTCATTGTCTATAACAATAGAAGGCAGTGACAGTCATGAATATACAATGAATAATCATATCAATGAATATTAAAAAATACACGTCATTTGTAGAGTCGAAAATTGAAAATACCAGACGAAGGTGGACACGACCGGCCGTAATTTTTAAATCTCCGTTGGTTTCAATGTTATAATGGATGGATTTTGATTATGACCACAGAAAATTCATCCCATGTTGTAACTAAATTATTATCATCCTAAAACCGCTGGAGCTGGATAACAAATGCAAGTGTCAGATCAGTATCGTCAATAATTTTGAAGTTATTATGACATTGAAACTTGCAACATAAAAGGAGCCTGGTCACTTTGCGCTAATATAATCTTTAACTTACTGGAAACTAAAAGATGGACAATACCAGTTTTTATGTTTTGTTGCATGTTGTTACAATCTATTTTTAAAGACCTCGACGTACCAATAGCTTTTGGACCCGGGGTTCTCACTATATAGTGGTACTACGTTAATGTGCCTACCTTTTGGAGTGCCTTTTCGCGAAATTTGGTATATCGATGGGTGGCAATCAAAAAGGTTTTCATTATGCCCCCTCTTTGATGGTATAGAATGGCCCGTACTTTGTTAGATAGGTTTATTGATTAAAATACACTTAGAACCCAATTTTGGTTAATTATTACACTTTTGGGAACCCAATTTTCTACTTACCTTCTGTTTATTGTTTGTATATACAAGGGTATATACAAGGGTATGCCTATACTGATCGGTAGACATTTCACTTTGGTATACCGATCGGGTGTTAATTTTGCATATGATGCAGGTGTAGAAAGTCTGGGAGGCACATGCACGTTTCTTCTACCAAAATCAAACGTAGGAGGCATAGGCTACGTATGATTTTCGTAGACCTCCCCCCCCCCCCCCCCCCCCCCCCCCCCCCCCCCCCCCCCCCCGCTTTGGACAGCTCATTTGCGGCGATGGCCAAAGACTAAATAGTTTTTTTATTGGAAATTAAAATAGCAGTTAAGCTATAACCATTATAGGCATCGGTTATTTGAACCGCAAACATGAAGCCAAAATGTTGACTAATTAGTATTATCGGCACGGAAAAGTTGAAAAATCTTGATACAAATAGTGACGCGGACCTCTTGCATTTACCGTGTAGTTAGTGCTCAACAAGTCAATGATGAATCTCTTCTGACCGGTGTCACATGTATAGAATCATTGTACGCACAAGATTCAAGAGTATAAAATAATCGCTGTTATACCTGACATGATGTTTTTCAACATTTTAAACTGGGAGTGAAATGTGTTCGTATAAACATTGACGAAACCGTACGGTATTCAGTGGCGGACGGATCCTAACATCCCCCCACCGAATGTAACCTATCAAATATTCGTACGTCCGGCATCGTCTGAAAATCGAAAAGGCCCTCTACTGCCCTCTAACCTAGAAGGGGACTTCATTTTTTTTCTACGCATGCGTGCGATTTCTTTGGTTTGTCCACCAAAATCGTTGACAAGTTCCTATTGAGTATGTACTGCAATGCAAGTGACAGAACTTCTTGTGATGCGCTAGTCAACAGTATATCTGTCCCCCGGGCTCCATAAAAGCCTCAGGAAAAGTTGTTCTAGCCGGCCGCGGTGTCATTCTTTTGTATCCCATGGTAAGATCAAGCAGACAATATTGATATTGACGATACACATTATCCAAAAAAGTTTGATGTGATTTGATTTTAATGTTCCCGGACTGGATGATAATAAAATTTAAAAAACGCAATAATACCGCTTTATGAAACACCTCACCTGATTGTGACCGCGCGGGAGCACTTCTCTGGCCGGCCCGGCCCTGTGAGACCTATATATTTTTTAAACTGCATATAACTTGTCAAAATTGATGTTTTATTGACTTTTAAATCGCAATGTTTTTATCAATAGCAGCTGACTGTATTTTTCTCCTATGGCTGTTTTAACAAATTTGTTTGTATTTTTTGAGGTGTTCTTTGCATTGAATATATTTATAATCTTTTTATCATGTGTTTAAATGTATGTGTAGTTTTTTAAGATATTGATCATTTGTTTGTAAAGCGCATTGGTGCCGTTGCTTTATGCGCTGTGTGTTATTATTATTAAAATTTATTATTATTATTATATGCTATAACCGTCTCTAACGTTAGTATTCTACTGAATAGCACACATTTACACGTGATACATGCGCTATCTAACTGAAGGATACATGTAGTACACATTGAATTAAAGATTCTTGCACACATAATACTAGTAATGCCACATGTGACGCATGCGCTGTCTACTAAAATAGCACAGTAGTAATGCCACATGTGACTATGCGCTATCTACTGACGATAGCGCGGCCACCGCATACACATGTGCTAACTTAATAGCACACATAGTAATGCCTCGTGTAATGTAGTGTGACATGCGTATAGCACACATAGTAATGGCACACGTAACTATGCGCTATTAGCACTGCCACCGCGGTTATACATGCGCTTATCTACTGAAGTAGTACCACATGTGATAAATGCGCTATCTACTGAATGAGACAATGTGCACAACTTCAAAAGAAAGAACAAAATCAATTGTTTCTGATGGTGTTCCGAGTGCTGGCTATGGCGCCTCTGATACCATCGGACCAGGCTTTCAGTTGACGTACGCATAGGAGCATCGTTGAAGCGAATGTCCCCTGGTAACCTTTATTCCAGATCTTAAATAAGAAATCTTGTTTTATTATACAGAGAATCCACTTTACTCATGCGTGCCCATAACAAAAGGTTTTAGCTCCCATATTATTCGTTGTTCAGATCAAGTCAATGCACGACCTTCAAGCAACCCTTTGAATACAAGCGTTAAAAGAATGATCTATATATACACTGGCGGGTTATTTTCAAACGAGTATCCATCAACATGTGTGTTGTACAGAGTAAGATATATTCTGGTGGTGTTGCTCTTTTTATATTCTGAAACAAACTTTAGCTCCCCATCGCCGAAACGTGTATTACCTCTTATCACCCTTCAGTGGTACAAAGACTTGATCGAGTCTATCAATAGTTATCTGATTCCCTTTTCCACATAGATTTCGACATCATTGCGTCTCCCAATTCGTTTATTAAAAGCTGGCTTATTGTTTTGCTACAAGATCTGACTTTCCTGAGTGAAGTTGTATCAACGATTTTCTAGAAATTCACCGGTTGTACAGATTTCCAAAAGAGCCTTAAATTGGTAATCATGGCAATGGTATTAAATTTAACGTTAGTAACGGTCCCGTTTCTCATGTTTCTCTGTTTTGGAAATGTGTTTGCTTCTTGTATACAAATAGCTACAAATAGTATATTAGCCTAGCTATAACAAACTAAACGTGATGTACACAAACTTGCGCTGACTGGTAAAATGGTTTTACAACAAGTTTTGCTATCATTATCAAACCGAACTCAAATTAAATAAAATTAAATCACTTATTTATCGTGTTAATATACATGTATAGTTTACGCATACAATTGTTTAAAAGTTAAATAAATCAAAGAGATAAATGATAGAAAAAACAACAACTATAAACGCATGGGCCTTTATAATTTACAAAAATTGACATAAAAATGATGCTACATTAACCGTCAAGTTTAAACAAATATATAAAAAAGCATGGCATTCACGGATACACCGGGGATCGAACCCGTGTTGCCGTTTGCAAACAACATGGCCTACGATGCACGCCACAGAGATCGACGAGTGTAATTGGTGATAGTTTAATTATTAACCATTTATCCATTTATTTATAACGAACGGATTTTTATCGTGCCATTTTTGCCATTTTATACCATATTTGTATGTTACTCTCGCACAAAATGTGTTTATAATGTGATTATACTCCTTATTTTTGAAAGAACGGTAAAAAATGATGACATTTTCGAACACAAAAAATTGCATCATTTATACGGTCCACAATCATTGTTAGACTGGACGTTGTGTGACGTGTTGCATAATTCATGTATTCAAATTACTGCTTCGAATCGATCTGTTTTATATACGCTTTTGTTATATATACTTCTCGGTCGCTCATCGCCAACGCTGTGCATGAGAACAATAGAAAAGTCCCCTCTCAGGTTAGAGGGCGGTATCTGTGACCTCTCACAGCAGGGCATAGGGTCAAAGCAGGGTTAATCATATTAATGACAAATATGCAAATGAGCTAAGTGTCCCCTCCTATTATATATACTCCTTGAATGAACGTTCGTAGAAAATGTTTCCCTATTCATGTATTCACGCTAAATTTTCGGCAGGTGTCTTGATTGACAGTTACGTGAAATGACCTGCCTGACCCCCAAGTCACGCCCACCCACCCGATCAGCTGTGTTTTGTTTACGATATCTTTTCGTTCTTGTCAGGGATTCCTTGTCAGCTACAAAATAAGAAATAAAGCCAAGAAAAATACCGTAAACTAAAAAAGTAATATTAAGTAAAATAGCCAAAGAAAAGATACACGGTCTCTACCGTCTCTTGCCTATAATAGGCAAATAGTAGACACGTAGTGTACTGTGACATGCCCGGGAACATGCCTCAGCAGCCTTTTTGACTTGTTCTATAAAAAAAACCACTGTGAAATAAGCTTATTTGATACTTTGTACGTCTTATTTCATGTTTGTTTGTTTGTTTGTTTTTTTACATGGTCGGTCCGCACGGAAACATGCTTGGGTCCTGAAAGAGACCAGGCTCAAGCAAAAAGCTCGGGCCAGGCTTAAAAAGCCTATATAAGCATGCTGGCTGAATGAAATGAAAGTTAGAAACGAAAAGATGGAAGAAAAGAAAGGAAGTAAAAAGAGCCACTCCCAAAAAATAAAGTAATAACAATTGAAAGTCTAGAATCATCATCATCTTCCTATACTTGGCAGAAACCTCTTTGTTTTAGTATACTCTCGCACAAAGAATCCCTGGAACCTAGGAAAACAAAATATGATGGAATTAGATCGTAAATCAATTAAAGTAAACGCAATAAAAAATGGGCAAAATTGGCAGAGTGAAAAAAAAACTGTTTCAAAAACATTGAGGTCATGCACGGACCATGGTTATAAACCTGGGATTGAATGCAATAATTTGAATCCGATGGAAATGGATATTTTCAACCGTATACAGTTTCATCTCAATAGTGTCGGCCACCGTTTCAACTCAATACCGTTTCATCCAAATAGTTTCGGCTACCGTTGCATCTCAATACCATTTAATGCAAATGCCGTTTCATCCCAATACACTTTTATCCCTTTACTATTTTATCCTAATTGAGATATTGATTGGTTGGTTCAGGGATAAAGATGAGAGGAACTTAAATGCGCAAAGTTAGAGGGAGTGGTTTCGCTGTGTGTGTGGCGGGAACCGAACTACCACGAAGCGTGCAGAATGCAATTTTGCCAATCTGACACCACTAAATTCTTTTTTGGGTTTATTTTAAGTTTGGGCAGGGTTGAAATTAGAAACCTGATTTATAAGACCACGTGGGTTAGTTTGCAGGGCAGAACCTGCGTTTCTACCGTGAACAACAAAGCACCGGACAATTAGGTTAATATTCTATGTACCATTTATTTCGCAACCGCACCACTCCACAACTACAGCATTTACAAATTATTTATACCACCAAATATACTGAAACCAAAGCAACAAATATTAACCAGCCAAGACTATACAAACCAAAGTCACAGATTAATAAAAATATTTGTACCACCAAAAGTAAATTGTACCACCATGGAGCGTTCTGAAACATACAAAAGAAAAGAACACTGTGTTAATACCATGTCACACCGACTATCATATGTGTAAATGTTTACGCGCCATAAGCTTACAGTCCAACTTTGCGCTCAGGCTCCACAACACATCTGCGCGCTTAAGCTCAATAACTCCTCTGTCGCTCAACTCTCTGTCGCTCAACTCTCTGTCGCTCAACTCTCTGTCGCTCAACTCTCTGTCGCTCAACTCTCTGTCGCTCAACTCTCTGTCGCTCAACTCTCTGTCGCTCAACTCTCTGTCGCTCAACTCTCTGTCGCTCAACTCTCTGTCGCTCAACTCTCTGTCGCTCAACTCTCTGTCGCTCAACTCTCTGTCGCTCAACTCTCTGTCGCTCAACTCTCTGTCGCTCAACTCTCTGTCGCTCAACTCTCTGTCGCTCAACTCTCTGTCGCTCAACTCTCTGTCGCTCAACTCTCTGTCGCTCAACTCTCTGTCGCTCAACTCTCTGTCGCTCAACTCTCTGTCGCTCAACTCTCTGTCGCTCAACTCTCTGTCGCTCAACTCTCTGTCGCTCAACTCTCTGTCGCTCAACTCTCTGTCGCTCAACTCTCTGTCGCTCAACTCACTGTCGCTCAACTCTCTGTCGCTCAACTCTCTGTCGCTCAACTCTCTGTCGCTCAACTCTCTGTCGCTCAACCTCTCTGTCGCTCAACCTCTCTAGGTCAGTTCCCACCGCGCACGGCAACCAGTACGTTGATAACAGCAACTACGCCATCGCCACGTGCACATACGAATACTTTTCATAACAGAAACTACGCCATCGCCACGTGCACATAGACCATTTTCCTTCATTTACACATATCATAATTTGTCGGTTAATTTGCTCAAACTCCCTCATCACGATCATTAACCATATGTTTGAGGCAGTACATAGTCGTTGTACTTCCAACACAAAGCAATATATACAAGTAAGCCTAGTATTGGTGATCAAAGAATGGATGGTGACTTTGTACAAGTAAGCCTATTATTTGTAAACAAGTCTCGAATGATGAATTCACCCAAGTACATATTAATTTTTACCACATGTTATAACTACTGAAACTACACTACGCGAGTATGGGTCGCTTAGGGTGCGCTTACTACACTACTTATCTAAACTTTATGATAACAATACAGTATGTAACCAATGATAACCAAAGTAAAATGTGTTCATAACTTGACAAAATATCGCAAGTCTTATTTCTTACACTACAACCAACATGTGCACAAACTTCATTACTCAATACGACGCCACGGTATGGAGCGCACATATCATTCCAATGGAACAATTGACAACCACTTCCAAAGATTACGATGAATTAATGTTTTACCAAACAGTTTAATTCTCACCTGTACCTCTCCTACTCGCCATTTGCCATTATTTACATATCACCATGATTTTTAAATGAAGTGACATTACTTACAGTTTATCACTCTACAACACGATATGAGCATTCCCAATCTTCAGTTCACCTATTACTCTCGTCACTTTCTATCACGATTCCTATTTAACACAAAAGATAGTAGGATATTCCCACTAATAGTTAATCTAGTCTATATACAGTATAAGGTCATGGCATTCACAATTGTATATGTGGATGGACAATAAGAAGGTTGACCTCACCCCAGTTAATAATACCCATGCATAAGCATGCTCCCCAATGTACTTCACATAGTATAGCGTGACACAGTGTCACCATGTAACAAGATAGTTAATTGTCAAAACATCAAAGTATTTTTCCACCAAGCATGAAAAATGTTGAAATCGAAAATGTACTAAGTATTGGCACAGCATGAAAAACATATCGAAATCAAAAATCTACAAAGTATTTGGACCAAGTGAAGAATTTCAATCACTTCAAAAATTTCTAAGTGTTTTTCCCAAAAACACAAATTTGGATCACAGAAAACTTCTAAGTGTTACAGAACAAATTTTGATCCTCCAAAATTTTATAAGTGTTTCACCAAAAACACAAAATCTGATCCTCCAAAACTTCTAAGTGTTTCACCAAAAACACAAATTTTGATCCTCCAAAACTTTCTAAGTGTTTCACCAAAAACACAAATTTTGATTACAGAAAAACTTGTAAGTAATTTGGAAATTGAAAATATTCTCCAAAAATCGACTAAGTAATTTTTCATTGAACATGAAAAAATGTGAAATATCAAAAATGCTCTAAGTGTTTGACAAAGCAAAAATCGACTAAGTAATTTTTCATTGAACATAAAAAAATGTGAAATGTCAAAAATGCTCTAAGTGTTTGACTGAGCACTAGTCTCGGTCACAAAAAAAACTACCACTCAAAATCAGCAGATTACATTACACAATGCAATAGGTTTCCAAAACGGTCTAACCAATCAGAACAAACATGCCGAATATTCCGCGGCACAATCAGGGTGTCACACTTTGTGTACATGACAACCCTCAATATTATAAGAAATTTTGAATGATTAAAAATCATTACCACCAAAAGTATTCAGGAATATTGGAATACCTATTTAACTCTAGCATACAAATATATACACACATCATCATAGTAATTTAACATCCGGGTCACCTGTTCTGTCCAACACACAAGTAATAAAATACAATAATTTGCCATGCAAGTTCCCTGTATTTACAATACAGTGATCATGAATCATCTCTGATGGTTTGGTTTCTATATCAACGCGATAAGGAATGATGGGATATTGTCACAAAAAGCCTACCCAAATACTAGATAGCAGTAATAATCAAAAAGATAAAGCACAGGCTCAATTTATACGCGGCACGCCCATCCCATGTTGTTTAAGAATACATAATAAACAATTCACTAATCGCTCCTACCACACCATGGTCTCAATTTACATGTTTACACAATCCAACACTGAATCATGATAGCGTGACAATTTTGGTATAGAGTAATCACTTATCCATGAAACAATGACTCAATTTACATTCATAAAATATTTTGTGTGCACTGGTAATTTATAATCATACACACTACCATTGACATGCAAGCCTGAATAACTAATCAAAAATCAGACTAACAATTAGCTCAGGAAGAAAATCTCAATCCAAAATTTGGCATGAAAATCAGGAACAGCTGACTTCATGTAACAATCCTGACAAATCATCAATAACAGTATTTTAATGTTCATAAAAGTGCAACTGAAATGTCCCAGAAACACAATTAATGAATGAGTGTCATCATAAATGCATTCAATTCTTTTTGCAAACAAAGTACTCAACGCCAACTATTTTTGGAACACACTGTAATAATCCCAAAATCACAGCATGACATACGTAATTTTATAAAACATGATATATATGATACACAGCACCAATTCAAAATCACCACACAATACAGCGTACTTTTATAAAGCATAATATTTTTGAGATACACTATCACCCAGAATGCACTTCATAAAATAATTAAACACCCAGCAGCATAGCGCGCACTTCTAAAAAAGCCCTCTCAAACATCCAAGGCGCGCCGACATGTCGTCTTGTCATAACACGTCACTAATTGATTTACGCAGCGGTACCGTTTTATGCACACAAGTTTGATCATTTTCAACAAATTCAATATCTTTTAAAAACTGTCCAAAATCCTTCCAAACACGTAAATCAGGGCTAGTTTTTGGTCATGCATAACGCTATACGACATACTATCACTAACAATCGACTTTTTGAAGTAATTTGACACAATCAAAAAGAGATATTTGGGGTCTCAAAATACGGTGTCAAAATAATGAAAATAGAAATAAATGCCCTATTCACACACTGTTAAAAATCACGGAACTCATGTATAAAAATCTGGCATCTATCTTGTTCACGAAAACGCGTAGAAATCGCTCAATTTACAGAATACATGAATCACAATGGTCCAAGAATGTTCTATATACATCTATAGTACTTACAATGAAAGGATGTCAAACAAAACGTCCGATTTCCGAAAGATTTGGATGTTTTCTCATACAGCTTTCCGAGTTTTCTTCGCACGCGTTTCAGCTAAAGATGGTGTTTTGGTTTTTCCTCGCTGTACCGCGCAAGCCCGAACCAATTAACTATGCAAATTAGCCAATTAGCAACTCTAGTTGCTCCCAGATAGGTAAGGCCGATCAGGTAACGTACAGGCAACACCCCAAAATGAAATTACAAGCGGCGCATAATAAAATAGATCTTATGGGTATTGCAACCGTTTGCAATGATTAAATATTTAAATACGTCCAAAACTTCTACAAAAAGCGATTCCCGCTACACAGCCCCCCACCTAGCATTTGACGTCCCCGTCAATAACAAGCGATAACAATAAATTAAGCGGGATCGCTTACACACTCTACTCCCCGCGCACCAACAATACCCCCAACGCGTACCAAATATACCTCACCAAACATCAGAGATGAATACCTTACTCTACTACAAGGTCTTAAACTACACTTAATCTACTACAGGTCTTAAAGTACAAAAAAAAAAACCGCCAATCTTCATCTCCCTCCGTCGTCCTTGCTCTCCAGTCTCCTGTTGCTTGTAGGGCCCCTGGCCGGTTGCTGGTAGGGCCCCTGGCCAATCCCGATGCGACCCCTGGTTGGGTCCGAGGATCCCGTCCGTCATTCGTCGTCGTGTCGCCGTTGGAACCTTTGGTCAGGTTCGTCGTAACCCCTGGTCGGGTTAAACTACCCATGGTCGGGTCTGCAATAATCCTCATCTGTGTGGAGCTCTAGTAGCGAGTCTCCCGTTACGTCCCATGAGTTGACCACTCGGCTTATAAGGCCAAGAAACGTGTCAAACTCTGACAGATTGGGTGTAACGTCATTCATCGTCCAGTTATGTATACGTCGCCTACTTCGCCTCCATATCGTAACAATTTCAACTTTTATCTCGAACTCCAAACAACTGGTGTAATAACTGCAACGAAAACTTTAAAATGTTTAACAACTCCTCCATCTTCAACAGGTCTTTATACTGAATGCTCCTCCATTAACACCTCCAATCGGTCCATCACATCCGCCTCTTGTCGTCTCCTCCCCCTATGTAGTTCTCTTTGCCTTCGCCTCCTCTGTTCAATATCCATAGCAATACTTTAGCAACACAAAATCCAACTCTAACAAACTCCGACGTCCCGAAAACTCCTATCTCTCCAACAATACTAATGCTCTTAAAACCCCGTCTAGTATCCTAAAGCACCGAGACCTACGCTCACCACGTCATCTGGTCGCTTCTCTATCCGTTTGGTGATCCTTTCAATAACTCCCAACCAATGTTCATTATTCTTTCTAATAAGATCGTTCACACCCTGGAAATTATGTACCGACGTATCTGCTGCAAAACTCGTCCACTTTTTCTTCTGCTCAGCCAGCCCCTCATCTTTGCATTTCTCCCATTCTCCATCCCGATTACTTTGATCCTCCACTCTTGGTCCAAACGGTTTAGCTGGTACAGCCCTAATCCTGCCAACTGTAACAACCTTTGCTGGCTGTGTACTTATACCCTCCGCCGAAGTCTGGATCGACACACTTGTCAACTTCGCCTTGGCTCCCCCTACATACACAGTCTTCGCACCCTGGTTCAATTTGCCTCCATTCATTCCCTTCTCCTGCTCCTCTTTTGCCAGTTTCTCCTGCTGCAACTTCAACTCCTTCCTAGAACGAGCCTCCTCCTCTCTCTTCAGGCGCCACTTCTCCTCACTTATCTCCTCCTTTCTTTTCTTACGCTCTTCATTTTGCCTCAACTTCTCCTTCTGCTCACGTTCTTGATCTTCCCTCACCTTCCTCTCTCCCTCACAACGCTCGTAATCCACTCTAAGCCACTCATCTCTTTTCCGACGCTCCTCCTCCTTGCGACGCTCCTCTTGCATCTTGATTCTTTTCTCCTCCTTCCGACTCTCCTCGTCCTTAACCCTCTCTCTTTCCAGACGCTCCTCTTCCACCATAACTCTTCTGACATCCTTCTTACGTTCCTCCTCTACCCTACCCTTCTCCTTGGCAAGACGCTCCTACTCCGCCTTTATCTCTTCCTTTCTTCTTCTACGCTCCTCATCCTCTCGTGCCTTCTCCTCCCTTATCTCTTCTTTCCTCTTCCTACGCTCATAGTCCTCTTGCGCCTTTGCTATGCTCTGACGAGATTGCTCCGCTCTCACTAATCTCACATTCTTCCAATGCTCATGCCCCTTCTCTGCGTTGGAGCTACGTTCCCCTTGCATCCTAATACTTCCATCTTCACCTTGACCCTCCTCCACCCTAACCTTCTCCCTCTCCAGACGCTCCTTCTCCACTCTAACCTTCTCCTTTTGAAGGCGCTCCTTCTCCACCCTAACCTTCTCTCGTTCCAGACGCTCCTTCTCCACTCTAACCCCCTCACGTCTCACTTTATCCTCTCTCCACTGACGCTCCTGTTGCTCTCTTCTCTGGCGATTCTCTTCCCATTTCGCCCTTACTCTCACTTCCTCTTTACGGCGCCCCTCTCTTCGACACTCCTCACGTCTCATGTTATCCTCTTTCCTCTGACACTCTTCTTGTTCTCCCCTCTGCCGCTCCTCTGCCCGTCCTGACCTTACTCTCACTTCCTCTCTCGCGCCATTGGTACCACTTCTTATCTCTGCCCTCCTAAACCACGCTGTTCTCTTAGCGACCCACACCTCCTGTTTAGCCTGTAAAACCGGACATTCTCGTTTCCAATGCCCCAACTCCTTACAATAACGGCAACAATTACCATCTAATGCACTCACCGACTGACAACTATCTATACCGGTCAGACTATTACCTTCCCCCGTCCTATCATTATCGCCCCCCACCGGGACTTTGCTCGTCCCTGCCGCCGGTCCTCTCTTCACAACCTGTGACCACGTCACTCCTTTCTCCACATTACTATTCTTCCCTGCGATTACGACAAGACTCTTAGTCGACACCTCCCGAGCATCCACTAGCTGCTCTACTTCCTCATTACCCTCCTTCGTCTGGCTCCGTCCTCTCCGGTGCTCTAGCTCCTCAAATGCCCTACTTCGCTCAACTCGATCCAGCGTTTCCTCTAAAGTACTAGGGGCGAACGAATGAACCTCCTTCCGCATCTCTGGGTCCGAGATGGCTCTGCAAAAATGCCGACGAGCTGCTCTGTTTCTATCCTGTCTTGACGAGTCCGGCATCGCCAAAAACGTCAATCTCTTAATATCCTTGACCAAGTCAGAATAGCTCTCATTCTCCCCTTGTTCTCGCTGCTGGAGTTTAGCGTACCAAATTTCCGGATCCTCACGAGGCCCAAAATCTTTAGTCATCATTCGAACTAACCTCTCATAGCCTATCTCTCGCGGATCAACATCACTCCCAGCTAACACATTCAGGGCTCTACCCTGACAACTGGAATACAACCACATAGCAGCTTCCTCGTCCGTCCATTGGTTGTATTCGCGACAAACCTCAAAATGCCTATAAAACGCCCGCCAATTACCCTCTCCGTCAAATTTGAGTGGCTTCATATCTCGCCTCTCCACTCGTGGACGTTCCACCAAGGCTGACTTCCTTCCTTCAACTTCATAACTCTCCATTACCTCTGGCTCTCTAACCACGGCTACTTCATTTCTTTCAACTACTTCACGAGCCTTTTGCTTCCGCAACTCTTCGGTCCTTGTTTTCATCTCACTTCGCGTGACACGCATCGCTTCCGTCACCTGACCAAGTAGCTCCATGGTTTTCTCCTCCCGCGCCGAAGCCAAAACTAGTCTCGTACTTACTTCGTCACACAACTTCTCATACTTTTGCTTCTGCTCACCCTCTACCTCTCCTAACAGTCGAGCCCTATCATTGAGGTCTCCCTGTTTCCACTCATATTTACGCTTTTTCGACTCTGCTTCTTCATACACCTCCTCATTCCTCTTCTCCCCTTCTGCCACTGCTGTCTCCCGATCAGACAATTCTTTTAGTTTACTCTGCTGCTTCTCCTCCTCCACTTTTCTCATCACCTGCGCCTCACTCTCCCGGTTAACCAGCAATTGCGTTCGCTGCCCCACATCGAACTCACGCTCCTTCACCCTCGACTCCCTTCGACTCAGCTCATTCCCCTCCAAAGATCCCGCCTTCTGAGTTTTTATCTCCTTACTCTCGTCATCTTCACCCACGCTACCCAACTCCGAGTCTGCAACTCGTGATCCCACACCAGAATCATCACTGTAATTACTATTCACGTCATCCGCATAGCTACTACTACCTGTACTACCAGTCGACTTAACGTCCAACACTCCACCATCAACTTCTCTTACATTCTCCTCACTACTACAATACTCGGACTCACTGTCACTCTCGTATCCACCACCAACTTGTTCAGAACTCCTCATTCTACCACCTCCTACACTTTCGGCAACTCTCTCAACATCACCTCCAGGTCGACCTCCACCAACACCGACACTACGTCTGACCTCGCCACTAGCACCAAAACTTTTGTCGACACTTCCCAAGTTACCAAAAGGTCGACAATCTCCACACCTGTCGACACGCTCCACATCACTCAAGGGTCGACACTCACCACTTTTGTCGATATTTCCCAAAATACCCAAATCCACCTCGCCACCAATTCTCTCTGCAGCTCTACCACCAACACTCTCCACGTCACCACCACCACGACGCTCCTCTCCGCCACTCCAACGCTCTTCTTTGCCGCCACTCATACGACGCTCCTCTGTTGCACTCATACGACGCTCTGTTGCTCTCGCACGACGCTCCTCTGCTTCACTCATACGACGCTCTGTTGCTCTCGCACGACGCCCCTCTGCTTCACTCATACGACGCTCCTCTGTTTCTCTCACGCGACGCTCCTCTGCTTCACTCATACGACGCTCCTGTTTCTCTCGCACGATGCCCCTCTCCTTCACTCATACGACGCTCTGTTGCTCTCGCACGATGCCCCTCTGCTTCACTCATACGACGCTCTGTTGCTCTCGCACGATGCACCTCTCCTTCACTCATACGACGCTCTGTTGCTCTCGCACGATGCCCCTCTGCTTCACTCATACGACGCTCTGTTGCTCTCGCACGATGCCCCTCTCCTTCACTCATACGACGCTCTGTTGCTCTCGCACGATGCCCCTCTCCTTCACTCATACGACGCTCTGTTGCTCTCGCACGATGCCCCTCTCCTTCACTCAAACGACGCTCTGTTGCTCTCGCACGATGCACCTCTCCTTCACTCATACGACGCTCTGTTGCTCTCGCACGATGCCCCTCTGCTTCACTCATACGACGCTCTGTTGCTCTCGCACGATGCCCCTCTCCTTCACTCATACGACGCTCTGTTGCTCTCGCACGATGCCCCTCTCCTTCACTCATACGACGCTCTGTTGCTCTCGCACGATGCCCCTCTCCTTCACTCATACGACGCTCTGTTGCTCTCGCACGATGCCCCTCTCCTTCACTCATACGACGCTCTGTTGCTCTCGCACGATGCCCCTCTCCTTCACTCATACGACGCTCTGTTGCTCTCGCACGATGCCCCTCTCCTTCACTCATACGACGCTCTGTTGCTCTCGCACGATGCCCCTCTCCTTCACTCATACGACGCTCTGTTGCTCTCGCACGATGCCCCTCTCCTTCACTCATACGACGCTCTGTTTCTCTCGCACGATGCCCCTCTCCTTCACTCATACGACGCTCTGTTGCTCTCGCACGATGCCCCTCTCCTTCACTCATACGACGCTCCTCTGTGTCACTCATACGACGCCCCTCTGTTTCACTCATCTCCTCGAGTCTGTTAACCACTGAAATAGAAATCACCCCAACTTACCAGAAACCTTGTCGACCAACAAAAAAGAAATCCCACATCTGACACCACTTGTGGCGGGAACCGAACTACCACGAAGCGTGCAGAATGCAATTTTGCCAATCTGACACCACTAATTTTTTTTTTGGGTTTATTTTAAGTTTGGGCAGGGTTGAAATTAGAAACCTGATTTATAAGACCACGTGGTTAGTTTGCAGGGCAGAACCTGCGTTTCTACCGTGAACAACAAAGCACCGGACAATTAGGTTAATATTCTATGTACCATTTATTTCGCAACCGCACCACTCCACAACTACAGCATTTACAAATTATTTATACCACCAAATATACTGAAACCAAAGCAACAAATATTAACCAGCCAAGACTATACAAACCAAAGTCACAGATTAATAAAAATATTTGTACCACCAAAAGTAAATTGTACCACCATGGAGCGTTCTGAAACATACAAAAGAAAAGAACACTGTGTTAATACCATGTCACACCGACTATCATATGTGTAAATGTTTACGCGCCATAAGCTTACAGTCCAACTTTGCGCTCAGGCTCCACAACACATCTGCGCGCTTAAGCTCAATAACTCCTCTGTCGCTCAACTCTCTGTCGCTCAACTCTCTGTCGCTCAACTCTCTGTCGCTCAACTCTCTATCGCTCAACTCTCTGTCGCTCAACTCTCTGTCGCTCAACTCTCTGTCGCTCAACTCTCTGTCGCTCAACTCTCTGTCGCTCAACCTCTCTAGGTCAGTTCCCACCTCGCACGGCAACCAGTACGTTGATAACAGCAACTACGCCATCGCCACGTGCACATACGAATACTTTTCATAACAGAAACTACGCCATCGCCACGTGCACATAGACCATTTTCCTTCATTTACACATATCATAATTTGTCGGTTAATTTGCTCAAACTCCCTCATCACGATCATTAACCATATGTTTGAGGCAGTACATAGTCGTTGTACTTCCAACACAAAGCAATATATACAAGTAAGCCTAGTATTGGTGATCAAAGAATGGATGGTGACTTTGTACAAGTAAGCCTATTATTTGTAAACAAGTCTCGAATGATGAATTCACCCAAGTACATATTAATTTTTACCACATGTTATAACTACTGAAACTACACTACGCGAGTATGGGTCGCTTAGGGTGCGCTTACTACACTACTTATCTAAACTTTATGATAACAATACAGTATGTAACCAATGATAACCAAAGTAAAATGTGTTCATAACTTGACAAAATATCGCAAGTCTTATTTCTTACACTACAACCAACATGTGCACAAACTTCATTACTCAATACGACGCCACGGTATGGAGCGCACATATCATTCCAATGGAACAATTGACAACCACTTCCAAAGATTACGATGAATTAATGTTTTACCAAACAGTTTAATTCTCACCTGTACCTCTCCTACTCGCCATTTGCCATTATTTACATATCACCATGATTTTTAAATGAAGTGACATTACTTACAGTTTATCACTCTACAACACGATATGAGCATTCCCAATCTTCAGTTCACCTATTACTCTCGTCACTTTCTATCACGATTCCTATTTAACACAAAAGATAGTAGGATATTCCCACTAATAGTTAATCTAGTCTATATACAGTATAAGGTCATGGCATTCACAATTGTATGTGTGGATGGACAATAAGAAGGTTGACCTCACCCCAGTTAATAATACCCATGCATAAGCATGCTCCCCAATGTACTTCACATAGTATAGCGTGACACAGTGTCACCATGTAACAAGATAGTTAATTGTCAAAACATCAAAGTATTTTTCCACCAAGCATGAAAAATGTTGAAATCGAAAATGTACTAAGTATTGGCACAGCATGAAAAACATATCGAAATCAAAAATCTACAAAGTATTTGGACCAAGTGAAGAATTTCAATCACTTCAAAAATTTCTAAGTGTTTTTCCCAAAAACACAAATTTGGATCACAGAAAACTTCTAAGTGTTACAGAACAAATTTTGATCCTCCAAAATTTTATAAGTGTTTCACCAAAAACACAAAATCTGATCCTCCAAAACTTCTAAGTGTTTCACCAAAAACACAAATTTTGATCCTCCAAAACTTTCTAAGTGTTTCACCAAAAACACAAATTTTGATTACAGAAAAACTTGTAAGTAATTTGGAAATTGAAAATATTCTCCAAAAATCGACTAAGTAATTTTTCATTGAACATGAAAAAATGTGAAATATCAAAAATGCTCTAAGTGTTTGACAAAGCAAAAATCGACTAAGTAATTTTTCATTGAACATAAAAAAATGTGAAATGTCAAAAATGCTCTAAGTGTTTGACTGAGCACTAGTCTCGGTCACAAAAAAAACTACCACTCAAAATCAGCAGATTACATTACACAATGCAATAGGTTTCCAAAACGGTCTAACCAATCAGAACAAACATGCCGACTATTCCGCAGCACAATCAGGGTGTCACACTTTGTGTACATGACAACCCTCAATATTATAAGAAATTTTGAATGATTAAAAATCATTACCACCAAAAGTATTCAGGAATATTGGAATACCTATTTAACTCTAGCATACAAATATATACACACATCATCATAGTAATTTAACATCCGGGTCACCTGTTCTGTCCAACACACAAGTAATAAAATACAATAATTTGCCATGCAAGTTCCCTGTATTTACAATACAGTGATCATGAATCATCTCTGATGGTTTGGTTTCTATATCAACGCGATAAGGAATGATGGGATATTGTCACAAAAAGCCTACCCAAATACTAGATAGCAGTAATAATCAAAAAGATAAAGCACAGGCTCAATTTATACGCGGCACGCCCATCCCATGTTGTTTAAGAATACATAATAAACAATTCACTAATCGCTCCTACCACACCATGGTCTCAATTTACATGTTTACACAATCCAACACTGAATCATGATAGCGTGACAATTTTGGTATAGAGTAATCACTTATCCATGAAACAATGACTCAATTTACATTCATAAAATATTTTGTGTGCACTGGTAATTTATAATCATACACACTACCATTGACATGCAAGCCTGAATAACTAATCAAAAATCAGACTAACAATTAGCTCAGGAAGAAAATCTCAATCCAAAATTTGGCATGAAAATCAGGAACAGCTGACTTCATGTAACAATCCTGACAAATCATCAATAACAGTATTTTAATGTTCATAAAAGTGCAACTGAAATGTCCCAGAAACACAATTAATGAATGCGTGTCATCATAAATGCATTCAATTCTTTTTGCAAACAAAGTACTCAACGCCAACTATTTTTGGAACACACTGTAATAATCCCAAAATCACAGCATGACATACGTAATTTTATAAAACATGATATATAAGATACACAGCACCAATTCAAAATCACCACACAATACAGCGTACTTTTATAAAGCATAATATTTTTGAGATACACTATCACCCAGAATGCACTTCATCAAATAATTAAACACCCAGCAGCATAGCGCGCACTTCTAAAAAAAAACCTCTCAAACATCCAAGGCGCGCCGACATGTCGTCTTGTCATAACACGTCACTAATTGATTTACGCAGCGGTGCCGTTTTATGCACACAAGTTTGATCATTTTCAACAAATTCAATATCTTTTAAAAACTGTCCAAAATCCTTCCAAACACGTAAATCAGGGCTAGTTTTTGGTCATGCATAACGCTATACGACATACTATCACTAACAATCGACTTTTTGAAGTAATTTGACACAATCAAAAAGAGATATTTGGGGTCTCAAAATACGGTGTCAAAATAATGAAAATAGAAATAAATGCCCTATTCACACACTGTTAAAAATCACGGAACTCATGTATAAAAATCTGGCATCTATCTTGTTCACGAAAACGCGTAGAAATCGCTCAATTTACAGAATACATGAATCACAATGGTCCAAGAATGTTCTATATACATCTATAGTACTTACAATGAAAGGATGTCAAACAAAACGTCCGATTTCCGAAAGATTTGGATGTTTTCTCATACAGCTTTCCGAGTTTTCTTCGCACGCGTTTCAGCTAAAGATGGTGTTTTGGTTTTTCCTCGCTGTACCGCGCAAGCCCGAACCAATTAACCATGCAAATTAGCCAATTAGCAACTCTAGTTGCTCCCAGATAGGTAAGGCCGATCAGGTAACGTACAGGCAACACCCCAAAATGAAATTACAAGCGGCGCATAATAAAAATAGATCTTATGGGTATTGCAACCGTTTGCAATGATTAAATATTTAAATACGTCCAAAACTTCTACAAAAAGCGATTCCCGCTACATGTGCTATAAGCCTTTTCGCCATTCATTGCATGCTCAGAAAATATTATCGTCGGACAAAAATTGGAGATAAACAAGACCACCTCGACCGTAGACGGTTGTGTGATGAACTGCAACTCCTTGGAAATCCCCTGTGATTCCCTGTGTGTCATCAGTAATCATTTAATTTATTTTCAGCTGCACAATCATCAATACTCTTAAGGTGCAATGTTCATAAAAATAGAGATGTAACGGTAATCAAATGAAACACATTTTCCGCAGCCTGGTGCTAAGAGTGGTTTCCAGTTTTCAATACGATTTATTCCGGGGCAAATGCCCCCCTCCCCCCCCCCCCCCCTTGACGGAAAAAAACCATTTGTGCCCCTCCCCCCCCCCCCCCCTCAAATTTTTTTTTTAAAAGGGGTGAAATAAAGGAAATCGGGGAAAAAATGATCAAAGACCGAGGTGGCCTGCGAGGAACTGGTTATGTTGGGGTATATTCAACCCAAATAGTCAAATAGAAGGCAAAATTGTACATATAACACATGTACTGTGCGACTTTTTTGAGCGTGCAAAATGTTTTGTCCTCTACCACCCCCGCCCCCCCCCCCCCCCCCCCCCCCCCCCCCCCCCCACTTACATGAAATTCACGAGTTGGTGACTGCAAACTTTTTGGGGGCAACCTTTTACGAAAATTTCAGAAATCTTGCCCCCCCCCCCCCCCCCTGAAAAAATCCTAGCTACGCCACTGCTAATAAGTGCCCAAGGTGGTTAGCAAAGTCATGCTAGATCGGTGGTTCAACGATCTTTAGTGGCATGTTTCTACAGAAAAACAAAGTACATTTTGGGATTCAGTGTTTTAAATTGTGTGATGTGAATCGTCTCCAAATGTATGGTTATTTTTGTTACAATTAGTGTAACAGACCAGTGACAGTTAATGAACAGACAGAGAGCTATGATTCAGAGCTGCAATTAAGTGGTCTTTATTTCATATAAACTTAATTTTTTAACTTTTAAGGTGGATGGTTAACAGGTTAAATACTTTTTCAAAGTCAATTAAAATTTAGGGGTGGGCGCTTATTAGGGCATGGGCGCTTATTAGGGATAATACGGTATGTTAGGTGTGTACAATTTTTAAAACTTTTTTACTTTAGGCAGTATAACTTGAATCATATAAAATGACAATTGCAAATAAATACAAGAATTGACATATAGGGTGAGAGTGACCCATACATTATATACACAGGGTGTTTAACAAGTAAAATAAACACAAATAATAATACATGTACAATACATGCATGTGCTGCATCTGACAATTTCACATTTGACCATCATTTTGAAAGCGTCTGATACGCACCTCATGTTTACCCACATACATGCAGAATAAAATGCTTGTTCATAGCATATATAAGCAGGGGTGTACCTTCATTTTTTCTCCAACCAGCCAGCCGGGCTGGTAGCATGAACAAGTTACCAGCCCGACTGTAAACTTACCAGCCAAACAAGTAATCTTCATTTACCAACAGCAAAATTCTTACCGGCCAGCCGGGCGTGCATATTTGAAAAGTTACCCGCCCGACGTAACAGTTACCCACCACGGGCGTGCGGGCGGGTACTAAGTACAGCCCTGTATATAAGGGTATGCTTGGTATCCTGAGTATCTGGTCAACTCAACATTCGGTCAAGTCAACCGTTACGCAGGCATGAGAATGACTTTGCTTGAACAAAAACCTGAACATCCTGAAAGTGTGTGGGAAATCTCAGGCCTACATACATGAATTTATAGAAGGGGTGCAATCAATCAGAAGCATAGCCTTACGGGCAGGGGGGCAGGTGCCCCCCTGTAAAAAATTGACCAGGAAAATCGTGAGGCAGCGGAAAATCGGAAAGGCAAAGAATGGGAGAAGAGGAGACAATTAAAAGGGGAAGGAAAGAGAAAGGAAATGGACAGAAAGGAGAAAGGCAAATTAGTTGGAAAATGTTAGTTTTTCACTTCGACATCGGGACGCAACGCCTCTAACCCCTTCCCCCCCCCCCCCCCCCCCCCCCCCCCCACCCACCCCCACCACGGCAAATCAAAAGGTTACATGAAAAACCTGGCTACTCCACTGGTGTTCGCCGGGAAAAAACACCCTTCCCCCTGACAAGTGACTACACCACTGGGTGCAATATCATTTTCTCCCTACCATATGATATGATAGGGGGTCGGAAAAAAATATGTTAGTAATGGGACAATCGTAAATTATTTTGTATTGCTCCGAGGTCACATTCTGCACGAGCATGTGGTAACGATATATGTCTGGTGCCAGAAATTTTATTTATTCTGCCAAAGAAGTACATGTCTGACATGCGTTTGGTATTATTATTTTTTTGCGTAAATAACAGTCATACTTTAGACATTTATTTATTATTAAATAGTATAGGACCTTGCTGGCTTTTTAAAAGTCTGGACGAGAATCACATTATTCTTGTTATTTGGCCAATTAAATAATGATAATAGTTTGATGGTTTATCACAGTGGGTTTATTGAGAACTGAGAAGTCAGCCAGCATGCATCATGAAGTACGTTATACCCAAGGGGTATGTACATACCTGTGTCAGATGAGACTTTCAGCATTTCCTTGCCCCTCTCAATTTCGTTTGTTTTTACATTTCTATAAAGACTTGAGATCCCATCTGTTTCTTCTTAACTTTCTTGATAAAAAGCACCAACTCAGCAGCTTCTTCTACCAGATGATTCTTTGTGACTGGCCAAACAGATCTTGTTGAGTTATAGTGAGTACTATTGGGTCACACATGGTTTGTAATTACTTTAAATTTCACACTACATACCGCTGTGTAAATCTATAGCCTGCCTATATTATTAATATCCTGCCAAATGAAGAACAGCCTTGACATAGTAGAGGTAGTCCATACAGTATAAGTTGTGGTGCTGAAAATATGAAAATGAAACAAAATTTCCATTAATTTCTAGAAATATGATATATATTAATATATAATGCAAACATTTATGAAACAAATTAGTTAAAATGACTCTAGGCATGGCTACAGTGCTCGGACGTTAAATTGGTCACTTTTATTCAAAACAGGGTAAAAGAAGTTCCCTCAACTAATCTAAACCAGATAAAATTCATATTAAAGCTAATTGATTTGTCTTTATACCGTAGTAAATTGTTTTGAAAACAAACGAATACTTTTTTCTAAAAAAAAACTTTTTGTTTTTTTGTTGACTCACCCTGTACGTGCACAAAAAATGTACTGGTAAATACCACTAGCAGCAATTGAGACCTGAAGTTAATTAGGTATGTGCACTGGCAATGGTATGAAAAATCGGCCCTAGTATTAAACATGCTAAAACTATTTTTTCTGGACCGGGTCCCCATAAGGCTAATGAAAGTGAATTGTTAGTTTCCCGTCACATTTTTTTGGGTCATTGAGTAGGCGACTATTTCATTATTCATTATTTTTGAAACATTCATTTTTTTTAAAAAGATGTGCCAAATTAAATACGTGTAGCGTATAGAACCAAGAGTGTATAATGTGAATAGGGGCATAAATATGTCCTTACTACAATAAATAAATGAATTCCAGACCATTTTGCATACAAAGTCTTGTTTATTTTAAAACTGTCTTCCTCTTACTGCTTTTCAGAAGATTTTTCATACTAACAATCGCTAAAAAATAAAAAATAAATTGTCATATGGACGGGTTGGTATGTCGAGTATTCGATTGACATCGTATTTGTAGTTTATTTAGTGATGAAATACGATATAACTGTGTCAAATTGGCTTATTTCTTCTAAACAAACAAATAATGAAATATTTACCAAATAATGAAATATTCACGCGGGGACCAAAATGTGAGTCGGTCGGGCGACGGGAAACTAACAATTCACTTTCATTAGCCTAAGATAAACACATTTCTTGCAAAATAGAACTATTAACTTACCACATATTCCAAAACTTGTTGGGGACCCAGCTTAGAAATGGGTATAAAATGACATTGAATTTTAAAAATCTGGCATTTTCCCCATTGACTTAAAGGGACACTAAGAGATGTGTTGGAGGCAGCGCCCTCAATAATGATAAAAACTGAGATTAGTTTATTTTTATAAAGGTTTTTGCCCATCCCCATAAGATGAACACATTTCTGGCAAAATAGAACTATTAACGTACTACATATTTTAATACTTGTTGGGGATCCGGCTTAGAAATGGGTATAAAATGACATTTAAATTCTGGCATTTTCGGCGATTGACTTACGTGTAAAGATTTGCCCATAATTATACTAACATAACAAGAACAACCATCTACGAGCATGAAACATCGGCCCTATAAAACCTGCTAAAACTATTTTTTCTGGACCGGATCCCCATAAGATGAACACATTTCTGGTACAATAGAACGATTATCTTACCACATATTTCAAAACTTGTTGGGGATCCAGCTTAGAAATGGGTATAAAATGACATTTAAAATCTTGCATTTTCGGCCATTTTCCCCATTGACTTACGTGTATTGCCCATAGACTACATTGTACACAACATCTGTGACTATAGCATGAAACGTGCAACCATCGGCCATATTAAACCCGCTAAAACTATTTTTTCTGGTCCGGATCCCCATAAGATGAACACATTTCTGGTACAATAGAACGATTGTCTTACCACATATTTCAAAACTTGTTGGGGATCCAGCTTAGAAATGGGTATAAAAGGACATTTAAAATCTTGCATTTTCGGCCATTTCCCCCATTGACTTACGTGTATTGCCCATGATAGACTACACTGTACACAAACATCTACGACAATTATATAGCATGAAACGTGCAACCATCGGCCATATTAAACCTGCTAAAACTATTTTTTCTGGACCGGATCCCCATAAGATGAACACATTTCTGGCATAATAGAACGATTATCTTACCACATATTTCAACACTCGTTGGGGATCCGGTTTAGAAATGGTATAAAATGACACTTGAAATCATGCATTAGCAGTCATTTTCTTCATTGACTTACGTGTAAATCCTCTCGGCGAACAATAACAACACAGTGAAAAGTAGGCGGAGCAATGGGCAAAATATATCTAGAACCGGGACCCCCCGCAAAGCTAAAAACACCGATTAATAAGTTATGATCAACGTTCATTAGTGGTGTGAGTGCTACGGGCGGGGTGAATCAGGTCATCAGGTCATGACCAATTAACCTTGTTGGAAGGGGTCTGAGATTGGTATTACGTAAAGTTCGTATTGCAAACTTAATACTGACAGACACTTGCCAACTCCGAAACTTATTAATTAACTAATTTATAAAACTAATCAAATTATTTAGTTATTTCTTTTTGTATTCCTCTCCTAAACATATATCTCATTAATTCTATTTTGGCGGCAATTCATCACGAACATCATACTTGTGGACGATTAGGCCTACTATTGCTCTCCCCTACTTTGATAGTGGAGGCTTCCTATAAAATTGTAATTTGACGTTACCATGGTTACTGTTACAACATGCATCGTGATTTAACCACATCCCTTGGATTTGGATCATGAATGGGTGCGATGCACGGATTTAAACATAGGTCCTGGTGATCGTGCTATCATTTTGTTTCATCATTATCATACCTACTCGAAGGCGGAGGCTGAGCAGATACAGTACGGTTGAAGATTAAATTATAATCATTTCCGTGCATTTTTCTTTTCTTTTTTCTTCTTTTTTTTCTTCTTTTTTTTCTTCTTTTTTTTCTTCTTTTTTTTTTTTTTTTTTTTTTTTTCTTCTTCTTATTTTTTCTTTTTTTCATGCGTCCTTCCGCGCGCCACTCGGACTGGTGCAATGCGCCACAAGTGGCGCGCGCGCCACCATTTGAGAAGGTTAAGACGTTATAACTTAAGACCCACGTGAATATCCTTGCCAACTTGGGTAGTTGATTGACATTGACCTTGATTTAGGGTAGAAAAACGCACTGGTTTCTATGAGTTTCAAAACTATACCATTTTATCTGATATTTGTTTTTGCTTAATTTGAATTGTGGAGTTTATAAATATGTGATATGCACACACTTAAAAAATATACGATTTGCAGTTGCACACTTTTTTACATGGGTAATTTTGCTCCCTAAGGGGGGGGGGGGGGGGGGGGCGTCCTAGGGACCCATTCTAATTATCTAATCATCGCCATGGCGTATTTCAAATTATTTTGACGTCAAACCAAGCGTATCTAAGAGTGTGACAAATACAATAGTATTGTACAATGCTAAATTTCGAAATAGCAGTCAAATACGCGGAAAGCCGAGGGTGGTTCCATAGTCCCCCCCCCCCCCCCCCCCCCCTCAAACACCCCTCCCCCACCCACACCCCCACCCCACACCCCAACACACTTAGTAATTTGTAATTTTGTTCAAGGATTGCGGATGATGGATATCGGGTTAATACCAAATCCGCTTTTGTCTGACTTTATCGGCTTACTTTTAAATGCTGCATCTTTTTTTTCTCGATAAAATTGACATGATTCAATAATAAGTTGAAATGGAAATGTCTTATTTTAATTTACTTTTACATCTCAAATATGTTATTTAACATTGCTTCAATATTTACCATTTCTTTCTTATATTATAATGTCTTATTTTACTTTTATACTTACAATCTTGCATTTTACTTTACTTATAAGTATCAATGCCTGATTCTGAAAAAGAACCTTCTGGTCCAAGTCTTCACAATAATTACAATGTGAAATCTGACAAAATGTGCGAAGCTGGTACGATTAATAACAGCATATACATTCAACGATCCCAAATATGTTCGAAGTTCACATCACAAAGATAACGTGTTGCCGTAAGACATTATTTCCAATGTAACGTGTTTCGCCAACATGGTTTCACATCAAGTCATATTTTAGTCAAGTTGTAAACAACATTACCATAACGTAAAAAGCATACATTGTATGTATATACATTGTATGTACACGTGAGGCGAGGTTTCTATACCGGATGATAACATCTTGCACAGATGCAATAATAGTATAATAGGCACACACAACAACATTCGCACAAACAACCTCAAGTACCACCGTCTTGTTTTAAGTGAATACTTGAAAATGTAAGTCAATATCGGTATTAGGGGCCATATCCAAACTCTCTAGTGATTTTATAGCGCTTTTCTACCGATTTTACCCCGGTATTACAACGGTATTTTATTCTATTGTTAAAAGCATCGGAAAAGATCGGTGATTAACTAGAGCCTCTCTTCTTATCTGGCGTTAACAATAGAACTATTGTAGTACTCTCGATGGCTCAATTAGTGAAGCAGACAGATGAAAGCGCGAGGAAGGTTGTGTTATTAAGCTGACCAGTGTTCACCCGACCCCCGTTGTGACGTAAAGAGCGACCCATTTGCCAGATTGTACATCTATCGGGTTTCTAGTACAAGTGCCAGGTTTTATTGTTTTCTGGTTTAGGCATAATGTGTGTAATCAAGTAGCATTACGAATCTTACTCCCCTAAATAGTGTCATTTTTCTGCGTTTTAGACTATTTAAGAATGTTGCATACACTCTGAACGTGACCTAATAAATAATAATTATTAAGAAATGAAGTAATTAATGTAAATAAATAATATATAAATTAATAATTATATCAATCAAATCTACTGTATTTAGGCCTATTAATAATTAATTGATTGATAAATAATTAAATAAACATCAACAATTAAGAAAGAAAATACAAAATAAATAAATAACGTTAAAATGATGTCAATATAAATGAAAACCGACCTCTACCCAGACTGGACCGCTCTACGTATAGAGCACAAGGAATATAAACCATATAAACCGCCACAAAGATTCGAATGTACGGCCTGCTGATTGAGAGTCAGGCCTAATCTTTACCAACTGAGCTATTTCGATTTTCCTGAAATCCTCAGCGCTTTATACCCAAATATAGTTCTCATTCAACTATCCCCTAAACACACACGGATTTTTAAACACGGTGTTGTTGTCTGTAAAATGAGTCTATGATTTATTAGATGTAAGTTATTTTCGTTCGGCCTATATCAACAATTTTTGAACAACATTACAAGTTATTCGCGGTATATTAAATGTACAATATTAAATGTACAATTAACAAACAAAAACTAGTATACCCCCCACCCCAACTCAAAGGTTGCATTCATGACTCAACGATTTTTACGAAACTTATGTAAATCCCTATCGATTTCACAGTCAGACATGTATGGAAGCATAAGTGTGTCATTTCCGCCTTAACCCCAGATAAGGCGGGCCTTATCTGGGGTTAACGATCCTTATCCCCAGATAAGGAACGTTAACTAGGGATAAGGCGCCTTATCTGGGGTTAACGATCCTTATCCCCAGATAAGGAGCGTAAACTAGGGATAAGGCGCCTTATCTGGGGTTAGCGATCCTTATCTAGGGATAAGGATCGTAAAACCCAGATAAGGCGGCCTTATCTGGGGTTAACGATCTGCTTATCCCCAGATAAGGAGAGTTAACTAGGGATAAGGCACCTTATCTGGGGTTAACGATCCTTATCCCTAGATAAGGATCGTTAACCCCAGATAAGGCGGCCTTATCTGGGGTTAACGATCCTTGTCCCCAGATAAGGATCGTTAACTAGGGATAAGGCGCTTTATCTGGGGTTAACGATCCTATGACACACAAATGCATCACAAGTGTGTCATTTCCCGCCATAACCCCAGATAAGGCGGGCCTTATCTGGGGTTAACGATCCTTATCCCCAGATAAGGAGCGTTAACTAGGGATAAGGCGCCTTATCTGGGGTTAACGATCCTTATCCCTAGATAAGGATCGTTAACCCCCAGATAAGGCCCGCCTTATCTGGGGGTTAACGCGGAATTGACACACTTATGCTGCATGTGTGTACCATAGGAGCGTAAACCCCAGATAAGGCCCTTAGGTTTTCGTTATCCCCCAGTTAACGGAACCATGACAACGCCTGTTTGTACGTAATAAATGGACGCCGATGTGTTCTCAGCCCATTGTTTCATATTATTGTTTCAATTAGCTAATGTTGACGTGAAACGTTACAATTATTGTATTTACTAAAGTATTTAAATTGTATTATACATAAAGGAATAAGTATTGATAGGAAAACGAATTGTATCTGTGGTTTCAGGCAATTTGAGCTGTTTAATATGAGTCGGATCGGCAGTACTGCCAGCTAGACTGAGTAGTTTGGTATAAAAAAAATGTTAAAATAGCGCCAAATTCACATTTTCAGTGCGTAATTAGTATTTTAATGATATATTATATTATATGTGTCTATTACCGTAAATAAAATGGTGTTTTATGAACAATGTGTTTAATTATAACATTTTAATTTTCGATTAGCAGTCCTGAGACAATCTCAACAAATTTATACTGTTGGAACAACATGTGAAATCAAGACCAGCCTGTGTGGTGTAGTGGTTAGGTTGGATACCTCTCACGCACGAAATCTGAGTTCGACTCCGCTGAGGAGCACTTTTTTCAATGTCATTTTTACGGTCAATATAGGGCCTATTAATTATTTATTATAAATGTATTTACATATTTATTAATTTCTATATTTTTTTATATTTTTTTATTCATTTATTAAGTTTAATTTATTTATTAATTAATGTATTTATTTATTTATTATCTACAAATTAAATGTTAATAAGGGCTTATTAATTAATTATGAAAATTGAAATAAAACGTCAATATGGCTTATTAACCATTTCTTGAAAATTGAAAGTAAACGTTAATAAGAGCTTAGAAGACCTTGTTTGGTAAATTCCCACCCACGTGATAAATCCAGGCACATAACTAGGATCTTTGCCATGGGCACATTTTGTTGTATAAGTTGGATCTTTTTACCAGGGGAGATAATTGGTGGGCCCGGGAGGATGGTTGGGCGGTTGGCCAAAGTGGACCTTTTTACAGAAATATGGACCTTCAGTCAACTAAAGCGGGTTTTTTACGTTCATAAGAATCAGTGTTCGGTCCATCTTGGGGAATTTGAATACATCGTAGCCAGGAGGTGAGGGCGAGGGCGATTGCCCTCAAAATTAGAGTCATGTCAGTTAAGATTTGCCACTGTCGGTTGAGATTGCCACTGTTTTTTGTGATTTTGTCGGTTGAGATTGGACTGTTGGAAATTTGGTTATTGAATGCCCAGGTTTTTCTCACACGGTTGGCAAAAATTACAGTAAAGTTGTGGAATATATTATTGCAATACACCAATTTATTCAGTATGTAATTGATGTATGCATAGGACATTCACACACACCTCATATCTACCATACTGATTTTGATTGTTTTGTTTTTTCAGGATCCAGACAAGACCAATTCAAGCTCAAGATCCTGTGTTGATTTATGACAAACACAAATAAAAAAATGAAAACAAAACATTTTAGTAAAATGGGTTATCATTTTTTAATTTGTTTTGTTTCATTTCCATATTTCATATTATCAGACTATTTGTCAGTGTATTCC
>CM069449.1:71189866-71202945 GCA_035610835.1 Ophiura sarsii | reverse complement strand
AAACAATCATGATCTAATGTTCAGTTAGAATTTGAATGTGGGGAAAATTTACCAAACACTTTACTCCGTACCCCTCCCATCACCACATCTGCGCCGCCTATGATCCTTACTCTGGTACTTACCCCCCTCCTCCTCCTTCTTCTCCTCGTCCTCCTTTTTCTGTTCTTTTTTACTCTTTGGTGGGGGGGGGGGGGGCATGGCCTGATGCTCTCCCTGGATACGCCACGTTGTGATCTTGGGCTAAATGTAAACAATCAAGTTCACTTGATGAATAGTATTTGCGAGTGGCTTTGTTCCTAATAATCCAACGATTCACCCATCTTCACCCCGGGATTTACGCCTATGATACAAATCTGAACCGATAGGGGAGGGGGCATAAAAGTCTTGCACTAATGGGAGGGGGAATTTTCCGGTTTGTAAAGGGGTGGAGGGTAAGACACTGATCAAATGCAAGTTGCCCCCCTCCCTACCACATTTTTGAACACTCCCTTATAACACAATCAATCATACACATCCCTTTTACACAGCAGCTTATAAACGGTGCCAGATGAACATGACCGTGACGTGGAACATTGCATCTTATTATTAGGATACCCCGTATTCATTAGCACTGACGGATTGACACCTAAAAAATAAGGTGATCCTGGGAGGGAGATACCCAAGCGCCCCCGGTAAGGTTACGCTATTATCATTGTCATGAATTAATAGGGAGTGTGTGTGTAGTGGGTGGGTGCACGCAGTGGGTGGGCGTTTGTGTGAATACGCGTACAAATAAATACGCAGGCAATGAAGCGTCTTTTCTTTCGCGTCATACGCGGTATTCCACGGCAGCACTTTTTTGAACACTAAAAAAGGACGCTTTTCGTTAAATTGTGGAAAAATTAAGTCGGTGACCCCCATTTTTTATTTAAGAAATAAAAAGGCCATATACTTGCGCATCTCTTTAAAAAAAATACGGCATAACATTTCAATTTAGTTTTTTTGCTATGAAGCAAAACGTGTAAAAAAATCCATATTTCCCATAGACCTCTGTGTTATTTTGGTCGAAAAAAGTGTTTTTTAAAATCATTCTCGTGGAAAAACGAAGTCGGTGACCCCTATTTTTTATTTTAGAAATGAGTTGCACATCGATGGAACTTCATTTATACGCAATCTTAGCAAAAAATTTCTATAGGTTCTTACGTGCACCAAACACCTTAACACAGACATTCTGAGAAAACCATGCAGTATTGCAAAATCCAGGAAAAGAGGGGTCAGCATTTTGTACTCATACTATGAAGTTTTGTTGTGTTCCTCAAAGCATTCATGAATATCAGTATGAAAAATTCTCAGGTACCCCCCTTAGGGATATATACTAGCCCCTCAAAACGAGGCTAAAATATCCCCGTTGAAAACTTGATAATAATGAATTTAGGAGACATTTGTTGATATGTTTATAAAAATACACGGAACAACTAAAAATTATTTTGGAATGTTCCATTATGAAGAATAGGGGTGGTGCTACTTTTCATGGTTTTAGAAATATCTCCAAAAGTGTGATTTTTCACCGTTTTCATTTAAAAAACAAACAATTTTCATATCTTTTAATTTTTTTAATATTTGCGCCATGTATTACTCTATTGTTAATGTTTATAAAAATGGATTTCAAATAATGGTGCCATGATGAGTATTTTGATCACATGACATTAATGAAGGTGCACTTTTGTATTTTTAGCAAATATTATAATGTATTTAATGCCCATTTCCCCTTCCATATTGACTTGTTTTGAACCATTACCAAACAAATTGTTCCCCATTTAGTTTCCCACTCAGTCCAATAAACTCATCATTTGACCGGCTCACTCATGTAACCATTTTAAATGGTTTAACCCTCTTAAAAGAGGGTTATTCCATTATTTTTATAGGGAATTCACAATTTACATAGCATTTTAAACTTTAATGTGGCACCGAATAATACACAAATTGTTTTTACTTGAACCATATGAATACACATGGGTATGCTTATTGTATGCTGGCTCAAACACATGACCATACAAAGTTGATACCATTATTACGTAGGGGTGTATGTCCTATAATTGTTATACGTTTGACGCATTTAATAAAGCTTGGTAATTGTACAAAGTAGAATATATATTAATTAGTCATATTCAGTATTCATTCTTTAATCTGAGCATTGTTAATGAGCAGACTAAAACTTATAGTCAAATTAAGAGCATTCCATTATATAAGAGGGGTGTTTATTTGCCTTTATCACCTTTTCTGTGTTCCTATTATACCTCTTTGTGCATTTTCATGAATTGTACCGTACTTTATATCTTGCTTTGTCAGTACTCAGCAATCAATGTTTTACATATGCATCCAACCCTTAAATTAATCAAACAAAATGTAATAACCATAATAATTGAGTTCAACATTTAACTGGTGATAGTAAAATGTATATTGTTTGATAATGCACAAATAATGATCAAATAGCTCATTCTCTAGAAGGTGAAACTTTTATTGTTTCAAGCTAAATTATTTTTAAAAAAACAATTAGACCATAAACGGAGTTGTTGGTAATTCCCCTAGATACTCAAGAATCATTTTCATAATACAAATATTGATGTTTTATTATCCATGCATGAATGAGCAAATGATTTATACTAACATTTTACAAAAGTCATATATCAAATGCTACATTTGTTACCAAAAGCAAGGCCACAAAATGATTGATATACAAGTACAATAGATTCAGATTTTAACTGCGATGCCATTTGTGTACTCATTACTATATCACTCATAACATACATGAGCCAGAAATAGTGGTCTCAAGAATATTGCGCAAAGTCACAAATGTTTTTCTTCCTATATCAAAGAAGAATTCTTGTACAGATTAGGAACTGTAGCTAGCACAAAGTAACATTTCACTTTCTGAAGAATAAGCCAAATGCTAAATGTGTAACACAATATAACTAATTATCTTGAAAGCATGGACATTGTTGAATGAATAGCTGCAGAGGCTTAATGAAGCTAGCTTTCCTTGATGTTGTTCCAACTGGGTCAATTTCAAATTTGACACAAATTTCTTCCAAATATTTCAGCTTGAATTGGTTGAGTTTATGTTTTTTAGCTTGTTTGCATAAATCATGCTCCTGGTAAACTAAAGGGTGTCCAAAATCAAGTGTACCGAAAACGGCATTTCTTATTTCTCTCCGGTTGTGTTCCTCATCCCACATATCTTCTTCTACCTCCGCAGCACTTGACAGGGTGGCTAATTCAGCCCGTCTTTGACGTGAAGACAAACGTCCGAAGAAACTTGCAATTTGTCTTTCAGAGCGCCATTCATGTGGCAAGAATTCCAGGTTGTGTGATGAATCCTGTTTGTGACGCATTTCAATGGCGACCTGAGCTGGATCTGCTTTATTTCCTGTTCGATCCCCTTCATTGAATTTGGCTGTTAGATAGTTTTTCACCTTTTCTTGAATTCTCGGTGCCCGCTTTATAACTTTCAAAGCCCATCCGTGTTGTCTTTGATACTCTTGTTCTTCATCTGATATTGATGCTTGTGATGGTTGAAGAGGTGCTTGTTGTTCACGTGTCATCTGCAACTCGGATACTTTCATTGCCCACCTTTTCTTGATTTTGTCATATGACGTGTCCTTTTCTTTCTTCTTTGTGTGGGTACCTGTGTCCATATGACGTTCTGCATCATCAACAGAGGAAAATGAAAGGATACATCCTGGTTCGTTACAAAAAAATAGTGTAGGCTTAGAACTGGAACCCTGTTCAGCTACATGTCCCTTTGCTTAAGTTGCTTGATGTTGTGCTTCAACTACTACTCTTAGCCCAGTCATAACAGGGGTTTTCTCTAGAGTGGGCTTGATAACCTTTCCTTCTCCCTGGTTGTATGCTTTCCAACAGCGGATACCTTCCTTCTCATATGCGAAATTGTTCAACAAACTCACTCCTTCAATACTTTCACCTGTCCCTGGTGATTTTGAAGTATCTACTTCAGCAAGAATAAACTTGCAGCCTTTTACTCCACCATTGGACTCTAGAGCTGTTTTCATATCTTGAGCTTTAACTACATCGTGCTTCTCATTGACAAACCTACGGATATGCGCTTTTCATTGGAGCAATTTTCCTATCGCAAATATCCTTCCCTGATTGTGGGTCGGAGAAATCATATCGTGCAATGTAATTCCAACTCGTTTACCAATTTGTGGTAAGGCTAACAGAAGCTGGCTGCTATGGTAGCAGCCAGCATTGTCACTCTTTAAGAACGCTTTAGAAACATCTTCATTTTGATTCTTCACATGTTTCATAGAACATCTTCAATGATTGATGAAACAGCATACCAACTCTGAGTACAAGAATTAAAGAGGTGTACATAAAACTCTACTTCCAATTTGCCATCAATCTTTGATCTTGCGATCACACACGCTACATGCCAACCACGGCCACGTTTTCCAAAAAAAATCAGACATTTGCTCTCTAAATCTAGTAGGTTAAAACTTCATCGCCCAGTCCATGACAAGCATGATGCTTTTGTCATCCATTAAGTTTAGAGCATCGTGTTTTGCGGATTCTTGGTTGTATGTTCTAAGAATATGAGCTTTCCATGCACCGATGTCTGACTTTTCAATGTCAAACTCGTTTATAACATCTGTTACATTGTACATCATGGTCATGATCACAGCTCTCATCATAGTCGGGACTTGTTGGATCGGTAAGGGCATACTTTGAGCAGTGATCAGGACAATTATCTTCATTTTTAATGTGCGTTTTGTAATCAGTTTTCAAATAAAATTTTCCTTCTTTTCCTTTTTATTTCATCACACTTTTTTTCTTTCAAAACCTGCATTATACAGGCTACTTGTGATGTCATCCAAAGTGTCAAAGGCCCTTCCACCTTCCGTAAAAAAGTAATCTAATCCTTGCAATGACTTTTGTTGACTTGCAGAACAGAACTTGCAGGCCTTGGAGTCGGATTTCAGTCTCACGTGTTTTTCAATTACCTAGTATACTCTCTGTTACCATAGTTGCAGAATGTTCACCAAATAATCTTTTAATACCATGTTTTCAGGAGGGAATATAGATGGATGGTGAATTTTGAGTAGATCTCTTGATGGGGTGGGTGGGTAGGGGTGGGTGGTGTGGGGTGGGTGGTGTGGGGTGGGTGAGGTGGGATGTTGAAAACATTGGCTGATGATGCTACTCAGTGATAATCCTTACAGGTATAGTTTCGGCTCATCAGCAATAGCTCACCCTGATGCGTGATGTAAAGCGCTAGGGTTTACTCCCTATAACATAACCCTGTTGCTTGACACTCCGTTTTAAGGGGTGGTGGAGTGGGTTGTGTTGGGTTGAAGTTTGTTGGGGTGTTGTGGTGTGGGGTGAGTGGTGTAGGGGTAGTGGTATATTTGAGTGGGTGGCCCGAGAAAACAACCCGTTATTTAACTTAACGATCAACAAGGCATCTATTTTAGTGCAATTCAGATAATGTATTGACAAAAACACCCCTCTAATAAAATGGTTTGACCTATAAACAATGGTTAATGACATAAAGGACTATGTTGGCCCTACTTTGTGTCCAAGGAGTAGTTGCATTTGAATAAAAAAGATTATTACACAAACCATTTGAAGAAAACTCAGCATAATTACAAATGTGCATTTTTATACTTTTACAAAACTGCTTGTCTTTTTGAGGTTGGTTTATACTGAATCAGAGGGGATACCATTATTTTGACTTTTAAATTTGATTAAGCAATGATATAAATAGATTATATGTTAAAATTAAAAAAATTAAAAAATATGAAAGTTTTTTTTTTTTAATCAAATTTTGTCCAATAATTGCATTTTTTAAAGTTTCCTGAAAACACGAAAATAGGAAAACACCCCTTTGAAAAAATAGACTAACCCAATAACTTTTTTCACACATCTTATCATATTTACAAAGCGGAGGGTACTAATTTACCTCATGAGAAGTTTGATTCTCATTGGCAGTACCTTTCTGTTCGTTTGGACTCATCCAATGTACTACTTTTATTACTTTTTCTTATATAATTGCCGTTCCAGGGGGGCCACATTTAGGGGGGTCATGAATCTTAGCCTATGGGGGTCGGATAATTTTTTTATTTCACCACTGGTCATAACTTGGGGCACTCACTCAATATACAAAATATGAACCAAATATGCCAACCTTCGTGTTCCTCCCCCTGCATGAGTCTACCAGAATATCCTTCTTAAGGACATTGTTTTCGACGAATTGCTCATCGCTGGGGATTTGTTACTTTTATACAACGCCTAACTTTCTACATATGAAGATGTATTTTGCAAAAGGTCCTACATCCACTTTGGCTCTTATTGAGAAAAAGTCAAAAAACTGTTTCTAAATATTCAAGTTGAGCAATTGAAAAACTGAATGGATTATGAAAGAGGTACACTACATACTAATTGAAATTGATATAAATTTTAAATGTGCTAGTTTTAATTTTTTTTAAATCATGTTTACATTTTTTGAAAATTTGGATGTAGGCCCTTTTGCAACAAAACTCCATCTGTTTGTACATAAAGAAAAAATACCACACACAAAAAATCATTTATTTTAATCATTGAAAATAAATAAGTTTGATATTGAAATGTATAGGTCACAATCATATGTTTCAAGGAAATAAAGTCATTTTTTTCAAAAATACCTACATCTCATTGTAAACAGCCATTGAAGTTGTTGTTTTGTTGCAAAAGGGCCTGTATCCCGATATAATTCTGGATACAGGCCCTTTTGCAACAAAACAACAATTTCAATGGCTGTTTACAATGAGATGTAGGTCTTTTTGAAAAAAATGACTTTGTTCCCTTGAAACATATGATTTTTCCCTATACATTTCTATATCAAACTCATTTTTTGAAAAAATGCACCATAGCCCTTTTGCAAAATACCTCTTCATATATTGAATGAATTTTAATCAACACGTCAACCAACGGATGATAAAAGCAACGTATTTTAAGCAACCTTTTTGCAGTGTATCCTCTTCTCAGACATCAGTGACCACTTTCCGATCTTTCAAGTACTTTTAAAATGCCCCAAATAATACTAGCAGAAGTAACTCTAAACAAGTATTTATTAATAAACGTCTGATCAATAAAAAGTCAATTGCTTCACTGGGCATTGCTCTTAATCAATAAAACTGGGAAGTAGTGCGTAATCAGAAAGATGCGGAGATTACGATACCTTCATAGATAAATTTTCATCAATTTACAATAAATCTCTGCCTAAACAAAGCACTAAAATAAATAAACGTAAACAAAATAAACCATGGATTACTAAAGGTATTATCATATCAATTAATATCAGGAACAAGCGTTATAAAACTTTCATGAAAAGGCCCAATGAATATAACAAGAATTCCTATGTTAAATATAGAATCAAAATCACTCATCTTATCCGTACTTACACGCACTAAATATTATAAAGAGAAATTCGATAGCTATAAAAAATAATACTAATAAAACTTGGCGTACCATTAATGAAATGATTGGTAAAAATAATATGAAGAAACCCCCCAAACTACTTCTTCGATGGCGATTCCAAAATTTCCAACAAGGCTGATATTGCGAATAAATTCAACAAATTATTTTGCTGAAATCGGTCCTAATTTGGCTCGCAAGATTAATTCGCAGCGTCCCTATTCTGACTTCCTTTCCACTCCTTTTGATAAGTCAATTTTTCTAAATCCTGTCTCAGATAAGGAGATTCTGAAGATCACTGGTACTTTTAAGAACGGCAAAAGTTCTGGCTTTGATGACATTGACCCCGGCATCATCAAACAAATAGCCCCTTTTATCGCTCGGCCCCTGGCCCATATCTTTAACCTTTCCATCATGACTGGTGTGTTTCCATCTGCTCTCAAGATCGCCAAAGTTATTCCTATCTACAAAAAAGACGACCCCCATACCTTCTCCAACATACCGACCCATCTCAGTTCTGCCATGCTTCTCAAAAATTCTTGAACGCCTAATCTACAACCGTCTTTATGATTTCCTTTCTTCATACGATCTCCTTCACGACAACCAGTATGGGTTCAGGAAGAACCACTCAACCGATCTTGCACTTGTTGACATTTATAACAAACTTTCTTCTGCTCTCTCCAAAAAACATCACACGATTGGCCTATTTCTAGACCTGTCAAAGGCTTTCGACACTATTGACCACTCAATCCTTCTCTCTAAACTAAATCACTACGGTATCCGAGGTACGCCTCTAGCCTTGCTCTCAAACTATCTTCATAATCGAAAGCAGTTTCCGTCCTTTAACTCGCACTCTTCAAATCTCCTACCTGTTCAATGTGGCGTACCCCAAGGCTCTATACTCGGAACCCTTCTATTCCTGATCTATGTGAATGACATTCCAAATGCTTCAAAGAAATTATAATATGCTCTTTTCGCTGATGACACCAACATATTTATGTCACACCCTGATTTTACTACTCTAATTTCTACCTTTAATGATGAGCTACAACATGTGTCGAACTGGTTCAAGGCTAATACACTTTCCCTTAACGTTAGCAAGACCAATTATATTCTATTCGGCTCTAATCGGCATACCTCCGCACATTCTGCTACCATTTCTATTGATTCTACCCCTATTTCACCTGTTAACCATACCAAATTTCTCGGCGTTACACAGGCTGGACTAACTTTAAACTACACTGAGAAAAAAGTTTACACAGCTTGTGTAAAATTTTACATATTTCCTGTGTTCACACAGAACACTATCATTTCTATGTAAAATGTGTTATGTAACATTTAACTTGTTAGTTATGTAAAATATTACTAAATTAATGTGTAAGAAAATTAGGAGTAATTCTGTTATACCCTTCACAGGGGTATTCACAGTGCATGATTTTTAAGAACGACGCATACTACTAATGTAGGGTGTGGAGGGTATTACAGAATTATGCCGAAAATTAACATATAAGTTATGCAAATAATTTACCAACAACTTATGTAAAACAATAAGAGCATGATTGTTATGTAAACATTAACATGTCATTGTTATGTAATTTTTTACAAATTATTTATGTAAAATTAAACGATTTTACACATTTCTTGTGTTCATTTGATAGAATTTCATAATTGTTATGTAAAAAACACATTACAATTATGTTCAGTTATAAAAACATAATAATAATTCACTTAGTTATTATGTAAAATGTTACTAATTATTTATGTAAAATCAAAATTTTACTAGGAAACTGTGTAAACAATACACAACTATTGTGGACAATTTAACATATTTCTGATGTTCAGTAAAACATAATTGTTGTGTAAAAAATCAACACATTTACTGACATTTGGTAAAATAAGATGCAGGAGAAGCTTGTATTGAAGAGGTCTCTGCAATTCTGCAGCGGTGGGGGCTGGAAAAGTACATCGAAAACTTTGAATGTAAGTAAATCACTGCACTGATGTTGTTATTGATGCGTATATTTCAATTGTTGCCGGGAACTAACTCTCAACCACAAAGACACACGGCCTGACGGCCTCTATACCCGGGGCTAATAATATTATTTGCCCTATAATACTAGCCTTGAAACTATACAACATGTACACGGCAACCGGTAGGCCTACATACTGAATCACAGGACTTGCGTGCGTGAGTGAACACAGGCACATTAACTGCATTTTCCATCGGCAACAATTGAAATATGTACATCAATAACAACTATATGTTTATCAGTGCAGTGATTTACTTACATTCAAAGTTTTCGATGTACTTTTCCAGCCCCCACCGCTGCAGAATTGCAGAGACCTCTTCAATACAAGCTTCTCCTGCATCGGCCATGTTGAAACTGCATGGTTTATGTTCACCGCGTACGTTTACATAACAAACATGATGAAGCGAAAAATGTACATCACAATTAAGTAGTCACACGCACCATGTGCTTTTTTACATAACAAACATGTACAATTAACATTATAAATTGTAAATCTTACACACTTTTAATGTTTATCTTTTTTTTTGCAAATATATTGTGTAAAACATACACAACTTTGGTAAACAGTCAATTTCACATAAGAAATAAGTACTGACATTTTTTACACAAATATTATGTTCCAAATTTTTACATGTCTTGTGTTATTTTTACCAAATAAAAGTGTACATATTTTTCGTTTACATATTGTTTTCTCTGTGTAGTCGAGCAGGTTAGTCAAGCCTGCTGGACTAGCTTAAACTAGTCAAGCAGGTTAGTCAAGCCTGCTGGATAGGTTATGACCGACTTGACTAGCTTAAGGTTAGTCCGGCTCAGCCTGACTAGCTTGATTTGTTCTGCTGGACTAGTCTGTGGCTGGACTAGCTTATTAGACAAGCTGACTTGACTAGCTTTAGGTTAGTCAAGCTGACTGGACTAGCTTTAGGTTTGTCAAGGCACTGAGATAAAATATCAATGGCGGCATGCAGATAAGACGTACTTCATCGCCGGTCCGGTTTTGCTAGCCAATCCAGACGTAATTTGCCGTAGTTATTTCATTGTGTGGCCATATTGTGAACATCATAGTGTTTGCCAACATCTGTAGACTATTTTATGCTACATTTTGTTTGGAATGACGATTCGGAGTAGGAAAAAACTAACTGTAACGAACGACGGTAGCGCGGGCATCTCGAACGCTAACGGGTCAGCCATAGCTATTGAACAAACAGCAGAACAATCACCCGTGGCGAAACCAAGTACTGCTACTCAACGTATCAGACGGGATCTACTAAAGTGCTCAACAAAAGCAAGTCGTACACTTTGTTTAGGTCATTTAAAGTAACTTTCATTTTTTACCAAACAGGCTAGATAGACATTTGAATGAATCTTTTCGGCACATTTTGATACCAAACACCTAACACCTAACAACAAAGATAAACCATGATTAGCACCATTTCCACATACACTACGCGGAAGAAAACACCAATTGTTAATAAGCACATACGCCGTATCAGTCCCGTGTTGATCGCTGCGCTCACCCCCCAATGGGCGGGCTAATTCAAATTCAAAGTGTCATGCATGGGTGAGGGATATGAATGTAAAGGGATTTTTATGGAATGGAGAAACGGCTGAACTGTGTGATCGATTGCCCGCCGGTCAATCCTGGTTATAACAGTGTCACACACGGGTGAACCTCACACACACCCATTTTCCTCCCGCGTAGTGTATTGATAATGTGACTTTTAAAAAGTGACTTAAAACCTAATCTAATATTTTTGGAAATTTTGACCAACAAGTGCCAAAAAACGTGAACAAAATTGATTTATCTTTATTTTTACACTTTTTAGTCAAAATTTCAATAATATTAGATTAGGTTTTAAAAAAAAAGTCGTCCCTTCATTAGTGTATTTACATCATCATCAAGCGATTTGGGCATTTTTTATTCAAAATTACTTTTGTTAGCTTTGTTCAAAAAAATTGGGTCAAAAAAGTGATTTTTTGTGATTTTCTTAAAAAACAACATTTTGGTCAAAATTGATGCCAAATTTGGATTCTCTGATCCATTTCCTTTCCAAAAAAGTATACTTTTATATACAATTGAGTCATAGTTCAATAAAAAACAGCACTCACAAAATTCAACAAAAAACTTCCTAAAGTCCCCCCTTAAATAGCGCTAATTAATCATGGTTTATCTTTGTCGCTATGTGTTATGTTTGGTATCAAAATGTGCCTAAAGGATTCATCCAAATGTCTATCTGCCTGTTTGGTAAAGACATAATCGAAAGTTACTTTAAATGACCTAAACAAAGTGTACGAATTTCTTATGTTGAGCACTTTATATGGTTTGAGCTGGACTAACCTTACGTTAGTCGAGCCATGCCGGACTAACCTTACGTTAGTCACGCTAGCTTGACTAACCTTACGTTAGTCAGAATGGACACCATCTGGACTAACTTAAAGCTAGTCGAGCGACTAGCCTAAACTAGTCCAGCTTAGGACGGACTAACATCAAGCTAGTCGAGCTTAAAGCTAGTCAAAATGGACAAAATCTGGACTAGCTTTAAGTTAGTCAGGCGACCTGTTAAGGTTTTCAGTGTATCATTGATAAACATCTAAACTGGAAACTTCACATCGCTAATACATGTACTCGGGTTTCTTTAAGTATCGGTATACTAAGGCGATTACGCTATGACCTTCACTCTTCTATTCTGCTTCTCTTTATAATACACTTGTCTTGCCATACATATCTTATTGCAACATTGCATGGGCAATTACTCTATCCAAACATATATCCCTAAGCCCATGGTCGAGCACGGATATGACAAAAATCGACAAATTATTTATCTATCAAAAGAAGGCTTTGCGTATCTGCGCTGGTACATCATATGACTCGCATTCAATGCCTCTATTTCACAACTTTAATACTCTTAATATCTTCGATATCAACAAACTTCAAACTGCTTTATTTATGTTCCGTTTCAATAATAACGCTCTCCCAAATTCTGTTGGGGGTTTCTTCTCTAAACATAAAGATCTTCACAATTATAACACTAGAAACGCTAATAACTTTATTATTGATAATATTAAATCTAAAGTATATACTTCGTCATTCAATAATCTATAATGAACCTAAAATCTGGAACTCGCTTGACTCTACTCTAACTAGTGGTACACAAATAAACCGCTTCAAAAATAGTTATAAAAAGAAATTGATCTCTGAGTATCTCTGAGTTTGTTTGTATCATATTTGTTCATATTTTGTTATGTCGTTACCTACATTTCCGGCCCAATGTAATTGTACTCTTTTCACTTCATTAAACCATCTCTCTACTTATCATAACAACCTCGTATAGTAGTAGTATATACGTTGTTTTTTAATTCTTGATATTTACAGCGGTGGAGCCAAACGTAAAGCCTTCCAGGCTTAATGGCTTCTCCGCACACTTTCCAACATCACCTTTCTGGACCACTCTCATCGCCTGATATTTTACATATATTATTAGCTTATCCTTTGTATCATTTTTTTCACTATATATCGTCTAGATTTATCTATTTCATGATATCATACCATATAAATTGTTTTCTTGATGTTATATTTTGTTATATTGTTATATCTGTATGTTG
>CM069449.1:71090845-71189766 GCA_035610835.1 Ophiura sarsii | reverse complement strand
CTATCTACCCTCCTCGAAATAAAGCTCTCTCTTCTGTTCAACATCGTCTTGATCAACCATTAGGGTTGTTGTAGCCACCTTCTTTGATATTTGGCCCTTTAACATCAACATTCATTTTACACCAATTCCAACCACGAAACATCACTAAGTAGCGGTATGATTTTTAATTAAAGGCCTATACCATAAATGGATATGCCAATATCAGCCATGATGCAGCCTATCTGCGAAATACATGTATATATTTATACCAATGCTAAGTTAGGCAAACTTAGTTTGACGAATCCTTAACTGTTGTGTTAGGGATCGTCTTCATTGATGTGTGAATTCAGAGTTATCAGGTAACACACCAGTTGTGGCAATGTCAATGACCCGGAAAGGCGCTCATATTGCCTTACTCAAATATTCCGAATTATAATAAGTTATAGTTCAGTTTAAGGGCTTTGCTTGTTCTTCCAATATCAATACACGGTGGAGGTTTTTTTAAACAAGAAGCGCTTCATATGTGCACATAAAAAGAGAGAAAAAGATATCGCTATCGCTATGATCATGAAAGTAATGCTATATATGATAAACTTCGATTGGTAAACATGTTAAACATGTTGGTCGTGTATTTAACTTTCTTTAACATAACCCCCAAAACCGGTGAGCTTATGTGAGGTTTCGTCCAAAGTTATATCAATTGCTTTCTGATAAAGATACATTCATATTAAAAAATACATCAATGGTAATCAATGTATCTGGAGACATTAAGAGTTTTATTGAGTGCGTGTCCCTAACCGATCTGAAGATACAAGTTCAGGTACTTCAATCCTATGACTTGGAAATATTATGACAGCGCTTTTCAGGTTTAACTATTAACTTTCGACGTTTGCATTCAAATGATGTTATTGTTGGAATTGTAGTGACTCATTGACAATTAATTTGACATTTTATTACCTAATTCGGGGCATTATTATATTCCTTTATGTAGCCATTGTTACAACATTTTAAATTGATTAAATCGTAATTAATTTCTTTTAATATTTTTACACCTTATTGTCACGTAATATATCGTAGAATTTAAGCAATTAAAAAAACCCCGAAACCCCCCCCCCCCCCCAAACAACCAGAATATTTGTTTGAGGAAGTATGTTGACTCATTAGGGATAGAAAGTCTAGTCCTAAATTACCTATGTGTTTGGTTTTGTTTGTACCAAATTCTCTTGTCACGGATATTCAACTAAATTGCAACAGTCTAAACATGCTAAAGTGGTCTACCGGACGATTCAAATTTCAACGCAACATCCGTTTCTGTACAATTCCATGGTAAACAGAACAGAATACGTGCACGTCAACCGTCGCCCCCTCAATCTCTTTCCCAATCAAAACACACCAGTAAACAGTGACAACATGTAAACTTAGGAGCCAAACCGATTTAAGCGTTAACTATTTCTGTGAACAATAATGCAAACAAAAATAACAAAATGCAAGAACTGTGTACAAAAGCCGGACTAGTTTCTCTGATGAGGCATTTTGATAGGCTGTATTCTCAAACTCAAACAAAATGACGAGGGTTTTCATTTGGTCAGTTTATATTAAACTTATCGAACTATTTGTATTTATTAGTTTGTAATTTCAAGGCCATCACTGGGACATTTGAGTATAACTTTTGACCATGTTTAACACTTTCCACGCGGCAGGCGGCTGCAGACGACATTCCAAAGTTTCACAAAATGTTTAAAAAATGTCAAATTTATTGAATTTCATTAACATATTTAGAATCATCATGAGAAATGCATTGACATAAGTACAAACATGCCTAGTATTAGGTCAGTAATCCTTGAGATAGACTTTAAAAATTGTGAAAGGTTTCTGGAAAATCTGTTTTGTGTATGGTAAAAATAATAGCCGCGTGGAAAGTGTTAAGGCTCTTTAAAAGGCATTGTTGAAACAAAAATTGCTTGTTTAGCTGATTAATTTAGTTTTCTGAGACGATCCCTTCGTTATATACTTAATTGAGGAAGTTGTATGGAATGTTAGTAATAGACCATTTCAAATTGAGATCGGAAATCTTCGGAAAAACAGGTCACATGGAGTAGGTGCGTTGCGCGTTCTTCGCAACAGTTGATCGCATTCACAGCATTGCCCTAGTTGATTGTCCGCCTATGTTTACATACACGCGTGCACACATGAGAAGTAAAACGTGGAACGAGACTATTTTGTTTTTTTTTCAACAAAGGCGCTGACGGACAAATTCCAAATGTATCGAGCAGACGGTAAAAAGTGAAAATATTACCCCAAATCTCTTTCATCTCACTCGTTTTGTAACTGAAATGCCGCAACATCAAATTTGTGAGGGATACAATCTATCACCAACACCAGCGCAATCTACCACACGGGCAGACGGGTGAAAAACACGTTGTTTTTCTCCGACACATGGCCATGACCTTCAGGAGCTGACAGGTCATGGAACCGAGTGTCAAACACTCGGCTATCGGAAACATTCGGAACCGATCGTATATTTTCGGATTTGAAATGGTCTATAGTACGGTTGAATTGCCGAGTTCAATAGTTTCAATAGTCGATGATCGCACTGATTACTGATATTTCAACAATCAAAGGTTGGTAAGTTTGTCATCCATATCATTACCAAAATAGAACACAATGCAAATCAAAGTTCAATCATTGCGCGCAATTTCAGAGGGGAAATCCCATATAGTGTCTGGCTTTTAAATATGATAGATACTTTAAATATATAATACTTTACTAAAACGATAAGACTAAATATTTGTTTATTGATAGTGCAGTTTGAACAATATTAATTATAGACCTATATCCAAGTTCAACGAACCTGCCACCTTGTATGGTGCAATGAAATAGCATAGTTGTCCAGAATTTGCTCGCATGTTTTTTGCTTTGTATATTATAATAAATGATCAAAATGATGCACTGCCAGTATTCATGTATAAATAATTCTTAATTTACTGCTTGTTTTCATCATATATATATTATATATATATATATTTTTTTTTAAACATATTTTGTACTGCTACTTATTTTTACTGTTACTTTATTTGCTGTTGTATACATATTTCTTTTAGATATGTATGTTTATATCGTTAGCAGATTGCAATCGGTTTAAATTCACTTTTGGACGAAACATCACATACAGGCCAAGAGGTGTTTGTTTGCTAATTAGTGCAACAATATATTTCAACACTAGCTAAAGAAATACTATAGAAGTCATTTGATATTTGTGTGAATATATAGCCAAGTTCAACCAACTTTTCTCCTTGTTATGGAATGAAATAGTTCTCTAGAACATGCTCCAATGATGTACTTGTGGTATTCATATCAATTTATTTATTATTTTTACTTATCTATATTTTTCGGATTTCTTTTTTAATATGAAATGTAGGCCTATCTTTATCAGAAAGCAATTGATATAACTTAAGTTTTGGACGAAACATCACATAAAGCTCACCGTTTTTTGGGGGTTTATTTTTGTCTCAATTTAGTGCAACCAACCACTAACAACTAAGTGAAAATAGTAGAAAGCAAAATTATGTCATGTCTTTGTAATTCGGAAGACTGCATGATTTAAATCGAAGTATAAATACTCATATTATACTCTAGGCTCAAATCAAACAGGAACACGATGTATATACATGTACATCCATAAAATGATCTGTTCAATGGGTTTCGCACATGAAATCATTCAATACATTTAAATGGGTTTTTTGGTGTTTCTGTTGTTGTTATTCTACGTTTGATTTTTTCCAAAAATGCGTTTTTGATTTACGGATATTTTGTTGGTTATTTTATAACCATTGACTTACTACACATGCTACAGGAGACAACTACCACGTACCCAGATGTTGTCAAATTTCAGAAATCACATAAATTTGTAAATATTTGTTTTCTCTTCTTTAAAATCAATGTATGCTGTAGATTTTTTGTTGTTGACCAAAGCATCAAGGTATTTCCCACAACTCGGTGACGATGAATGGCATTTTCAATGCGATTCAATGTTGTGCATTTCTAGAGAAGAAAAAACACATGTTCAATTTTTACAAACAAGGTGTCATAAGGGAATTAAGTTTAGAATATTCCATTGTTTTTCCCAATTAAGTGTTTCTAGATTTATTACAGCCTTTTTAAAATGTCCCTAAAAACTATTATTATTTTCTTCAAAAAGTAAACACTGTATCTAAAACCCCCAGATAATTTAGATAATGTGCTTTTTAATCATTTCCCAGAGTATCATGGCCATAGCACTTTACCTCTTGTTTTCAGAAATTCCAGAAGGTGAACAATATAGGGCATTTTCAGCAAAATAAAATAAAATAAGACATTTCAAAAAATGACCCGAAAAAGTCCTCAAATAGGTAGAGGAAAGATTAATCTTTGCTGTGGTCTCAGTATACAAAAGTATAGATATAATTGATTTGGTATAATAACTGTTTTTCTGCAATCTGTTTAGTCAACTACATAAATGCGAAATGAAACATATTAGGAATCTAGGAATCCTAAATCGACAACAAAATGCGTTTGTTATGAACCTATACCATTTTAGTGTAAACGGAATATACGACAATAAACTTGAAACAGACCAATTGGTAATACAGGAAGTCCCAGAATTATTTATATAGGAAAGGTGCATTTATTTAGCTATGCATCCATTGTTATTGGTCAAAGTACTTATGACTATTTACATGTATTTAGCTTTCATAGGAATTGAATTTTAAAATCGGACTTTTTTGACAGAAATTATGGTATATTTTGTAAAAAGGTTATATTCAAAAGTTGGACACCACTAACTAAAATTCCATACAAAGCTCAATTTCAATGATATGCATGTGATTGCTAGTTGCTGTGTCCCCTTTTAATTTCCAGAGTTAATCAAACTGTTTGTGATGTTTTATTAAGCAATAATTGAATGGTGTGAGGCCAAGTATTTCAGCTTGGGTGTTTTATAACCATACTTTTTTGAGCGGCAGTCTTTCTTTTGTATGAGATTTATCAATTAAAATACGAAGAAAGTGAAAGTAAAAAACAGGTTTCAAGTTCACCAATTTGTATTAATGCCATGCCATATTGAAACGGATAAATATATCTTGGTGAAACAGAGCAAGTATGCAACATGTTCCCCATGTTGCAGGTATTCGATTTGGACTGCGATATATTTTTGTGATACTTGTTATATCTTTTTCAAACATGGTATAATTCATTCGGGAACACCATGTAGAAGCGAAACAGTGAGAATGCACAAACCAATTGCCTATATATAGAAGCAGCGGAAGAGTTACAGCGATGTTCCGGTGTAAACTTGTTATTGTTCACTGCTTTTCCCAGTATATAAGGGAGCACACATCTCTTCAGTGGATATGGCAAATAATAATCAGGTTAAGACTCATAAGGAAAAAAACAACAAAGCATATTGCTTGTCAACAAAAACTATTCTTTATTAACTTACAATTCGCTACAGGTTCTGAGTAAGGTGAATCTTTAATGCAATAAATAACAGATATTATACAAAATTGTTCATGGTTTGATTGTTTGTCGGGTTGTTTATTTGCCAAATATCCAATAACGTCAACTTCTTGCGAATTTGGCTGTCTTGTTAACTTCTATCAAAATTGAAACCTTTGCTTCCGACCACTATATGCATAAAGTAGCCAACACATTGTAGTGCTAAAACGACCATTTGGCTTTCATTCTAAAGATATTTCAATTTTGAATCAACCATTGCGTTATCATGTAACACATATTGTAGGTTAAGTCCTAATTATCACTCCATATAGTGCAACGTAATACTTTAATGAAGCGCGCATTCTTAAATCATCCAAGAGGATTCTTTTTAATTGTTGTTTTGAATTCAAACTTATCTTACGCAATTGCCCACAGCTCTACATATTTACTTTCAGTCGTTCTAAAATTGATTTTAAAATGTAACTCTATGACGTAACACGTAATGGTAAATTTAAAAAAAAAATCCTTTTGTTATTATTTACTGGTGCTTATTATTTTGTTGTTGTTGAATAAAAGCCAAATGTATCATTGATATTGAATAAACAGGTTTGAAATTTGTGTTGCGAGTTTGAGAACAATGTGCCCGCTTTCTGATTCACCCTGTACTCATTCAGAGAAGGAACACCTGTCAAAACATACAAACTTAAAGAGCATTTCATGTGACCAAGTGCATGGGGTATATTTGAACAAGGCATTGCATATAGTTCAACATAATAATTGGAATTACAAGATTTAAAATAATCAATATGAACAGCATTTAATATACAAATTGACTGTCTGTAAAGAAAAACAGATTGCAGATAGCATATTATTATTGTTAAAGTAAGACACGAAAGTCCATATAAACATGATAAATGCAGTATTAAACCAATGTGAGTACAATTACAGTAGTGGTTACAGAACCCAAACTTGCTGGGAATATTTCACTGCTTTTACGCTTAATATCACATGTAAAAGAAACATTCCTCGGGCCAAGATTTTGCAGAGGTAATCAGACAAATACCGGGTTACTTCTGATAGCAAAATCTCAACGTTGATGAGAAAAGCGGATTGGAACGGGTTACCTGAATTATCGGTATACTATATCATATTACCTACTTGAACTTTTAAACTCCTCAAAAAAAGCTCGGGCTTTTATTTCATTTGCCTTTAATGCCGTGCCGTATATCTCGTTATAATGGTTATAAGTTTACAGTGTTTAGCACAGGCATTCTCAACTGGTGGCGCGCGCCACTTGGCGCATCAAGGCATCCTAAGTGGCGCGAGAGTGGTTACGATTTGTTTTAAAAAAAAAAATCATATCATAATATAGCCAGATTTCATAGGCCTATGACGGTCAGATGTATAAATATATCAATTTTTCACGCGCTACGCGCGCATTTGCCCCCAAAGAGTAGTATTAGTTATTACGATGCCTTCATGTTAAAATATTTTGAAATTAATGTTTAATATAAAGGGAATTTTGCCATCGTAAATCCTAAAAAAAAAATGACCAAGTGGAGCTTCAACAAGTTGGTTACTAAAATGAGGCGCATCAGTAAATCTAGTTGAGAAAGCCTGGTTTAGCACATCACCGAAAGGCTGATGTGTTCATCTTTCCAATGATATCAAATAGTGTGAGATAGGCTTTTACGACGGGTATTCATAATATAAGTTAACAGTTTAACGGGTTCGCAGTCGGACAAGTTTTAATCTGTCAAGCTTTCGTCAGGATTAGCTCTGAATTCTTCAGGACCAAATTATTATTATTATTATTAAACAAAACATAGAGATATCAACTTCTCTTGTTATCACCATTTGGGATGCCCCTTGCCCGATGACTTGAGAGTAGGTGCCCTTTCCTACTTGTGAAAGAATTGGTGGCTCTGAAAAGAACCGTTCAGATGAATTGCCGCTTTTCCACTGAACAGAGATGGTGGCTCTGAAAAGAGCTCGACACGTAGGTTGCCACTGGCCTACTATATATAAATTTGTTTCTAATAGAACCTCCAAAGGTCTGCCCCTTGACCAATGGAAATAACAGTGGAAAAAATCAGGAGTTGAAATATCTCAATGCACAGTGCTTTCTACTGCATGCTGGGATTACATTGACGCGACCTCTGCTATTTGGTGCTCAAAGTCAATACAGCATCTCCCTGTATGAATGGCAATGTAATACACTTCATCATGTTCATTGAACAGACCCCAGAGTTGTTTTGGAGCATGAAATAGTGGTGAATTTGGCACATTTTTCTCAAGCCAGTTGCTATAAGCTCTGAAACAAGAAATTGTTATGAATGAGGTATCATTGAAAATGGAGAGATGCGTAAAATTGGCGATTGAAAAAAAAATATTGTAAAACTTTTTTTTAAGAGGAGTTTATATTTACAATCTCTTATTTTGCTTAACTTTTATATTTACAATCTCTTATTCTACTTTACTTTAATATTTACTATCTCTTATTTTACTTTACATATCAGCAATTTCTATTTGTGCCAACATAAATTCAGATTATTCAATAATACTAGCTTTGCCAGTGACCCGTAAGAACAGGGTTATGACACAAAGCTCAAATGCTACGAAACGTTGGCTCTAAAAGCTTGATCTCAACTATCAGACTATACTTCAAAGTAGATTCAGGACCTCTTCACAATTCAAATTATTGTTGATAGCTAGTCTACTCTAGTAGAACTTTATTTAATAACTAAAGCTTTGACATTATTCAATATACTGGTTTTTTTCTACGGTGTTGTAAAGTTAGCAGAATATCACCATTGGACTGTAAGTGATTTGTACATACAGGGTGAATCAAAAAAAATAGTGCAAGATTTGAAACGGCCAATTGACCTTGATGCGTGCACTGAACCATGGAATCGTTGCTGTCTGTATAAAGCGTTGTTAATCTAGTTTATCCTTCCAAAAAATAAGTTATCGACTGAAAAATAAGCAAACTGTGGCATGTTTCGTAAACTGACCGCGTTTTTCGCCATTCCAATGGGATTTACACACAGTAAAATAGGTTTTGCTAAAATGGTCATTATCATCACATTATTTGTCAAAATGTTCCTGAAAAATCAGTCTTTCACTCTGAGATAAGTAATTAATAGTATGATACCGAGTTGTCAAATGAAAAGGCAAATCTGAATACAAGCATCACCTGTACAGACCAAGAAGAAGTATTCATGAAGTGGAGGCACGTGTCAGAGCCGAAGTGACAGGGTACACCGCAACAGGGGAATGGTTAGACGAGCTGTTCGCAACATGTTGGACAGGGCACACACATGTCTTCAGCATTAAAAGACCTTAATATCAGCAAACAACTAAATTATTTCTATTTTAAATTGCAAGGAAGCTAACAAGGAAGTCTTAAAAAAAAAACTTAAGCAGAAGACCGGTATGAGTTCAGTGCAATTATCAAGAAACAACGTGTCTTCAGAACATTTTATTCGTGCAATTTTAGTTTGCGAAGTATTATTTATTTCTACAATGTTCATTCATTCATTCATTCATAAGATTTATTTACACAGTCCAACAACATACAAATATAACAATATTACAAAATATAACATCAAGAAAACAGATATATAATCAGGAATGGTATGATATCATGAAAGAGATAAATCTAGACGATATATATAGTGAAATGAATGATACAAAGGATAAGCTAATAATAAATATAAAATATCAGGCGATGAGAGTGGTCCAGAGAGGTGATGTTGGAAAGTGTGCGGAGAAGCCATTAAGCCTGGAAGGCTTTAAGTTTGGCTCCACCGCTGTGAATATCAAGAATTAAAAAAAAAACCGTATATACTACTACTATAGGAGGTTGTTATGATAAGTAGGGAGATGGTTTGATGAAGTGAAAAGAGTACAATGACAGTGGGCCGGAAATGTAGGTAACGACATGACAAATGTGAAACAAACAAACTCAGAGATACTCAGAGATCAATTTCTTTTTATAACTATTTTTGAAGCGTTTTATTTGTGTACAACTAGTTAGAGTAGAGTCAAGCGAGTTCCAGATTTTAGGTCCATTATAGATTATTGAATGATGAAGTACTTTAGATTTAATATTATCAATAATAAAGTTATTAGCATTTCTAGTGTTATATTTGTGAAGATCTTTATGTTTAGAGAAGAAACCCCCAAAAGAATTTGGGAGAGCGTTATTATTGAAACGGAACATAAATAAAGCAGTTTGAAGTTTGTTGATATCGAAGATATTAAGAGTATTACAGTTGTGAAATATAGGCATTGAATGCGAGTCATATGATGAACCAGCGCAGATACGCAAAGCCTTCTTTTGACAGATAAATAATTTGTCGATTTTTGTCATATCCGTGCTCGACCATGGGCTTAGGGATATATGTTTTGATAGAGTAATTGCCCATGCAATTACTCTAAGTTTATGTTTTACTAAACTTTGGCTCATTTAATAGTTAAGGAACCTGTAATACATTACAGGCACAACAATGCCTTGCTTGTATACTTTCCCTACATATCCTTATATATACTGCAGTATAAACTGTGTAAATCCCATTGGAATGGCGAAAAATGCGCGATATCAAAACTAACACTGTGACTAGCAAATAAAGGGTTAATCATCTTATATATCTAATAATATTGTTTCTGTTTATTTACGTGCATACACCAGGCCATGTACACCACAGATTGATTTACACTTGAAAAGATTCTTTTTACATGCCATACTCCAATTGGTGTCCAAGAAGGGAGATGGAGGTAAACCAAGGGATCTAATCAAGCCAGTGGCATGAATGAGATTGGATCAAGACTATTCTTTTCTCATGTCTGAAGGCTGACAGCAAAATTGTTAACTTTATTTGTTAGGAGTGGCTGTTTTTAATAATAATTCAACCAGCATGCTTATATAGGCTTTTTAAGCCTGGCCCGAGCAACAAACAAACAAACAAACAAACAAACAAACAAACACCTTGGCATATTTCAATTTATTTTTGGCCAAAACGCCTTCAAAAGAAGGGAATTTAAGAGTGTGACAAATATACAGGTTGAAAAAGGACACTGTGTTTGTAATTTGTCCAATTCATACGGATGTTGGATATCTGCCGATTACCAACTCCAGGGTTCATCTGTATACTTTTCAATGAAATATCATTTTTTCTGAATATAATTGAAATGATTAAATAATAAGTTAACATTTTTTTTATATTTAAAATATCTTATTTAACTATGCTTCAATATTATTTACAATTTCTCTGATTTTCTCTAATTTTACTTTATACTCTTTTAACGTTTCAATATCTGACTATCTATCAATAATTCGAATGTGAAATATTTTGACAAAATGTGTATCGCTGGTAACTACCCTCGATAAAAGCATAAAAGCACATTCAACAATCCCCAAAAGTTAGATTTCATTTCACAAAGTTAATGTGGTGCAGTAGGACAATTGCAATATTTACAATGTAATGTGTTTCACCACCATGCATGGTTTCACAATTAAGTCGTATTTTTAGTATAATTATAAACAACATTAACTTAATATCAAAATCATATTTACACGTGAGGCGTGTTTTTTTATACCGGATGACAACATATTGCGCAGATGCAATAATAGTATAATAGCCATATACAACAACATTCTCACAAACAAACCCAAGTACATGCACCCGTCGTATACAGAAATATATAAATCAATTAACTGACTTTATAGTATTGATCTACTCGTATATACGCTATCAAATGCCTGTACATGAATACAAGAACGTCAATCGCGATGATTATTCTTGACGATGTACTTGAATTCAACGATGAGTTTAAGCATGGTTTAAGTGTGTTTTTTAAGCATTCCCACCAATAACTTTGTTACAACCAACAAACAAAACCAAAATGACAAATATTGCACCACATGCAAGATACTGTCATTCGGTATGGATAACTCGCCTATTTATATCTAAGTCTCTTTTTTAAGAAAAGACAACCCTGACTAAGAAGAGGGTGGACTATTGATCGAACTATCAGGAGACAACAATGAGTCGTGTACGGCCATGTGTTTTGAACTGACCACCCAAAAAGGGAGGCGACGTTGCATTTTTGGTGACGAATCATCCTCTTTCTCTATTAACTCAACAACTAAATGTGGTAGAGCTATGGTTGAGGTGTCATTTGAAAGCTTATTTATCTTACTACACTGTGTAAATAAATCAAGTATTTCTATAACTGTTTTGCTGAGATATGATTGATTATATTTCGAAAGTCATGGGTGGCGGCGGTGGCGGTGGCGTTGTGTACAATCTCTATGGTGAATATAGAAAATGTTCCTAAGTCTACGTTCAAATTACAATAACTCCTCATCTATGTATGGTACAAACATGATTTTGCTCTCATTTTACAGATTGTTTTATATTCCATAAGTTTCTGTTTCAACAAACGTGTCAACTATTACGTAACAATTGTAATCACGAATCGATTGCATTGTCCTTGGCTTTTTCCCTATTCACTACACAGTGAACTTGCCCTAATTTATCGGTTTTACATACATGACCATAACAACAGAATTATTCACCCGATGATAGCAAAATTATACATTTTTGGAAAGCTCTTAAATAGGGGAATTCAAAAATGCCGTTTAAATCAGGATAGGGTGAATAGCAAAAAAATATTTGTGAAAACTCTAATAAATTTGAAATGTAAACGTTTGCGCTCATTTATTTATTTTTTATTTTTATTTATTTATTCATGGTATACAAATGCCAGCAAAACAGCACAGCTGATGACACTGGCTTACAAGTTACATATCATACATAGTAAAAATACAGAAATATATATATATACATAATATTATAAACAGCTAACATTGATTTAAAAGACGAATGACATATGGGATAGTTGAGTTGTAATATCTGCCAGTTCTTGTTTTTGGCTCCTGGTATTTTTTCTGGTTCCTGAGGGAATACGTTATTGCGGGTTTGCAGGGAGCAGATGTTGGTGGCGCTCTGAATTGAGGAGCTTCTGGCCGATATAGTATATTTCAACAAGTTACCCTTGATAACCATTATGTTTTGATGGGTAAATTGCATGATGAACTAATATGCACAGTAAAATGATGATTGAGATAGGAATAAAAAAAATATTGAGCTTTAATCAAAATATAAACAAAATCGATATTCTTTGAACATTCTTAATCACAAGATGTTACCACAAAATGATGATTGGGATAGGAATAAAAAAAATATTAAGCTTTAATCAAAATATGAAGAAAAAAAAAATCGATATTCTTTGACGATTCTTAATCACAAGATGTTACCATTAGGTCCAATGCAAATTCCAATCACATACCGTATTTGGATTCCTTGAGAGATTACAGTTCAGAAATATATACTTTTTATGGGGTAGAACAAGTAGTTATTGCGATGTGCTAATTCGAATCTCAGATGGTGTTAAATGTAAAAATCTGGACATGCAACGGGAAGGGTGGCGAGTTCAAAACACATGGCCATACAAGGAGTTCCGTCGGCTTGGGGAATCCTATCAGAGGTGGAGTAAGTTGTACTGTCACTGCCTCAAGCACGCTCGAAAAATATTCGGGTTTTTTCGTCACCATTATGTTCTATTATTGGACAATGAGAAACTAGGGAGAGCCACAGAAGTTCCACAATATAGGGACGCATGTTTACATGTTTGTTCGTGTACAAGAGAATGCCAAAAACGTCCCAGAATCTGCCTATATCATGATGCAGTAGTTTTATACTTTTTCGTTGGCGTCCGGCGCTGAGCTGTCCTCGTAAAGTGTTGTTTCCAGGTCCTCCATGGAAAGGTATCCCTAAGTAAAAAATGATCATGGTGATGACAGTTATTTCAATGTAAATCTTAATGTGATGTTAATGGAACGAAGGTAACGTATATCACTTCTTTTGTTTATTTCAATTGTTTCTTCACTTACCATTTGACCAATAATGATGTCATCTAAAAGTGGAATGAACTGCACAAATGTTGGGCGATTCTTTGGTTCCTTTTCCCAGCACAGTGACATTATGGTATACCTATACACATATTAATGATAGACGATGAATGATGCTTAATAATCAACGTGTTTATTATATGCATTTATATGCAGATTAGTTCTTGCTAAGTTGTAAAAGTAAATAGTATTAAAATAGAAGGCCGAAACGCAAAGCAAGAGTATATTATTTCTAACAAGTTGCGTTAAGGTTAAAGTGCTGAAATCGTTATGTTTTATTTATCTCAATAACTATGCAATAATAACAATTAAGATGAAAGCCGATGAAATGTCGAACATTGATATACTTTACTGTTTCTGTAAAATGTGGCCTGATAATAAAGAACATAATGAATCAAATCTATAAATATTAATAGCAACTTTCTTACAACTGTTGACTGCAATGTTTAGGCTGAGGCATTCTATTCCCTGCTTTCAATAGTTGACGGATCTCTACACCATTCATCCGTGGATAAGGTCTTCCGCCTAATGGAATGTCATTTTGTAATAATAAATTAATAAAGAATAAAAATGATTGAATACATAGATGAAACAATAATAATAATGATAGTATACCAAATATATTTATGACCACTGTACTTGCTGGCTACAAAAGGTTTAACATGGACCTGGCTCCTCACAACGCCACCAATTCTATACATAAGATAAACATCAGAAAACACCGGGTATTTTGTAATACCGGGTGGTTCAAAAAGAAGTTGACCCAAGTTAAAAGTATTTTTTCAACCATATTAATGGTTTCAGATAATTTCTGTTTCCTTAGTCTTAATCAGCAGTAAGTTTTGAAATTATCCTGATAAGATGGTACATTTATCTTGGTTGGTTCTTCAGATATGGTTCATTACAAAAAGCATGCACAAAGCTGGCTTGGCCACGGGAGCGTCCTTTAGTACAGATGGAATGCACAAAGTGGACTTACACACGATTGGTCACAAATTGTAAAAATAGGAGAAAAAGAAACAAGGAGACATCTGAGACATCTGTCTGGTGCTTGACATTACCAACCTATACGTATCTACGTTTCTTTGTTGAATGTGAATGGCACATAAGCAAAGAGATTGGGATACTTTGTCAGGGCAGGCTTTTCAATTCTGAAACTAGAGCATGCTGTTTTAAGACAAAAACTAAATAACGCTCCCGTGGACAATTCAGTTTTGTACATGTTTTCTGTAATGAACCATATCTGAAGAACTAAACAAGCTAAACGTTCCATCTTTTCAGGATAATTTCAAAACTTACTGCTGATTAAGACTAAACAAACAGAAATTATCTGAAACTTTAAATGTTGTTGGCAAATTACTTTGAACTTGGGTCAACTTTTTTTTGAACCACCCGGTATATGAGCCAGTGAGCGCTACGTAATGCATGGTATAGTCAGTACGACAATCTTATGAAACTATAGGCCTATGTACAGATGTATGAGGAAAATCATTTGGACGAGGACCATAATGTCACTTATCATCGCCCAAGCTACACATTTGGTCCTTATAGCGGTCGCTACCCACCCGTGAGATGGGAATGGTGATATCCTAACTATATTAGTGCTTGCGGAGTTTCTCGTCTTGTTGTGAAATCGATCTTTGAAGATATAACTCCAAATCGCTAATGAGGAGGAAGGCACGTTTGATTTAATAATTAAGTAATTAATCTTGCAAGGATTAATCCTGCATCGAGTATGCAGGATGCGCATGCGCCCATATAGAAAAGCCTTAAATTCAGTTAAATGGGACAAAGTTCCATATTTAATCTGGTATTAAATTCATCACTATTGCCCTTGTTTAGGCCCCTTTTTCTCTCCTCATTGGTTATTTTACCCTAGTTATGAATTGTGAATTTATATCTTTTTTGCTTGATTCCTTTTCTTTGTGTGGATTTTTTGTTGTTGCTTGATTCCTTTTCTTTGTGTGGATTTATTATAATACACAGGTTTGATTTTGTCCATCGCTCTTATCTGGTCTTTAATTTTGTTCAAATACTTCTTTATTTCAATTTTTACACGGCTTCTGATCTAGCTTAATGTCATGAAAATACAGCATGCTTCTCATACAAATCTTGCATTTGAATAACAATCCGTGTTATACATTGCAAACAAATTGCTCATATTTGGGCAATCATCTAATATAATGATGTCTACCTCATCCACTATCTTTTTCATATAATATAATACAGTCCTTATCATGTTATCCTGGATAGACTAGAATTGCGTGCTAGGACGTTGGGCTTATGATTACGCCAGCACGGTGTTTTGTCTATGGGATTTAACTTTGCATTCGACTTTGTATAATTTGTGACCTGTATGTCTGTTCAGGACCATCGATCATCATTCATTATTTGTTTCATATATTATAGGTTATATGGCTCCAAAACTTTGCATAATTTGTTTTCCTTTTGTAACTATAATTTGCCTCAAGTCACTTTGATCTGGTCTAGCATTCTCCCGTCTTTATTACAAGGGGGCTGATTCCCAGATGGCTATATATGTATATGAAACGCGCTCATGTCATCCGTACGGCCCGGAATCTGTTTTGGCGGGCAGGAGGTCAGGTCATCATCTTCCCTGAATTCAACTCGCCAATCACTCATTTTTCATTATGATTGCATTCATTTGAATGCCAATGACTACGATTATTTCAGTTTATCATTATAAAGCAGGTATTGGACTATGTTATCTGGTTCCCAATCGTGACAGCCTACCCACCATTCAATGCCGGTCAGGATTAGCTTCCCTTTACCTCGACCACGCATCAGAGGTCGATGTTGGTGGGCGAAACCCTTGCTAGGGTTCCGTTGGGCGGTATGTCAATATTATAAACTTCATTAAATATAGTCTTATACATTTCTCATTTATGCCACGAGGAGAGATGCACTTGTCGGGATATTTCACACCCTGCAGTTAATTAATTTGGTGGGTGATATGTCATTAAAATAAAGTCTTGTAACATTTCTCATTCATGCCACGAAGGGAAATGCGCGCTGCCGGGACATTTTCGCACCTTGCAGTTCACTATGTTAATTAATGATAAATTTAATAAATAGCCCGCAGGCTCAATTGCTTGTCACATACACCGCCTCGCCTATATAATACATGGCCGATGGTGCGCTGGGGATACAGATTTCGCGATCGACAGTAAGTAGACAAATCAAAGATTTATTAGCCATCCACTAGGCTAAAATGGTTGGCACACCACCTTCCCATTATGTTACGGGGGAAATGGTGCGCTGTAGATACAGATTTTGCGATTTACAGTAGGTTGATCATAACATGTTGTTATGAAAGTTTATGCTACAAACGATAGCAGCTTAATGATAGTTCAATTATGAGGCTCTTTATTGGGACACATAAAGGGGGAGGGGGTGGGAGGTGCGTTCTAGGCCATACTTATTTCGATGTAAATTGCGCACCTCACCAAACTGGGCATTCCTGTTGTATATTATTGTCATACCTCGGGTGAATAAATCCACGTTATTTGCATTTCTGTCTTGCTCGGTATTGTTTTGTAATTGTGTATGAATTTAATGTCGTGATGCGAGTTCAACTCTTAAAGGCTCAACATTTGCTTTACCTAAAGTGACAATCTCCCACAGCAATACACCGAAAGACCATACGTCGCTCTCAATAGTATGTACGTCGCCCATCACAGACTCGTAGGCCATCCAACGCAATGGAAGACGACACTGTCAAATGTAAGAGTCCAAAATATTAATATTTGGGTCCGAAACAATATGAAAAAGTTTAGTTACGTATTTCTTCTTTAACGGAATAACATTCTGGGTTTAAGCATGTAATGCTCGGGTGCGAAGTTTTAATAAACTAGTTGTGGGCAATGGGTATTGATATGGATTACGCAATTATTTTTAATTGCAAATATAAATATAATTGGCATCGTACTTTGTCTGGTTCTTTGGAATACAGTTACATATTATTTTCACTTGACATTAACATATTGAAATGTATCATCTCTGCAAGCTTTCCTTATCAGAAACACTATTTCGTACTTATAAAAATGGTAAGAGATAACGTGTTTTACCAAATGCTACTAAATCACACAAACCTCACTTAGGCGTTGATATATTTCAACGTCCTTGACATCACGAGCCAAACCAAAATCAGATACCTTACAAACTAGATGCTCGTTCAGAAGAACATTACGTGCTGCGAGATCTCGATGGATGCACTAAAAGAAACAAATAAACAATTATTGTGAATATCTTTGCTAAGTGTGCACTTGGTTTTTTTATCCTGCTGCTCAAAGCCTGAACATACCTGGTAAATGGAACGTTTGGCTGGAAAGCTACGAAGATGACAAATGTGGAGTGTTTAGGACCTGTTATACTGCTATTATTAACTATATTATGTATACGGTTGCTGTAATAAATTGAGGTAATGCTGCCGGGAACCGTGTAATTTGGTACCACGAACGGTTCTCGTGCCTTAATTTCGATCGCTAATGCGCGCTCAAATCGCGCTTTGCGCTCATCGGTAGCTGCTACGTCGATGCACTGTGGTTCATGGACGAGAACAAATGAACCGACGACTCATTAACTAAAAGACTTACATCAAATGACTACATCAAATGGTTCTTTCTACCATGGGTTTTACACGATATAACAAACTTCTGTATCAAAGTTTTGCAAGGGTAAGGGAGCAGAGATAAGTGTGCCCAGAATGAGTAGAGGAATAAAACAGTCCGACCATTACAATATCTGAGCCTAAGTGTTGTTTCAACAAATAGGATGTGTTTGTATGTTCAATTTTAGTATTTCCCGAATAGGCTGATTATTTTTACATATCACAAATACAGTGTCATGAAAATAACTGTAATTGACAATAATTTGATGATAGTCATTTCTTACTTTTTGCTCTGCAAGGAATGCCATACCATTGGCCACATCACGAGCAAATGTTAGAAGCTGTGGTGGCGTGAAAGATGTACATCCAACTGCCAGATTACCATAAGCGCTGTCATTGTTTGACATTATCTCTCGTTTGTTAACTCGACTCTTGCGTAATAATGTCTTGAGGTCTCCTTTCGGCATGTACTCCAGTATTAAATACATCGGATCTATGTTGAATATTACATTTGAACATTAAATAATCGTGACCTTGACACAATAATAATGTTAATGGGCAGTATATGCTAAATTAGTATACTAATTCTATGAAGGACAATACATATGGAATGAATTCAAGCTATTCAATGTCGTTATTAACAGACTTTATCCTATATATCATGCCTATAGCTGTTTATGACTATAAGTAGTTTACATCCATGGTGTTACATCAAAGAAGATTTTAAAGACACCACCACAATGCATTGTGTTTTTGCAAAATGCCCTACTGGTCTCCCATTTGTCTCGGTTTCCATAGAAAAGCTTAGAAATATGCACATATATCATGGCTTCATAGTTGGAGCTCTTACGTTCTAGTGTTCATTTTTCTTATTTATAAATGCATCGTGTGAAAAAGTTGGCTTGCGTTCCCGCAATTTATTGTGGGAATACCTTAACATTTTCTTTGGTGTTACAAAGACTTAAACAACAATTTGTATTCGCCCCTTTGCACGGTCCGCCATTTGTGAGGAAATCCTCGAACTGGTATTGAACTAGTCCATGACATTATGTAACTATATAACAGCATTTAGAATTTACGTTGCTGTTAAGTATTTACATTATTCAAGTTCCCTATTGAATAGCCTATGCGATCCTCTATATGTTGGTAGGATGTGATGCGTAAATATAATGGCCTTGTCACACCTAAGGCGATCGGGGGAGCGATTGCACTGCGCTGAAAATATGATATGAACAAATATGAATAACAAGCAGTTAAAAGCGCGGATAACTCATCGAAATTGACAATGTTTAAATCAAGCTCACTAAAACTCTTTCACGTTCTTCTGCAATCAGAACCCGATGTCTTACATAAACCGTGGGTGAAAAAAACACATACCCCTTTCCATACATGCACCCAGAAGCTGGACAATATGTGGGTTTCTCTGCTGATGTTCCAATGTTAATAGTTTCATTACTTCAAACTCCTTTCTTAGCTGGTTCTTTGCTTCAACTCCAGTAGATTCTCAATAAAAGCAATAGAAACATTGTAATAATACCAAATACGCTATTATAAGGGCAATGCAACTACATACATTAACTACCAATTACAAACATATAGGAGTGTATTCATTTGTATTATATTTCTATTTTTGGTTAATTGATGTCTTGCTATGTTAACTTTATTAAAATTACTAATAATTGATAAATTGGTAATGCGTAATGATTGGTAATGCGAATTGATTATAATAAATAAGTAATTAATAGTTAATTATCAATTATTTATTTATTTTTCATAAACATTAATTAATTAATTAATTCGTTTTATTTATCAGTATATTTATTTATCAGTATATTAATTTAATTATCTGAAAAGAACACATTATTGTTCACGGCTTTTGATACGTCTGTCAATTGTGTGTGTGAGAATTCATGGTGTAACGATATATTATTATGTATTATTCTTACCAGTGAGTGTTTTGACTGCAACCGTTGTTGTTTCACTTCCTCCTAACAACCCAACTGCTTTAGCCAGCAATACCTTGCCAAACTCGCCGCGTCCAAGTTCTCTCAAAACTTGCAAATTTCGACGCGGAAAGGCAAATCGTACGCTGGTAATATTGGCATAACACTCACTATTTACTGAATATGGATGAAATAATAGAAATTATCTATTCATCTTGTCAGCTGTGCCCTTACTTGTTCTTTTAAAAACAAGTACGAACAAGTATAATAATTGATATAACGATATTACTCCATACTTCATTTTAACCTCAAAAAGCAGTTTTTTCTCCAAATAAATGTGTTACAACTCAACTTGTTTAAAAGTTATTGCTTATATGAAAATTACCGTATTTCACACGTGTTCTCTTCCAAATAAACTCACATGTGAACTACATTATCTAATGATATGTTTGACTTTTTTAAGTTTACCGTATTTAACATTACTATCATACTATAATTTTTTTCGTTGGGTACGTGTACATTGTTTCTTGATTGGTTTTTATTAAATACTTACACTCCAGAGCAGAGTTTGTGGCGAATCCTGGTGTATCATTATTGATACGTCTGTCTGTCATTTCCACTTCATTGATTCCGTGCTCTTGATGATGAACGCTACGGGATTTAAAAGGTTATTATTAAAACATATTTTAAAATCGACAAGGTTTGGTAGAGTTCAGAGCAACAAATGGCAGACATACGATTTGACATGATACTACCTGTTGTAACTTCCCGTCCGTCAAGATAAGTCAATCATCTCATTCATGCCAGAGGTCAAGGAGTAAAGTATTATAAGTTACCGACCCTTAGAAAATATTATATTTAGTTCGTTGTCATCATGGGCGAGCTAGTCAAAACAATTTAAAATTTGACACCCAAAACATGACATTTAAACTGACGAAATACTCAAAGTGAAGATAATCGGTTCGGCACTTTCTATTTATGAGAGATTATACCAGCGCTTTAATTCTAACATAAAGTTGAACTTGCAATTCATAGAATCACATCGTAGGTTCACGGGAGATAGAAAAAAAATACTTATCTTACGTTGCTCAAGATAAATAAGCGAGAGGTACGACAAACTACTTTGTAGAGTTTGTACTTACTGTGCTCTATCAGTTTTCTTTTTATGTCCTGTGGAAAGATTAACAGAATTCACGTTGTGTTATCAATAATATACCGTCTATCATTGCATATCCTTGCGTCATAGGCACACGCTATATTAAACAATACAATGTTTTAATGATATAATCAATGGATAAACTTTCTGCAAGGTTAATACAAATCAACTGACCTGTCAAGTTATCCTGAAGGTAACTCTTCCTTAAGTAAATTACAAGAACGACAGCTATAACGATAGCTACAGTACTCCCAATGACACCTCCAATAATTCCTCTAATGTCTGTGTCTTTCCGGGGATCAATTTGTTCGCTTTCTGTCAATACATATTAGATTTGTCGGTAAATATAAAGTGACACTTATTTTGTACTCATTCTGTACTCAATCTTAACTATGACCTTAACATTTTACAAGGTTGCACTGTAAGTGGACTCAAAAAAGGGACTGAAATTTGAATTATTATCTCATCTCATGGCTGAATGTCTCAGACTAGTCCTGAGTTGTCGATTTAGCCAGCCCATGATATATAACATCATGAACATAATTATAGTGATTTATGTGGAAATTGAATTCTTTAATAAAAAAATACTTTTTTTCGCAAATACACTGACTACAATGGGCTATTCCAGAAAAAAATGCACCCCCGTTAGAGAAAATTGGAATTCCAGATTTTTTCGCAGCGGCTTTTGCCTTGAATTCCAGACTTTTTTGCTCATACAGTCTCAATACTTTTTTGCTCATACAGTCTCAAAATAACAATAAAAAACAACAGAATTCCACCCTTTTCCCGAAAATGTGCTTTGGAATTTCAGATTTTTTCTCTAAACAAAAATGTTCCTCTATAAGGGTTGCATGTTTTCTTTCTTTCTGGAATAGCCCAATCTCTGTGACTTATTGTAGGTTAAGGAGACGATAAGTTAGAATACCCGTCCACTTGTCATATCCATTAAATGTACGTCCGACTAAATTGCATTAAGCTCAATGCTAGTACTACTGCAATTCAGCCCATCATAGTAGTAGCCATCGTCTTGAACTTGGATAGAAAATGATCAGTCCTGTAGTAAGGTAGTCATATTAGGCGGGATATAGGGCCGTATTCTCGTACTAAACACGTTTTTAAAAACATATTTGTCTAAATTAAACGCGAGTATATCTTTTAAACGACGTGTTTTTAAACAAACCATGGAATCTATTATTTCTATGGTTTAACAAAACCCAATTTCTCGTCCCCAAAGTGGTCGTACGTTCACTGTATACAGGTATTCAATATATTGTGGCACAAAATGGGTTACAATACAAATTCGTCAAATGCTCGTGTATATTTAAGACTACACATCTACACGTCAGCTTACACCGGGCACGGTTGAGTAATCATTCAAGGCGTTCAATTGGTGATGGAGTTTAGTCAACGCGAGTTAAACTACCACTACCACATACCCATGTTTAATGTTACACACTTTGCAGTAAGTTAGACGCGTGTTTAAAGCTTGCCTACCACTTTGGTTCATCACAAAAGAACTGGTCATACACCTGTTAACTTGATGATAGACTGTATAGAGTTAACATGGAGAAATTGTAACCTTGTCAAATTCTCAAGATAACTGGATGTGGCTAGTAACCTAGAGTGGTAGAGTGGTAGCTTGCCTTTAAGTTAAACAAATTTAGAATTGCCTTTAGTTAAAGGGGCACTAAGAGATGTGTTGGAGTTGGAGGCTGCGCCCTCAATTATGATAAAAACTGGGATTAGTATATTTTTATAATTGTATTACATGTATGAACTTACACCTATAAGGATTAAGAAAAATCAGCCCTCTTTGTACAAGAAAACGTCGATTCCAAAATGCCCGTACAGCCGCGACGAGCATTTTACGTCTGGCAGTATCGCCCTGCAGTACGCGTGATACATAACGCGAAACATATTTGCATAGAGGGCGTTTTTCAATAAATAGCGATGATATTGTTTTAATCAAGTGTTGCTGTGTTTTTGTTAGTGGTTTACAACAATGATGGCAATTTTTAATGTCCATTTTGAATTCTGAAGTAAATTCTTAAACATTTAAAATTGTTAAACGATGTGTTCAAAGTCAAAAAACGCGTTTAAATACGTATACGAGAATACAATTATTTCGTTTTGTTTCTTTTTAAAAAGATTTATGAATTAAGAAATAATATCTGTGATGAATACGGAGTTTCTTACTTGTCGTTCCTTGGACAATTGGACCAGTCTCATTTCTTCCGTGTATATTTTCGCTGAAAACTCTCAAGTCATAAGTTGATCTTGGTAATAGGTTATTAGCTTCATACTGGTTTTCTCCATCTGGTACTTTATTCCCATCGGTCCACTCCCCAGATGTATTGCTTGTGTACAGGCGGTAGGCTACAACAAAACTCTGTTCTAGATATTTCCCACCTGGATATCCAGGAATCCAACTGACATTGATGGAGTTTACATTAGCTGAAACAATCTTCAGATCATAGACAGGGTCCGGTACAGCTTTACGTAAAAAACAAAAATGGAATCATGTTTTTTTGTGTCAATAGTGTACATATAATGGTTGCTGTTTAGTACTGTTTAAATAACTATCAAGTGCTCATGTATCGTGTCATTATTTAAAACAGCCGGACGCGAGGCGGTCTCGAGCTTTCGAGAATATTCAACGCCTTTTTGAGAACACATCGAGGGTTGACACCAAGATTGGTCTTCAGAATGATGGTTAGGAGTTTGAATTTGGATGCGTTACAACGTGTGTGTGTCATTCGTCGGCCTTAGCCAACACTCTCCTCTGAATCATTTGATGTATTTCTTGGTCTTTCGATTTTGCGATAGAGGAAACTGTATATAGATTTTGTATGTAAATGTCATGTACATCGGGAATATCGTCTGTCCAAACATGAGACTGTACTGTGATAATAACTATGCGTTTATGACGCCTTATTTTGCAGAAGACTATCCCCGAATGGTGTTCACTTTTTGTCGGTGTTCTCATGGTGTACCCATTTATTATTTAGATAAATTCACCAAGACTGCTTAAGACTGCTTTTAAGTAATGCCTTGTTTTAAGTGAACGTTTTTATCGGTTGATGTACTAGCAAGCAGCTGTGTCGAATATGTAGTATCAGCTCAGTAAAACTAATTGGGTGTAATAATTGTGTAAATCGATTATGCGCTCTGGTGCTGTCGTCATTTATATTTGTCCAAAAATTAAAACCTGCCACGAAATGCCATCTTGAGCTAAAATGTGTTATTTTTGTATAATGTTCTTAAAATCACTGAAATCATTAAGCATCACCATGATCACACCCCTCACATGTTTATCAGCCAATGAAAAATCAGAGGTGTATTTATTCCGTAGTTGTACATCAGGTTCCCGAAAATGCAAACCTTGGCAAAAAGTCAATCAGCAATGTGGAAATACTCAAACAATGATTAATTCCAGCTAATTAAAATATGCGTAACAAAATATTTTAAGTTCTGTAAAAAAAGTAAATTTATAGCATTTGGTATGATGGCTACTAGTGCTAAAGATGTATCTTTTAAACTTACAATTTCGATATCTTATTAAATATGCAAATTGGTTGGTTGGTTCGGTCCTGTCATGACTGACAGCTCGTGACCTTACATATACTATGCCAAAAATAACAATTTTCAGCAAAGGAGTAAGAATCCCGGATGGTGTCCAGTAATCAATTTTATTTGGTCAATCCACCGGGAAAGAGGTCTGCCTTACGCTTCCCTTCAATCATGCCTTGCACGATCATCTTCTCGAGGTTGTTACCCCTACGACGTGAGATATGGCCGAATAATCTGAGCATTTGGATGTTGATGGCATGAGGAAGTCGTTTGGACACTCCTATTTCTTCAATAATACTGGCATTGGTCCTTCTTATTGTCCATGAGATACGAAGCATACGCCTCCAACACCACATCTCGAAACAACTGTACTGTTTTTGTCAGCTTTTGTTAGGGTCCACGTCTCACATGCATACATGGCAATTGGAGTGAACGTTTTTATCGGTTGATGTACTAGCAAGCAGCTGTGTCGAATATGTAGTATCAGCTCTGTAAAACTAATTGGGTGTAATAATTGTGTAAATCGATTATGCGCTCTGGTGCTGTCGTCATTTATATTTGTCCAAAAATTAAAACCTGCCACGGTATGCCATCTTGAGCTAAAATGTGTTATTTTTTTATAATGTTCTTAAAATCACTGAAATCATTAAGCATCACCATGATCACACACACCCCTCACATGTTTATCAGCCAATGAAAAATCAGAGGTGTATTTATTCCGTAGTTGTACATCAGGTTCCCGAAAATGCAAACCTTGGCAAAAAGTCAATCAGCAATGTGGAAATACTCAAACAATGATTAATTCCAGCTAATTAAAATGTGCGTAACAAAATATTTTAAGTTCTGTAAAAAAAGTAAATTTATAGCATTTGGTATGATGGCTACTAGTGCTAAAGATGTATCTTTTAAACTTACAATTTCGATATCTTATTAAATATGCAAATTGGTTGGTTGGTTCGGTCCTGTCATTACTGACAGCTCGTGACCTTACATATACTATGCCAAAAATAACAATTTTCAGCAAAGGAGTAAGAATCCCGGATGGTGTCCAGTAATCAATTTTATTTGGTCAATCCACCGGGAAAGAGGTCTGCCTTACGCTTCCCCTCAATCATGCCTTGCACGATCATCTTCTCGAGGTTGTTACCCCTACGATGTGAGATATGGCCGAATAATCTGAGCATTTGGATGTTGATGGCATGAGGAAGTCGTTTAGACACTCCTATTTCTTCAATAATACTGGCATTGGTCCTTCTTATTGTCCATGAGATACGAAGCATACACCTCCAACACCACATCTCGAAACAACTGTTCTGTTTTTGTCAGCTTTTGTTAGGGTCCACGTCTCACATGCATACATGGCAATTGGAAATACAAGGGCTTGGACATGCCTGGTTATGCAAATTAGTTTATTAATTATTCAAATCTTAAATATGCACATTATGTACCTTACGCCATCACTTTTGACATGCTTATATTCCTAAATATAATTATGATATAAGTCATTATGAATGACAAAAGTATATTGAACTATAATAACCATCGATTTGTATCAACTACGCAAATATCCAATTAATGTGTATGCTACACTCATTGTCCAGATATACCAATATACTATTCCTTTGAATGTGTAGAGCAATATCTACTTTTTCGAACATTTCCCCCAAATAAAGTATTTGGCCCTAAATGCGTAGATTTCATTCAATCAATCCTATATCAAGGTATGGCAATACATTTAGAATAGTATATACACGATATAACGGAATTTCAGGGCTACCATGATTAGGGCATGTCTATATGTGGAATGAAGTACTATAGGAAAATTAAGTTCTACAGAGGTGTATTGCTCAATGGGAATACATACTTTTATTATTTAAACTATTTCTAGGAGTGTTAATACATTAAAACTTCACTACAATATCAAAAACATAACTTAATTATATCAAATGAAGATAGCACATTGTATGCGTGTATATGGCAGGTTTGTTCAACATGACACTATGTCTACGATATGTGCAGCAAACGTTGCAATACGATGTATTTTGTTAAAAATAACAATCGTGTATCCTGAATATAAATTCAAAATACGTAGATAAATAGAGTTTGTGACAATAAATGAGTCGTACTTACTCGTTCTACACAGCTGAATTGTAAAGCTGTCCGAAGTTCCAATATCATTATCTACTTCACATGTATACAGTCCATAGTCACTGGTTGAAACAGTTGATGCAATATGTAGCCGACTTTGTATGACAGTGCCACCTACACCGTTCTCTTTCTGAATGACATCAATGATGTGCACTCTGTCGGTATTATTTGTTAAAATGGTTCCACTTGGATGGTACCACTTGAAAACTGGATTTGGTAGGCCATCAGCGATGCAATCCAACATGACGTCTGATCCTACATAAACCTCTCTGTAGATATCGTGTTTATTCGAAATGTTTGCAGAATCTAGTAAATATAATAAGGATGTCAACATAAATAGAGTTTGTCCAACTTCCAAGAGGTTAAAATAAAATAAGAAAAAACTCGTATTAGAATTACACTTTTGAACTTGGGACGTATTGCATTATGTAAAAGTTGCTCGATTAGGATAAATTGAGAACAAATAATGCAATTTTGATTGCAATTGACATTGAAACCGAGATCATAGATATGTTTAGATATTACTATACAGCGGGTCCCAAAATACTGGGTCCAAAACTGGAGGGCTTATAACTTAAAAGGTAGACGACATAGCTGCTTCATATTTACGGATATTAAATATATATTTTACATTAATCGGCGAAATTGTGACACCAATCTAAAGTCAACTTTTTGAAATACAAAGGTTTTTTTTTACCGATTTTCTGAATAAACCACTCATATGATGCATTGTGTTGCAAGTATTCCGAGCATGGGGTTAATTCTACGGAATTACTTCATGTGTGGTCAACAAAGTTCATTTAATAAGTTTTGTTTACATATGGGTTTCTTATTTGAATGTTCAACAATAATTACATTATCATCATACAATAATTATATAGCAACAAACTTTCTGTTTTAAATTGTATGTAAATAATAAACTAAATTTATTGCAATAACTATAATATTTTAAATTCTGCTCGTAATCAGAGAAATTGTCACAGCTTCTAAAGTATTTTACATATACATATAAACATCCAAATAAGTTGACAATATGATAAAGACATTTACAAATCAACAATTCATTAAAACACTTTCTTCTGAAATTTCTTCGGAAGTAATAATATGCATATAGATCTTTTTGTTAAAATGTGAATAACCGTATTTTTGTATAGATAATCCTCAATTCGAACTGGTTAAATTGCAGGTATATAATTTGGATAATATGTAACATTAAAAAGAAATACTTATTGCAGAATACAAAATGTAAACAGATCGACTTAAATGAACTTAGTTCGACTAAACATATACATGTACAGATATTCCAGAGAATAAACTCCATGCAGAGGAAACTTGCACATATACTGTTACATGGGTGGTGCCTTGCTAAAATCAGGAAAACTGGTTCTGACCACGCTCTATTCAAAGTTTTGTATTTCAGGAATCGCACACTAGATCGGTTTCATAATTGCACCAATTAAGGTTAGATAAATTTAGATTAATATCCCAAAATATGAAACAGCTACGTTTCGAACCTTTTCAGAAATAACTCTTCAGTGTTTAGACCCAGTTGGGACACGCTGTATGCTAAACAAGCAATTGGAGGTCAGGTGTCCAAAGGCGGAGCCTGTCTGACTGGAAAGTAGTATAAAAATAGCAAATGTTTGTATTGTTAAAACCCGCTTAAACTGAATGTTCCTTAATTATTGTCATGTAAATATGAAAAATACGTAATCGGGCACAATGGATTGTTGCCCGCGACCTTTTCCCAGAAGCAAACAAAGTTTAAAGCCCAGCATACATATCATATTAACATATTAACACATTTTTATATTTTCTTATTTCTGCCACCCCTGATTTTGGTTATCATTATTTCGCTCCTTTTAAAGGTAGGTATTCCGATTGATGGCCCGATTTTCAACGTGATGCTTTCTATTCTACATGAACGGTCATCCTTAAAATAGTTGTGTTTAATTTTTTTAGTTGCATGTACACGCCAATGGTTCTTATTTTAGAAGCACCGAAGGTGACATGAAATTTGCCCATTGAGTAGTACACAAACTGACCGGGTGTATAACCACCAGTAATATACTGAATTTCGGCCTATAATTTCAAAATGGAACAAATCTTGCGCCAACATTTTTTACAGAAATAGATAATGAGAAAAATATGGTGCTTCTTCTGATATCAAATTATTTGGATGGCAAAAAGCAAGCTGAAGTAATCGGAACATCCACCTTTAATAAATAACAGTAATCCTAGAAATAACTACATCCAGGTGCACATTTTCTCATCTTAACAGGTAGACAAGTCTTTAATCGACCAAATAGCTACATTTTTGAACACCTACAATAAACAGCAACAGCAAGTAGCATCGACCTGTCAGCAGACCCCACACCATTGTCTGCAACACACACGTAATAACCAGCTTTATCTCTGGTAATGTCTGTCAACCTTAATTCACTAGTACCGTCATTGTATTCATCATTAAGATCTTCAGATGACCCTTGTTTCTCCCAGTAAACAAACGAATCGGGCTGCGGATTACCGTCTGCTGAACATTGTAATGTGACGTCATTTCCTTCTTCAACTGGTGACGAGGGATCAACCAGTGCCGTTAGGATTTCTGCAGGATCTGTAAAAAGAAGCATTGACTTTTTCAGTGTAGCCTTCAAAATCATTATAAATATTATTCCACAGATAGATCCTTTACTTTTTGCCCAATTGATTGAGGAAATATACTTCATTATCAGTTCATGTTGATTAATAGTCTCAGTGGCGTAACAGCCCGGGGGCAGATGGGCCCAGTGCCCCCCCCCCCCCCCCCTGAAGGTGCTCAGCAGGAAATTCAAACCTACCCACCAGGAAAAATAGGGGGAAGGGAAAAGAGGAAAAGAAGGGGGGAAAGGGAAAGAAAAGAGAGAGAGAAAGGAAAAAGGGAGGAAAAAGAAAAAGGAAAAGGAAAAAGGGGGAAAGAAAGAAAAGAAGAAAGGGAAAGAATTGTTGACTGTTGTGCTTTTTGTACAGCGAAATTTTGCGACCGTGCGAATTTGTTTGACCCTAGCCCCCCCCCCCCCCCTTCCCCCCCCCCCCCCCCCCACCCCCCCCCCCCCCCCCCCCCCCCACCCCACCCCACCCCACTTACGTGAAAGTCACGAGGTGACTGACTGGGAACAAATTTGGGGCAACCTTTTACGAAAAATTCCGGGACGGAATTAAACCAGGATTTCTTTTGACTGTGCCCCCCCCCCCCGACAACCAACCTCTGTTACGCCCCTGAATAGTCTATATTTAAGGAATTTTCTGAATTTTGAATTTGGTCCTTAGATTCATGGGTTATAATAAAACCAGTGACAGTTAAATATTCTTAACTGTATACCGATAAAACACAACCAGTAAAAATGTGACCGGTGCAAATGCAGCGTATTGCTGGTCAGTAGTAGCGTTGTGAACATAAACACGAATTAAAGGCATATTATGTGATATTTTCCAAGTAGCTCCCTCTATCATTGATTTTTACTAGAAAGCAGATTTTCTTGCAGATTTGCAATTTTTATCATATATCATAAAGATCTTCTAAGTTCAGATCGATACGATTCCTAATTACTTCAAAATCATGGTTTGAAAAATAGATTGCACCGAGCGGTACAATCTATTTTTCAAATTTTACTCTAAATTCACTCTTTAAACCATGATTTTGAGGTTATTAGGAATCGCATCGCTTTGTAACTTGGAATATGTTTATGATTTATGATCAGAAAAGTAAGTCTGCGAGAAAATCTGCTTCCAATTTTTTTTGAGAATTGAGGGCGTCCCATAGGAAAGATCACATAATATACCGTTAAGGGCGCTTTTTCGACCACCCGGGCCCGCGCGGACCAATGCTCAAAATCATTAATTTCAGAGAATACGGTTGGTTTTTTGAACCTGAATTCGCGCTAAGGGTGGCTTGGGCACATAATCACAGGTCATCATTGTAAAATAGCCCAAAAAGGTAAATATACTAAAACAATTACTTCATACGTTTATTTCAGTCTTAACTCCGTCTTGATGACCTATATCCTTTGCTAAGAGTATGATTCGTCGAGCTATATCCTTATGATAATGGTCACTTTTTCCTTTTGAGAATCCGCGTTAAGCTTAGTTTTTGAGGATGCATTCACACCGATGCATACAACGTGTATACATGAGTGCCCCCCTCCCCCACCCGTTCGCCTACTGACACGGTAGGTTAATTTCATGGATTTTGTTGAACCCGGTAGCTAAACTACTACCTACTACTTTGAAACTGCCGGGGACAAATCCAGGCACAAGTTAAGAGTTAACGGGTTCGCCGTCGGACAAGTTTTAATCTGTCAAGCTTTCGTCAGGATTAGCTCTGACTTCTTCAGGACCAAATTATTATTAAATTAAGCAAAACATAGAGATTGCCACTTCTCTATTGTTATCATAATTTGGGCTGCCCCTTGCCCGATGATTTGAGAGTAGGTGCCTTTTCCTACTTGTGAAAGAATGGTTGCTCTGAAAAGAGCTCTACGCGTAGGTCTAGAGAAGTACTTTGGAGTGACAAAGCTTCATAGACCGAACCGACCGTGGGGAAGCTACTATAACCTGTTGGTTCGACGCACAGAAATCGTAAATTAAACGTAAGGCGATAAATTGAATGAATATCAATCAGTTTACAATTACTTTATGTCAATTATGGCCGCGCCCTGGCATTGTAGGGCACCATTGGGTACTGTAATAGGTCGAATACAAAATATACGAATACTTTATTCGTGCACACTGACTGATATAACCTTGTCTGAACCTGGTCGTCACAGTTTTCACTTTACGAAGGCCTGCAATTTAACTAAACGTCACTACATGAAAGCTTACACCGATCTCAGCTAAATATTTCCTTGAAAAATAGATTATAAACAACACAAGTATCTTTTACCCGTGTATCTTAATTATTTCACAAATGAAGAGGTATTTTGCAAAAGGGCCTACATCCACTTTGGCTCTTATTGAGAAAAAGTAAAAAAACTGTTTCTAAATATTCAAGTTGATCAATTGAAAAACTGAATGGATTATGAAAGAGGTACACTTCATACTAATTGAAATTGAAATAAATTTTAAATGTGCTAGTTTTTTTTAATTTTTAAATCATGTTTACATTTTTTGAAAATTTGGATGTGGGCCCTTTTGCAACAAAACTCCATCTGTTTGTACATAAAGAAAAAATACCACACACAAAAAATCATTTATTTTAATCATTTAAAATAAATAAGTTTGATATTGAAATGTATAGGTCACAATCATATGTTTCAAGGAAATAAAGTCATTTTTTTCAAAAATACCTACAACTCATTGTAAACAGCCATTGAAGTTGTTGTTTTGTTGCAAAAGGGCCTGTATCCCGATTTAATTCTGGATACAGGCCCTTTTGCAACAAAACAACAATTTCAATGGCTATTTACAATGAGATGTAGGTCTTTTTGAAAAAAAATGACTTTGTTTCCTTGAAACATATGATTTTTCCCTATACATTTCTATATCAAACTCATTTTTTGAAAAAATGCACCATAGCCCTTTTGCAACAAAGCTCTTCAAATATAGAAAAATTCGACCCGTCAATAAGCTACATGATTTATTCTGATTATTTGTTATACAGGGTGTATCAAAAAAAACGCAACACTTTTTGTCGCGAGCTCTCCGATTACGGCAAATCACAAATAACTCTGACATTTATGTATTTTGTTAGGTGTACTTATTGGCTATCACATAGTCAAATTACAGCGATATCGATTATTGATTCGCTGAGATATCAACGATACACGTAGACAAGTGCAAAATCCGTTTTACCTCGTTTATCGTGTATGCCTTATTTTCTTGTCAGGTAAATATTAGCAAGACACTTTAATAACTCATTTTACTTAAATAATTGGAATCAAACTCATTATTCTGAGACGAAAATGTGATGTCAAAGGTATCAAATGTTTGGCTAGTTCAGTATCATATCAATATTAATTAAATCTGGCAATAAATTAGTTGATAGATAATATTAAACACAACTTGAAAATCCAGATTACAAAGTCTGTTAGCAAATCCTCTATCTCTTTTTCTCTCGTTAATGTCATAAATAAAACAGTATGGCACATTATTCAAAAGATAAACAAATGGAATAGTCCAGTGAAGGTAGTAATTGTCTTGTATGTATCAGTCATTGTTAGTCTGTTGTGAATGAGAATGGGACATTATGGTGCTGCTCGAACCTCAAAATGCTGTCCTTGTTTTAAGATGCATCGATTATGAACTTTAATTTATGAAAGAACGTACCATAGACATTATGTGGCGATCATAAGCATTCGGTGGTTCAAAACTTAAAAAGGGTGATTGACGTATTCAAATGGTCGATTGATTATCAGATTACACGATTCAATGATTTTATGTACCACCTTACTCAAACAAAGGAAAGTAAGTTAAACCATTCCAGACATTAAGGTTACATAGTTCTTTAACTGTTAACCCATAACACTAATTGGACAGGAAAATCCAAGTTTTTAGAACGAACGATGTAAAACGTGTTTTGCACTTCTCTACTTATACCTTTAATATCTCAGCGAATAAATAATCGATATCGTTGTAATTTGACTATGTGATAGCCAATAAGTAGACCTAACAGAATATATAAGTTTTAGAGTGATTTGCATTTTACTGTGACCGTACAGCTCTCGACAAAAAGTGTTGCGTTTTTTTTGATACACGCTGTATAATTATTTGAAATTAATTAGGTAACTTACATTGAACATTCAAGACACACTCGCTACTACAAACTGGTGCGTCACAAGTGATTTCCTTGTTCACGGCGCAGCAGTGTAAGCGGGTATTGTTATCTTCTTTTGTGAGCTGTCTCGTCGTGTAATCTAGCACTGTTATCTGTCCACCAAAATCACCAGGTGTATGCTCTGGCGTGTGTGTGGATACCATCTCAATTTGATTCTTGTACCAACTTATATCACTGGATGGGTTACCGGTGCTAGTGGAGCATCGAACTGTAACAGCGTCATTGACGGTGGATGTTGATGGACAGAGTGATAGTGTTGCTGATGAAGCGCAAACTAGATGAAAAACCGATAATATTATGATTTATATTGATAATGATAAATTGAATCAGATATCTGATCATTTTGAAAATACTGCTTGAAAAAAGAAAGAAAAAATACAAATATTGAAATGTCAAATGGAAAGGGGCCCAAACACACACATACTGTTAATAACATGATATACCTGCTAAAATACATCATACACGAGGGTCATTCAATAAGTCCTACCTCCTACCTCATAACTTTGCTATTATATAAGCCAGTCTTATGAAATATTACTCGATTGTAGCTTTGAATCTCAGCTGAAATAACATAGTAAATCGGCCTCAGTACTTTCTCCAAATTGCTGGTCATTTGGCCAATTCTAAGACACAATACGTACCTATTGGTCAAGTATAACCGTTCTAAATGGCAGATAACTCTTAAACAGGCTATAATCAGTAAAAGTGGCTGATTTGATACGAAAATATGCCGTCTGATTAGCAAAAAACGATCAAACAACTTAAGCGTTACCCTACCCTATAGGGAACACTGCAAAAGTCATATTTTTCAAAAGACCTGAGAGATATTCAATATACAAGATTAAATTGATGGGTTCAAAGTCTCTCCAAGAGATGATTCTACTATTGACTATGTGGTTGACTATTCTGAAGGTTGCACATAAAGAAAACTCCAAAAGTAACTATAAGGCTAAAGATTTAACATACGAGGCATTACTGTGCCATAAATTGTAACAACGAATTTGGACTGTTTAGTAGTAATTCCTGTATGAAAGGCGTAGCAATACATTCCAGTTGATATTATTACTATTTTCAAGCCTACAAGAGTTATATTAATACATTATAATACCATAGTATATTTAGTTATCATCCATTGTTTTCCATGTTAATAATTGAACTCCTGCTCTCATATCTAACCATGAGTAACGGAGAAGGGGAAAAAATCATTTTGAGGGTAAATGTCCGTTTCCTTTGTCCAAAATCTCTCTTTGGCTTTGACCACATCAGAACAAAAGTGAAACTATCAATGTAGCCATGAATCAACGCTATAATCATGAAAAAAATGGCACGAGGCTGACATTCATATTAGCAATGTTACGAGGCAGGAGGTATGACTCTCGTAGGTAGATTCAACTTCAAAATGACTTACATTGCACATCAAGAATCTCTGTCTTCTCCACATCTCCTGATTGATGAGTCGCTCTACATTTTAGTTCTTTGTCATTATGCTCCCGTCGCGGATCATAATTATGAGTACTAGTGATATCATATCGGTTATCACTCATCAATGTGTTTGTAGCAGCTACGTCTGTGATATTCTCATCATTTATAAACCATGCTATATTTCCTTCAGGGTACGCATTGTTCGCATTGCATGAAAGCAATCGGGATATACCCTCAGTCATCTTTGCGTTGTTGGTAATAGCAGGAATATCTGGTGAGCCTGTAATGGTAAAAACATGACCAAATCACGATTGCATGTTTATTATATGATATTATTTTGTTAATCTCAATTCGTCGGCTGAATGTGAAAGGGTCGTGAGTGACATTTTGATCATTTTTCAGGACAAGCAATTGTGTGCGAAAATTTCGTTTTTCTTTTGTATTTTATTGTCTTTTGACGTCTTATTTCTTTCATAAAAAATGTAATTACTCCGATTTCAAACCTGTACCATAGCTTAATGTATGTATTTACCTGTAATTTCAATATTAATAGAAAACTTAATTTTATACAAAATGTCACTTACGACCCTCTTGCATTCAGCCGAAGAATTACTTTTAATTGTGTTATAACCCTAACATTCTTGGGTACTACAAATCACTACACTGCTATAACGTGCTGTTAGCGCGTACTTCCCAGTATTTGTCGTGGGGCGATCAGACGGGCAATTGCGTAGAATAACTTAAGTTGTTGAAGCTGTCCAGTTGCCGCTATCAGTAAGGTGTCTAACTTCCACGTCCCCAAATGTGACAATTTTTCTCCACGGATAGTGTAATTCCCAATCACATGCCCGTGTTGTTAGACTGGTTAATATTATTATTAACCATTAATTTTTATATTTCGACAGTTTTAGCCGGCTCTAATAATCGACTTGATAAGCAAAGAGATGGTTGCAAGAGACATTATGTTCATGTTTTATCACAATTAATAAAATACATTTTTTTTACGGTGTGACTTCCATATAATTCCACTAAAATGTACTCGTGGTAAACACTTTTAATTATACCGTGGTGGATTTCAGCGAGTTTCCCAATAATGTTATACTAATTTGAATCGGTTTGTACTTTTATAATTACCATAAATATCAAGTATGATATTTCGTTTCACATCTGTTCCAGTCACATCAATGTTAGCAACGCAATCTGTTGTACTTCTGTGATAATCTCTGGATGGATTAAATGATATAGTGCTAGAGGTATCGACGAGTTGATCAGTAGGAGTTGGAGCAACAGGAGGAACTATGGTGAAATCATTGCCCGGTATGGAATTGTCAACCTTCCATGTAATATCTGCTGATGGCCGTGTGTCCTCTACAGAACATGTCAATGTGTGCTGCTTGTTCTCGTCAACCCGTACTACGGCACCTTTGGCATAACCACCGGTGTTGGCATCATCAGACAGTGTTACTGTGTTGTCAGTCGGAGGGACTGTATTGACAAATTATTGAATTCATTATCATTTATCAAAACTAATGATGTCATGATTCCCTGCTTATCTACTTTTAAGTCTATTTATCGAACAATGCCGAACACAAAATATTGACAATTTACGAATTCTCTTTATTTTTTCATCCTACCTTCTATAGCCAATTGTTTGTATTATTTTTAAGCGCAATAATTCAATTACCCATCCCTTGTACAGAGACCATGAAAACAAACCATACATTAACACATTGGTCATTAGGATATCATACCTTGTACGTAAATAACTACCAACGATATTTGGCTCGACGTCTCTGCTGGTACACTTGCAATACACTTCAACTGCTCATTGTGCTGGTTGATGTCTGGTATCAGATTGTAAGAGCTCGATGTGTCCCAGAGTCCTGCCACAATGGTCTCTTCGTTCGTTTGTGTAGGATTCGCAATCGTATCCCCTATAACCCACGTTAATGTTGCCGGTGGGTTGCACCCTTCAGCTCTGCAGTTAAATAGGTGATTTGTTCCCACCACAATGGAAGCCAATGAATTATTCTGAAAATCGTCCGAATTGTCGTATACGCTCAAAACTGAGGGGGAAACTGTAAAAAGAAGTCTTCATTGTACAGATTAGTCGAATTAATGTTACTAGCTGGATGCCCATGCCCGTGTACTACACGGACTCCCACTAATGCGTAGGGCCAACCAGAACACTACAAAATGAAGCAACACATGAGAACTGAAAAAAATCTACATACAATTCAAAATGTTCAATACTTATAATAGCCCTATAGACGCTTGCGTAGGGCATTGATTTGTCTAATTTTTCGAGACACAAAATATACGCATGTATTGACCTAATTCATACACGACACTATACAAATCAAAATTCACAATTTTAAGCATAATGTTGATTTATGTCATCATCATCATCATCATCCGTCGGCTGCAGAGCAGGCGACTACAAGATTTCTCCATGCACGACGATCAGTGGCGAGTGCGGCAATCTGTTTTTCTTGGATTGCACCTTCTTTGTCCCCGAGTAATTGTCTTACATATGTAAGGTATGAAGTGCGCGGTCGACCTGGTCTCCTTTTGCCATGCGTTGGTAGGTATAGAGCATATCTTTTTGCAGGCTCTTCTTCTGGCAGCCGGAGGATGTGACCAAGGTATCTCAACTGCCGTAGCCTTACCAAATGAATAAGTGGCTCAGTGCTGGTCATGGCGTAAACGCTGGTGTTCGGGATGTGGTCAATCCGCCTAATATTCAGCATAATTCTGTAGCAGGAGGTGGCAAAGGCATTGATTTTATTTTCCATGTCTTGAGAGATCACCCATGACTCGCAGCCATAGCACAGGATAGTAATGCAGGTGGTGTTAAACAACTTCACTTTAGTTGAGATGGATATTTTGGGACTCATCCACAGGCGTTCCAGCTTCCAAAAAGCACACCAAGCCAGTGACTTTCTTCTTTTAAGGTCACTTGAACCAGATGCCATCATAGAGCCAAGATATCTGAAATCTGACACATGTTTGATGGGATCACCATAGACTTGAAGTGTTGGATGGGGGTTGCAGTTAATAGTCATGTACTCTGTCTTAGGTGTGCTAATGATGAGGCCGAGGTCTGCTGCTGCCGCCGCTGTTCTGGCTAGCTGGGCCTGTGCCCGCGGAATTGAAGATTCCAACAAAGCAATGTCATCAGCGAAATCTAAGTCATTTAGCAACTTGGCCAGGTGACGACTGGAGCGACGAGGATGTGTTAAGACTCCCGAATCTAGCTCTGATGTGGCCTTCTTCAGTAGGTAGTCGACCAATATAACAATTAGAAAAGGAGCCAAAACATCTCCCTGCAAAACTCCTGTGGAGACATCAATTGGGTGTGAAATGTTTCCATCTACCATTACAGCGCTTCTAGAGTTGTTGTATAGCACACTTATAGCATTGACTACAGCTTCTGGAATTCCATAATGTCGCAGTACTGAGAACATCACCTTTCTGTTGATGGAATCAAAGGCTTTCTTGAAATCGATAAATGTTACCGCAAGCGGGAGCTGATAGTCTTGGAAACCTTCCATTATCCTTCTGAGTATGTGAATTTGTTGGGCACAACTTCTCCCTGGTTTAAATCCTGCCTGGTTGTTCCTCAGGATGGAGTCAACTTGGTCACGGATCCTGTTTAGAAGGATCTGTTGTATACTTTAGCAGCAATCGAAAGGAGGGATATTCCCCGGTAATTGGTCATGAGGCTAAGGTCTCCCTTCTTGGGCAGAGGAACAATAACACTGGTGGTCCATTGGCTAGGTGGTATGAGAGTCGTGTAAACTTCTGCACAGAAATTATGAATTACAACTGCCATTGCATCGCCGCCACTCTGGAGTGCTTCTGAGGTGATCGCACAGTCAAGACCTGCTGCCTTGTTGTTTTTCATCTGGCGTATGGCTTTCAGAGTCTCCTCGTGTGTAGGTGGATGATCTTGGATTGGCAAGTCATGATCAGCAGGCTTGGGCAGATCAGATGGTGTTTGACCATTGTCATTGTTGAGCAGAGAGCTGAAGTATTCCTTCCATTCTGCAAGCAGATCTTTGTCACTTGTAGGGGGGGGGGGGGGGGGGGGGGGTACCATCTCTTTTCTTGACCTTGACGCTCGGCTTTTGATCTTTCCCTGAGAGATCATGGATAATTTTCCATGTGGTGGTGTAGTCACCTTTCATATCTGCCAATCGGAGTTCTTCCATTTGCGTGTTCAGCATTGCCAATTTGTCAGTTTTATACGACTCGTTCAGACAGGTATTAAGCTTCCTCCATCTTTCTCTGGACTGTCGAGGTTTGGATATTAGATACCTTCTTTTAGCCTGATCCCGCTCTGTCTTTATTTGCTTGGTTCTGTCTGCCACCCAACTTGGCATCCTACACGGTTTGCATATATACCAACAACCTTCTCTGCCACTTCTGATACAGCATTTTCAAACGAATCGTACCTCTCTGTTATTGGTATTGACAAGTTGTTGCACTGGAGGGCTTCAAATCTGTTTGACAATTCAAGTTGAAACTGTTCTCTTGTAGCAGCATCCTGTAATTTCTTCCAGTTGAACTTTGGCCGATTACATGGTTTCCCTTTGGTAGTTCTTAAACTACAGACCAGTGTGATGCTGACAATCCGGTGATCGGAGTCTAATTCCACTGAATTGTATGCCCTGCAGTTACGTAGGGAGTTTGTCCACTTGCTGTTGATAAGAATGTGGTCCAATTGGTGTGTTGAACCTGCTGGATGCATCCATGTCCAGAGACGGGATCTAGGTTGAGGAAATCTCATTTGTGAAGGACGAAGTTTGAATTCCTCACACATATCCACTAGTCTCTCACCGTTGTTGTTAGTTATATCATAAAAGCAGTGACGTCCAATAACTTCAGGGTGTGTTGAATGGCTGTCTAGTCCAATTCTAGCATTGAAATCTCCGACAACTAAGTATATGTTGTGAGTTTTCACCTGTTCCAAGTGATTCTCCAGATCGTTGTAGAAATCATTCTTGTCTTCAGGGGAAGCACACTCAGTTGGAGCATAGATTGATGTCACAGTAAGTTGTGGGTTTCCATGGAATGTAGCTGAAATAATTCTCTTGGTGATGGATTTTACACTCTGTAGGCATTTGTAAATATGCTTTGACACCATTATACCAACACCTCCTTGTCTCAGATCTGTGGCTGAGCTATATACTAGCACCCAGTTCTTGTCATCAGACCATAACTCTTCGGTGGGGTTTGTTGTAATAAGACGATGTTCTTGAATGCCAATGATGTCAGTACCTGCATCGGAACAGCCCATGAATAATTGATGAGTCTTTCCTTGTTGGTACAAAGTCCTCACATTGTATGTGGATACAACAAGGGGTTTGAAGGCACACAGACGACGCATTTCAGGACCAACAGTTCGTGATGTCGTGCCGAGTTCCCGCTGGCCCGTCATAGAGTCATCAGATGACGTCGTCCGCCCATCTGCCTTCGATTGTTTACTTGGTTTCTTTCTTGTAGTTTTCGTAATCGAATTGGTGCCAAATTATTTTGGCCCGGTTTGGCAAGCTATACGGGTGATTAGCCCTGATTAGCCTTGGTCCGGGTGTACTATTTAAACCATAGTTGGGAACTGTTTAACCCATAGTTTGGAACTATTTAACCCATAGTTGGGAAACTATTTAACCCATAGATGGGAAGCTATTTAACCCATAGTTGGGTGGAGTTTTGTGCTGTGCAAACACCACAAAGTTGTCTGGTGACCGTTGAAAATTGTCATATTGATAATTTCTCCTCCGCCCCTAACCTTAGAGATCCAGTCTCCAACCAAAAATCTCTAGTGGTTCAGACATTATACAGACTGCCTGTTTTATCTATTGGCCGATAAAGGATAATGACCTTGCGCCCTTTTGCCGTTGGAGGTTGACCCTCTCATCCGCCCAAGGAAATAGATTACCTTGACTATTTTATCCATAGCTGGATGCAGGTACTAATTACCTGATTTATGTAAAAACGAATAAAAACATGTTAACAAGTTTGCTAACACCCGCAGTGAAAATCGGCGAATCCGCGATTCCTGAACAACGAATCAAAATAAAGCGCGCCGTGCATTGAACGGTGCACACGCGGAGTGCATATTAGACACTTTCAATGCACTCCGTGTATTCTAGTTTCCTACTTTCTGATTGGTTCGACACTACTAAGAGTGTATGAATATCTAATAACTTCTGCCCATGTACCTCTTAGAAGGTGCAAAAATGGAATGCTACCTAAATCATTCATTGGTATTTTACGAACCACAGAGATGTTCATACATATAACACAAGGAATAGAGATAACTATCAATTAGGCATGCATAAGACAAAAGGGTTATTGATCACAGGGCCAAAGTTGTGGAATAGTTTGCCAAATTATATCAAAAATGCTACTAGCATAAGTCAAATAAAAAGAAAAATCACAACCTACTTGCAGCTTTAATTGTATTAGCTGTTGTCTCTATCATTCTATCATAATTTGTATATTCACTATAGTAATAGTATCGGCCGAGTGCACCAATGACGGGTAACTTAATAGGGAGGTAAGCTACCTCCCTAGTAGTTATGCTCTATCTGTAGCATAACTTACTTATGATGAAATGTCGGCCCGTCAACGCGCAGAAGCTTGTATTTTAGAAATCAAGTCGTGGATGTCTGTAAACAAGCTGAAATTGAATGATGATAAGACAGAGTTTTTAATTATGACCTCCAGATTCAATCAACGTAAAATATGTGATCATCATATCAATATTGACACTTCTTCTGTTCTTGCTTCAAAATCTGCTCGGAACTTAGGAATTGTATTTGATAATAATCTATGTATGGATGTTCAAGTTCGACGGATATGCCAATCAGTGTATTATCATATACGGAATGTCAATAGCATAAGGAAAATGTTAACATTTGAAACCGCAGCTACTATCGTCCATGCTCTTATAACTTCTCGTATTGACAATGGCAATTCTCTTCTTTTTGGCATCACTGATCACTTACTTCACAAACTACAACTCGCTCAAAATGCAGCTGCTCGCATTCTCACTAAGACCAGGAAATTTGATCATATCACTCCAATTTTGAAAGATCTCCACTGGCTTCCTGTTCGCGAAAGGATTCATTTCAAACTTCTTCTTTTAACTTGGAAAGCTTTGCATGGCACTTCACCAACTTATATTGCTAAATCTTCTTGTTCCATATCATCCAAAACGTACTCTCCGGTCATCTGATAAACTTTTACTTGTTGTTCCACGGACTACTTCTTCATTTGGAGATCGCGCATTTTCGGTTGCTGCACCAACTCTCTGGAACTCACTACCTTATAATTTAAGATGCTGTGATTCACTTGACTCTTTTAAGAACTTGTTAAAAACAAGATTATTTGACTCAGTTTATAATTGATTTCTTTGTATTATATACATATACATGTATATGCAAATCATCCTTGTTTATGTATTTTTCATGTTAATTTGTATTTTTGTTTTATATGTTGCGCCTCGGAATAGTTTTACCTAGATTGACGGCGCATTATAAATGCCATTGTTATTATTATTGTTATTATTACTAACGATGTAATTCTTAGAGCATAACTGGCGAGTAACATCAGAATAGCAACTAGCGAGGTAAATATCCACATTAATCAGCATCGTCCCCTTACAAAATTAATTGGCGCATATGCCAAGTGTTAACCTATAGTTTACTGTATAATTCTGGCGTGACTGGTCCTCCGTAATATTAAAAACGTGTCGTCACTCGCTAGGTCATAGGTGAGTGTAAATCAAGAATCACGTGGAGTCGGCCTGCGATCCGGAAAAAAATGACGCCATTTTATGGCCAACAAATTCGAAGTTTGTTTATCGCTTTTTCAAAAATAAGGACTATCATGACATTACAAACATATTTTGGGCGAGGGGCACATACAAACATTGCACAAACAAGAAGAGTCTTCAAAAAGACAATCGTCGTTTAGACGGCTGTAATGGAAATAAAGAAATGTACTTAACAACGCGTAATTTAAAGTACTAGGGGTCTACGGACAAAAATAATAGTAGAACATTTTGATTTATTAATGAATAAATAAACAATTGATCCGCAGCTATTCGTTGGGACTTAGACCTGTCATGCAGATTATACATACGTGTAAAGATTGAGTGATATGAAGCAACAGTTGCATAACATAATTGGAATATAAACAAATATTCGAAGGACGAGAAACTAGTTTTTATTTTATTTGACCTAATTAGGAATCACATCGCCCTGCTGTGAATCAGAATATCTTTATGATTTATGACCAGAAATGTAAATCTGCAAGAAAATCTTGTTTCTAAAAAAATCGATGAATAGAGGGCGCCCCTGGAAAATATCACATAATAATGCCTTTTAGATTAAAAAAAAAGACTCGCGTTAATAAACAAAATGACAGGTAGCAATACTAACCGTTACGCTATCGGATTCTATTGTACATATGTATTGGGATGTTGCAACAGAATATCTTTGTCAAGACAGAGCCTATGCTGGTTCCCTGCATCAATGGGCTCCACACAGCAGGTCTGCTTGAAATAAATACGTTTGCTTGAATAAATAGCTTTTTAACTAGTATACTGAAATTTACAATACCAATTTCACGGTCTCAACTTCACTACTATAATATTATGTAACTAGTATGCTGAAATTGACAATACCAATTTCACGGTCTCAACTTCACTACCATAATATTATGTGCCACGGTCTGTCAGGTTTTTTCTTCAAATCGACCGACCGAGCCGACCTCAACTCTAGTTCAATATTAATATCTCCCCGGATGATATTTATTATAGTTCACTTGTACAATGGTATATTGTGTCCCCGGGCCCAACACCCCGGGCAACACCCTCTAAATTGTCTACGTTCGTTTCCCTAAACGTATTTAAAAAGCGTAAAGGCCTGAACGAATATTCGGACTGGCCGTCCGCATACACCTGCAGTACATGCAGCAGAGGAGTCATGTTACAGACGGTCCTATGGTACCAGTATAAAGCGATAGCCTCCACAACGTGTACCATGCCAGTCCTATCATGCTAGTAGAGAGGTATATATTACTGCACACAGCCGGGGATCCAGGGTGCAGGGAACTAGCATAGACTGAAACAACACGCCCATTTTCAGATAAACATCTATCAATACGCGATGCATAGTATGTTAATTAGTTTGTCAATTCATAATATTAAATTATGGACGATATACTAATCCTCTAAGACCTATATGCTGTCTACCATATTCAGGTAATATTTGTAACATTCTTTTTACCAAGTTATAAATAAAATCGGAGGAAATTCATCTTTCTACGAACATGCGCAGAAGGTGTCTACATAAAACGACCTGTTTACCCGTGCTCAATTCATACACGATGAGAAGAAGCAGTCCACATAAAATAATGAAATATATCAGTATATTCACAATGCTTGCGATTGATATACATATGAATATTGTATTTAAAGTTATATGCTTAGTCTTGAGTGCATTTATAATTCTAATTTTCAGCTGTTAGCTTAAATGTAACACCAAACATACAGCCAATCGCGGACGCCCTTGAATGTATGTGTTTCGATGGGCACAACATCATCGCTACGTGTAGACATTGTGTAAACATGATTTCAATGAACGGTCGTACGACGAGATAATGACGTCATGAAGGGAGGGTTACGGGCCTGTATTATCGGGTATACACGGTTCCGAAATATACGTCTGGCGACGAAAAAACACAATTTTAATGACAAACACAAGCACCCGATGGATACAATTATATACAATTATAACACATCTCTTATACTTCCGTGGCGTGGACACCTTGTCCTTCGCTTGTTAACCCCCTGCCCAGATAACACAGATACGTCGGCCCGACGTCGGCTTTTGGTCAGTACCGTCGGCTGGACGTCGTGTCTTATTCGGGACGTCCATTAAACGTCGGCATAACGTTGGCATTTATGGGCTTACAAAACGTCAGTCTATTGACGTCATCAGAACGTCGGGTATAAGTCGGATACAGTACGTTGGCTTATTACCGTTGTATGGATGTCGGTTGTAGGTCAGCAAAAAAAACGTTATTATGTGGTTCGTATTGGGAATGTCCTCTAAACGTCGGCTCGACGTTGGAAAAACGTGGTTTACAATGGTCGGCTCAATAACGTGGTATGGAGGTCGTCTTTAGGTCAACTGCAGAACGTCGGCTCAATGCTGTCAATTTGACGTTGGCTTAACGTCGCCGAAAAATGTAAATTCTGGCATTAACTTAAGTCTTATTGTGGATATGTTTTGAACGTCGGCCTGACCGCCTTATGTTGGTCAAACATTGCCTACATTATACGTCGGTCCACTGACGCTTTAAGACCAAGTACAGAACGTGTCGGCGTTCTAACTGTTGAATGGGCATCGGCTATAGGCCGCTGAGAACCGTCAGAAAATGGCTATGACATCGGCAAACTGTACACCAGCTTTTTTCACCTTAGAAATAATGTAAAACTACGACATATATACACATACGTGTACATACAGGAAAAAAAACAATTGCATGAGAATAAAAGAATAACATAACGTAACGGACTCCAAGGCAGGGCATGGGGCTACTTTTCTCGCGCAATTTAACATTAATACTAATATAGTAATATCCGTTATTGATTAAAAACAATAATGAGTAACTAATTCTAAACAATATAACTCAATACGGTAGTCCAAAATTCATCAATTAAAAATGATGAATAAATGCTCTAACCAGCCTCAGGAATATCAGTTTCGACGATGAAACACTACTTACTGTCCCGATAATAAGCCAAGCTCAGCCCTAGATCAGGCCGTTGGTTGCTGAATAACTTCAACGACAAATTATTATCAAGTCGATTTATCAACGATTTGCCGACGTCGGCAACCCGACCTTAACCCGTTGGTCTTCCTTGAAATAATATACATTATAATTCACTATTTTCATTATATTTATGCTTTTTTCATACCAATATCAACATTTACAAACTTATTTCACCAATATCTCATCCATATTTAGTCAGAATTTAATAAAGCTCTGACATTATCAACTACTACATTGGCTCAGTCGTTAGAGCGTCAGACTTAAAATACAGAGGTCCTGGGTTCAATTCCCCGTACGGTCAACTTAAGGTAAGTTCATCTAAAAGACTTGAATTACATGCAAAAATAAATTGCGAAAGAAGAATACAATGAATATATGACCCATAAAATTGCAGAAAATATGATCCTGTATTTTATTTTGCATTAAAACATCATTTTTAATTAATATTTTAATGATAAAATAGGTCGGCATAGGGTCGGGTAAATGTCGGCTAAACGTCCCCATATACGTCTGCCCAACGTCCCGCCGACGATTCTCCATATATGGTCGGTGCGACGTCATTCCGATGAGCAGCCGACCTCTGAGCCGACGTCTCTGGGACGTTTGGTCCGACCAAACCCGACGTCGGCCCGACGTGTTATCAGGGTGGGCACTACCTGTCTTTCGTACAATAATTCTCATTGGTCAATTACATGGTATAATCATTTTGATGACCAATTACAGTTTTGCTTATAAATATTTTATGCTAAATTGTAATTATTCTAACGATGTCTCTGATTGGCACAATATTAGACCTATTCTAAATTCCAACCAATCGGCCGGTAGTTCTCAGGGGGTTAACCCCGGAACCCCGGTTCGATTCCCAGACCACGCACGGCACGATATGTTTTTTTTTATTTCGTTCTTCTAGTTCTACCCTTCCACTCACAATCATGTTGAAACTTGTTTTTATCCGTTTTTAATTAATAAAAACAATAATAAGTTTATCTATTTAGTCATTATTTAAGATCCTTGGACAATAGTACATTTTGGTCAAAATATGACCCAAAGTCGGTGCGATTAGTGTTTGAATGGGCAAAAGGAGTTGATATAAATGTTGACTTAAAATAAATCACCAAATTGCATGTATGGATTTTCAAGAATATAAAAATCTTTCAGCTTATGAGGGGTCACATTCCACTTCAAATAGACCCCCCCCCCCCCCTGGGCATGCAAGCGCAATTGGTCCTGCAGCATCAGCGAATCATCCCCTTCAATGTTCACAACAAATTTACGCTACTGCTAGAATCGACTGACTTGTGGCATAAAACGTTATGCCCCAACTTATTCTTGGGTCCGGTCAGGTATAACATTTAGCGTAAATTACCCGCCAGTTACTTGCCTAGTAGCTTACCCCGCATTGGCGCTCTCAAAATGTTGAGTTACGCCTCAGCTACTAGCGAGGTAGCGCTATTCTACAGCTACCCGTCATTGGTACACTCGGCCGATTATATGTTTGAATTTTTTGAGCTCAGTGTATATTATCATATTATTATTACTATTATTATTACCATTATTATTGATAAGTTAATACACATATCGTATTTGTTATACCATATATTAATTAACTAATAGACAAACAAAAAATTCAGTAATAAATATTGTTTACGGTATACTGTTTTTGAAATATTTCATATCTATTCTTTCATCATTAGTTTAGTTTATAAACCTTCCGTCATGATTAGTACTGAAATTGGTATTTGTACAATACTATTATATGCACAATCAAGAACACAAACTTTAAAACAAAACAAAAACCAATATTATGTTAATAAACTTAAATCAAAACAAATTAAAAAACAAAACAAAATATCATGTTGCTGCTTCCACGTGGGATATCATGTATATCCATTTCTTGTTCACCCTTTCGTTTGTCTATTTTTGTTTGTTTTTCTGTTATGTTTAACCAGGGACTGGTTTAACTTATTACTCAAATTGTATTTTGTCTATTCTTCTGTATTTGTAGAGTGAAAGCTTTGTATAAGGGGGTTCAACAACGCCAGGCTTTTGCTTTTAGTTGTTCCTCCTCCATCATATTACTTGTTGATTGGTATTGTATTTTGTCCTTGTTGATATGATGGAAAATAAATATTGAATTGAATTGAATTGAGGTTAAATAAATGCATTGTTGGCCCCCATAGTGTGATCCCCAGGCCGCTGTACAGGATGTGACCCTTACTAACATAATCGGCGCATCAAACCTTTTGCACCTTCTAAGCTGAATAAACTCTCCGGTTCCTGGACTAAATAGGCCTACAATCTTGTTCAAAACCTGCGCATAAAATATCTTCCAAAATGAGTAAAAAGCTGTCAGTTGAAAGTATGATAGTCAACTAGTTTATGTAAAGCTGCCACCACGCCCCCCCCCCCCCCAAAAAAAAAAATCAATGTTGGGGCTGATATATATAACACAACCCGTTGCTGGACGATGCTTTTAATATGGACCAACATTGAGTCTAGGGGGAGGGACCACCGTTCCACAGGACATGCAGGAAGTGTCCCAAAAGTTTTAAACATGATTGTAAAGCGAGTGGAAAAGTGAGCTATAAATAATACAAAAATCGCGGAATCCCGGAAACGGTAGCTTTTATGTTAACAATTCTTTTTAAGAAATGAAGAACATTGCTTCTGTAACATTCCGAATTGAACTTCATAGTCTAATTACGTATACATATTTAATGAAATACATAAATAACCTTTATTTTGATGAAGTGTCATAATTTCAAAGTATCTAATTTACAGCGGTGGGTGTTTTAAACGATACATTGCTTCTGTAACATTCCGAGTTGAAGTTCATAGTCTAATTACGTATACATGTACATATTTAATGAAATACATAAATAACCTTTATTTTGCTAAGAGTAAAAGCAAGATATACCAACAGGGTGTGGAGAAACAGGTAATAACAAGGGAGAATAACGCGATAAAACAGATAAATAACAAAAAACAAAAACAAACGGAAATGCACTGGGACAAGCAATGAAAATTGCTGTGCAATAAAACAACAAAGATATATCTGAGACTACTCAGGATATATGGTAACAATAAAGACCGACGTTTCAAGTGGATATACCACCCTTCATCAGGGACAAAATATAAAAAACAAAAGTGTTAAGAACTATAAATAAGATAATGAACTAGACAAGTCCACCACTGTAATTATAGCACAATGCCAGTAATAGATGTTACCTACTAAGCATCCTGGTTAACGCTGAAACAAACTAGCAAGTTTACTATAGAATATAGATTCAAGTTGCTAGGCGAACTAACAAAACATGTACAATAAATCAATAGACAACACATCATGCATGTGCATGAGCGATGTTAAGAAGACAAAAGACAGGAAGTACTGCTGGACAATGGATGGCGACAGAAATAGTAAATTAACTAGGCCTATGGATGAACTGAGTGGGGGCATAAATAATATGAATTAATAATAAATAAATAGAAGAAGAAAAAACCCAAAATAATCAAAAAATTACACAAATAAATGAAGAAATAAATAAATCATATAAGCAAATGAAGAGGAAAAAAAAAATTAAAAAAATTAAAAATTAAAAAATTAAAATTAAAATAAATAAATAAATAAATAAATAAATAAATGGTAAAATAATAATAATAAAATTAAAATAAATCATGAGGAAGAATTGCTGCAAAGAGAGCAGACTTACAAGAATAAAAAGAGGGGGGGGGGGGAGGATCAAGAAACTTGAGCCCCAGACAGGGCACTCAAGTTGTGGGAAATAAAAAGAGGGGGGTGCAAACTTAAGCCCCAGACAGGGCACTCAAGTTATAGGAGACAAATAGGCCTGTGGGTGTATGGACTGTAAAAAGACAAGCTGGAACATAGGCCTATGATAATTAATCTTTAATGTTGAGACCATTGGGCTCTGTTGTGTCAAGCTTCATGATCCATTCCTTCTCCAAGATCCTTCTCATGATAATGTCGTTCTTTGGAGGCCTATCAATGCATGTAACGGAGATGTTACAAGCGTTATGGTTCGGTAAGTTGAAATGACGACCAACTTGTTTGTCCCTGTTGTGTCTGGCGTCAGCGCAATGCGCACCTACTCGACATTCCAGAGTGCGACCTGTCTCTCCAACATACTGTTTCTCACACGTTGCGCAGGTAATGAGATATATGACATTGTCCGATTGGCAAGACAAATGTTTACGTATGGGAAACGTCTCTCCAGTAGAAGAGCTGGTGAAAGTGGTGTTCTCAGAGGTATGAGAAATAGAAACTCTACCAACATCGGCGTGTACCCCTTTGTGGTTGCAGGATTTGCACTTGGAGCCACCACAAGGATATGAACCTCGAAGAGGAGGTGTGATCCGGGGAAGAGTAGATCTCACTAGAAGGTCTTTCAGGTTGGCACTTCTACGGTAAGCCACAATGGGAGGGTTAGGGATAGCATTCCTACACTTATTGGAAGAGTGGAGAATGGGAAGATGACGGCGTATGATCTTGGAAATGCCCGGAAGCGATGGATGGTACGTAACCACAAGAGGAACCCGGTCAATGCTGTTATCACTGCCACCAGTGGGTTTAAGGGCTTCAGACCTGGGGATAGACAAAGCTTTGCTGATCTGTGTGGTTACCAACCGACTGGAATACCCTCGATCCCTGAGAAAACCTGTAAGTTCAGAAACTCTAAGCTGGAGGTTTTCAGGTGTGGAACATATCCTATTCAGTCTGAAAGCCAAACCGTAAGGAAGACTGCGCTTGGTATGTTTGGGGTGACAAGAAGTCCAATGAAGGAATTGGTGGGAGTCTGTAGGCTTAGAATACAAGTCTGTTTGAAGACCACCATCTGAAATAGACACCATGACATCCAAGAAAGGTACCTCTTTGGTAGAAGATTCGGAAGTGAACTTGATGGAGGAATGGAAGTTGTTACACATTTGAAGAAAACTGTCAAGTTCCTCTGAGCCATGAGTCCATATAAAGAAGATATCATCAATGTACCGTGTCCACATAAGGGGGGCTTTTGGAGAAGACAAGAGGATTCTGCTTTTCAATAAACCTATGAAAAGACAAGCCATAGAAGGAGCCATCTTAGTGCCCATGGAGGTGCCAGAAATCTGAAGGTAGTTATCCTCACCAAAGATGAAATTATTGTGAGTGAGGACAATCTCCATAAGCTCACAGAAAGAGTCAACCTTCTCAGGAGGCATGCTATCTTCTAGAAATGAACGGCAAGCAGCAATACCTTCTTCTGTAGGGATATTGGTGTACAGTGTAGACACGTCCATAACACACAGGATAGCATTAGGAGGAAGAGGGCCATTGCGCTTGATGGTCTCAAGTTTACGAAGAAAGTCCATGTCGTCCTGCACATAAGAACCCAGCTTAGATACCAGGGGTTTTAGATGATAGTCAATGAACAAGGAAACCTTTTCAGTAACAGTGCCATTGCCGCTGATGATGGGACGACCGGGGGGTATGCTGTCGTATTGTTTGTGAATTTTGGGAAGAGTGTAGAATCTACCCGGCTTGGGGTTTCTAGGCCTAAGTGCTGTTTTCAACTCCTTATCAATTAGGCCTATGGTAGCAGCTTTGTTGAGAGCTTTGTCAACATCCTTGGTGAATGTAGGAGTAGGATCATGGTCAAGCTTAGTGTAGTACTTGGTGTCATTGAGTTGCCGGGAACATTCTTGGATGTACTGCTCACGATCTTGTATGACAACCGCTGATCCTTTGTCTGCCTCCTTGATGATAATATGCCTATTACTTTTCAAGTCATGAAGAGCTTTATCTTCATGGGGTTTAATGTTGCGATAGGTCTTGGGAGGTATATCATTCATGATGTCAGCATCAACAGCAGTAATATAAGCGTCAAGAAAAAGATCATTGCCGGGAGAAGGAGTGAAAGTGCTCTGCTTTCTAATAAGAGGGTGATTGAGAAGCTGATGAGTGTGAGTATCAGGTCTAGTCTCATCATCGGAGTCATCCTTGTGATGAAAATGTTTAAGGCGAAGACGACGAGCGAATTTATCTAGATCCGTGCGAAGTTGAAGGCGGTCAAGAGAAGCAGGAGTAGAGCAGAATTTTAAACCACGCGAGAGAATGGATTGTTCGTGATCAGAAAGATTGTGCGATGATATGTTAACGACGTTTTTGGTATTTGTGATCGGTTTAGTCCTAGATCTATGTTGAGATCTCCGTCGATACCACCGACGTCGTCTCCTGGTCCCAGTGTGAGCAATTGTAGGCCTATTAGTGTCTGTAGTCCTAGAAATAGCAGGATTAAGCCTAGCGGTATCGGTAGGCCTATCAGTGTAAGAAGTAGGCCTAATGGTGTCCGTAGGTCTATCTGTGTTCATGGTCATAGAGATAGCAGTAGGCCTATTAATTTCTATAGTGGAAGGCCTATCAGTATCAGTGTGCATAGTCCTGGTAATAGCAGGAGTGGTGGTGTCTGTATTGGTAGTGATATCAGGGTGCATAGTCCTAGTAACAGTAGAATTAGGCCTAATAGTGTCTGAAGTAGTAGGCCTATAACCAGTGTTCATAGTCCTAGTGATATCAGTGGTTGTAGACCTATCCGTGTTGATCTTATTAGGCCTAATAGTGTCTGAAGTAGTAGGCCTATAATCAGTGTTCATAGTCCTAATGGGAGTAGACCTAGTGATATCAGTGGTTGTAGACCTATCCGGGTTGCTCTTAGTAGGCCTAGGAAGGGTGGGCATAGTAGTCCTACAAGAAGCCTGACGGGAGATGGCGTGAAGTTTGCGAGACTTCTGCCAATGCAGCGAGGATTGGAGCTTCAATGCCATTTCTTGAAGTTTGGAAAGAATAAAAGTGTAGGTGGGAAGATCCACGAGGGAACCAAGGATGTGGCAGAGTTTCACAAAATCTAAGGAATAGTTGCGTACTGAAAAACAGGAATCCAAAACCATGATATCAAGAAGATCATGGGAAGTCCTCTGTAAAGTCTGTTGAACAAGATGCGAGCAAACATCATCATGGGTGTTGACATGCTGTCTCAAAACGAGGCCTCGAGGGATTAAGGCAGAAGTTTTAAGGGCCAAAAGAAACTCAAGGAGAGAAGAGAACCTCAGCACCTTTTCCTGAATACGGCGAAGGCAATTAAAAACAAGACGACACTGTGGGTGAAGACGAGAGACAAACGAAAAGGGGCCTGGATCCGGAACCATAACGGCTGCAAGGGGATCATCAAAATGTAAAAGTATAAAATGTAAAAAGATGAATCCAACGGAACCAGGAACAAAACACACCAAGGATCAGAAAACTGATACAAGAGGATATCTCGAAAATATAAAAATGCTAAGAGTAAAAGCAAGATATACCAACAGGGTGTGGGGAAACAGGTAATAACAAGGGAGAATAACGCGATAAAACAGATAAATAACAAAAAACAAAAACAAACGGAAATGCACTGGGACAAGCAATGAAAATATTTGCTGTGCAATAAAACAACAAAGATATATCTGAGACTACTCAGGATATATGGTAACAATAAAGACCGACGTTTCAAGTCTCAGATATATCTTTGTTGTTTTATTGCACAGCAATTTTCATTGCTTGTCCCAGTGCATTTCCGTTTGTTTTTGTTTTTTGTTATTTATCTGTTTTATCGCGTTATTCTCCCTTGTTATTACCTGTTTCCCCACACCCTGTTGGTATATCTTGCTTTTACTCTTAGCATTTTTATATTTTCGAGATATCCTCTTGTATCAGTTTTCTGATCCTTGGTGTGTTTTGTTCCTGGTTCCGTTGGATTCATCTTTTTACATTTTAAACCTTTATTTTGATGAAGTGTCATAATTTCAAAGTATCTAATTTACAGCGGTGGGTGTTTTAAACGATTGCATCACCTGTTTTCCGTTTTTAAAAACAACTTTTGATTCAATAAAGGTTTCTTGACCAGATTTGGAGGATATATAGGTCATGTTATCGGTCACGTGACCAACTACTTAAAAATGTTATGCTTCAACTTACTTTTAGGGATAGTTCACTTTTAATTACGGAGGTATATTTTGTACACTAAATGCCCAAGAAGTAATGGATATTGCCAGTAATTAGATTCAAATGGTTTCTTGATAACATATAATACCATCCAAACATACTAGAAAATACTCTCGTCGCTTACGCGACTCCTGCGTCACGGAAAATGGATTACATAACAAGGAAGGGTGAGCGCTCTAATCGCTTAAGCGACTCGTATGTATCTCAATTGGGGAATATTGTGGTTGCTTTGGCGAGTACCAACAAGTTAAATCAATCGGCGCACACACTATCGTATTAGTATTTAACTATTTAAATTAATTCTTTTACCTAATGAATACAAAGAATGTAAAAACAAAATACATAATTTGTATTAAACGCATTCATATAGAGTTCTTTGGTTTTTTAAAAGTGTACGGGGATATGGATTTAAGTTTTAAAATATTCAAAACATAGGCCGATGTCAGACTCGAACCTATATACAACATTTGGCGTACCTGTGTAAGACAACAGCGCGCTAGACCGGTCGGCCATGGAGGGAACATACCACTTATCATAATAACAACGTTTTAAAGAATATCAGGACTATTATGGACACAATCGATAGGTTAGCCGTTGTTAATGCATTGTATTATAGTTCATTTTGACAACGTATTTTGATGGGCGATAACAGTAATATATATTTTCAATCAGAAGTCAGTAATAATATTTTCAATCAGAAGTCAAAAATATTATGGGAAAGTCGATTTTCAACAATATGCCATTATTTTAATATAATGGTCTTTGACATATTTCCTGGATTACTGTCGATCCAATCGATTCTACATGTAGCATGTTGGCATACTGTCAATAGCCTCGACATGCATCCACAGTTTTAGAATTACATTGTAACCTTTTGTATCTATGATTTGTTGACACGAGATCATTTCACTGCTAGCGACACATATTATTTATTTCTATGGAGATGTGGTAGAGGGGTAATAATACTAATAGGCCTTTGTAATAAATGCACATGACGCAAGAATATAAACAATATTGGTGCTTATTGCTAACATGTCACTCAAAGAGATCTATATACGTGTTTCTTTTAAAATAAAATCATGTCATGATAAAATGACATTATTTGTCTTTATTGAAAGAACCATTTAGGTGCGTAATTCAGACAATGCCCCTTTAAATTGAAGACATTACTAACCCATTCTTTTTCTTAAACAAACGATACTAATTGTACCTTATCGCTCTCTAATATTGCCAAATATGAAATTAATTGGAACATTTTTAATGCAGTTACAAGAACTTATATGAATTTAGTACATTATTTTTTCAATGCTTTAATACAATCTTGTTCAAAACCTGTTGGAACACTATACACGTGCGCATGAAATATCTTCCAAAATGAGTAAAAAGCTGTCAGTTGAAAGTATGATAGTCAAAACTAGTTTATGTAAAGCTGCCACCCCACCCCCCAAAAAAAATCAATGTTGGGGCTGATATATATAACACAGCCCGTTGCTGGACGATGCTTTTATATGGACCAACATTGAGTTTAGAGGAAGGGACCACCGTTCCACAGGACATACAGGAAGTGTCCCAACAGTTTTGAACATGATTGTAGGTCTTGAAACTTTTGTCGAGGTGTTTTATTAATTTGTAACTTTTCGAGGTGCTCTACATAAATAAAGTTTTCAGAAAACATTTGCAAACAGACAATGTCCCCACCTATAGACAGGATCCTATTGTTTATTTATTTTTAAATAAATGAATGAAATCTTCATAACCCCCAGGAAATAAACAATCAAAAGACAGTTATAAAAATAATACATAATAAAAGAAAGTCATACATGGAAATAAATAAGTTTTCAGAACACATTGCAAACAGACAAAGTAGACAGGAAGTTCACTCGCCTGATGCCCGAACAAAGTATCCTATCGTTTATTTTATTTTTAATAAATGAATGAAATCTTCATAACCATGTTAGTTAATAACTTACCACTGACTGTTGTATTATCACCGAGGACATGACTCGAATAATCTGAAGCGGTAGTTGCGTCACACCAAAATTTCCCATTATCTTTCTGCCAATCGACTGAATGGATGGTAAGCGTACTAGACATTCCGATGATAGCGCCTGTCATGCGACCTAGTGCTGGACCTGACCATGTTGTTGTGCTCGGCACATATGTTAACAATTCCGCAAGTTTGGTGGGATCATTCTCACCAGGCTCACTGAATCTCCAAGACAATTGAGCTATATCTGCGTCGTATTCACATATCATCAGAGCTGTGTCCTCGTGGTGAATATACTCGGGAACGTCGAGTCTGGTGATTGAGGCATACACTCCTGCATAAATAAATGTATACATTTGTTCATACTTTTGCATAACCCTTGTCACCACACAAAATCTACACAATGCAAAAAGAACAACAATAATAGATATCTTCCGAAAATGAATGTACATAACACACGATGGATAAATAAAAAAATGAGTTCACAAGTTGAAAATGTGTGATGAATCTCTAGACAGATACAGGGTTCAGGTAGGGCCCCATATCCGGGGTTGGCAGAGAATCGTTGGTTGGTACATCTCCGTCATGACTGACAACTCGTGACTTTAGTGATGACACCCGTTTCCGTCGGTCTACAGCCAGTTGCAGCCTGATAGTGTTGGTAAAGCCAGTTGCAGCAAGATTATTTGAGAAAACAAGTTGGTACAATCAATGTCAGTTGATAAACAACAAAATAAGTTTGATCAGTTGGCAAAATCAGCCAGCAAAATCAATTGGTAGACAAATGGGTAGATAGTCATGAGTAGGCTCTTTGTAGGCAATTGTATATTAGTAAACCATGACCAGATGGTAAGAAACAACTTTGGGAAGGACCTCGACATTGGAGCTTCCGAAGGAGAGGGGGGGGGGGGGGGGGGGGGGGCTTGACTATCATTTTGGAAAAGCACCCATTCGGGGGAATTGAAGGAGTTTGCATAATTTGTATCCAATTTCAAGGCGTCACTCGGAAAAAAATCGAATCCAAATAAGTAAGATGGCAGCACAGGAATATCATTTCAGAAGCCCAAAAATGTACCTTTATTCTGGCCAGAACCTGCCCCCCCCCCCCCTGCACATGCCACTCTGGATCTAGATCACTATCAATAATCTGATAACACTCGCTCTCCTTCCTGTTATATACCTCAATACCACAACCAACCATCAGAAGAAGAATATCCTTACTGCAATGCTTGTTAGCAACACTGATATTTTTTGTAGGATGTTGATCATGGTTTATATAAATTGTAGTACAATAAATTCACAGGGCCCCTTTGACCCCCACAAGGGACATTGGCCCTAGAACCCACCGGGGCCCTTTAAGCGGGGGCCCTGGACCCCACGCCGTGAGCTCGCGTGCGTTGCGCGTTTCGAAAACTTCAGTTGGCAATTTCATTTTTAAATTAGTCGGCAACACACGGTATACTATACACCCTTCATACAAAATGCTCTAGCGACGACCCTAACATTACCTATGTAATACTTCTAACCCTTTTCCTTTGTTATGTTATCCATTGTATTCCTTTTGTTTCCACCTTACTGCAGAGCCTGTTATCTGGTAACTGGCCACTTGAAAAATAACGGTCTCGGCAGAGGCTGTTATCTTTCAAGTGGAAAAATAACAGACTGTGCGATGAAGCGTGATGAAAGAAATCAGTGGTCAATATAGAAACACCAAAAAGGTTATTACAAGTGATGCATTGCATGCTAAGTACATAATTCAACTATGTTAACAAAAGAATGACTTTGCAGATGACATAGCGTTACTATCTGACACTAAGGAGCAGGCAAAAACTGGGCTCCACATGAATGCCAAGAAAACCAAATGTATGGTATTTCACCAAACACAAGCAGTACAGCTAAAAACCTCTTACGGAAGTAACCTAGACAACGTAGAGGACTTCAAATACCTGGGAGCTTGGGTTGGTAGTAGCCAGCATGACATAAAAATACGCAAAGCACTTGCTTGGAAGGCCTGCAATGCTCTAAACAAAGTGTGGAAATCCAGCCTCTGTCGAAAAATAAAAATCAGACTTTCCAAGCTACTGTTTTAAGTGTTCTACTGTATGGAGCTGAGACATGGACCATCACCAACAGACTTAAGAAATCTCTAGATGGGTGCAACACTAGAATGCTGAGAACTGCACTCAACATTAGCTGGAAAGACAAGGTACCGAACAAAGACCTGTATGGAAAATTACAAAAGGTATCAGAAAACATCACAGACCGAAGGATGAAATTTGCCGGGCATTGCATGAGAAGAGAAAATGAAATAGTGTCTGACCTTCTGCTTTGGAGGCCCAAGCACGGATATCTGTTTATATAACCCATGAAAATATTCTAGACATCTGATTGGTGGATAATACATTACACAACACAAAATATTTTGGCCTATTTCATGCTTGACGTCATTCCTTGACGTCATTTTGTGTCTTTCAAAAAGTACTATTGACCGGGCGGTCAATAGTACTTTTTGAATAGACCAAAAATGCCCTCCCTCGTAGGCTCGTGCGATCCCGGCATGGAGCGTCTTGAGAGACCCTGTATAAAACCTGAATTTGATCGTCATTCTACATAAAGTTTTCTCTAATTTCTACAAATCTAGAAGGCCCGCTAGAAGGCCCTACTCAGTATAAACAATACATCGATTCCACCACCATCTGCGTGTACGAACTCCGCTCAGTGCACAGCAAAAGAGGAATCGCTTCAAAACAAGTAAACAAGTCGTCTGCATTGCATTATTATTTATCAGGGATAAATAAACTCGGGATGGGAAACGGCCGCCGAAAACCGGTTCCCCTATGGGATTTGCCATTATTCGATTAAATCCCAGCATGCATCACCGTTAGGCAATCTCTGACACCTATAAATACTGGAGTTCACGATGCACATTTGTAAACACTAAATAGTGGTACTCTAGCAGCTGTGTAAGAGATTAGTGCGAACGAAAAACAACAATCGTATTATGTGTGTCAATTTTCGGGACGTATAAATGCTATTTCCTATGCGATCTTGAAAGATAGAAAAAAGTCACATACACAGAAATATAGCTATATCTCTGAGGAAAATATTTTGGCTGAGGGTCATATGTCGAGACATATTTGTAAAGCTACAATTTTAGTCCGAACGGTAGCTATCGTAGTACAAGAAAATCGCCATTTTGAATTGTCGTCTGCTGGAACTCAAAATTGCATCTCATTACCGTGCTGGGAAAAATATTTTGCGAGGGCGTCCTGTTCCAGCATGGTAATTTCCAGGTAATTTCAGAAATGTCGGCCCCCATGGGTGAACGAGTACGCAATATTGATGGCTCCGAGCGTCACTTCACACCACACATAAAACCAATGGGTTTATTTTTCAAACGGGTACCGCCAAAAAAAAAGCTGTCGGGGGCCTGTTATTATTTAGCACAGATCTTTTATCGGCTGAATTAACATTTCATTGAATCTTAGTCATGAATCATACATATTTGTTGTCAATTCACCTGAGGTTGAGGGCATTCTGCAACGAGGTCTAGACCTCTATCGATGAGATGAGTTCAGCATCAGAGTAATTATTCCTCGGCGACTTGCTCGGAGTAAACTAACTTTAAAAAGTAAGCTTATTTTTGATTTTGTCGAGAATCGACTATACTCTGTTTGGCCATCTCGAGACAGTGACGTAACTGAACAGGCGCAGCTTTTACGCACGCGTGTGTATCTTCCGCCTTTCAACTCTTGTGTCTGTACGCCAGCGCCGCGAGTATTCGCGCGCGTTATGTGATGCAATTAGTAGAATACGCGGTTACGTCACTGTCTCGAGATGGCCAAATAGAGTATAGCATATTCACTAAGAAAGATGTGTTCAAGTGTGAATATTTTCATGCGTTATATAAAACAAATATGGACTGCTCTTTATTCGTAAAATGGGGTGAAATATTGTCCCTCGGTGATCTGGAGACCGTAAGCCTACTATTTCCCCTCAGCCTCCGGCTTCGGGAAAATAGTAGGCTTACGGTCTCCAGATCACCTCGGGCCAATATTTCACCCCAGTTCCCTCATGAGCAGTCCATATTTGTATACGGACGCCCAGCCTTAACATACTTGGACGTCTTGGCGAAAGACACAGGACTGAAGGTTGAGGAGATGAAAGCATGCATGAGGGACAGAGTAGTTTGGCGAGCCATCACGAGGACCGTTCGAGAACGACATAAGTAAGTAACAAAAGAATTAGAATGAATAGAAAAAGCTTATTAGAGATTAACTGTTAAATATCAATTGTCAATCAATATCATAAATGTGTTACAAATAGAACGCCATTGAATTCCATGTGAAGGGGTGTAGGGAATCTTTCTCAAAACAGTGTTAAAAGCCACTTCAAATGAATCATAGTTTCTCATAGCACTGGCTTTTTTGCAATTTGAAGATTTTTTTGTCAATTTAAAGATAAACAAAGTTGACCTTGCCTGAAAGTGAGAAGGGAGGCTTTTAAAAAAAAAGAAACAAACTACATTTTTAATCGGCTTTACACAAAGAAATGTGACCCTAAAGTTTTACACTTTACATGATATAGTGATAAAAGTAAAATTGCTACAATTATACACATAAGTTTCACCCCAGCTCACATTTTATGTATCATATTCGTTATATAAATATGCATACAAATTGTTTGAATTCCTTTTTAAAAAAGAACAATGACATTTGTCATATATCTTAACACTTTCACAGCGGCAGGTGTCTGCAGCCGACATTCAAAAATTTCACAAAATGTTTCAAAAATTTCAAAATTATTGAACTTTACCGTATTTGGTATCACCATGAGAAATGCTTTAAAATAAGTACACACTTGTCTAGTATTGGTTCAGAAATCCTGTGAGATTGATCTTGAAAGTTGGGGAAAAGTTTCTGAAAATTCTGTTTTGCCGTAAATTATGGAAAAATAAAAGAAAAAAGAACATTACAGAATTCCAGAAAAAATGTTTGAGGGGGGTGAGAAACTACTTTATTTATTTTTAATTGACATTATGTTTCCATTTGACATACAAAATTAGACAAATGAAATCAATATCAAGAATATATTGTTTATACATTTTGAACAGTTTTTGGTGGCAGATTTCCACTGTTCTTGAATTTCAATAATATTCTTTGACACTTAGGCCAAATAAAACAAAACAAAATTGATGCCGCATAGATTTATTTTTATTTCAAAAAATGAAGAAGAAAGAAGGTTTTGTGTGTGTGTTTTTTCTTCAATCTTATCCCAGCATCAATAGCTACTGATCTACATTGAATTTGATATTCAGAATTTAAAAACATGGTGCTAAACACTATTAAAACAATATAAATATGAATCATAATTAACAATAACATATTAAAACAATGTAAAAATAGAAAAAAAATAGAAAATTGAAAAATAAAAAATAAAAAATACAAACCCTCTTCCTCCTTTTTTGAAGAAAAAAAACCCGGACGTGAAACATGTTTTTTAAATTTTATTTGGCCTTGAACAAAAGTAATAGCACCTAGCTGGGGAGCGCGCATGGTTTTTCGGTCCCGGTCTGCTGGCATAGGGAGTCATATACCAAAATGTTCCTTGATGTATGTAGTATACAGCCTAGGTGGACATCCTTGCCAACTTGGATGTTAAGTTGACCTTTGACCTCGATTTAGGGTCAAAGGTCAAATTTTTCCTTGAATGAGAAAGTTCCTTTGAAATTGGCACGTCGTACAACAAAATTTGGTAAAAATACCTAATTTATCATACAAATTGAAAAGAAGGTAAGACATAAACATTGAAAATCAATCTTAGACATCAAAAGTAAACAATTTTAAACATATTATTAAAAAAAACCAACTTTTGTGCATTTTTGGTGCATTTTTTAAATTTTTAATAGTTCATTAATTTTTAAACAACCTTAATGGTCTTTTTGGGTAATCTGTAACTTAATATTTTTTGCATCTCTGCTTTTTTTTAGAATTTTTTTTTAGAATTTTAAAGATTGAATGGGAGGATCACTGGTAAAGGCATCGTTAATAAGTTATTGATATTATGGCTTTCCATAAAATTAAAAAAGTTCTGATTTTGGGTGACGAGCTGTTTATAGCCGAGAGTGCAGAAAAATGGTGACCAATTCAAATAGCTGGGGATCGAGCATGGTTTTCGGTCCCTGTTTGCTGGCACAGGGAGTCATATACCAAAATGTTCATTGATGTCTGTAGTATATAACCTAGGTGGACATCCTTTCCAACTCGGATGTTAAGTTGACCTTTGACCTCGATTTAGGGTCAAAGTTCACATGTGTTTCAATGGGACGTCAACACTTTAATTTAACATGGGAAAAATTTAACACTATATTGACCATGCAAAGTAGATACTTTTGTTCGGCTGACTGTTTAGAACAAAAAAGTCAATCACAAGTTTAATTGTTGATCAATACTTTTTGACCTATGTCCTTTTGAAAATGACATGTCAGCAAAATCGGCCATTTGTTACCTTTTTTCACGAAATTGGCCAAAATTACATGTAATCATTATTTTCAAAATATTATTGGCCCTTGGATGATCGGAATACATCTAATATTGCTGGTTAATAGACAGACCTTCTTTGATTTTAAGACAATTATAAAATCTACCGGCAATGCAGTTTCCATAGCAACCACCATTTATGTCTAAATTTCCTCCATTTTGACCAATTTTTGACGTTTTTGGAAGCCATTTAAATCTGTTGCCATGGCAACAGCAAACCATTGATGTTCAAATTTTATCTTAATATCAGGTACATTGATATACCAACCTTAAAACATGGTTTATCACTTCTCAATGAGTTACAATATTTTTTTAAAGGAGAAAAAAAGTGGAATTTTGGCCGAATTTGTGAAAAATTGCCTTTTTTGATGACTTGTCATTTTCAAAAGGTCATAAGTCAAAAAATATTGATCGATGATCAAAGTTGTGATTAACTTGTTTGCTCTAAACAGTCAGCCTAACAATATGATATACTTTTTGTGGTCAATAATTTGTTTTTTAATATTTTTCCCATGTTAAATTAAAGTTTTAATGTTAACGTCCCATTGAAACACATGTGAACTTTGACCCTAAATCGAGGTCAAAGGTCAACTTAACATCCGAGTTGGCAAGGATCTCCACCTAGGTTGCATGCTACAGACTTCAAGGAACATTTTGGCATATGTTTCCCTGTGCCAGCACACCGGGACCAAAAAACCCTAAAAATGGGCCTCCGCTCCCCAGCTAACCCATAATCATGTATTGAGTGTTCTTTTTGTTTTATGCTCTTATTTATTTAAAACTAAAGATACAATTATTGAAGACACATCATGGTGGTAAAACTAAATAGGCAGGTTCTTGATATTGCTGCTGCTGTCAGGTGTGCTGGAAGAAGTAGATGGTTGATTGTCTGTAGGTTCTTGAAGTTTGATTTTTTTGGCTGGAGGGGCATTACTTTTAAAATGACAAAGAACCAAATAACAGCCTTCACCAATACTAATAATAATCCAGAAAGACGGTCCCTGAAGCCATGTTGTTAAGCTTGAATAAAGAAACATTGAATCTAACTCGCGCGAAGCGCGCATTACATTTCACTAAAATGGTCCAGAAAACGTTCCTGAAACCATGTTGTTAAGGGGGGAGTATGGGGTTTTTAAGTCCAATATTGATAATCAATTTTCACAACCTTCCTAAAACTCAATATACAAGTATTATATATCATAATATAGCTTATAACAAGACGCTTCAAAATTACGGGTCTTTGTCTCTGATTGGCTAAAAACTACTACAAGTGTAACTCAATAACGCAAACTTCTATTGTACCCATTCTTAAGATAATGATGTATAATGATATTCCGCACGCTTTAATGGAGCCGACCAATCACGTAAGTTTGCGACGTAATTCAAATTTGAGGCCGAAATTTAAAAATCTGGCTTCATTAAAGCACAGATCTACTTATTTGCAACATGAATTTCAAATTTCATAACATTTCAACATTGCGTTATTGAGTTACGTTCGTAGTCGTTTCGCACGTTTGCGTGTTTTCTTGTTTTGAGATATCGAGCGAAACTTATTCAAAAATATTAAAATTGCTTTAAAAATTACAAATTGATATTCGAGATAAAAAATAATTGTTCATATATTATTAAGCTTGAATTTAGACACATTTTGAGTCCATTTTGGCGAATATCGTATGTATATTAGGATTTTTATCGCATTTTTTAAATATAAGGGCTTAAATATAGCGGGGTGAGAAAAAAATAAAGAAATACATAAGAAATGCCGTTGACATAAAGATTTGATGAATAATTATGCGCAATTAATTAATTTAATATTATTACACAAAAAAACTATAGAAAGTTACAATGGTTTTATTTAAATGTAATTTAAAGTGAATTTGCTAAAAAACACAGGGTGAGCGTTTTCTACGCACAAACGAATACAAATCACCTTCGATTTTCGAAGGTGATTTTCGAAGGTGATCCGTAAACTAAATTGTTCATAACATATGAACCGAATGTCCGATTTGGCTCAAATAAAAAGCATGTTAAAGCTTAGACATTGCAGGTTTCCATGGTGCTTTTATCTCATTTTTTGCAAAGTAACTACATTTTGAAATCCGACCACCCCATACCCCCACCCCCACTTAACCCAAGTTGTTAAGGGAGCACATCAAAACTCGACCGCCCGGCAACCGCCTAACGTCCCACATATTAAATTTATGGGACATGACCCCGTAACCATCGTAACCCCCCCCCCACCCCACCCCTTCCCATTTGTTCCGCCTCTGCCCCTACCATTTCTCCTACCCTACCCCCTCTTCCTCCTTCTCCTCTTCCTCGTTTTATTTTTACTCTTTTGTCAATAATGGGGGATAGGGTCATCCACCTGGATACGCCACTGAGCTTGAAAAGTTAAACATTGAAACTAATTCGCGCAAAATAATAGGCGTCTTTTGAGGGGGCATCGTCTCCACCGTGACAATGATTGGGGGGGCACTCCCCGCTGGCATTGTCTATGCTCGTTACTCTTCCTCCTTATCTTCCTTTTTATTTTTTACTCTTTTGCAAATGGGGGGGGGGGGGGGGGGGGGGGGGGGGGGAGGGGTGTGGCTGTCCCCCTGGTTACGCCACTGGTGATTCAGAGAGCCGAGCTGTTGGGTTAACTTGCATGATGACCTAAAACTCTCCTTGCTATCAATATTAATTTAGTCATAGAGATATGTGAGAGACTAATACAAGCTCCCGGCCTCTCCTCCCCCTCCTCTCCCCCTCCTCCTCCCCCTCCCTTCCTCCTCTCCTCTCCTCCCCTCCCCTCATCCTCTCCTCCACTCTCACCCCTCTTTTTTACCCTCTTGGGACCCCGGGGGCTTGAGCCCCCCCCCCCCCCCCCCCCCCCCCCGGGCACGCGCCCGTAGTACGGGTCTCGCCTTCCCCAGCAGATTCATGCTCACAAGACCTGAACAAGGCACCATTATAATTGACAACAGGCTGCCTTTCACCCTTTATCTAATACATAGCAAAGATTGCTTACCTGAAATTGAAACAGCAAAAAACAGCAACTGACGTGATTGATTGTTTAAGTGGGAACCCCATCGTTGTAAAACGTCAATTAATGCAGCCGTATGAAGTACACGGTAAACACATTAAGGAAGTAAATCTCGTATATTCTACACCCTCGGGTCGATGTGAATCGTGTGTTTGCAGTTTACCATGTTTACTGAACCATGTTATCGATATTGCACGGAGCCTAGAAATGGAGCCCTACAAGAACGGTAAAGTCAGACGCTAAGAAATTCAAGTTCAGAATATATATTCCAGGTTTACTATAGGTCAAGTATGCAAAACAGTTCCATGGTTCAAACTATAGGAGTTTTTTTTTTGGTAGTTCTGTTTCTGTTTCTGTTTTTGGTTAAGTCGGTATGCGCAGATAAACTGTACTTCACCAACCGTTCCCTATAACGGAAACTATATATATTTCCTGAAACCTAGGAATGGTGTATGTACAGACACAGACCGGGATGATCCCTACTCTTTACGAAGGAGTCTGTGACCTTTTAACGTGTTCGGGGATAGCTCTGTCGATACACGGGACCAACATTTCTACGTACCTTCCGAAGCACGATGCGCCATGAACATGCCAACTTCAGTCTGCACGGTCTGAAGGAGGCATGGGGACGAGGCTGTGTTGGTGTATCGTTTTGAACTCTCACTCATAAACGATCCACCAACAGAACTACGGTGCGCAGCAGCAGTGTACGACGCTCTAACCGACTGTGCCACCTCAGTTCAATGTAGGTCACAATGACATTATCGTCACGTCATTATGGAGAATGTTGGTAGGGGAGATGCGGGAGTGTTGAGCCACAGTGAGAGTTGAGCCACTCCCTATAACTCGAAAAGTAGTAACTTACTAAAATTTATATTGGCATATATTGTTATATAGCATCAATACAACTGTACCTGGGACGTCACATCGGCAATTTGTACGTCCCGGCCCTAATCCAAGCTATCCCCGTGTCCCCCGGGGCCGGTGATGCAATAAGTGCAAGCCAGGCGCGTAGCCAGCATTGTCATTCCGGGGGGGGGGGGGGGGGGGGGCAAACATCAATATTGTCCCTATTTTCTTTTTAGCAAGATTTCTAAAATTTTCGTAAAAGGTTGCCCAATTTTTTTTCTAGTCACTTACCTAGTGAATTTCACGTAAGTGTGTGTGTGGGGGGGGGGGGGGGGGGGGGGGGGGGGGGGGGGTTGAGGTCAAACAATTTCGCACATTCCAAAAAAAAATCGCACAGTCAAAACTAAACGCACAGTAAATGTTCTACATGAACAATTTCTCGTCCAATTTTTCCGCTTCTCCGTCCCATTTTAACAAAAAAAAATTCACACAGTCCAAAAAAAATCGTACAGTCAAAGAAAATAGCACAGTAAATGTACTACATGATCAATTTCTCGTCCCCATTTTCAGCATCTCCGTCCCCATTTTAGGTGTCTGGGGGAAGGGGGGGGGGGGAGTCTGCCACCCCCCCCCCCCCCCCCCACCTCCCACCACTGGCTACGCTACTGGTGCAAGTGCATAACTACTCTCGATGACAGCAAAATACATTTAATAATCTACCAAATGTTAGATTTCATTTCACAAAGTTAATGTGGTGCAGTAGGACAATTGCAATATTTACAGTGTAATGTCACCACCATGCATGGTTTCATATAAAGTCATATAAAGTCATATGTTAGTAAAGTAATAAACAACATTACCTTGTCATCAAAATCATAATGTACACGTGAGGCGATGTTTCAATAATAATAATAATAATAATAATAATAATAATAATCCTAATAATAATAATGATGATGATGATGATGATGATGATGATGATGATGATGATGATGATGATGATGATGATGATGATGATGATGATGATGATGATGATGATGATGATGATGATGATGATGATGATGATGATGATGATGATGATGATGATGATGATGATGATGATGATGATGATGATGATGATGATGATGATGATGATGATGATGATGATGATGATGATGATGATGATGATGATGATGATGATGATGATGATGATGATGATGATGTGATGATGATGATGATGATGATGATGATGATGATGATGATGATAATAATAATAATAATAATAATAATAATAATAATAATAATAATGTTGCTTATATAGCGCTGTTCCAAAAATGATCACCGCGCTTAACAAAAGATAAAACATAAACAATACAATTTACCCCAGGCAACGTACAAAATTGAATGGAAATAATGAGAAAGCCTAAAATGTACAGATAATCAGTTACTAAACAAATGAGTCTTGAGATTATGTTTGAAGGTTATGATACTGTTGCTGGATCTTAATGTAGATGGGGTGCTGTTCCATAGTGTTGGGCCAGCCACAGCAAATGAGTTACCGGATTACATTATCTGCACAGATGCAATAAGAGTATAATAGCCATACACAACAACATTCTCACAAACAACCCCAAGTACACCCGTCGTAACGGCTTACCTCTAAGGTTTCACACCACTAAATAACGTCTGGCCCTACCCCCTTTGAGGCAATAGTCCAAAACCGGCCCGTTTCTATGCCGAAACGGGAGATCTATTGTAAATTACAGTTTTAAATTAGCGTATTTACTACATGTTATGGCGAAATTAATATAGTATGTATTTTGACAGGCACATCAGCGTTCTTCAGGTCCAAAATAATTGATTCAATGATGATTTTTTAATATTTTAACAGAGACATTTGTGTTCAGGTCATTTCCGGTATCTGACGCCATCATCTAAATCAACATTTGCGTGTGACCAGGAAAACTCAACTCGTACTTTTTGTAAAGGCTCTAGCTCAAAAAAATGCCGGTCACCCCCCATATATGAGTTGTTGAGTTAGTAGTCATGGCTTTCATCTTCAAGTTGAAACCAAATTTCAAGATACCAGTTTCTTATAACGTCGAGAAATATCCATTTTAAACTTGTGCATTTCACGTGTAAACCTATGGGAGATGTATTTGGGTGGTGTGCAACCCTAATGGTCACGTCACATCACGTGATGTGAATAGGCTTACCTATAATAGTCACGTCACGTCACGTCACGTGATGAGGATAAGTGTTTGGGGATGTTATGAATTAATTTGGTGCGAGGAGTGGGTGTGGTGTGGGTATTGGTTGATGTATTTAGAGCATAGAAGGGCTTCATAGGCAATTTTCGCGATTTCGGGCATTAACACGATTTCATGATATGACCCGATACAACAGATACTGTATTTCGTGAGATGTTACGAATTCCTGTGATGACCGGATTTCTGATAGAATATGAATGGGCGAAGTTTTGAATTGGGTGCTGCTCTCCATTGAAACATGCGTTTAGTCTTGTCTTGTGAATCACTTTCATGTCACTTTGATTTGCCTCCATAAAGGGAGCACACCACTAAATAACCTCGACATTAGGTGATGTTTTGCATTCCAGTCCGTCTAGAGCCTCGGGCGCCTAGAGTGCAGAGGTGGAGGTGATTTAGGACGCACACCACTAAATAAGTGCCCCCTTTAAGGGCGCACACCACTAAAGAGCCTCGCCAATGAGTTATATTTTGAATTTCGACCTGTCTAGAGAATCGGGGTGTCTAGATCCCAGAAATGGGGTAGAGCTTCCGCATTGGGGAGGGGATGCCCCCATACCCCCTTGGTGCCGCCACTGGTCCCGAGGGAACACCAATTGCATGACAGTTTAATGTTTTTATAAAAATGACAGAATAGTACCTCAACACTACAAATTTGTTCAGAAATATTCCGAAACAAATATACACTGATGATAGGCCATCGGAATGATATATTGGTCAGAACCGAGTGTGGGGGCGCGAGTGTCGGCTGAAATTCGTGATGGCACTGTACTAGGGATTCGTGATGGCACTGTACTAGGGATTCTATTACATTTGGGATAGGAAAGTCCTATACTGGTCGCGTTTGCATAAAGATTGGGAATCAAACAGTTATGTACGTAGCTAACAGGTCGCGTTTGCATCAATTTAAAAGGCAACAGCGCCATTTTATGATGCTCACTGGAGTCAAAAGAATTTATAGACTTGCAGCAAGTCCGTAGGACAGAGACAATGACGGTATATGGTGTAAAGTGAGAGAATGATTTCAAATACCTAAAATAAATAATGAAACTTGAGGTATCATTTCAAGTTATAAAAACATGATCACTCTTATGATGACAATAATTTGATTAATTAATAATGCAAAATGAGTAACATGTAGGTGTGCATCCAATTCAAACATCATACAATGGCGTGCTTATTTAGTGGTGTACGCTCTTAATGGAACACTTATTTAGTGGTGTGCACCCTAAATCACCTCCCCTTTTGGTCTCTAGACATCCCTAGCTCCAGACAGGCTTGAATTCAACCATCACCCAATGTCGAGGTTATTTAGTGGTGGCGCCCTTAATCCCTTCTAGGCTCTAACCACATCACCCTATACTCACACCACACCCACCCCTTGTACCCAATTCAAAACTTCACCCAAAGTTCCAAAAATCACCCAAACACTTATTTAGTGTTGTGTGCCCCAATTAGTACGGCTCCAATTCATATAACATCGCACGAAAGACAATTGTATAGGGATCGTGAAATCGTGTGATAACCAGTAATCGCGAAGATTGCATATAGAGCTCCATGGAACTGTACTATTAATCCCCTTATAGGCTCTAAATACATCACCCATACCCAAACCATACCCCCTCTCGCACCAAATTCATTCGTAACGTGATGTGACCATTAGAGGCAGGCCGTCGTAACAGTGGCTTTTTAAAACCAAACTAGATAAATGAATTAACTGACTTTATAGTATTAATATAATATATACGTTATTATAATTATGAACACACTATTTGAGTCCTGTAAAAACTTAAGCAAGTACTTATTACAAAATTGTCGGTGATTATTCTTGACGACGAACTTGAATTCAATTAAGAGTTTAAGTGGAAAATGTTTTTAAGCATTCCCATCAATAACTCTTTTTTTACAACCAACACACAAAAACAAATTTACTAAATATTGCACCACATGCAAGATACACGTGAGTTTCTCGTTCCCTCTCTTTTTATACTCTTTTTATACTTTAATTATATTGTAATGCGCGCGTTGTTATAACCATATATGTACAACTTATATTATTTACATGTTTTATCTGTTTTGTTTTCTGTAGTATCCTGAAGAAGACAATAAAGTCGAAAGCTTGAATATATTTGTACTGCCTACTTGCTTCGTCCGAGTCATATCTATATCTCACTCTATAACTATTAACTTCGACATGACATGTTCTAAGCGTATGGAGATCAACACATTTCTCACAGTATATATATATATATTTTTTTCCCCTCAAATAATAAAAAAATATTCAGGGTCGGCGATGTATTTAGGGTCGGTCGGGTTACGCCAATTAAACTTCTTTTTTAGGCCTAAGTATAAGTAGGCATAGCACAATGCGCTCACACAGAGTCTGCCACTGGGAGCGTTACACCAGTGAACAACAACATATGAAGAGCTGTGTTGCAAACGGGCCTACATCTACTTCTACCTGTTACTCATTTTTCATTATTGAATGAATGGCTATTCATTATGTGGAATGTGGCTTGTATTGTTGGTGCCTCAATTGGATGCACTAATCCAAGTCCTGAAGACAGCCATACAATAATTTCATTAATTAATAATGCAAAATGAATAACATGTAGGAGTGGTATGTAGCCCTTATGCAAAAAATCTCTTCATATAATTTATGCAGCTCCACTTTGAAAAACATCCCTATATAAAATTGATTATTGTGAACTCCCTATAGGGCAGTGAGCTTGCCATATATGATATGCATGACATTACACTATATAGCCTTGATTCAGGAATAAATACTTATCATCAGGTTTTTTACTTAGGACTGTTTTTTACCAATTTTCGAAATTTGCTCTAAACTTGTATATATTGGGCTGATTTAAATTACCTAAACTGCGATATTATACTAAACGCTTCAATCCATATAGTGATATGCTCAGATTTGGCATCCTTTGAGTGCATAAGACTGAGAATTTAAATATGGGTATTTAAGAAATGCCAAAGCTTGTAATTTCTAAATGCAGCAATATTTGTCGTTCAAATTGGGTATACATGTTAAATATATATGACATGTATTAACGATCACTCTTATGATGGGAAAAAAATTGTCGGACATTGCTCATTTGCATATTAATGATTTGAATAGATAATTAGCTAATTTGCATATTTAATGAGATTATGAAACTAAATTATAGTTAAAAAGATTGGGTATCATACAGTTAGCCAGTATACCAAGTGTGATTGCAATACACCATTCACATCTGGATTTATATACGGTATAGCATTTACGCATTTTAATTCGCTGGACTTCTTTTTCATTAGGTTATTTTAGCTTAATGCAATATAGTTTTACCATATTTTTTAATTTAACATGGTATATAGATATTCAATTGTTAAGAAATATGTGTAATGGTGTTTTGAATTTTACATTATTAACAAATTGAGCGCTCTAAATCCTGAACAATTCTATTTTGGGGCATTGTTACTGTTTTGGCAGGTTTTCGACCATTTTGGGAGTATTTCAAAACACCGTAACACAATAACGCATTGACCGATTGTCGTAATTCTTTTTGGAAAATAAATCTTTCATTGCAATCCCTCATTTGACACCAATATTGTACCAATATAACTACGCGATTTAGGCTCGATAGTTACTTTTCTAACATATTATAATGGAAGAAAACATCCCCTGACTGGAAAGAGGGTAAACTGAACCATTGATCATAATCAGGAGACAGCAATGAGTCATTATAAATAGTGCCCCGTCGAATAGGCCGGGGAATCGTATCACATGTGTAGTAAGTGTTACTGCCACTGCCACACCACGCCAAGCACGCTCCTAAAACATAGGCTTTTTTCGTCACCATATACATGTATACTATATATGATTGGACAATGACAAATTAGGGAACAATGAAAGTGCCACAAAAAGCACCCATGTTTACATGTTTGTTCTGTGTACAGGAAATGATCAAAACGTCCCCGAATCTGGCTATGGTCACGCGTTATGAACTCGCCTCCAAAAAAAAGGGGGGGGGGGGTGCTGTTACACTTGTTAGTTTCATGCTGTAATATTCCTTAAATATATTTAAAATCTCAACAAATTTTGTATCATTTTAAAGCCCTAATAACAAGCTATCTGCCTGCAAAATGGTATTGGTATAGCTAATACAGAATGGGAGATCATGCAGCTGTTTGACGTGTGGGGACCAGGGTGGTGCCGGAAGGGGTGCCGCCTGTACAAACTCAATGGGAATAATCCCTTGCTTTGTTCTTTTTACAATAACTAGTCATCCCCTAATGTTACAAACACCATTCTGGTCTCATTTTAAAGTATATTCAGTAGTATTTTAGTAAGTGGTTCAACAGAATTGTTAAATATTTGTAACAACTAATCCATTATGGACACGACCATGATTATCAGCTTTCTTCCTATTCGTAAAATAATGATAGGGGTAGGTATAAAAAAATATGGATCTCTAATTAAAAATAAAACAAATCTGATATATTTCCGAACATTTGGAATCATACCATTTTAGTATTTGGTCGAACTATAATTTCAATGGCATATTTGGTTTCCTCATGCAATTTCCCTTCAGAAAATGTATACTTTTACTACCTCATGGGGGTATACAAGCAAATATAAATGTGTAAAGTTCAAATCATGTCGCGAAAGCAAAAATGTATACTTTTACTACCTCATGGGGGTATACAATCAAATATAAATGTGTAAAGTTCAAATCATGTCGCGAAAGCCAAAATCTGTGTGTAACACGAAAATAGGCGAGCTTTTAACACATGACCCTATATGTAGCAATAGCTTTATACTTTCTCGTTGGCGTCTGGAGCAGAGCTGTCCTCGTAAAGTGTTGTTTCCAGGTCTTCCATGGAAAGGTATCCCTAAGTAAAAAATGATAAAGGTGATGACAGTTATTTCAATGTAAAATCGTAATGTGATGTTAATGGAACGAAGGTAACGTATATATATCAAGAATAAATGATAACAAGTTCTGGTCCATCATGTACGTGAACGATGTTTAGAACTTTTAAATTGATTGCCTACCGTATTTACATTTACCGTATCTCTTCATGCAGAAGCGTCGTGAATAAACATTATGTTGTTGTTGTTGTTGTTGTTGTTGTTGTTGTTGAATGTTTGCTTTTGTTTTTCGATATCTTTATGATCGTTATATTCAATGCAAAACTGAATGTAAAACTGTTTGTCTACAAAAATAGCCCGTGTAATTAAACATAATAAATGTGTGAGAGGGCCTGACTTTTCGATCCTAGCAGAATCTTTACCGAAAGCAAAATGACAGAACAACACACAAACTATAATATGTTGCAGAGGAATAATGGACAGGGAGTGACAAGAGCTAACCAGAGCTAACAAGACACAGAGGGGCAATGTGACATGACAGATGGAGGAAAGGTGATCATGATAGACAACTGAATAAGTGGATAATGTAACAAAGGATGACATAGACAAAGGATATTGGAATATCTATAAGGTAAACAGGATTTAAAAGAGAGCAATGGTTAGTAAAATCAGTAATGTAATTAGTGAAAAATGAATTAAACACAAATGTGAAATTGTGAAAACCCACATCACACACTGCGTTACCTAGTTATTTGTTTTAGTAAAGCCTTTTTATTCATTTTATTCATCTTTTGGTTTACTTCAATTCTTTCTTCACTTACCATTTGACCAATAATTATGTCATCTAAAAGTTGAATGAGCTGCACAAATGATGGGCGATTCTTTGGTTCCTTTTCCCAGCACATTGACATTATGGCATACCTATACACATATTAATGATAGAGGGTGAATGATGATTAATTGGTAAATCAACGTGTTTATTTTATGCACTTATTTGCAGATTAGATCTTGCTAAGTTGTAAAAGTAAATAGTATTAAAATAGAAGGCTGAAAGCAAAGTGAGAGTTTATTATTTATAACAAGTTTGTGTTAAGGTTAAAGTGCTGAAAGCGTCATGTTTTATTTATCTCAATATGTATGCAATATCACAATTAAGATGAAAGCCGATGAAATGTCGAACAATGATAACCTTTGTTTAATCAGTAAAATATGGCGTGATAATTAAAAACAGTCTATAAATATTAATAGCAACTTTCTTACAACTGTTGACTGCAATGTTTAGGCTGAGGCATTCTGTTCCCTGCTTTCAATAGTTGACGGATCTCTACACCATTCATCCGTGGATAAGGTCTTCCACCTAATGGATTTTCATTTTGTAATAAGAAATTAATAAAGAATAACACAGATAAATGAATAAATAGACGACAAAATAATAATGATAGTATACCAAATATATTTATGATCACTGTACTTGCTGGCTACAAAGGTTTAAGATGGATCTGGCTCCTCACAACGCCGCTAATTCTATACATAAGATGAACATCAGAAAAAAACACCGGGTATTTTATAAAATATGAGTCAGTGAGCGCTACGTACTACATTTAGTCAGTACGACAATATTATGTAGCTATAGGCCTATGTACAGATTGACAGATGTATGAGGAAAATTATTTGGACGACGACCATATGTCACTTCTCATCGCCCAAGCTACACATTTGGTCCTAATAGCGGTCGCTATACCCACCCGTGAGTAGATGGACATGGTGAATTCCTAATCCTAACTATTAGTGCTTGCGGAGTTTCTTGTTTTGTTGGGAAATCGATCTTTGAAGATGGAACACCAAATCGCTAATGAGGAGGAAGGCACGTTGATTCAATAATTAGGTATAGTAAATATTGCAAGGGTTCACGTTTTTCGGTAATTGATAATGCAGGACGCGCATGCGCCCATATTATAGAAAAGCCTTTTAATGTCGTGATGCGGGGTTGAACTCTCAAAGGCTCAACATTTGCTTTACCTAAAGTGACAATCTCCCACAGTAATACACCGAAAGACCATACGTCGCTTTCGATAGTGTGTACATCACCGATCACAGACTCGTAGGCCATCCAGCGTAATGGAAGACGACACTGTCAAATTAAAAAGTCCGCAATAATAACATTTTTAGTGCGAAACAATGTGAACAAGTTTAGTTATGAATTTCGTCTTTAACGGAATAAAATTCTGAGATTAAGCAAACGAGCATTTCATGCAATGCGAAGTTTTAATAAACTAGTTGTGGGCAATGGGTATTGATATGGATTACGCAGTACAGATTACATAATGTATGTTTATTGGAACATTTTATTGGAACAGTTTCACCGAAAGGGCATTATAATATCCGTGTTGTCAAATTATTTTTAATTGCAAATATAAATATACTTGGCATCTTACTTTGTCTGGTTCTTTGGAATACAGTTATATTATTTTCACTTGACATTAACATATTGAATGTATCATCTCTGCAAGCTTTCCTTATCAGAAACACTATTTCGTACTTATAAAAATGGTAAGAGATAACGTGTTTTACCAAATGCTACTAAATCACACATACCTCACTTAGGCGTTGATAAATGTCAACGTTCATGACATCACGAGTCAAACCAAAGTCGGATACCTTACAAACGAGATGTTCGTTCAGAAGAACATTACGTGCTGCGAGATCTCGATGGATGCACTAAAAGAAACAAATAAACAATTATGGTGAATATCTTTGCAAAGTGTGTACTTGTTTTTTTTTATCCTGCTGCCCAAAGCCTGAACATACCTGGTAAATGGAACGTTTGGCTGGAAAGCTACGAAGATGACAAATGTGGAGTGTTTAAGACCTGTTATACTGCTATTATTAACTATATTATGTATACTGTTGCTGTAATAAATTGAGGTAATGCTGCCGGGAACCGTGTAATTTGGTACCACGAACGGTTCTCGTGCCTTAATTTCGATCGCTAATGCGCGCTCAAATCGCGCTTTGCGCTCATCGGTAGCTGCTACCGTCGATGCACTGTGGTTCATGGTCGAGAACAAATGAACCGACGACTCATTGACTAAAAAGACTACATCAAATGGTTCTTTCTACCATGTGTTTTACACGATATAACAAACTTCTGTATCAAAGTTTTGCAAGGGTAAGGGAGCAGAGATAAGTGTGCCCAGAATGAGTAGAGGAATAAAACAGTCCGACCATTACAATATCTGAGCCTAAGTGTTGTTTCAACAAATAGGATGTGTTTGTAGGCTGATTATTTTTACATATCACAAATACCATGAAATCAATACAGTGTCATGAAAATAACTGTAATTGACAATAATTTGATGATAGTCATTTCTTACTTTTTGCTCTGCAAGGAATGCCATACCATTGGCCACATCACGAGCAAATGTTAGAAGCTGTGGTGGCGTGAACGATGTACATCCAACTGCCAGATTACCATAAGCGCTGTCATTGTTTGACATTATCTCTCGTTTGCTGACTCGACTCTTGCGTAATAATGTCTTGAGGTCTCCTTTCGACATGTACTCCAGTATTAAATACATCGGATCTATGTTGAATATTACATTTGAAAATTGAATAATCGTGACCTTGACACAATAATAATGTTAATGGGCAGTATATGCTAAATTAGTATACTAATTCTATGAAGGACAATACATATGGAATGAATTCAAGCTATTCAATGTCGTTATTAACATACTTTATCCTATCATGCCTATAGCCAGGGGCGGAAATTTCTTGTTAGGTGTGGGCATGAAATTGAGCTGGTACCATCTATGCGGTGCGCAGCACCGCACTCCGAGCTGTGCTCGGACAGAGGGTGTCTGGGGGGGATGTGCCCCCCCTGAGAAGTAGAAAAAAGTTCAATTTTCAAACTCATTTGGTGCGATCTGGTGTATACTTTTGACCAATTTTGTATTGAAAAGCCATCGCTTCATTTTCAATAAATATTTTGTTTTTTATCAATGCACGAAAGAAGTTGAGCATTTTTTTATACTGATATATTCTTGATTTGAGTATAGATGGTTTTAAAGCTCCAACAGGGGGGAGTCTGAGGGGGGATGTTCCCCCCTCAGAAGTAGAATTTGTTTTAAATTTTTAAACTCATTTGGTGTGATCTGGTGTATACTTTTGACCAATATTGTATTGAAAAACCATCGCTTCATTTTCAATAAATATTTTGTTTTTTATCAATGCACGAAAGAAGTTGAGTATTTTTTTATACTGATATATTCTTGATTTTAGTATACTTGTTTAAAAGCTCCAACAGGGGGAGTCTGAGGGTGGATGTGCCCCCCTCAGAAGCAGAAAAATGTTCAATTTTTAAACTCATTTGGTGTGATCTGGTGTATACTTTTGACCAATATTTTTTTCTCATTTATAGTTTTTTATTATCATTTCTCTCGCTGAAAAGATCACATACATCATAAAAACAAGGTGAGAGGTGATAAATTTGTATGTCAACGAAAAAACTATTTATAATGCAGACCAGTGAAAAATAAAGCTTTCAATATTCGGTGGCATAAATGGACAACACTTTTTGAGAAATAAGATAATATAATTGTCAAAGTTATAGCATGTATGTTTAAAGAAAGAGGAACAATACACTGTCTCTGTATACATTTACCTGTTCATATACAAAATACGTTCAATCTAAATAACATTTTGTTCATACACGAATGTACCCCTTGGTAAATATAATTTGTACCACCACATGTATATTTGAATTGTTTTTATGATGTATGTGATCTTTTGACCAATATTGTATTGAAAAGCCATCGCTTCATTTTCAATAAATATGTTGTTTTTTATCAATGCACGAAAGAAGTTGAGCATTTTTTTATACTGATATATTCTTGATTTTAGTATAGATGGTTTAAAAGCTCGAACAGGGGGATTCTGAGGGGGGATGTGCCCCCCGCTCAGAATTTGATTTATTTTAATTTTCGAACCCATTTGGTGCGATTTGGTGTGTACTTTTGACCAATATTTTATTGAAAAGCAATCACTTTATTTCTGATCAATATTGGCTTTTTAAATAGGCAGACAGGCCTATGCCAGAAAGAAGTTAATTTGTTACCTCCAAAAGATGGATTCTAGTCAACGTTCTAGTACGTACGTGTATGTATCCTGACCAACGTACAATAAACTCCAAACGTTCTTATGTCCCTCACATGCCTCCCTGTCCGCCTTTCTTTCTCTTTTTCCTTTTTTTCCTTTTTTTCTACTTTTTTCCCTTTTTTCTTTCTTTTTTTCCTTTTCCCCTTTTTTGTTGGTAGATGTGAAAAATCAGGGGGGGGGGGGGTGATTACATTGACCACCCCCCCCCCCCCCCCCCCAGGTCAAAAAGTGGGGGGGGGGGGGTGGGGGGATATATCCCCCCACCCCCGGATTTCCGCCCTTGCCTATAGCTGTTTATGACTATCAGTAGTTAACATCCATGGTGTTACATCAAAGAAGATTTTAAAGACACCACCACAATGCATTGCGTTTTTGCAAAATGCCCTACTGATCTCCAATTTGTCTCGGTTTCCATAGAAAAGCTTAGAAATATGCACATAAATCATGGCTTCATAGTTGGAGCTCTTACGTTCTAGTTTTACTTTTTCTTATTTATAAATGCATCGTGTGAAAAAGTTGGCTTGCGTTCCCACAATTTATTGTGGGAATACCTTAACATTTTCTTTGGTGTTTGGTGTTTGTTGTTTGGTGTTTACAGTTTCTCTCAGTTCCTCGGACACATTCTTCATATGGCGACCGGGCTTTCTATGCTTGTGCACCTAAACTGTGGAACTCACTTCCTTCAGATCTTCGATTCTGTGATTCACTTGATGGTTTCAAAAAGACTTTAAAAACTCATCTGTTTAAGATTGCTTATGATTTGACTGATTGACTGATGTAATTGTTTTTTTATATTTTAACTGTTTGTTTTTATTTGTTTTAATGTTTGCGCCTCGGAATAGGTTGTCTAGATAGATGGCGCATTATAAATGCATTATTATTATTATTAAAGACTTAAACAACAATTTGTATTCTCCCCTTTGCACGGTCCGCCATTTGTGAGGAAATCCTCGAACTGGTATTGAACTAGTCCATGACATTATGTAACTATATAACAGCATTTAAAATTTACGTTGCTGTTAAGTATTTACATTATTCAAGTTCCCTATTGAATAGCCTATGCGATCCTCTATAATGTTGGTAGGATGTGATGCGTAAATATAATGGCCTTGTCACACCTAAGGCGATCGGGGGGAGCGATTGCACTGCGCTGAAAATATAATATGAACAAAATGAATAACAAGCAGTTAAAAGCGCGGATAACTCACCGAAATTGACAATGTTTAAATCAAGCTCACTAAAACTTTTTCACGTTCTTCTGCAATCAGAACCCGATGTCTTACATAAACCGTGGGTGAAAAAAACATACCCTTTTCCATACATGCACCCAGAAGCTGGACAATATGTGGGTTTCCCTGCTGATGTTCCAATGTTAATAGTTTCATTACTTCAAACTCCTTTCTTAGCTGGTTCTTTGCTTCAACTCCAGTAGATTCTCAATAAAAACAATAGAAACATTGTAATAATACCAAAGACGCTATATAAGGGCAATGCAACTACATACATTAACTACCAATTACAAACATATAGGAGTGTATTCATTTGTATTATATTTCTTTTTTGGTTAATTGATGTCTTGCTATGTTAACTTTATTAAAATTACTAATAATTGATAAATTGGTAATGCGTAATGATTGGTAATGCGAATTGATTATAATAAATAAGTAATTAATAGTTAATTATCAATTCATTATTTATTTTTCATAAACATTAATTAATTAATTAATTCGTTTTATTTATCAGTATATTTATTTAGAAGTATATTAATTTAATTATCTGAAAAGAACACATTATTGTTCACGGCTTTTGATACGTCTGTCAATTGTGTGTGTGAGAATTCATGGTGTAACGATATATTATTATGTATTATTCTTACCATTGAGTGTTTTGACTGCAACCGTTGTTGTTTCACTTCCTCCTAACAACCCAACTGCTTTAGCCAGCAATACCTTGCCAAACTCGCCGCGTCCAAGTTCTCTCAAAACTTGCAAATTTCGACGCGGAAAGGCAAATCGTACGCTGGTAATATTGGCATAACACTCACTATTTACTGAATATGGATGAAATAATAGAAATTATCTATTCATCTTGTTAGCTGTGCCCGTACTTGTTCTTTTAAAAAACAAGTATGAACAAGTATAATAATTAATATAACGATATTACTCCATACTTCATTTTAACCTCAAAAAGCAGTTTTTTCTCCAAATAAATGTGTTACAACTCAACTTGTTTAAAAGTTATTGCTTATGTGACAAAAACCACATTTCAAACGTGTTTTCTTCCAGATAAACTCACAAGTAATATACATTATTTAATGATATGTTTTACTATTTACAGTTTAACATTACTATCATACTATAATTTTTGTCGGTCCCTATTTTTCGTTGGGTACGTGTATATTATTTCTTGGTTGGTTTTTATTAAATACATACACTCCAGAGCAGAGTTTGTGGCGAATCCTGGTGTATCATTATTGATACGTCTGTCTGTCATTTCCACTTCATTGATTCCGTGCTCTTGATGATGAACGCTACGGGATTTAAAAGGTTATTATTAAAACAAATTTTAAAAATCGACAGGGGTTCGTTAGAGTTCAGAGCAACAAATGGCAGACATTATACGACTTGACATGATACGATTTGAAAAGGACCTGTTGTAACTTTCAGTCCTTTTATAAGACAAGATTAAAGTCAATCATCTTATTCATGTCAAAGGTCAAGAAGGAGTCACTAGAGAGAAATGTTAATTTTCATACTGTCAAAGTATTATAGACATGCTGGACTTAAGTTGCAACTTGTTCCCTTCTGGTCAAAAGGTCATTTTTGGTTATGCAAGGTTTTAAAATGAACAAAGGTACCTATATAAATTATGTTTATTTCATGGTCATAAGCAAATACATAAGCATGTCCCGGTTGAAAGGTGTGTAATCTGTGATCATAATTCTCTTGAGCTTATTTCGTCTTTCCAAATGCTCAAAATATGCACACAAAACTTCTTCCAATTTGTTGAAACATTTGGAACCTTTAAGTTACTGACCCTTAACATATATTATATTTAAATGAAGTTCGTTGTCAGCATGTGCGAGCTCGTCAAAACAATTTAAAAGTTGGCACCCAACATGACATTTGAATTGACGAACTACTATTTTAGAGATTATACCAGCGCTTTAATTCTAACATAAAGTTGGGCTTGCAATAGAACCACATCGTAGGTTCACAGGAGATAAGAAAATAAATACCCAATCTTTTGTTGCTCAAGATAAATAAGCGAGAGGTATGACAACAGACTTTGTAGAGTTTGTACTTACTGAGCTCTATCAGTTTTCTTTTTATGTCCTGTGGAAAGATTAACAGAATTCACGTTGTGTTATTAATAATAAACTACTTTATATAATTGGATATCATTGCGTCATGACTTACTTGACTTAGGACGGATGATTTTCCCGAACCACAATGCCTCTCCAGATCTTCCTTTCCAACATAGCTGTCTTGATATCTTCCACCTGCAGTCCTGTATCACGTTTTAGTATGTCAATGTAGGTCAGGGCTGGTCTACCACGCTTTCTTACTCTGTGCTTTGGAATCCAATGTATGAGTTTGTGTACAAGCTCCTTGGACCCCCTGAAGCAGTGTCCAGCAGATCTTGCTCTGCGTTCTCTGATCTTGTCCGAGACTTTTGGCATGTCCCCACACAGGTCCTTATTTGTCACAGCTTGACTCCAGTTGTTGAACACAGATGTTGAACACAGATCTTAGTATCCTAGTGTAGCATCCATCCAGTTGTTTACCAAGCTTTGGGGTTACTGTCCATGCCTCACATCCATAAAGGAAGACTTATTCTACTGTAGCTATGAACAGTCTTTCTTTGAGCTTTCTGGATAGTGATTTAGCATTCCATACCTGACTAAGTTTTCCACAAGCTCTCCATGCAGCTGCTTTGCGTGTTTTAATGTCCTTTTCAGTGTTGTTCATCCAGGCTCCAAGGTATTTGAAGTCCTCCACTTTATCAAGGCGCATGCCTTCGCTTGTGGTGATTACAGGTACTTGCGTCATAGGCACATGCTTTATTAAACAATACAATGTTTTAATGATATAATCAATGGATACACTTTCTGCAAGGCAATACAAATCAACTGACCTGTCCAGTTATCCCGAAGGTAACTCTTCCTCAAGTAAATTACAAGAACGACAGCTATAACGATAGCTACAGTACTCCCAATGACACCTCCAATAATTCCTCCAACGTCTGTGTCTTTCCGGGGATCAATTTGTTCGCTTTCTGTCAATACATATTAGATTTGTCGGTAAATATAGAGTGACACTTATTTTGTACTCATTCTGTACTCAATCTTAACTATGACCTTAACATTTTACAAGTTTGCACTGTAAGTGGACTCAAATAAGGGACTGAAATATGAATTATTATCTCATCTCATGGCTGCTGAATGTCTGAGACTAGTCCTGAGTTGTCGATTTAGCCAGCCCATCATATATAACATCATGAACATAATTATAGTGATTTATACATAATTATAGTGATTTATACATAATTATAGTGATTTATGTGGAAATTGAATTCTTTAATTAAAAAAATACTATTTTTCGCAAATACACTGACTACAATGGGCTATTCCAGAAAAAAATGCACCCGTATATAGAGAAAATTGGAATTCCAGATTTTTTCGCAGCGGCTTTTGCCTTGAATTCCAGACTTTTTTGCTCATACAGTCTCAAAATAACAATAAAAAACAACAGAATTCCACCCTTTTCCCGAAAATTTGCTTTGGAATTTCAGATTTGTTCTTCTAAACAAAAATGTTCCTCTATAAGGGTTGCATGTTTTCTTTCTTTCTGGAATAGCCCAATCTCTGTGACTTATTGTAGGTTAAGGAAGCGATAAGTTAGAATACCCGTCCACTGGTCATATCCATTAAATGCCCGACTCAATTGCATGCTCAATGCTAGTACTACTGCAATTCAGCCCATCATAGTAGTAGCCATCGTCTTGAACTTGGATAGAAAATGATCAGTCCTGTAGTAAGGTAGTCATATTAGGCGGGATATTGGGCCGTATTCTCGTACTAAACACGTTTTTAGCTTAAACACATATTTGTCTAAATTAAACGCGAGTTTATCTTTTAAACGACGTGTTTAACCATGGAATCTATTATTTCTATGGTTTAACAAAACCCAATTACTCGTCCCCAGAGTGGTCGTACGGTCACTGTATACAGGTATTCAATATATTGTGGCACAAAATGGGTTACAGTGTAATGCCTTGAATAGATATCGACTGAATTCGTCAAATGATCGTGTATATTTAAGACTACATATCTACACGTCAGCTTACACCGGGCACGGTTGAGTAATCATTCAAGGCGTTCCATTGGTGCTCGAGTTTAGCCAACGCGAGTTAAACTACCACTACAGAGTGGTAGAGTGGTAGTTTGCCTTTAAGTTAAACAAATTTAGAATTGCCTTTAGTTAACATGGTTAAACGATGTGTTCCAAGTCAAAGTTAAACGCGTTTAAATACGTATGTACGAGAATACAATTATTTCGTTTTGTTTCTTTTTTAAAAGATGTATGAATTAAGAAATAATATCTGTGATGGATAAGGAGTTTCTTACTTGTCGTTCCTTGGACAATTGGACCAGTCTCATTTCTTCCGTGTATATTTTCGCTGAAAACTCTCAAGTCATAAGTTGATCTTGGTAATAGGTTATTAGCTTCATACTGGTTTTCTCCATCTGGTACTTTATTCCCATCGCTCCACTCCCCAGATGTATTGCTTGTGTACAGGCGGTAAGCTACAACAAAACTCTGTTCTAGATATTTCCCACCTGGATATCCAGGAATCCAACTAACATTGATGGAGTTTACATTAGCTGAAACAATCTTCAGATCATAGACAGGGCCCGGTACAGCTTTACGTAAAAACAAAAATGGAATCATGTTTTTTGTGTCAATAGTGTACATACAATGGTTGCTGTTTAGTACTGTTTAAATAACTACCAAGTGCTCATGTATCGTGTCATTATTTAAAACAGCCGGACGCGAGGCGGTCTCGAGCTTTCGAAAATATTCAACGCCTTTTTGAGAACACATAGAGGGTTAACAACCAGAAAGTCTTAACTCAGAAAAGGACATTCTGAGACAAATGAATTTCAATGTATTGAATTTCATTGAGTTGTATGTAAAAGTTAACTGTGCTTTTAACTCAAATGGGGATATTTATGAGTTTCAGGTAATGGAGCACATCAAAACTCGACCGCCCGGCAACTGCCGGTTCCGTGGGGTTCCGTGCGGTTGCAGCCGGTTTCTATTGTTCTAAACAATGATATGCGGTCCAACCGCGCGGAACCGGCGGTTCCGCGCGGTCGAGTTTTGATTTGCTCCCTAAATCTCTTTAGACGACAATGATTTTTTTGGTACCAATATCTCAAAATGACCAACAAGTGAGTTACGTCTATCTGGTTGTCAACCCTCGACATGTTTTATCATTGGCTTCTACATGGTTTTGTGACTGTGTGTGTGATTGGTCTTCAGAATGATGGTTAGACGTTTGAATGTGGATGCGTTAAAACGTGTGTGTGTGTCATTCGTCGGCCTTAGCCAACACTCTCCTCTGAATCATTTGATGTATTTCTTGGTCTTTCGATTTTGCGATAGAGGAAACTGTATATAGATTTTGTATGTACATGTCATGTACATCGGGAATATCGTCCGTCCAAACATGAGACTGTACTGTGATAATAACTATGCGTTTATGACGCCTTATTTTGCAGAAGACTATCCCCGAATGGTGTTCACTTTTTGTCGGTGTTCTCATGGTGTCCCATTTATTATTTAGATAAATTCACCAAGACTGCTTAAGATTGCTTTTAAGTAATGCCTTGTTTTAAGTGAGCATTTTTATCGGTTGATGTATTAGCAAGCATCTGTGTCAGAATATGTAGTATTCCTAAGTATCAGCTCAGTAATACTAATTGGGTGCAATAATTGTGTAAATCGATTATGCACTCTGGTGCTGCATGCTGTCGTCATTTATATTTCTCCAAATGTTACAAACCTGCCACGAAATGCCATCTTGAGCTAAAATGTGTTATTTTATTATAATGTTCTTAAAATCACTGAAATCATTAAGCATCACACCCCTCACATGTTTATCAGCCAATGACAAATCAGAGGTGTATTTATTCCGTAGTTGTCAGGTTCCTGAAAATGCAAACCTTGGCAAAAAGTCAATCAGCAATGTGGAAATACTGAAACAATAACTAATTCCAGCTAATTGAAATATGCGTAACAAAATATTTCAAGTTCTGTAAGTAGTAAATTTATGGTATTTGGTATGATGGCTACTAGTGCTAAAGATGTATCTTTTAAACTCACAATTTCTATATATCATTAAATATGCAAATTGGTTGGTTGGTTCGGTCCTGTCATGACTGACAGCTCGTGACCTTACAGATACTACGCCAAAAATAACGATTTTCAGCAAAGGAGTAACAATCACGGAGAGGGTGTCCAGTAATCAATTTTATTTGGTCAATCCACCGGGAACGAGGCCTGCCTCTCTTGCGCTTCCCTTCAATCATGCCTTGCATGATCATCTTCTCTATAGGTTGTTACCCCTGCGACGTGAGATATGGCCGATTGGATGTTGATGGCATGAGGAAGTCGTTTAGATTATTCGAATCTCAAATATGCACATTATGTACCTTACGCCATCATTTTGACATGCTTATATTCGTAAATATATTTATAATATAAGTCATTATGAATAACAAAAGTATATTGAACTATAATAACCATTGATTTGTATCAAATACGCAAATATCCAAATATGTGTATGCTACACTCATTGTCCAGATATACCAATAGACTATTCCTTTGAATGTGTAGAGCAATATCTACTTTTCCCCCCAAATAAAGTATTTTGCCCTAAATGCGTAGATTTCATTCAATCAATCCTATATCAAGGTAGGCAATACATTTAGAATAGTACATGAATGGGGGATATAACGGAATGTCAGGGCTACCACTCATGATTAGGGCATGTCTATACGTGGAATAACAGTGGAACAGTTACGTGGAATGAAGTACTATAGGAAAATTAAGTTCTACAGAGGTGTTCTATCTATTGCTCAATGGGAATACATACTTTTATTTAAACTATTTCTAGGAGTGTTAATAAATAATATTAACACTTCACTACAATATCAAAAACATAACTTAATTATATCAAATGTAGATAGCACATTGTATATGCGTGTATATGGCAGGTTTGTTCAACATGACACTATGTCTACGATATGTGCAAACGTAGCAATACGATGTATTTTGTTAAAAATAACAATCGTGTATCCTGAATATATTAATAAATACAAAATACGTAGATAAATATAGTTTGTGACAATAAATGAGTCGTACTTACTCGTTCTCCACAGCTGAATTGTAAAGCTGTCCGGAGTTCCAATATCATTATCTACTTCACATGTATACAGTCCATAGTCACTGGTTGAAACAGTAGATGCAATATGTAGCTGACTTCGTATGACAGTACCACCTACACCGTCCTCTTTCTGAATTACATCAATGATGTGCACTCTGTCGGTACTATTTGTTAAAATGGTTCCACTTGGATGGTACCACTTGAAAACTGGATTTGGTAGGCCATCAGCGATGCAATCCAACATGACGTCTGATCCTACATAAACCTCTCTGTAGATATCGTGTTTATTCGAAATGTTTGCAGAATCTAGTAAATATAATAAGGATGTCAACATAAATAGAGTTTGTCCAACTTCCAAGAGGTTAAAATAAAATAAGAAAAAACTCGTATTAGAATTACACTTTTGAACTTGGGACGTATTGCATTATGTAAAAGTTGCTCGATTAGGATAAATTGAGAACAAATAATGTAATTTTGATTGCAATTGACATTGAAACCGAGATCATTATAGATATGTTTAGATATTACTATATAGCGTGTCCCAAAATACTGGGTCCAAAACTGGAGAGCTTATAACTTAAAAGGTAGACGACATAGCTGCTTCATATTTACGGATATTAAATATATATTTTACATTAATCGGCGAAATTGTGACACCAATCTAAAGACAACTTTTTGAAATACAAAGCTTTTTTTACCGATTTTCTGAATAAACCACTCATATGATGCATTGTGTGCAAGTATTCCGAGCATGGGGTTAATTCTACGAAATAACTTCATATGTGGTCAACAAAGTTCATTTAATAAGTTTTGTTTACATTTGGGTTTATTTGAATATTCAACAATAATTACATTATCATCATAAAATAATTATATAGCAACAAACTTTCTGTTTTAAATTGTATGTAAATAATAAACTAAATTTTTGGCAATAACTATAATATTTTCAATTCGGCTCGTAATCGGAGAAATTGTCACAGCTTCTAAAGTATTTTACATATTACATATAAACATCCAAATAGAAAATTTGAAAATATGATAAAGACATTTACAAATTAACAATTCATTAAAACACTTTCTTCTGAAATTTCTTCGGAAGTAATAATATGCATATATATATAGATCTTTTTGTTAAAATGTGAATAACCGTATTTTTGTAAAGATAATCCACAATTCGAACTGGTTAAATTGCAGGTATATAATTTGGATAATATTCAGCATTAAAAAGAAATACTTATTGCAGAATACAAAATGTAAACAGATCGACTTAAATGAACTTAGTTCGACTATACAGTTATTCCAGAGAATAAACTCCATGCAGAGGAAACTTGCACATACACTGTTACATGGGTGGTGTCTTGCTAAAATCAGTAACTGGTTCTGACCTCTATTCAAAGTTTTGTATTTCAGGAATCGCACACTAGATCGGTTTCATAATTGCACCAATTAAGGTTAGATAAATTTAGATTAATATCCCAAAATATGAAACAGCTACGTTTCGAACCTTTTCAGGAATAACTCTCCAGTGTTTAGACCCAGTTTTTGGGACACGCTGTATGCTAAACAAGCAATTGGAGGTCAGGTGTCCATGGGGGGGGGGGGGGGGAGCCTGCCTGACTGGAAAGTAGTATAAAAATAGCAAATGTTTGTATTGTTAAAACCAGCTTAAACTGAATGTTCCTTAATTATGCCCAGATTCGTGTAAATATGAAAAATACGTAATCGGGCACAATGGATTGTTGCCCGCGACCTTTTCCCAGAAGCAAACAAAGTGTAAAGCCCAGCATACATATCATATTAACATATTAACACATTTTTATATTTTCTTATTTCTGCCACCCTGATTTTGGTTATCATTATTTCGCTCCTTTTAAAGGTAGGTATTCCGATTGATGGCCCGATTTTCAACGTGATGCTTTCTATTCTACATGAAGGGTCATCCTTAAAATAGTTGTGTTTAATTCTTTTAGTTGCATATACATGTACACGCCAATGGATCTTATTTTAGAAGCACTGAAGGTGACATGAAATTTGCCCATTGAGTAGAACACAAACTGACCGGGTGTACAACCACCAGTAATCTACTGAATTTCGGCCTATAATTTCAAAATGGAACAAATCTTGCGCCAACATTTTTTTACAGAAAGAGATAATGAGAAAAATATGGTGCTTCTTCTGATATCAAATTATTTGGATGGAAAAAAGCAAGCTGAAGTAATCGGAACATCCACCTTTAATAAGTAACAGTAATCCTAGAAATAACTACATCCAGGTGCACATTTTTTCATCTTAACAGGTAGACAAGTCTTTAATCGACCAAATAGCTACATTTTTGAACACTTACAATAAACAGCAACAGCAAGTAGCATCGACCTGTCAGCAGACCCCACACCATTGTCTGCAACACACACGTAATAACCAGCTTTATCTCTGGTAATGTCTGTCAACCTTAATTCACTGGTTCCGTCATTGTATTCATCATTAAGGTCATCAGATGACCCTTGTTTCTCCCAGTAAACAAACGAAACGGGCTGCGGTTTACCATCCGCTGAACATTGTAATGTGACGTCATTTCCTTCTTCAACTGGTGACGAGGGATCAACCAGTGCCGTTAGGATATCTGCAGGATCTGTAAAAAGAAGCATTGACTTTTTCAGTGTAGCCTTCAAAATAATTATAGATATTATTCCACAGATAGATCCTTAATACTTCTTGCCCAATTGATTGAGGAAATATACTTCATTATCAGTTCATGTTGATTAATAGTCTTTTTCTGAATTTTGAATTTGGTCCTTAGATTCATGGGTTATAATAAAACCAGTGACAGTTAAATATTCTTAAAAGTATACTGATAAAACACAACCAGTAAAAATGCGACCGATGCAAATGCAGCATATTGCTGGTCAGTAGTAGCGTTGTGAACATAAACACGAATTAAAGGCATATTACGTGATCTTTTCCAAGTAGCGCCCTCTATCATTGATCTTTACTAGAAAGCAGATTTTCTTGCAGACTTGCATTTTTTATCATATATCATAAAGATCCTATAAGTTACAGATCGATACGATTCCTAATTACTTCAAAATCATGGTTTGAAAAATAGATTGCACCGAGCGGTACAATCTATTTTTCAAATTTTACTCCTAATTCACTCTTTAAACCATGATTTTGAGGTTATTAGGAATCGCATCGCTTTGTAACTTGGAATATGTTAATGATTTATGATCAGAAAAGTAAATCTACAAGAAAATCTGCTTCCAATTTTTTTTGGAGAATTGAGGGTGTCCCATAGAAAAGATCACATAATATACCTTTATAGACCAGGCTAAAAATGAGCTAGGTATCACTTGGAGGCGTTCTTTATCTCATGTGGTTTTTCTAGACCAGAATTTCATGAGGAATAAGAATATCTTTGGTAATCAGCCCAAATCCTGAACGCGCCCCCAGGAGACAGCAAAATCCAAAATGGCCGCCATACAGGGGGCCCCAAAATTCAAATAGCTTCAATTAAGTTAAAAAGCATACCAAATTGTTCGGCTGAGCACAAGGATTTCGAAAATGTATAGATTGCCCCACTTCCGATGTTTGGTTAACGAGTTATCGGGCAAAACGTAAAAAGGTCGTTGACCTTTGCATATGGGTCAAAACTTAAACGTGCTCCGATTTTGAAAAACAATATCTCAAATTGCTCGTATGATCACAAGGATTCAAAAAATGGTAGTTTTTACCATCTAGAGTGTCTGTGATACCTTATCAAGGGGTCAGAAGGTCAGGTTCCGTATAGGTCAATATGTAACCTGACCACAGACACGCTAGATGGTAAAAACTACCATTTTTAAATTAAAGTTTGGTTTTGATAAGAGCGAATTAAATGTTGTCTTCAAAAGTTATCTCAGACCGGTACTTTAATATGCTGCCCTATTTGGCACTCAAGTATTACAGCAAAACAAAGGTGTGAAATTGAAAGAATTCAGAAAAGGGCATGTAAAACCATCCTTGGCCGTGATTACTCATCTTATGATGATGCTTTGTCTGCTTGTCAACTTGAATTCCTTGCTTGTAGAAGAACAAAACAGTGTCTTAAATTTGCATCAGGCCTGGCCGACAATATCAGAACAAAACATATCCTTCCCAACACTAGATTTGAAGTTCATGGCAGAAGACTACGCAATGCAGATTCAGTTTCACAATTATCATTTAGAACATCCCGCTTTCAGAACAGCCCTGTGCCTTATTTTGTCAATCTGTTGAACAATTCATTTTAGGTGACTGCCCAGTATACATGTATTATGATTTTATGTACTGTTTACATTTACATGTTGTGATTATTTGATAATGTGCAATATTAGGTCAATATCATTGAGCTGAAATTATTTCGCACAGTCCAAAAAAAATCGCGTGTGGAGGGGTGTGAGTGTACACTTGTGGTGTGAGGATGTTTGTTTCATTTGCTTGTAATTGTGTGTGTTTGGATTCTTAAATAATTTTTGTGTGGGGATTTGCAATCATAATTATGTATTTTATATGTTATCGCTGTTTTATCATGTATTTATATGTATTTTTGATGATGATATTATATGTTTTTATATTGTAACAAATGCGCAATTTGGCTTTAGGCCAGGCCACGATATTATTTTATAATAAATTGAATTGAAATTGTAGGGCACCATGTAGGGTACTGTAATAGGTCGAATACAAAATATACGAATACTTTATTCGTGCACACTGACTGATATAACCTTGTCTGAACCTGGTCATCACAGTTTTCACTTTACGAAGGCCTGCAATTTAACTAAACTTCACTACGTGAAAGCTTACACCGATCTCAGCGAAATATTTCCTTGAAAAATAGATTATAAACAACACAAGTATCTTTTACCCGTGGGCCGTGTATCTTAATTATTTCACAAATATAGAAAATTTCGACCCGTCAATAAGCTTCATGATTTATTCTGATTATTTGTTATATAATTATTTGAAATTAATTAGGTAACTTACATTGAACATTCAAGACACACTCGCTACTACAAACTGGTTCGTCACAAGTGATTTCCTTGTTCACGGCGCAGCAGTGTAAGCGGGCATTGTTATCTTGTTTTGTGAGCTGTCCCGTCGTGTAATCTAGCACTGTTATCTGTCCACCAAAATCACCAGGTGTAAGCTCCGGCGTGTGTGTGGATACCATCTCAATTTGATTCTTGTACCAACTTATATCACTGGATGGGTAACCGGTGCTAGTGGAGCATCGAACTGTAACAGCGTCATTGACGGTGGATGTTGATGGGCAACGTGTCAACGTTGCTGATGCAGAGCAAACTAGATGAAAAACCGATAATATTATGATTTATAATGATAATGATAAATTGAATCAGATATCTGATCATTTTCAAAATACTGCTTGAAAAAAGAAAGAAAAAATACAAATATTAAAATGTCAAAGTGAAAGGGCTCCAAACACAAATACATTGCTCATTCACGGTACAGGAGAACCGCGTTACTTCGTTAACTGTTAATAACATGATATACCTGCTAAAATACATCATATACGAGGGTCATTCAATAAGTTCTACCTCCTTCCTCATAGCTTTGCTATAGTCATATGAGATATTACTCGATTGTAGCTTTGAATCTTAGCTACAAGAACGTAGTAAATCGGTAGCAGTACTGGTTTGAATTTCTGGGGATGCAGTGAAAACCGAATGTCCATTTAGTGTGACGGAAACGGGTGATAAACAGCTGCATTTCTCCAAATTGCTGGTCATTTAGCCAATTCTAAGACACAATACGTACATATTGGTCAAGTATAACCGTTCTAATTTCAGATAACTCTTAAACAGGCTATAATCAGTAAAAGTGGCTGATTTGATACGAAAATATGCCGTCTGATTAGCAAAAAACTATCAAACAACCTAAGCTTTACCCTCCCCTATAGGGAACACTGCAAAAGTCATATTTGCTTTTCAAAAGACCTAAGAGATCTTCAATATAAAGGATTAAATTGAGTGGTTCAACGTCTCTCCAAGAGATGATTCTACTATTGACTATGTCCGACGGACCCGTTCGTCCGACGGCGAACCCGTTAAACTTTTAACTTATATTGACTATGTTGTTGACTATTCAGAAGGTTGCACATGAAGACAATTCAAAAAGTGACTATAAGGCTAAAGATTTAACATACGAAGCATCATTGTGCCATGAATTGTAACAACGAATTCGGACTGTTTAGCAGTATTTTTGTATGCTAAAGGCATAGCAATACATTCGAATTGATATTATTACTATTTGAAAGCCTACAAGCTCATAATTATATCTATACATTATAATACTATAGTATATTTAGTTATCAACCATTGTTTTCCATGTTAATAATTACACTCCTGCTAACCATGAGTATGTCCGTTTCCTTTGTCTAAAATCTCTCTCTGGCTTTGATCACATCAGAACAAAAGTGAAACAGGTATCAATTATTATTAACTATCAATGTAGCCATGAATCAACGCTATCATCATGAAAAAATGACACGAGGCTGATATTCATATTAGCGATGTTACGAGGCAGGAGGTCGAACTTATTGAATGACCCTCGCAGGTAGATTCAACTTCAAAATGACTTACATTGCACATCAAGAATGTCTGTCTTCTCCACATCTCCTGATTGATGAGTCGCTCTACATTTTAGCTCTTTGTTATTATGCTCCCGTCGTGGATCATAATTATGAGTACTAGTGATATCATATCGGTTATCACTCATCAGTGTGTTTGTAGCACCTACGTCTGTGATATTCTCATCATTTATAAACCATGCTATATTCCCTTCAGGGTACGCATTGTTCGCATTGCATGAAAGCATCCGTGATATATCCTCGGTCATCTTTGCGTTGTTGTTAATAGCAGGAATGTCTGGTGAGCCTATATTGGTAAAACCATGACCAAATCACGATTGCATGTTTATGATATGTTATTATTTTGTTAATCTCAATTCGTCGGCTGAATGTGAAAGGACCATTTTCCCGAACAAGCAATTGTGTGCTAAAAGGTATTTTGTCTTATTTCTTTCATACAAATGCAATTTACTGTCACCATATGTTCCTCGAAGAGCTCTTCGTTCTGCAAATGACATTACTCGCCTAAATGTTCCTAGGACAAATAAGGTCTTGGGTCAGAAATCTTTCAGTGTAGCTGGTCCACGGGCATGGAACAATCTCCCTCGTACCATAAGAGAAACTGACAATATCTCTCATTTTCGTTGTAGTCTAAAGACTCACCTTTTTCCATGCTAAATGTATTTTGTGTACTGATGTGTTACATGCGCTATGATCTAGATGGAATAGCGCTATATAAATATTAATTGTTATGTTATGTTATGTAACTACTCCGAATTTTGACCTGTCCAAAGCTTAAAATGTATGTATTAGGCTTACCCGTATTTTCAATATTAATAGAAAATTCGATTTTTATCCAAAATGTCACTTACTTCAGCCGACGAATACTTTTAATGTTGTATTTACCCTAACAGTATTGGGCACTACAAATCACTACACTGCTATTTCTCGTGGGCAATTGCGTAGAAAAACTTAAGTTTTTGAAGCTGGCCAGTTAGCGCTATCAGTTAGGTGTCTAAACTTCCACGCGGGTGGCCCAGGTTCGATCCCCGACGCTGGCGTAGCCTAACATTTTGTTTCCCAAATGTGTCCATTAATTTTAATATTTCAACAGTAAACCTAGTATATTGTTTTGACATTTTAGCCGGCTCTGAAACTCGACTTGATAAGTTTTAACGTAACGTGAGTGTTGGCAGAGATATGGTTACGAAAGAGAAATGTTTATGTTTAGTTTATCCTAATTGATATAATACATTTTTAGGGCGTGACTTTCACATAATTACACGTGGAGGATTTCAACGAATGCACCAAATTATGTTGTACGTTATTTGAATTGGTTTGTACTTTTATAATTACCATAAACATCAAGTATGATATTTCGTTTCACATCTGTTCCAGTCACATCAATGTTAGCAATGCAATCGGTTGTACTTTTGTGGTAGTCTCTCGATGGATTAAATGATATAGTGCAAGAGGTATCGACGAGTTGATCAGTAGTAGTTGGAGCAACAGGAAGAACTATGGTGAAATCATTGCCCGGTGGGGAATTGTCAACCTTCCATGTAATATCTGCTGATGGCCGTGTGTCCTCTACAGAACATGTAAATGTGTGCTGCTGGTTCTCATCAACCCTTACTACGTCACTATTGGCATAACCACCGGTGTTGGCATCATCAGACATTTTTAATGTTTTGTCAGTCGGAGGGACTGTATTGACAAATTATTGAATTAATTATCATATTAAAACTAGTGATTTAATTCATAATGTCATGATTCCCTGCTTATCTACTTTTAAGTCTATTCATCGAACAATGCCGAACACACAATATTGACAATTTACCATTATCTTTATTTTTCACCCTACCTTATATAGCCAATTGTTTGCATTATTTTAAGCGCAATAATTCAATTACCCATCCCCTGTACAGAGACCATGAAGACAAACATTACATTAACACATTGGTCAATTGGATATCATACCTTTTACGTAAATAACTACCAACGATATTTGGCTCGAAGTCTCTGCTGGAACACTTGCAATACACTTCAACTGCTCATTGTGTTGGGTGACGTCTGGTATCAGATTGTAAGAGCTCGTTGTGTCCCAGAGTCCTGCCACGGTGTTCTCGTTATCTGTCTGTGTTGGATTCTCCATCGAATCCCCTATAACCCACGTCAATGTGGCCGGTGGGTTGCAACCTTCAGCTCGGCAGGTAAACATGTGATTTGTTCCCACCACAACGGAAGCCAATGAATTATTCTGAAAATCATCCGAATTGTCGTATACTTTCAAAACTGAAGGGGAAACTGTAAAATTAGACAATTCAACGGTGAATAACAGTCAGTTGTTCGCAACTTCGTGCAATTTAAAAGTTAGATGTTCTGATTGCTGGCCCGATTTTCAACTTGATGTTTTCTATTTTACATTGAAGGTCATCTTTAAACTTGTCACATTCCAAAAGCTTGAGTGTGACAACTCCAACGATTCTTATTTTAGAAGCACAAGGTCACAAGAAATTTGCCCATTAAGTAGTACACAAACTGCCTGGTGGTTAACCACTATTGGCAGTAATTCACCACATTTTAGCGTATGATTTCTAAATGAGACATTTCTGGCCCGGAAGATTTTACAGACATAATGAGAAAAACATGGGAATTCATCTGATATCAAAATGTCTTGATGTGAAAACAAATCATAGTCCCCAAAAAGTGATTGGAACATACACCTTTAAGTGGACCTTTGGAGTCCGTTTCGTGCATTTTCGTGGAATGCCACGTCATTTTGGGTCAACATTATTTAAAGTTTGGTAATTTAGGGTAGTGTCGGTTTTGGGCAGTTTTAGGCATTTTAGGAGAGGGGAACCACACTCTCGTTGATATCGAAACTCATTCAACAATAATATCTGGAAGATATTAAACGTGTTCCACATAATTAGTAAAAGGTACCCTTTTACTACTGGATTAACCCTGCTTCAGAACCTCTCTTTTTGTCGCAGCATTAAACGTGTGTACATGTTTCGAACAGCAATCATATGACATGAAAGGTGTTCCGTAGAATTATAAAAATGTGTTGTCAGTCGCTAGGTCAAACGTTGATTTGAATACATAAATAAATACATCAGTCAGGCAATAAAGTCCGTGACTAAAATGAGGCAATTTTTTGTGTTCACAAATTTCACAGTTTGTTACCGTTATCTCAAAAAAAGGACTTTAATTACATTACAAACACAATTTGTCCGAGAGTAACATACAAATATGGTATAAAATTGCAAAAATGTCACGATGAAAATCCGATGGTTTTTTGTGGATTAATGTAACATCATTTCTATGTCAATTGTTTGTTTATAAACTATAAAGGTCCATGCGTTTATATTTTATTTATTTTTCTATTTATCTCTTGCTTGCTTTATTTAACTTCTATCTATGTAAATAATGTATTGCTTTATGAATAATTGATTTGACTCTGTGTTCAGTTAATCCAAGAAAGTATTTTGATTAAAGTCACCTTGCAAACTATTTACATCGATAGTTGCAGCAGCATAACATGATAAGGTTACGCTCCAACTTACTCTTGGGTCTGGGCAGGTATAAGATTTAGCGTAAATTAACGGTGTTTACTTGCCTAGTACTACTCCGGTTTGGCGCTCTCAAAATTATGACTTACCTCTCACTTTAATACCTTAATAACTATGTCAGCATCCACTATCCAAAGTGTTTCGCATCGAAAGTTGCATCAGCACTCGTGGGTCTTGGCAGGTTTAAGATGTATCGTATACTTAATCGGAGTTTACTAGCATAATACCATACTCAAGTGTGGCTCTCAAAATTATGACTTACTAGCGAGGTAGCACCAGTCGTCAATTACTCGCCATTGGTGCACTCGGTCGAAATAATATTAACCAAAGAAATAAATGGATTTGTATATTGTATTCTACTTCTATTAATGGAACTTTTACCAATTAAGAATGACATCTTCATAGCCATGATAACTTACCACTGACTGTTGTATTATCACCGAGTATATAACTCGAATAATCTGGTAAGACAATCATCTCACACCAATACTTCCCATTATCCATCTGCCAATCGACTGAGTGGATGGTAAGCGTACTAGACATTCCGATGATAGCGCCTGTCATGCGACCTAGTGCCGGACCTAACCATGTTGTTGTACTCGATATATATGTTAACAAAGCCTCAGCATTTGAGAAATCATTCTCACCAGGCTCACTGAAGCTCCACGACAATTGAAGTATATCGGCGTCGTATTCACATATCATCAGAGCTGTGTCCTCGTGATGAATGTACTCGGGAACCTCGAGTCTGGTCATTGCAGCATACACTCCTGCATAAATAATTGTATACATTTGTTCATACTTTTGCATAACCCTTGTCACACAAAATCTACACAATGCAAAAAGAACAACAATAAGAGATATCTTCCGAAAATGAATGTACATAACACACTTTGGATAAATAAAAAAAATGAGTTCACAAGTTGAAAATGTGTGATGAATCTAGACAGATACAGGGTTCAGGTAGGGCTCCATATCCGGGGTTGGCAGAGAATCGTTGGTTGGTACATCTCCGTTATGACTGACAACTCGTGACTTTAGTGATGACACCTATTTCCGTCGGTCTACAGCCAGTTGCAGCCTGATAGTGTTGGTAAAGCCAGGTGCAGCAAGATTATTTGAGAAAACAAGTTGGTACAATCAATGTCAGTTATTTTGGTAAACAACAAAATAAGTTTGATCAGTTGGCAAAATACGAGTTTGATCAGTTGGCAAACTCAGCCAGCAAAATAATTTGGTAGACAAATGGGTAGATAGTCATGAGTAGGCTCTTTGTAGGCAATTGTATATTAGTAAAAACCATGGCCAGATAGTAAGAAACAACTTTGGGAAGGACCTCGACATTGGAGCTTCCGAAGCGGGGGGGGGGGGGGGGGGGGCTTGACTATCATTTTGGAAAAGCACCCATTCGGGGGAATTGAAGGATTTTGCTTAATTTGTATCCAATTTCAAGGCGTCAGTCGGAAAAAATCGAATCCAAATAAGTATAAAGATGGCAGAACAGGAATATCATTTCAGAAGCCCAAAAAATGTACCTTAATTATGGCCAGAACCTGCCCCCCCCCCCCCCCTCCCCCTCTGTCACTCTGGATCTAGATCACTATCAATAATCTGATAACCCTCGCT
>CM069449.1:71066453-71090745 GCA_035610835.1 Ophiura sarsii | reverse complement strand
GGGATCATCTTCAACAGTTGTAAACAAATGCAACATTTGCTGTCATCACTGCTGAATCTATTGGTGATATCTGCATGAGCAGGACTTTTCTACGGGCTGGTTTCACTACTTAATCAAGGATGATATTGATATAAACAGTTGGAGTGACTACTTTTTCCTCTGTATAGTGACATATTTAGCATGAAAAGTGTATCATATTATGAACACTAGTTGACAAGAATTTCATTGCGTCTACATCAAGGAAAAAAAGAAAGAAAAAAAACACATTGGAAAACATCATCATGCAGCCAATTGTAGCGATCAACATATTGACAGTTCATCTAATGTTTATGGCATGTTTGAAACAATGAAGTTCACATAGAATGACTTGATATAACAAATAACTTTAACAATTGTGAATATTTATCAATGTATTATTATTAACCACCACATGCTCAACACTTAAAACACTGTTTTATTCTCAAGGGCGGGGCATGTGACATATAGATCATTGACCCTAGGGTCAGTGTATAGATGAAAGAGGAACTTTATTACAAACCACAATCATGTACTGTACCAATGAACAGTAAGGATAATCCTTGTTTCTCAGTAACATCTTAATGATGTGGTTTCAGGAAACAACATGTTTTGATTAATGAGTATTAGTTTAGAGCTAAGATGTTCTCTTCAATTGTTCTCTTAATAATACCCTCTATCTGGATGATGTCAATTGTAATCCCTTACTAGGATCATTGAACCTTCCAGGGTCAATGCTCTGATACGATAAAAGTTGCATTGGATCTGTTCCAATAATTATTGCAGGTCCATGATTGGTTAGAAAGTTTATACCACTGCTATAGTTAACACTTGCAGGTTTTCTATTGGATAGGCATTAGCCCTAATGTTAAAAGGTATACTTAGGCCATTTTGTACAGGTGAGGAGTTTACTTCTCACATTCACTTATCGTTATGAAATCATCATGAGAACATCGAGTTAGAGAGACCACCTTCAGGGCTCTCTAACCCAAGAGAAAGATTTGAAAAGCCATCGATATGACTGGAGATAAATAAAGATAGAATACTAAGGTATTACCAGTGCCTGATTATATACTTATTGTATGTATTACGTGTTCATACCGCTCGGAACGTTAACCCTATCTTCACAGTAGTGATGTGGAACATTATTGGTTAAAAGATTAATTAACCAATTAACTTCTCCTTCATGGGTACATTGGTTAATTAATCTATTGACAGCACATTATGGTCCCTCATTCAAACACCAGGTTGATAGTGTTACTTGGTGAAAGTTTGTTCTATCATACTGTAAATGATTAAATTTAAGGCACCCCTCTTTTTTCCCAAGTGAATAATATGAGCTCATCTTACAATTTAAATAGCAGAAGATTGGTTGTTGTTTACCCCCGCCCACTATACCCATATAGCTGAAGTGAAATTGTAATGAATTTTAGATGCATTTCCAAACAAATTTTGTGACCGTTCAAATTGGGAGGGAATTTCATTGAAACAGCTTAGGCTGACCAATCAGGTAATAAACCCAATTTGGGGACAACTGTGGAATCCAACATACATTCATGGAAACGATGCTAGACTGTAATAAAGTCTGTGACAGAATGAAACATAACTACACTATTTAAGCAAGATTTGTATCTTGTCTAGGATGTATGTTGCATTACGCAGTTGCACCTCATTTTGTGACACCATGCCAATTAATTTAAATGATAACCAAAGTCTTGACTCCCCTCTAGACATGACCACCAGACTGGACCATTTCGGCCCAGTTGCACATTTGCTTGGAATAAAGTCCATGCATTATGAAGCTAGCTTTACATTCTTATTATTATTTCAATCAGTGAATATTTTGATCCTGGACTCGACAGAGTCCAACTTTGTTTCCACTATGTCATTTTGGATTACTTCTAATTGTAAAACAGTTCAAAAAAGACGAAAACTCTAGTGCAAGCAATCGTAATTGGCACAGAGAGACTGTAAAGACATGTCGGGTTGGTTTGGTGGGAGGGGTTGGATGGTGGTTGGGGTGGGGGTTTGGTAGTGGTTGGGTTGGTTGATGTTTGGGGGAGGGGGAGGGGTCGGTGGGATAGTCCCCGGGGATAGTCAGTGGCAAGCAGAATTTAATAGCGAGTAGGACTACTGATATTTGACCATTATTCGCGGGCGTTGATTGAGTTAAATGTCGAGTTGGGTGGGGGTCTGGTGGTGGTGGTGGGGTGGGGGTGGGTGGGTGGTTGGGTGGTTGGGTGGGTGGGTGGGTTGGGTAGGGTGGTGTTGGGGTGGGGGTAGGTGTGATATTCAGTTGCAGGCAGAATTTAATAGCGAGTAGGCCTACTGGTGTTTCACCATTATTTTTAATTACAAGCTCATCGCAGTTAAGTCGCGGGCGGGCGCTGATTGCGTTAAATGTTTCGCGTAATTCAATGCTCTGATTTTACATTGATTTTGCTGGTCAGCACGGGCATCTAAATTCACTGATGAAGACGCGTCATGTTGAATATGGGCCTAATACAAAAGTGTAAGTCTATGCGATTTTTTTTAATTTTATTTTTTTAAGTCCCGTTCCGAAGAAATCGGTCTGATAACAACGGAACGCTTAAAAAGAAAAGTTGGTTTGGTTAAGAGAGTAGAACAATTTAAAGTGAAATAAATTGAAGAAAAAAAGAAAACAATTTGAAAATAAAATTTTGAATTTTCGTTTATTTTCGTAGGGGGTGTTCTGTCAGTGTTTTGGTATGATCAACTTGCAAAAAAACCGTGTGATTTTTTTTTTAAATTCAAGTTCTGATTCACAACTCTCCCCTCGCTTAACAATAGGCCTAACTTAAAATGAAATTGCCTCTAAGCCGACGCTTGCATCGGTCCGGCACCGGTGACGATCGCCCTACCCCCCCCCCCCCCCCCCCCCCCCCCTTCCCGCTAACATTGCCTCTAAGTCTGATGTGCGTATGTAATGTCCTCCGCCAGCCAATTTATTACCCATACCTGATACGTAGTAAACATTATTTCCTCTACGGCCAGAGATGCGCATCCGTTCACCGCCAGTGCCCCCACCCCCCCCCCCCCTCCGACCACCCACCCCCCCCCCCCCTATAACACGCCACATCATATTTCCACCGCACACCGTCGACATTACCTATATATATACCTTAAGCAACGTTCATCAGGATACGTCAAAACACCGCCAAATCCCTCCCTTCCTAGACAATGTCTTGCTAGACGTCCCGTAACTGATGTGCACATGCTCATATCAATTAAAATGTGTTGTCGTACATGTCGTAGTACACGGTTTATTCCGTATGGGACGCCTAGCAAGATATAGCCCCTTCCTAGTTGGCTGGCGCGGCATCGATTGTGATTGACAAACACAAAAATTCAGATTTTTTGTTTAAAAATAGAACATACCATTGTTCAGGAGATAATGAGTTTTCAAGATGTGTTGCTTATACAACATCATGCCGCGTGGCGAAAATGTTTTAAGTGATTTTTTCCTTATTTTTAAATTTTTTTACGATACAATAATCATAGATTACTCGAATGTGAATTAAAAGTACACTTAATTTAGTCCAACATGAAACTATCTCTTGTTTTCACTGTTTTTAGGTGATACAACATCAAAGAAACTTACATGGGGCATTACTCGGGAATTTAATGATGCTTTGTTAGATCCATCATCTGATGAGTACATAAAGGAAGCTGAGGACCAAACAAATGCTGTGAGTATTGAAGCAGAAAAAAAACACATGTAAGCACAACAAAAGAAAGGAATTCTCAGCAAAACACTAGCAGCTACATGTATCTACATATTAAAAATGCTTATAAATAGGCTTTTACAAATGGGTGTTCATAATATACATTATGTTAAGAGTGTAACGGGTGCGCTGTGGGACAAGTTAAAACTGTTTTAGATTGTCCGATGACGGCAAATTGTTAAACTCTTAACCTATGCTTGTTTGAGATGTTGAATATATATCTAATAATTGAACATTATTTTCTTGATGTATCAAACATTTCTGTAGGTGGACGGTGTGTTCAACAGCACTGAGGACTGCATTGGTTGCAGGGTTATTAGGTTCTCTGAGGGAAGTATCGTAACAGACTTTCAAATCTTACTGGACATTAATAGCTCACTGGAGGAATCAGATATAACACTTATCATAGAAACTGCGATTGAAAATGGAGATCTATCGAGTATTGGAGTCATTGGTGGATCTGTGGAAGTTTCTGGTGAGTTGAACAAATAAATGAATGAATTCTCTTAGGGGCGTAACAAGAGGGGAGGTGGGGGGAATTTTGCCTCCCCCCTGCCCCTGCCAGAAGTCTTTCCCCCCCCCCCCCCCCCCCCCCCGATGCCTCCCAATAACAACATTTACCAAAAATAACTGATTATGCCCCCCCCCCCCCCTAGTCTGCTATACCTTTTTCCTTTTCTTTGTCACTCTATGAACATGTACCGATAGAGGGCTCACTCCCCATGGACCGCTTCCCATCCTCTGATCTCACCCCCGTGATTTGGTCGGTTCTCGGATGGGAAGTATCAGGGAGTGTTGTTCGATTGTGTGACAGTGAAATTATACAAGGCATACGAGTAGACTACCCTCCCCGATCACTGGCCTGTCCCCCCTCATGCGCCCCCCCCCCCCCCCACCACCCCCACCCCAAGTCCCTAGTTACGCTAGTAATTTCTCTTGGTCAGGGTTGTTATGTCAATTGTAGTTATGAGCCCTGTGGGGCAAGAATTTTTCACCCCCTGATCCTGGACTTCCTCGTCCCTACTACCCCCGAACTTAACCTGACCTGACCGCAATATTGTTAATTAGACCTCACTTACTACACCGTCATTAGTGTATGGATTCTTACCTTTACGAGACCATCAACAATCATGGGTTCCCTAATTATTTTCAGATCTTAATGAGTGTGTTGAGGAGTTACACGACTGCAATGCAGAGAATGAAGACTGTGAGGACACTGACTCTGGTTACATTTGTAAATGTAAAGAGGGATATACAGGGCCAGACTGTGTTAAAGGTAAACATACACACCGTAATTATACGGGAGGGAGTGAAGGAGAATGGAGTGGGGTGTTATAATTGTGCTTTTTGTGTTATTTTTTGATCAACAAAAGTGGTCCCCTTGGCCCATTTCTTTTTCCTCCGGAGCCATGTTCTCCCGAGCCACATTTCATGTTAGCAATTCTTGATTTTTAAAGACTAAGTAAAATCAGTTCTAGTGTTGATCAATTAGGTAACACACAATTTGCCGAATGGTTCATCTTAAAGATTATCTGCATTGTTTTGATGCATAAGAGTTATTCTAGGCCATGCCATCTAAAGGCAGTGAATGTGTACAATATCCCCATCTATTGATACAGGAATCACGGGCCTCCAGTATGGTGCGGGATTGCCACTTTTAGAGCTAATTGCAATATATCGACGCTATCTACTGTACTTAGCCTATGGAGGGAAATTCCTTTTCCAACAGTTACCATGGCTAATTCGCTATTCGTAAGAGCAATATCCTAATTATCGGAGACTAGGTCGCTAGTTGCTAATTTGGTACTTAGAGGGTTTTGTGTACTTTTTGTTTATGTGTTGTTAGTCTGTGTTTATATTTAATTGCATGGTCGCGATGCTACCGCGCTATTAGGCTATTTAGCTATTAAAGGAATTTTACAAATGATGGTGTTTTTGCACTGGGTCGCAGGGCTATCGCGCTATTAGGCTAGTTAGCTACTGATGGATTTTATCAAAGGATGATATAATTGCAAAGGGTCGCGTGGCTACTGCGCTATTACGCTATCTGGCTATTGATGGAGTGTAACCAATTATTGCATTATTGCACTGGGTCGCGGGGCTTTCGCGCTATTAGGATATTTAGCTATTGAATGCATTTATCAATTGGACTGGGTCGCGTGGCTACCGCGCTATTTGGATATTTAGCTATTGAAGGAATTTATCAAATGATAACATTTTGCACAGAGTCGCGTGGCTATCGCGCTATTAGGCTATTTAGCTATTGAAGGAATTTATCAAATGATAATATTTTGCACAGAGTCGCGGGTCTATCGCTTTTCGGCTATTTAGCTATTGATGGAATTTAACAAATGATGATATTATTGGACAGGGTCCCGTGGCTAACGCGCTATTTGGATATTTAGCTATTGAAGGAATTTATCAAATGATAATATTTTGCACAGAGTCGCGGGTCTATCGCGCTATTCGGCTATTTAGCTATTGAAGGAATTTAACAAATGATGATATTATTGGACAGGGTCCTGTAGCTAACGCGCTATTAGGCTATTTAGCTATTGAAGAAGTTAACCAATGATTGTATTATTACACAGGGTCGTGGGGCTATTACGCTATTAGGATATTTAGCTATTGAAGGAATTTATCAAATGATAAAATTTTGCACAGAGTCGCGTGGCTATCGCGCTATTAGGCTATTTAGCTATTGAAGGAATTTAACAAATGATGATATTATTGGACAGGGTCCCGTGGCTAACGCGCTATTAGGCTATTTAGCTATTGAAGAAGTGTAACCAATGGTTGTATTATTACACAGGGTCGCGGGGCTATTACGCTATTAGGATATTTAGCTATTGAAGGATTTTAACAAATGATGATATTATTGGACAGGGTCCCCTGGCTAACGCGCTATTAGGCTATTTAGCTATTGAAGAAGTTTAACCAATGGTTGTATTATTACACAGGGTCGCGGGGCTATTAGGATATTAGGATATTTAGCTATTGAAGAATTTATCAATTGGACAGGGTCGCGTGGCTACTGCGCTATTAGGATATTTAGCTATTGAATTAATTTATCAATTGGACAGGGTCGCGTGGCTACCGCGCTATTAAGATATTTAGCTATTGAAGGAATTTATCAAATGATGATAAATTTGACAGGGTCCCGTGGCTAACGCGCTATTAGGCTATTTAGCTATTGAAGAAGTTTAACCAATAATTGTATTATTACACAGTGTCGCGGGGCTACCGCGCTATTAGGATATTTAGCTATTGAAGGAATTTATCAAATGAGGATATAATTGCATAGAGTCGCGTGGCTATCGCGCTATTAGGCTATTTAGCTATTTAAGGAAATTATCGAATGATAATATATTGCACTGGGTCGCGTGGCTACCGCGCTATTCAGCTATAGAAGGAATTTATCAAATGATGATATCATTATTGCACAGGGTCGCGTGGCTAATGCGCTATTAGGCTATTTAGGTGTTAAGTTTAACAAATGATGATATTATTTCACAGGGTTGCGTGGCTGCGCTATTAGGCTATTTAGCTATTTAAGGCATTTAATAATTGATAATATTATGGCACAGGGTCCCGTGGCTAACGCGCTATTTGGCTATTTAGCTATTGAAGGTTTTTGTCAAATGATGATATCATTGCACAGGGTTGGGCTAACGCACTATTTAGCTATTTAGCTATTTAAGGAATTTAACATTTGATGATATTATGGCACCGGGTAGCGTGGCTAACGCGCTGTTTGGCTATTTAGCTATTGACTGATTTTAACAATTGATGATATTATTGCACTGGGTCGGGTGTGTACCGCGCTATTGGGCTATTTAGCTATTGAAGGCCTTTTTGAAATGGTGCTATCATTGCTCTGGCTTGTGTGGCTAGCGCGCTATTAGGCTATTTAGCTATTGAAGGAATTTAACAAATGATTATATCATTGCACAGGGTCGCGTGGCTAATGCGCTATTTTGCTATTTAGCTGTTGAAGGAATTTAACAAATGATAATATTATTTATTGGGTCGCGTGGCTACTGCGCTGTGAGGCTATGTTGCTATTGTAGGATTGATCAAATGATGATATTATTGTACAGGGTTGCGTGGTCATCGCGCTATTAGGCTATTAAGCTTTTGAAGGAATTTACCAATTGCTGATGTCATTGCACAGGGACGCATTGCTAGCGCGCTATTAGGCGGGTGTTTCCGTAACCTAACATACTTTATCTGACACATTAACACACTTTCATCTGACTCAATTATTGTAGGCGTTTGATGAAATCCTGAAATTAACTTACTTCCTGAAATGTAAACTTACCCCCTCTGTAATAAAAGGCTATGCCACCATATTAACTGACCCCTGAAATGGCTATGTCATTAAATAAACTTACCCTCTCTTTTATTTCAGGGGAAGTAAGTTTATTTGATGGTATTTCAGAGGGAGTCAGTTTATTTGATGTAACAGCCTCTTACTTCAGAGGGGTTTTGATGGAACAGCCTTTTATTTCCATCAAATAAACTTACCCCCTCTATAATAAAAGGCTGTTCCACACTTACTCCCTCTGAAATAAAAGGAGGTGACAGCAAATAAACTTACTCCCTCTGAAATTCCATCTATTGAAATGTCTATCTCCGAAATAAAGGAGGGGATAAGTTTATTTGATGGGGAAGCCTTTTATTACAGAGGAAGTAACTTTAATTGATTGAATAGTCATTTCAGGGGGGGGGGAGTTTGTTTGATTATACAGCCTTCTATTTCAGAGGGGTAAGTTTATTTATTGGATTAAAAAGGCTTTCCCTTAAAAACACTTACTCGCTCTGAAATAATAGGCTGTTCTACACTTTCTCCCTCTGACGTACAAGGATGTTACATGAAATAAACTTACTCCCTATGAAATTCCATTTAATAATCTTACTAGCTCTGAAATAAAGGAGGGGTAAGTTTTATTGATGGAATAGCCATTTTTAGGGGTAAGCTTATTTGATGGAACAACCTTTTATTTTAGAGGGGGTAAGTTTAGTTAATGGAATAGCCACCATTTTTGGACGTTCATAGTGTGGACTACTTTAATTTTGTTAAATGTTGAATGTTGAGGTAATCTATATTTTAGAATGGTGAATATTTGAAGAGCTTTGTTGCAAAAGGGCTATGGTGCATTTTGTTCAAAAATGAGTTTGATATAGAAATGCATAGGGAAAAATCATATGTTTCAAGGAAACAAAGTCATTTTTTTCAAAAAGACCTACATCTCATTGTAAACAGCCATTGAAATTGTTGTTTAGTTGCAAAAGGGCCTGTATCCAGAATTAAAAAATGACTTTATTTCCTCGAAACATATGATTGTGACCTATACATTTCTATATCAATCTTATTTTTTTTAAATTATTAAAATAAATAAAAATGTTTGTGTGGTATTTTTTCTCTATGTACAAACAGATGGAGTTTTGTTGCAAAAGGGCCTACATCCAAATTTTCAAAAAATGTAAACATGATTTTAAAAAAATTGAAAACTAACACATTTAAAATTTATTTCAATTTAAATTAGTATGTAGTGTACCTCTTTCATAATCCATTCAGTTTTTCAATTGCTCAACTTGAATATTTAGAAACAGTTTTTTGACTTTTTCTCAATAAGAGCCAAAGTGGATGCAGGCCCTTTTGCAAAAAACCTCTTCATTTGTTGGTGAATTTATGACGAATAGAAAAATGAATACATTTCAACTTGGGGCATCATGCTCAAATTACTTGTTTTTAGAGTTGACATGTTTAACACTTTTAACTGGGCTACAAACAGATCAATCATTAACCTCTCCTAACTTGCAGGGTCTATATCAAGGATTACAGTACCAACATTCGGCATGTTCGTATTTACTTTGATGTTGTTCTCATAGTGATTTCATACAGGGTAATGACATTCAATAATGTTGACATTATTGAACATTGCGTGTAATACTAATACCATCTCCAGTGTCAGTATTATTTTTAATTTAATTCGTTTAGCGTTTCATCGCATTCACTTGATCACGTAACTTCGTTCGCATATTTTAATCTCAACGTTCGTTAATGGCGCCCGTGTCCGGCATTGTTTTATATCCTCAAATGTGGGATATCAATCAAATATCCAAAAACACATGTGTCGGTCTTAAAAATACCTAATCTTTTTGACTTGGTGTTCGTAGCGAATAAATTGTTAAGTCATAAACAAGTGTTTAAATATCATATTGTTTCCCACGTATTTGTCAAATTCATCACAAATCGGTGAGTGTTGGGGAGATCAACATGTTATCTATTCTATTTAGCTTAATTAACTACACAATAATACAATCAGACAATTTCCGTGATATATCCATCATTTATTTTAGTTCAAACATGGTTCAAATAACGATATTAACAGCATTGATCGGTTAATTTCAAAAACAATTTTAAATATCACATTATACAGGGTGTCCCAGAAAACCTGCAACTTATTTTGGCGGGGCTCTAGTTTCACCTTTGAACATCGGAATGCAGCGATGTTTGCACTTTTTGAAATCTGTAGAATGTTTTCTGTTTATCTGTGAAAAAATAATTACGATTGCTAGTTTTGTTTTCAAATAAGATGTGGTCAAAGGAAGGTATGTGTGGAACACGTTCAACCGATTTGGCGATAATCGATGACAAATCCAATAATGTCCTAAATATTGTGCGTGAAGTCTTAGGGAACGTACATTGTTTTCACATGCTAATGATTAATGTTATAAAACGTTATTGCTATGAAGAAATAAAAATAAACATACATGTGTATTGCCTAAATAAAAATGTTAAAACGATGGCAGTTTTCTTCTCGCTGATGAAAGAGTTGTGACATACTGTGCGTCTGAAAGCTCGAACCAAGTTCAGAAAGCTTTCCAAATAAAATACCCGAGGAGAAAAATCTCATACCGTTCAATTATTTAGAGGAAATGTTAACAAATATTAACATTTGGACTTTATAGCAACTATGGACTGATGGATAGTTCAGGTCGCCGTCGAACAGCTAGTGAGAACCATTTCGAAGAAAACTGAGGTTTGCCACGCTCTGAAAAATGAACCGATTATATCAGCACAGATATCAAGTCCTGATCCAATGTTACGATTTCTACAACCAGTCTTTTTATTTCATTAATTTTAATAAACGTTGATTGTTAAATTTTAGGAGAATGTAATTTTAATTAACAAACCAAATGATGAAAGAGAGTGCGCTCCAAAGTGATTCACCCCGGGGATTCACCGGGCTCCGTAGCGGTAACATCGGTTTTATCCAAATCGGTTGAACGTGTTCCAGGCATACCTGCCTTTGATCGCGTCTCATTTGAAAACCAAATAAGCAATCGTAATTATTTTTTCAAAGGTAAGCGGAGAACATTCCACAGACTTCAAAAAGTGCAAATATCGCTGCAATCTGATGTTTAAAAGAGAAACTAGAGCCCTGCCAAAATAAGTTGCAAGTTTTCTGGGACACCCTGTATATTATAAAAGCTTGAATCTTAATGCAGTTGAATGGTAACTAATACTATCTTACATACTCATGGCAATATCAAACGATGACAACAAAATTGGTTATGTCATGGAACTTCTTCCGATAAACATTTTGACGCCTTTTGAAAGTCATGTAATACGTGCATGGTCAAAAGGCCAGTTATTAAAAGTAGATTGCTGGCTCAGTTTTTAAATTGGTGTTTTATATTTTACATGACAGGTTATCCTTTGAAAATAGTCACATTCGGAAGGTTAGAAGAATATCGTCCATTCAGTACTACACAAACTGGCTGGTGTCTAACCTCCCTTTGGCAGTAATTTATCACATTGTAGGCTATACATTTCTAAATGGAATATTCTGGCCCCTAAGATTTTACAGACATTGTGAAAAATATGGGGATCCTTCAGATATCATATTATCATGAGGTGTAGGGAAAAATCATAGGCACAAATTGTTCAGAACATGATTGTTTTTCACTCCGTAGTGTCTTAAATATATGAGCTTTATGAGGTATGAACAGAAGGAAATACATATTTATCGGTCCAATTAATGCATGACTCTAAATGTAGCATTACAAAAACATTGAGTTGGAAATTGTAATATATAAGTCACATATTAAATTATGAAATAGTATCACATTAAACACTAAGATTTTGAACAGTGTCCAACGTTTCCTATTTTTTTTTATCACAACTTTTATTAACCTTTAATAGTTACAAATTAAACATTACTAATACTATCATCGACAGGCTAGTTTTCGAGTTCATTTGTATCACAGACAATTTAAAGTTTTATTAGCGATGAACTTTGTGAAGCAGAAAGAGGAGGAGCCCTTTTTAAATTGCTTTAATTAATGGTTCTGACGGGTTGGTCAGCAATATAAACTTGTTAGAATGCAAGCTGTTACAAACATCTTAATTTGTGACACATTCGAACAAAAAAGTTATGACTGCATTGCCCACAGACACATCGAGGAAAAGCAAGGTACGACAAGAGGTGTGCTATTGCCTCCGAAAGCAAACGAGAGGAAGAACATTTTATTCATTTGAACAAATCAAACTTTTCCAAAATAATAGAACACATTAGTGTTACACACATTTTCAGAATCAACTCTTAAGATAACCAATTGTTGGAAATGAATTTGGAGGAGGCAAAATGGAGACGCCGAACTCCTACCCCGGGGCTATGACGGCCGCACTATGGGATCAAATTCCGATATAAGAAATTGGGAAATGAAATTGGAGGAGGCAAAATGGAGTCGCCGAACTCCTACCCCGGGGCTATGACACGCCCACACTAAGGGATCAAATTCCGATATAAGATTTCTGAATTTTACAACACAACTGATTGATATCAATTCTAAATAATTCAATTTATCAATATCAGATTTCTGAATTTTACAAAAAACAATGGTTGGTGATATAAGGACAAGCTTATTGACAATGCCCCTTGGACCTTGCGCTAGGCGGCGACAGGAGAATCACCTCTCAATAAATCAATTTATCCATATGATTGGTAGGGCTAATTACATGGAATGATGTGACATGATTTATATATAAAATTATTATAGGATTTGTGAGCCCAAAACACATGGAAGCTATGCATTATTAACTAGTTTGTCAAAAGAAAAAAGAAACTATGCCAAACAAGTTTGACACGAAAGGGCGCCGAAAGGGGAAAACTTGCTAACCCCCCCCCCCTTTTTTTTTTTTTTTTTTGTGGTTGTTGTTGTCACATACAATCAAGGAGCGAGAATAACAATTTAGCTAGACGACCATTAGCTATATATATGGTTGCATTGAAATAGATGTCCGGTAGGCCCTATCTATAAATATTGTTGCGTTGGGTAAATCGCGGTTTCCCAAGTTAATCGTCGGAACTATTCAATGATGATAAGTTTTGTTATGTGAAGCACATTATCGACGTATGTTAAATATGTAATCGTTACTTTTTCACAATCTACTCACACGCACGACGACGAAAGTTCTGGTATCCAAATACCGACTAGTGTCAATTCGTAAAATCCGATACGTTCGATCTAGACGTCCCGGTCCAACGGAGCCACATAGGGCGTTATAATTCCCGCATGGCTTTCACCGGTTATTCCAGACCCTATTCACGAATGATTGAGCTACAGTGAAAAACTACGACTTCTTCGGTAGTAAGAATGACGTAATAACCGACAGAAAAACGTAATTTGCAATTATTTTTGCAAGTCGCTGAACGACCAAATAAGATGGAACTTGCAGTTCGGCCATTTCACATAGCCACCGCAATGCCAATGGATACGGATTTTGTACTTATGGTGTTGACCCTCTTATTCGTGATACTGATGGTTCTATCCCGAAAGCGAGAGAACATTCTTTCCCCGCCAAAACGGGACAGGAAGTGTTGTACATACAGCGTGTTTTTACTGAAGAATAAAAGCAGGCATATGACTGCTAACGGATTAAAATCCCCCAGTAAAAACACACCACCACCGGCATTTGCCCGCTCATACCGGTTTATTTCTCCTGGATTTTAGATGCCTTTTATCCTTCGAAACCAAGGATAATAGCGGTTGAAACCGGTTAGGAAAAGCAGTCTTTCGTCAGTATAAACACGCACGGTTCCTGCTCAGCGCGTTTGCCGGTGGAAAAGCGGAAGTGGGCACACGATGCACGATCACCTGACAATTAAATGCAAACAGATGTGTATGACCTTTCGCTGGCATTTATTATAATGAGGTCAGCGGCAGCCGGCAAGTTTGTTTATCGAACTGCAATCAAAACACGTCTCTCACACGAGCAACCGGCTTTTATCCTGCTTTTTATAAGACGGGTAAAAGCCGGTTTGCTTAATAAAAACACGCTGATAGACTCTGATAGTTTTCATAGTCGTCATGCGCTCCTTTTCAGTGTTCCGGGCTAACAATATCATACGTTTCGTTATGTAATGTTGATCATTTGTCTGATGAATTGATGTCACCACGTCTTTTGTATACATTTGGTAATCAGCTGGGCTGGACATAATTGTAATATACAACTAATTCGCAGACCATCCAATTCACGCACTAATCCTGTCTCGCATTGATGTACCCATCCACATACGCAACCCTGAACACACACGCTACCGGTTATATCTGAAATAAATAATGCGAGAAACGGATCAGATCATCTAATTACAATCAATCAATCAATCAATCAATCAATCAATCAATCAATCAATCAATCAATCAATCAATCAATCAATCAATCAATCAATCAATCAATCAATCAATCAATCAATCAATCAAACAATCAAACAATCAACCAATCAATCAATCAATCAATCAATCAAACAATCAATCAATCAATCAATCAATCAAAATTAACTAATCAATCAAACTACAATCAACCAATCATCAATCAAATCAATCAATCGACAATTCAACCAATCGACAATTCAATCAATCGACCATCAAACAATCAAGCAATCAACCAATCAATCGATCAACCAACCAATTAATTAATTTATTTATCCATTTATTTAATAATATATTTATTTATTTGACTTTATTTATTTACTTATTTATTAATCTTAATTTATAAGGACGGTACCATATTAACAGTAACAACGCACGAGCACGTAAAATTATGATGTAACGAGGCGTAATATTATTAGGCCTTAATCGATATTGATATCAAGTGCAGAGACTCAATCCATTTAAAACCAAAAAATAAACAAACAATATGTATGGAGAGCAGAACATTTAATAGCGTGACAGACGGCGGCATGCGAGACCAACATCTAGATCCATGTGATCTCCCAGCCATGACCAAAAGATCGAACGTGTATCATTAAAACACGGTATCACGTGACCTTTAGGTTATTAAGAGGGTGTGATGTAATTAATTGAAAGACGCCAAACTGAGAATAATCGGGTGCCTATTGTATCTACAAGTTGTAGAACATCACGCAAATTTGAATATTAAAAGCCCCCATTTTAAACCGCTTGAAGTTGTGAACAACACTATTTACAGCCCAGCCACATAGACACTAGGCGTATAATAGGTAGATAGGTCAACCAGAATATATACTCCCTCCTTTTATATACCGTGAATTATAATTAATGGCGAACAACCAAGTGAAAGAGATTGTCCAATTCAATGAGCAAATTATCGATGAATGAGCTAGTTTATTCGCACGGGTGTCAAGCCTTATAAAACTGGGCTATGGATGGATACCCAAAGATGAATATAATAACAACGTGAAACCCGAGGATACTAGACACAAACAGTCATGATGTAAAATGCGTGGGCTGTTACAGTAGTCCGAAAAGCCCCTAAATTGTAAGTAACCGACATGAATGATATTTATATTTTTATAATTAATGTATTAATATTATATTTCACGAGTTTAAGGCATGTAGGCGTATAAACATGTGAAGAAGAAAAAAGTGAGGGGTACCAATGATTAGAATAGACGACTACCGCCATTGACTGTATAATAACAAACTACATAAATTAACGGACAAAATGAAAATTTCTCACCGAATTTGTAGTACCATTTACAGAGAAGCTAAGGATTATTTTCTAGCAATCATGTGAATCCGACCAACGCAGCTCAGATGAATACCGCAGGTCGTGTAGAAATAGAAATAATAAAATAAAAAAAAATTATGTCCAAGAAGAGAACTTCCAATTCGGATGCCGACAACGGAGGATATGACTCAATAAGGAAAACTGATTGCTGCTCGCAAAGCACGCAGGGAGGGACGCACACAAAAGGAATGGCCATCTATTGTTACTGTGGAATCAGGCGAGGAAAAACCGCGAAACAGAGACACAAGTTGACAGAGGGGACGGGACTCTGCGCCGTGAGCAAAAGCGATTTATACAGATTTCATCTGAATAAATCGTCAATATTGAAAATAGAAAAGAAATTTGCAACAGACCCCAAAAAGGAAGTAAGAGGGGACGCTACACATGTATTTACATTATTTTGCCTTAAGTAAAATTGATCATTAATTAACATTCTACAGCCTACGTGTTTTGACTGTATAGTGTATGAACTCATCTCGATGCATAGACAATACAATTCTCAGTTTATTCAAATGAGTATGATTTGCTATCTTTCTTGATTGTATTCAGTTATTTCTACTATATATTGATTCTTGTTTCTTAATTGCATTTTTTTAAATTTGCATTTGGATGCACCGCAATTTGCTGGTGGGTGTTGCTGTTCTGAAAGCCACTTTCGAAGATATAAATAAATAGCAATAAATAAGTAAATAAATAAATAAACTTTTGTGATTGTATGCATTGATTTATAAAAATTTACCAACCAGTATGTATTGGTTCATTTTCATTCGCAGTATGGGTTCTTTGAGTTTTAACGTTTAAATTGTCTATATGGTTTATATCAGGTATCAATTGAATGCACAACAGCACTTGCATTTATCATTACTATTAACGATTGACACTGTTACGTAGAGCTTGGCTCTAACGCTTGATTTAGTAATGTATTTCTAGTATGATTTGATATTACACTATCTGGCGCGATGGTCGCTAGATGGCGTTCATATAAACAGGTGCGTTAGGTTGTATAAGCGTGACTAATTTCTCCCGCGCTTTACGAAGGATTATTGTGATCGCGTTGTCAACAAAAATCATTCCCTTATGCGATGTCTTGGAGATAACTATATATTTTGGTTGCTTCCTAAAAACCGACATCTTTATCAGGGTAAGCTTGCGGTCATTGTGAGCCTGGTATATTTTGTTTCATGGGGTAAGTTTGCGAGTTTGCAAACCCATCGATTGGTCTAATGTGTGGCAATCAAGTTATTACGTGAAAGTTAGCATCATTAATTTCGTCGGCTATGGTATCAGCACCCCGTTGGATGGACGAGTCATACAGAATTTCGTCCAGGATGAACAACTGAAAGTAGTGCCATCATGTCGACGAATGTCTGGAGACACGAGACATCACATTTGGGAATCTAACGTAAGTTTGTAAATAAGTGTAAATAAATATTGTATTATTTTTCTATAGACGTGTACGTGCTGACGTCCCTTAAAATACGTCTAAATTATATTTCACGATATTACATGTTCCCAATCCGTGTATTCAAGTTGACTACATTGAAGGTATAAAATGAAGTTATTCTTTGCAATTCAAATATCAAAATTTACATCCGTGAAAATTACGGAAATTTCATTAATTGTTTTCGTAGAAATTAAGAAAACAAAATGTCTGTATCCGTTGTTTTATCTCATGAGCAAGGAAGTTTTGGATAAAGAAACATATAACAAAATGAAACTCCTTTTAATATATTTTGGAATAGAGCTGAAATGGGATAATAGTAGGTTTCTTTCCGCATGCAATTAATATGTCTTGAATGTAAATATATTTGTAAATACAATTTTATCCGAATGAAATAAATGTTGTGTAATAGGGTGAAATCATGACTTCTTGATATTGTGTGGCTTTATGCGAATTAGCATAACAATCATGATTTTTCCCGCCCAAAATTATATATGTTTATAACAATGTATTGTGTATGGAGTGAACTCATGAACTTGCTAATATTATGTGACGTTATGCGAATTAGCATTTGATCATGATTTCTCTCGCAAAATAAATATGGCTGGTGATTTATAAAAGTAAACTTTCATTTGTGTATGTTGTACCGATGTTGCGTGGTGGAAATAATACCCCAAGATTTCATGAGTACATCAGTTGAAATGTCAATTATAAATCTACTTTTGGACACGCCGTTTTAATACGGTATCAAAAGAATTGATGTGTGTTGAATTTGGTCTATTAATATATAGAAACAATTTTGACTTGTATCCGAAATGGATATAGCTTTATTTGCAAATACAAAATATTATTTGCAATGTTTTGGTTTCAATTTATTGTTTCAGTGCGTTGGCTGTTATTGCTGTTACTGCTGTTACAGCTTGTTACTGTTTATGGAGGTTAATGGCTGCCGATATAATTAGCAGTTGTATCACCGATTATTAATGCATACCAAATGTGGGGTAATCCGATGAATCTGATGTTGTTGACATGGAAATCAACCAAGCATTAAAAACCTTGGCTACGACCGTTGAATGATCATCAAGAATATATAACAACCGCTATATTGATTAAATGACAGATGTAATCCAATAATCCCTAATGATGTCGCAGATTAAGTAAGATAACATTAAATTCTGCTAAATGGGTAAGCACTGGTTATTATTACGTCATATATATCAATAACACTTTCAATTGTCTGGGGACATAACAACACCATTGATTATTCGTCGAGGTTATTACATTCATGGGAAACCCATCTACAACAACAAATGAGGCATAATTGAAGTGACATTATAATTTGATTTGAACTTTGTGAATATTATTGTTTATGTGAATGAGACCTATTGTATAGGTCATCCATATGTTAATGGATCTGAAGAAAGTCAGTGACGGAGATGATGAATTAAAATTATAGTTAAATATGGTAAATCTGATTTGTACGATGTGTTAATTGGCGTTCAAATGTATAGTACCTCACTTATGCGTAGTTAATTTATTGAACTTGGGCGTTACACCAAAGGTCAGGCGTAACAGACACTAAATATAGCATTAAACAATACATGTGTAGGAAGTTATAAAATAATAATTGTCACTGATGTAAGTCACATAATGAATTATGAAAAAGTCTCACATTAAACATCATTATTTTCAACAGTGACCAGTTTGTTTTCCAATTCATTAGTATCAAAACCATTATTAGCTGTTATTATAACGTTATAGTTACACATAAAACATTACTTTTCCTTAACAGCGACAAGTATGTTTTTCAAGATCATTTCTATGCCAAAGATATAAAGCTTTTAAAACATGTTCACTAAACAAACATAGCATCGATATGACGTTTATGACGCTTGAAAAAAACTAATAACCATCAATTCAATACCAATCCGAGTGCCCTTATTCTGATTAATGAACACGAATTACATTTTGTTTGCCGAATTCAAAACATAGTTCAATACAGCATTAATGTTTTTTTGGTTTTACATAATTATTTTCTGGCTAAAGAAACTTTTTTCAAGAACCTTAAAAGGTTATTTACTAGTTTCCCAAAAAGGTTCTTCACTATACTTAAGGTTATACAAAGAACCATTTTCTTGGCTTGAGAACCATTTTTTGTTCTACATACCGCCTAGATGCAAACCATCCCGAACATCTGTTTTTACCACCTAAGCAAAAATAAACCTCTCAAACATACAAACCCTTTTTTTGAATATTCAGAACGACGCAACATCTTCTGTCATGTCATTTAGTAAAGTAAAGTAGGTAATCACCTCGGATCAACAAATTCTTGTTCGTGGAATATTCATTAATTTACGCTTTTAAGAACGACGCAACATCATCTGTCATGTCATTTAGTAAAGTAAGTAAAGGACCCCCCCCCCCCCCCCCCCCCTCGGATCAACAAATTCTTGTTGAACAAGTCCTGTTTTACCGCATTTTAAGTTCAACAACCCCACCCATCGGATGTAACCTACAAATTCCTTAGCCTATACCTCAAACATACAAAGGCCCTATATTAATTTATTCTAAAAAAAAGTCGGGGGAGGGGCCTTGGAATATTCTTAAATTTACGCTTTCAAGAACGACGCAACATCCTCTGTCATGTCATATAGTAAAGTAGGTGAATTTGGATTATTATGATTTATGAACTGAAAATAAATATCTTGGGTGTTGGTGCATTCTGTTCTCTAGGGACTTTCTTTATGGGTTAAATTCCTTAGCATATACCTCAAACATACAAAGGCCCTATATTAATTTATTCTAAAAAAAAAGTCGGAGGGGCCTTGGAATATTCTTAAATTTACGCTTTTAAGAACGACGCAACATCCTCTTTCATGTCATTTAGTAAAGTAGGTAATTGCCCCCCCCCCCCCGATCAACAAGTTCCGCTTCACCATGTTAACTAAAACACTAAACAAGACCAGAAAGACGGGGGGAGGGGCCTTTTACAACGACGCCACACTGCCTTTGCAAACCATCCGAACATATCTGTTTTTACCACCTAAGTAAAAAAACACCTCTCAAACATACAATAAACCCTTTTTTGGAATATTCATAAATTTACGCTTTTAAGAACGACGCAACATCCTCTGTCATGTCATTTAGTAAAGTAGGTAAAGACCCCCCCCCCCCCCCCCCCCCCCCCCTGATCAGCAAATTCTTGTTCTTGGAATATTCATAAATTTACGCTTTTAAGAACGACGCAACATCCTCTGTCATGTCATTTAGTAAAGGACCCACCCCCCCCCCCCCCCCCCCCCTCGGATAAAACACTAAAAAATACCGGTTTTACCGCCTTTTAAGGGGGCTGTCAAGTGTCAGAAATAGCTTCCGTAAAACTGCCGTAACTACGTAATTATTCATATATTCCATATACAAGTATACATTTTTTTGAAGGAAAGGGTTCAATAAATCTAACCATGAACATAAAATTGCTCTAAAAAGAACCATTTTGGAGAAAATCATAAAAAACGAGAATTTTGACCAGTCTTCAATTCTGAAAATCTGTCCTTTTACGATTTTGTAATCTTAAGAAAATTACCCGGATTCCATTTTTTTGTTTTTTGATATCTGAGATATTTTTTATTTATTGACCAAATAAGGCAACAAAATGGGATTTTTAAATACAACAAACGTGAATTTCCACAAAATGATCCGAAAATCGGGAAATAGGCCTAAAACAAAAAACAAAAAAAATGGAACCTGGGGAAGATCATGGTAGTTGCGTTAAACTTACTTGATGTCCATCAGATGCAGTTTGTATTTAGTTATCGTGTCTGTAAATCGTATTTTTACTCAAAAATGAACATAAAGAAATCAACCGATGAATGTGAAAAGTGACAATACCGCCGTTTGATCATGGTTTACGGGGTAATACACGTATTTCAAATCCTGTTCTTTAGATATTGTGGGAAACATATAAATCCCCAACTTCGTGCAAAGTTTCATTACAAACCGTTCTTTTCTTGGTATCAAAATAACCTCAAATGTGTGTTAAAAAACACCTTTTTCATGATGTCGAGTTTGAAAAAGAAGCCATACCATTTTATGCGCATTCGAAGTGCGTTCACAATTTCCGGAAGCGTAACGCATTCGAGCGCGTGCGTTAATCGACAATGAGCGCAGACGCGCGCGGAATGTTTTGAGTTGGCAAAATAAATGGTGACGCGTGCGCGTTGAACCGGTTGACAAAGATTTAGACGCTCGTGTATTAATTTCTGTGCGCAACACTCTGCGGCTAATCATCAGAGTTTATCATTATAGGCCAGTGTAGTCGAGTCTTTATCAATGTGATCATTTAAAAATGCACCGTGGCGGGATTAGTGAGTAGTCTGGGTGTAAAATCAACACCTATCCTAGATAAAGGACTTAGTAAAGGAGAGAGAAAAATTGGAAACAGAGAGAAAGCAAGAAATGGGATGAGGATTTAATTTAAGACCTGTCGTTTGGTAGGCTCTAGGCCTACATGTTTTCTCTTCTTCTACCTCAGATATTTAAAGAGACGGAATCGGGTAAGCTTCTGATTAACATGATTAATATGAGTCACGTCACGAATTGTAATTTCATCATAAATAGTAAAAGGCCACAACATGCCACCTGAACTTGATCCTCGTTATGCCAGCGCCACCGAAAAAGAAACTGAAATATATGTCCGATAGGTCTAATGTTTAATGAAGCAGGAAAATAAATTTAACGGTTTGTAAAATGACTATATGAATTGTCTATGGGTAAACTGTCAAGCGAACGAGTAACAGTAGCGTATCAGCAGAGTGTCCCCCCTCGACGGACTTGACCGGGTAGAACAGCTCAAACTACCGGGCTAAAAGGTTTTATTTTCTGTAAATACAGTGGGTTGGGGGAGCAAGGGCCCCAATTTGAATCGGATGGGTGGATTTGAGAACACCCCCACCCTCCCCGTTTTCAAATGTCGGACTCGGCGGCGGCGGCAATCCTCAGCCTGTAAAGTTAAAGCCTACCGGGAAGATACCATTTCCCCCTCTGACAAGCGATCTCATCAGATACGCCCCTGGCGGGTAATGGAGCACATTTCACAGTAGTAAAATGATGAGTATTTTCCATTAGAATGGACTTGGATCCTTTTAAAATTGATTTGAATTGCTATCTACCAAAGATAATGATTAAATAGTGATTGTTCAGTGTTATAACAATAGCTCTATTAAGCATTTCGGTTGGATCTCTTATAAAAGTAGTCTACTGAAGATAACAATGATAACGTTAAAAACACGGTCATTATTTAACAATTAGCTCTAGTGCTAGGCCTATATACAGTATTCGGTATTTCCATTACTGCATGGTTTTATTATATATTGGCTATCCCTATGAATTGCCTTGTCACCTATACCTAGATTGAATTTTTTTTATTGAGAGGACACAAAAGTACAAGGATATCAAAGGTGCAACCACACATTTAATTAATCAGGCCTATTGTTTACATCTCATAACTTCGTGATAAACCAAACCGATGTTACCCTATTTTTTTATTGGGGTGGGTCTGAGGGGCAGAAATATAGAGCATCCTCTCCCACCATAATCCCATCCCTTCCACCTTTGCTTTCAGTCTAGAACATTCGGACGTTTCATTGATTCAAAATATGAATGATGGGCATTTAGCGATCGAAATGGGAAGATCTCTGTTCTTTGTTCAGTCCGAATTTCATTTGGAATGTTCCAGAATTTTATATTATTCAATTTAACTATGACATTTTAGGAGTATTTTATAGAAACATGACTTGTTTGGCCGTATAGGCCTACTTCTGGTTATCTTGGAACTTATTTTGTTTTATATGGCATGTCACCAACCAAACCGTAGGCCTAACAGCGGGGCCTTAGACCCGAACGCAACTGAATAAATGAGCTTATAATGGATAGTATATTAAAAGGTGCGGGATTGTTATGCGTCGTTCTTTAAAAAACTACCACACTCAATGCATCATGTGTCAGGTGAATACACAAAAGTTACAATACCGCACCTAACTCATGTAGGCCTAGGTAAAACGGCACTTATAATTGATACTATGTTTGATATAACTGAATGACAAATTAGTACACCGAGTTGAACTAACTGAGAACTAGCTAACTTAACAACGATACGAAGTAATAGGCCTACCATATTCAGTAATGACAATAAATAGATAAACAGGTAGGCCTATTGGATGGACGGGCGGGTGGAACGGACTTGTACAATTACATCGAAAGGCCAAACAAAAACAAAACATTAACGTCTTCGGATAAAACCCGGTGTAAGTCTTTTTGATCTCCTTACAATGTTTCACTCCGATCATGGATTCAAAATCTTTCTCTGTCCTTTATTTTTTATCTTTTTTCCTTCTCTCTTTCCAAACTCCTTGACACTAACGCTTGTGCTAAAGCCTTGTTTTACTAATAGGCCTACTTGCTTTCAGGCTCAGCCACACCCCGGCAAAAATGACGGTTTGATAAGTCGGGCCTCCGATGCGTAAACAATGCGTATGAACAAGCCCTCAAACGCGGCAAAAACATAGCGGGTAACGCAGCACGCACTGACGGCTTTCGAAATAACAGCGTCGCGTATTTTAAGCGAACTGGCGCGTGCCAATTTGCGTGAAAAACAAAACACGGGATACGCGGCGCATGGGAGTTTCGCTGATCCCCTGCGGGCAGACTTTTCCATTCTACTTTGTCAATGATCACAATAAGGGATTTAAATCCTTCTAAATAGGCTTTTGGAATTTCAAAATTGAAAATTTCTTTGCATGTACTGATAGATAACACTCTGAAGTTTTGAAAAATGAAGAAAAGTGAAATTCCTGGAAAATACGAAATGACACTTGACAGCCCCCTTAAGTTCAACAACCCCCACCCCTCGGATGTATTCTACACATTCCTTAGCCTATACCTCAAACATACAAAGGCCCTTAATCATTTATTCTAAAAAAAAAGTCGGGCGGGGCCTTGGAATATTCTTAGGCCCTTAATAATTTATTC
>CM069449.1:71042645-71066353 GCA_035610835.1 Ophiura sarsii | reverse complement strand
AGCGGATTGTCCCCGTTTTTTCGTGTGCAAATAGACACGTGTTGCCGACGTTTACAGTGTTTCCTGCATGCTACAATGAACGATCGCAACAGAATACTCATAGGGCCCGCTTTATGGAAATCAAACAAATTATGTTAAGAAGTTCCTTAAAGCTGATTTCCATTACTAAAAGCAGAAATGTTCACGGTGGTTTTATTTTCGCGCTTTTTGCGCAAAATAATTACACGCGAAATTTATAACACGCGAAAATATTGTTTTCAACATTCATGCAGTGCATTCCAGAAGGTCGCCCGCGAAAAAAACAATTCGCGAAATGTCTATGATATATCCAAATGCGCGAAAATATCTTTACGCGAAAAATTGACTTTTACATACAGTATGATTTAGTAAAGTTCTGGGATGGTTTTTTCACAGAAAGTACAGTCAATATAGATTTATTAGTCCATGAAATTTAAAGTCATTCCTGGTAAGTCAAACATGAATATCAATCAAGAGCACCAAGGAATGGTACATGAAGTACCTGGATATGGCACCCTTCGATTCTGTTAGGGGGCTGTCATTTTCTTCGGTAAGAGGTCGGAGGTACCAAATATCATTGGTTGTGTCGTATTTTTACAAGGAAAATATGGCAGGGGGGTCATGAAATTAATACCATTGTAAATGGTGGTGGTGGTGGGGTGGGGGGGGGGGGGGGGTCAAAACAAGATAATTATATGAATAAGGAGGGCATAGGCCTAAGTTGCTTAACCCGATGCTAAATCCAACAAAAGCACCGCACCGCAATTAATATGGAAGTACACAACATAGACCTCGAAAAGTTATTTTTGGGAGCGCGACCCCTTGCATTATGCACGCTCACCTGGACATCCGCATACATCATTTTTTTACTATTTGTCCCGTGTCCTCCCCCCGTTGTAGCTTTATTGCTATACACCCCAATCACAAATGGGTAGGCCTACTGGTTATTGAGCCCCACCGCGTTGAGAGCGCAACGCCAGCCCAGCGAGATGCCCGATCACACCTGGACTTCGGCTCAACATGACCATCTCCGGGGCCGGCACCATGGTTGGTGTCATTATTTGTTCCGTATTTAACGCTGTATTGTTACCCCCCCCCCCCCCGATCAAGTACCTGGCATAGGGGCCCTTGATTATTAATGGCACATGGTATGTTATGGATTATGTTAGGGGGCTGTCATTTTCTTCGGTAAGAGGGTCAGGCGGGGGGGGGGGGGGGGGGGGGGCAGTGGCGTACCCAGCTTTTGGAAACTGGGGGGGGGGGGGGCACGACCATTATAGTTGTACCGACGAAAGGCATGATTTACCGACAATTGTTTTTTACAGACTCCCAAAAAATCGTAAAACATGCCAAAAAAATGTGCCGTCAGCAGCTGAAATCTTGATAAGTGGGGTGGGGGTGGGGTGGGGTGAGGTGGGGGGGGGGGGGGGGGTAGCGATAGGTTGTCTACAAAACAGACCAAAAAAAACCGCATGGTCAAATACGCAAATCTACCGACTGTACTGAGGCTCGAATTTACCGACGGGCTTATTCCAGGGGGGGCCTGCCCCCCCCCCCCCCCCCTCTGGGTACGCCACTGGGGGGGGGGGGCAGGGTCGGAGGTACCAAATATCATGGGAGGTGTCGTATTTTTACACGGAAATAGGGCATGAAATAAAAAACATTGTCAAGGGGTGTAAAAACTAAATTTTAGTCCAAAAAAATCTTTATTTTTTATTTTTTCTACATTTATCTACCCTTATTTTTAACTTCCCTTTCGCATCAACTTTCCCAATAATCTGAATTTTAACCATTATTAGATAGGCCTGAGCATGGGAGTGATCATAACAATAATCACGTTTGAGCGGGTTGGGGAGGGGGCATATAAAATGATGATACATGATATTTTGGGACCGCGTACCAAAAAAACCACCACCCCCTATACAAACCGCTAGGGGGGCGCTCACTACTAGCGGGGCCCGCGCGACGGGGGGGGGGGGGGGGGGGGCAGGGTCGGAGGTACCAAATATCATGGGAGGTGTCGTATTTTTACACGGAAATAGGGCATGAAATAAAAAACATTGTCAAGGGGTGTAAAAACTAAATTTTAGTCCAAAAAAATCTTTATTTTTTATTTTTTCTACATTTATCTACCCTTATTTTTAATCTTCCCTTTCGCATCAACTTTCCCAATAATCTGAATTTTAACCATTATTAGATAGGCCTGAGCATGGGAGTGATCATAACAATAATCACGTTTGAGCGGGTTGGGGAGGGGGCATATAAAATGATGATACATGATATTTTGGGACCGCGTACCAAAAAAACCACCACCCCCTATACAAACCGCTAGGGGGGCGCTCACTACTAGCGGGGCCCGCGCAAAGCGCGGGTTCACGCTAGTGTCCAATAATTCGAAAAACTTGGTTTATCAATTGAAAATCCAAGTTTTTTGAAGCCTAATGTCCAATAATTCGAAAAACTTGGTTTTTCAACGCGGAATGTAAAATAATTCGAAAAACTTGGTTTATCAATTGAAAAACCAAGTTTTTCGACGCCTTATGTCTATGGCAGGCCCAATGTCCAGTAACTCGAAAAACCAAGTTTTTCGCCGAAAAACCAAGATTATCGATTTGAAAAACCAAGTTTTTCGCCTAGCTGTCGAAAAACTTGGTTTTTCATTTGAAAAACTTGGATTTTCAATCGATAAACCAAGTTTTTCGATCGAAAAACCAAGTTTTTCGAATTGTTGGATATTACACTTAGATAAACTTGGTTTTTCAATCAAGAAACCAAGTTTTTCAACGCCTAATGTCCATTAATTCGAAAAACTTGATTTATCAATTTGAAAAACCAAGTTTTTCGATCGAAAAACTTGGTTTTTCAACGCGGAATGTAAAATAATTCGAAAAACTTGGTTTATCAATTGAAAAACTTGGTTTTTCAAGTGAAAATCCAAGTTTTTCTCGAAAAACTTGGATTATCAATTGAAAAACCAAGTTTTTCGACGCCTAATGTCCAATAATTCGAAAAACTTGGTTTATCATTTGAAAAACCAAGTTTTTCGACGCCTAATGTCCATTAATTCGAAAAACTTGGTTTATCATTTTGAAAAACTTGGTTTTTCAACGCGGAATGTAAAATAATTCGAAAAACTTGGTTTATCAATTGAAAAACTAAGTTTTTCAAGTGAAAATCCAAGTTTTTCTCGAAGCGCGGGTTCCCGCTAGTGTCCAATAATTCGAAAAACTTGGTTTATCAATTGAAAATCCAAGTTTTTTGAAGCCTAATGTCCAATAATTCGAAAAACTTGGTTTTTCAACGCGGAATGTAAAATAATTCGAAAAACTTGGTTTATCAATTGAAAAACCAAGTTTTTCGACGCCTTATGTCTATGGCAGGCCCAATGTCCAGTAACTCGAAAAACCAAGTTTTTCGCCGAAAAACTTGGTTTATCGATTGAAAATCCAAGTTTTTCAAATGAAAAACCACGTTTTTCGAGGTTTATCAATTGAAAAACCAAGTTTTTCGACAGCTAGGCGAAAAACTTGGTTTTTCAAATGAAAAACCAAGATTATCGATTTGAAAAACCAAGTTTTTCGCCTAGCTGTCGAAAAACTTGGTTTTTCAGTTGATAAACCAAGTTTTTCGAGAAAAACTTGGTTTTTCATTTGAAAAACTTGGATTTTCAATCGATAAACCAAGTTTTTCGACGCCTAATGTCCAATAATTCGAAAAACTTGGTTTATCATTTGAAAAACCAAGTTTTTCGACGCCTAATGTCCATTAATTCGAAAAACTTGGTTTATCATTTTGAAAAACTTGGTTTTTCGATCGAAAAACTTGGTTTTTCAACGCGAAATGTAAAATAATTCGAAAAACTTGGTTTATCAATTGAAAAACCAAGTTTTTCTCGAAAAACTTGGATTATCAATTGAAAAACCAAGATTTTCGACGCCTAATGTCCAATAATTCGAAAAACTTGGTTTATCATTTGAAAAACCAAGTTTCGACGCCTAATGTCCAATAATTCGAAAATCTTGGTTTATCATTTTGAAAAACCAAGTTTTTCGATCGAAAAACTTGGTTTTTATCGATTGAAAATCCAAGTTTTTCAAGTGAAAAACCAAGTTTTTCTCGAAAAACTTGGATTATCAATTGAAAAACCAAGTTTTTGGACGCCTAATGTCCATTAATTCGAAAAACTTGGTTTTTCAACGCGGAATGTAAAATAATTCGAAAAACTTAGTTTATCAATTGAAAAACCAAGTTTTTCAAGTGAAAATCCAAGTTTTTCTCGAAAAACTTGGATTATCAATTGAAAAACCAAGTTTTTCGAAGCCAAATGTCCAATAATTCGAAAAACTTGGATTATCATTTGAAAAACCAAGTTTTTCGACGCTTAATGTCCATCAATTCGAAAAACTTGGTTTATCATTTTGAAAAACTTGGTTTTTCGATCGAAAAACTTGGTTTTTCAACGCGGAATGTAAAATAATTTGAAAACTTGGTTTATCAATTGAAAAACGAAGTTTTTCGACGCCTAATGTCTAATAATTCGAAAAACTTGGTTTATCATTTGAAAAACCAAGATTATCAATTTGAAAAACCAAGATTTTCACCTAGGCGTCGAAAAACTTGGTTTTTCAATTGATAAACCAAGTTTTTCTAATTATTTTACGTTCCGCGTCGAAAAACTTGGTTTCTCAATTGATAAACCAAGTTTTTCAAATTATTGGACATTACACTTTGATAAACTTGGTTTTTCGATCGAAAAACCAAGATTTTCTCCAGCCAACTGAAAATCTTGGTTTTTCGAATCGATAAACTTGGTTTTTTCATTTGAAAAACCAAGTTTTTCGCCTAGCTGTCCGAAAAACTTGGTTTTTCAATTGATAAACCAAGTTTTTCTCGAAAAACTTGGTTTTTCGAGTTACTGGACATTGGGCCTGCCATATATGTCACTTGAAAAACTTGGATTTTCAATCGATAAACCAAGTTTTTCGGCGAAAAACTTGGTTTTTCGAGTTACTGGACATTGGGCCTGCCATATATGTCCATTTATTGCGAAAAACTTGGTTTATCATTTTGAAAAACCAAGTTTTTCGATCGAAAAACTTGGTTTTTCAACGCGGAATGTAAAATAATTCGAAAAACTTGGTTTATCAATTGAAAAACCAAGGTTTTCGACGCCTTATGTCCAATAATTCGAAAAACTTGGTTTATCAATTGAAAATCCAAGTTTTTCGACGCCTTATGTCCAATAATTCGAAAAACTTGGTTTATCATTTTGAAAAACCAAGTTTTTCGATCGAAAAACTTGGTTTTTCAACGCGGAATGTAAATTAATTCGAAAAACTTGGTTTATCAATTGAAAACCAAGTTTTTCGACGCCTAATGTCCAATAATTCGAAAAACTTGGTTTATCAATTGAAAATCCAAGTTTTTCGACGCCTAATGTCCAATAATTCGAAAAACTTGGTTTTTCACTTGTAAAACTTGGATTTTCAATCGATAAACCAAGTTTTTCGGCGAAAAACTTGGTTTTTCGAGTTACTGGACATTGGGCCTGCCATATATGTCCATTTATTGCGAAAAACTTGGTTTATCATTTTGAAAAACCAAGTTTTTCGATCGAAAAACTTGGTTTTTCAACGCGGAATGTAAAATAATTCGAAAAACTTGGTTTATCAATTGAAAAACCAAGGTTTTCGACGCCTTATGTCCAATAATTCGAAAAACTTGGTTTATCAATTGAAAATCCAAGTTTTTCGACGCCTTATGTCCAATAATTCGACAAACTTGGTGTGACATATAGATCATTGACCCTAGGGTCAGTGTATAGACGAAAGAGGAACTTTATTACAAACCACAATCATGTACTGTACCAATGAACAGTAAGGATAATCCTTGTTTCTCAGTAACATCTTAATGATGTGGTTTCAGGAAACAACATGTTTTGATTAATGAATATTAGTTTAGAGCTAAGATGTTCTCTTCAATTGTTCTCTTAATAATACCCTCTATCTGGATGATGTCAATTGTAATCCCTTACTAGGATCATTGAACCTTCCAGGGTCAATGCTCTGATACGATAAAAGTTGCATTGGATCTGTTCCAATAATTATTGCAGGTCCATGATTGGTTAGAAAGTTTATACCACTGTTATAGTTAACACTTGCAGGTTTTCTATTGGATAGGCATTAGCCCTAATGTTAAAAGGTATACTTAGGCCATTTTGTACAGGTGAGGAGTTTACTTCTCACATTCACTTATCGTTATGAAATCATCATGAGAACATCGAGTTAGAGAGACCACCTTCAGGGCTCTCTAACCCAAGAGAAAGATTTGAAAAGCCATCGATATGACTGGAGATAAATAAAGATAGAATACTAACGTATTACCAGTGCCTGATTATATACTTATTGTATGCATTACGTGTTCATACCGCTCGGAACGTTAACCCTATCCTCACATGGTGGCAGCTATAAAGCCAGGTGATTGGCAACAACTATGGATAAATTGTTGGAATAGGATGTGAACAATTTTGACTGGATATGTTAAAGATATAAGTCAACTGTGCAAAGGAGAATTTAGCTGGACCCAAGCAATTGCAGCGGGTAAGTGTCCATGTGTAATGTAATTAACGAACATATGGTGCAATTTAAATACAAGATTTAAATACTAGCTAGCTTCAGATAGACTTTGGTAATTCAGGTTTGACTAAATAAAGATATAAAGAGTGACATTGCGTCCAAATTATGTATTGCGCCAAGCAATAAAATAAAGATTAAAGAAATAAAGAGTGACATTGCGTCCAAATTATGTATTGCGCCAAGCAATGACATAAAGATTAAGATATAAAGAGTGACATTGCGTCCAAATTATGTATTGCGCCAAGCAATGACATAAAGATTAAGATATAAAGAGTGACATTGCGTCCAAATTATGTATTGCGCCAAGCAATGACATAAAGATTAAGATATACAGAGAGACATTTTGTCCAAATTATGTATTGCGCCAAGCAATGACATAAAGATTAAGATATAAAGAAAGACATTGCGTCCAAATTATGTATTGCGCCAAGCAATGACATAAAGATTAAGATATAAAGAGAGACATTGCGTCCAAATTATGTATTGCGCCAAGCAATGACATAAAGATTAAAGTTATAAAGAAAGACATTGCGTCCAAATTATGTATTGCGCCAAGCAATGACATACAGATTAAGATATAAAGAGAGACATTGCGTCCAAATTATGTATTGCGCCAAGCAATGACATAAAGATTAAAGTTATAAAGAAAGACATTGCGTCCAAATTATGTATTGCGCCAAGCAATGACATAAAGATTAAGATATAAAGAGAGACATTGCGTCCAAATTATGTATTGCGCCAAGCAATGACATAAAGATTAAAGTTATAAAGAAAGACATTGCGTCCAAATTATGTATTGCGCCAAGCAATGACATACAGATTAAGATATAAAGAGTGACATTGCGTCCAAATTATGTATTGCGCCAAGCAATGACATAAAGATTAAAGTTATAAAGAAAGACATTGCGTCCAAATTATGTATTGCGCCAAGCAATAAAATTAAGATTAACGTCAACGATATAAAGAGAGATATTGCTCCAAACAATTAATTAAGATATTTAATACAGACAGATTCAGACTCTTCAATTAAGATAGACGATACATGTAATACGATGTTCTGTACAATGGCAAATTCACATGATTATAGTTTGGATGACCATGACCAACAAGACGTACGTGATGGTACCCCCGATAGTGAACATCTTAGAACAAATTCTATATTTCAAGTGAGACAAATGAAACAAGACTATGAAGCAAAACTGAAACAAATTGAAGAAAAGCTAACCATGCGACCAACAGAATCAGAGTCTAGACAAAAATGTGTGAAAGTAGAGATGCAAACACAGAAAGACGTAGAAGAGCTTAAAAACGAAACGAGGATAATGATTATCTCAAACATAGAAACATTAGAAAATGCCAAGCAAGATATGGTTTTTGAAATCAGAAAATTGAACCAACAAAAACAAGATGTTATACAGAATCGTAAGTTGATACAGAATGAACATTATGCAGGAGAGAGATCAAGATCAGTTGAAGAATACAACAAAACTGTTGATGAATTTACACAATGCATTGATTCACTACAAATGAAGCAGACCAACGCCATGACACGAAAACAACAAGTAATAAGTGAAATTTCTGAATGGATTTGCAGACGTAAACAATTCAAAATCAAATTTGGACGTCTTAATCCCAAGCCTAAATTGACGACCCTCGAAAAAGGTGATACAACCAATTCAGAAAATCGATTGACAAAAATCAATAATGAAAAGCAAACAGGACAAGATAATTCAGAGATACATGATTTAGATACTAAGCAGGAAGAAACAAAAGAAAACTATGAACAATTAAAAGTACCTGTAGATGGCAGAAACCACAGTGAACGTAGAGCTGAACTTCCTAAAGTTCCACAAATGCCTACAAGAAATGCCAAAGAGAATCACTTGGAACATTCTAATATTGATAACATTGAACAAGAGAGTAAAACTAAAACAATCAATAATGTAGAAAACAATGACGAAATAGCAAGTACAGATAGTAAGAATGAGAAAAGTAAGACACACACTGTCACTGATAATGATAACTCGAGTGAGTGTCAAGTTGTCAATAAAACAAATGAAGGTGCATCAGACGACAAGAAATTAGATGCCAAAACTGTCTCATTGCCAAAACTGTGTCAAAACACAATAAATGAAATTAAACCACAACAAAATGCTCATAGTGATAATGACGAGACCAACATTGATGGAGACAAAATTGAACCACCACAAATCAAAGACGAACCAAGTATAACACAAATAAAAGTGAAAACCGAATCAGGCAAAGATACTAAAACTGAAGTAACGAAAGAAATAGTAACACAATATGTGATAGACAGAACTGAACCAGAGAGAGAAATAGTAATACAATATGTGACATACAAAACTGAACCAGAGAAACAAATTGAAACTAAGAGTGAGATAACCAAGACAGATATATCTGAAACCAAAGAAAATGATGAAGCAATTCATGTAGGCCCAATCTATGAGAAGAGTGATAACTTGGAAACAAATCAGACAAGGGAAATATGCCCTTATCCTGGAAAAGCTAGAATGATAGAAAAGGAAGAAGCCAAAAATAAACATAAATACAGCAGAGTAGATATACCCGCTATTACTAAAACCAATGACTGTGATGCACACGGCAAATCTTATCTTGAAGGAGAAATCAAGATAGATAACAAACTACATGATCCGTTACCCAATTATACCTACAACAAGAAACTGATCAATGTGCATGGAAATCGCAGCTCATCACACATTTCACATAATCTAATGTGTATTGTGTACACCATAGTGATACAAGGTAAATTGTGGGAACAACCAAATTCCCCCCATATTTGGCCAATTGATGATTTACGAACACATAAACAACTAATAATAGGTAGTTAAAAGCCAAGGACCATAAGAGAAGTTTGATGGTATTTTATGAAAATATACCATCATTTTTTAAAAACTAGGACACCTGAATGAACATGATTAAAGATATTATGATTTGAAAGATATTATGATTTGAAAGATATTATGATTTGAAAGATATTATGATTTGAAAGATATTATGATTCAAGATATTTCGATCCAGGTAATTACTATTCATTTTAGATTATGAAGTTTACAGTCAATTTATTCACGTTAACACTGATTTTGTAGGAATTAAATTTTTATGCGCAATATCAGGCTTTAAATAATTGATTTAAAATTAAATTAAGTATTTAAAAAGCACCTTTTGTTTGTTTAATTGCATAACTATTGGATAACCTTTCCTGCTGTTGTTTGTAAGGGAAAGGCAGTTTTTCCATCGCCATGCCGTTCATGTTAGGCATGAGATGACTTCGTACTCAGCAAAGATATATTGCTGGGGTACCGCATCACATCTTCAAACAATATATGAATAATATGACTGATTACCTGAGATGTCATTTTGCATCAAAATGTTCACACAGGAGCTACTCTTCGGAATTGATAGTCTATGATATATCCTATGTGGAGGAACACATATTTTACTAACTTTGTATATAAACATGTTGACTGCAGATTATTATGTACATGTACAGTGCAGGTACAATGTGACTGGGATTTCAGAATACCAGCTCAGCTTAAGAATCATAGCACAATGTATGCTATTGTGATAAGGTCATGCATTAAGAATCTATATTATTTGATTCAGATAGCAAAGGATAAAAAAAACACCAGTTATTCATCTTAATAGCATGTTTGTTGACATGGGAGTCACTCATGCACACCTTCGAAAACACTGTTATATGCTACTACAAGCTGAGACTAAACTACTAGTATCTTTCATCAGGGATCATCTTCAACAGTTGTAAACAAATGCAACATTTACTGTCATCACTGCTGAATCTATTGGTGATATCTGCATGAGCAGGACTTTTCTACAGGTTGGTTTCGCTACTTAATCAAGGATGATATTGATATAAACAGTTGGAGTGGCTACTTTTTCCTCTGTATATAGTGACATATTTAGCATGAAAAGTGTATCATATTAATTATTATGAACACTAGTTGACAAGAATTTCATTGCGTCTACATCAAGGACGAAAAACATTGGAAAACATCATCATGCAGCCAATTGTAGCAATCAACATATTGACAGTTCATCTAATGTTTATGGCATGTTTGAAACCATGAAGTTCATATGGAATGACTTGATCAGTTCACATGGAATGACTTGATATAACAAATAACTTTAAAAATTGTGAATATTTATCAATGTATTATTATTAAACCCCACATGCTCAACACTTTTAAAACACTGTTTTATTCTCAAGGGCGGGGCATGTGACATATAGATCATTGACCCTAGGGTCAGTGTATAGACGAAAGAGGAACTTTATTACAAACCACAATCATGTACTGTACCAATGAACAGTAAGGATAATCCTTGTTTCTCAGTAACATCTTAATGATGTGGTTTCAGGAAACAACATGTTTTGATTAATGAATATTAGTTTAGAGCTAAGATGTTCTCTTCAATTGTTCTCTTAATAATACCCTCTATCTGGATGATGTCAATTGTAATCCCTTACTAGGATCATTGAACCTTCCAGGGTCAATGCTCTGATACGATAAAAGTTGCATTGGATCTGTTCCAATAATTATTGCAGGTCCATGATTGGTTAGAAAGTTTATACCACTGTTATAGTTAACACTTGCAGGTTTTCTATTGGATAGGCATTAGCCCTAATGTTAAAAGGTATACTTAGGCCATTTTGTACAGGTGAGGAGTTTACTTCTCACATTCACTTATCGTTATGAAATCATCATGAGAACATCGAGTTAGAGAGACCACCTTCAGGGCTCTCTAACCCAAGAGAAAGATTTGAAAAGCCATCGATATGACTGGAGATAAATAAAGATAGAATACTAACGTATTACCAGTGCCTGATTATATACTTATTGTATGCATTACGTGTTCATACCGCTCGGAACGTTAACCCTATCCTCACACTTGGTTTATCATTTTGAAAAACCAAGTTTTTCGATCGAAAAACTTGGTTTTTCAACGCGGAATGTAAATTAATTCGAAAAACTTGGTTTATCAATTGAAAACCAAGTTTTTCGACGCCTAATGTCCAATAATTCGAAAAACTTGGTTTATCAATTGAAAATCCAAGTTTTTCGACGCCTAATGTCCAATAATTCGAAAAACTTGGTTTTTCACTTGTAAAACTTGGATTTTCAATCGATAAACCAAGTTTTTCGGCGAAAAACTTGGTTTTTCGAGTTACTGGACATTGGGCCTGCCATACTCGGAATGTAAAATAATTCGAAAAACTTGGTTTATCAATTGAAAAACCAAGTTTTGCTGTGACCGTCTTGAATCACAGGTCACAGCAAACAATTTCAGCAACATAAAGTTAAAAACATTTTCATAGAGTCAAAACAAACTCATATCCAAACAAACAATGAAGTCATTATTAACGGGTATGTCCACCTCCAGCTCGCAGGTAAGCTGTGAATCTCCTGCTTCCTGCTGTGACCCCTGTGATGCAAGAAGTTGTCTGAGTCAGTGAAGATTTCTCTTGTGTCATTGAAGCAAACAATTGGTTATTGACTGCCATTTGAAGCAATACATCGCAGTAATATTGTATCCAAATGTGGTACATTTTCATGCACAGAATTTTATTTGGTGATCTGTTAGAATTTTATAAGTTTCTTTTTTGGCTCAGTGTATTAAATTGTTTGATGAAAGTCATTTTGACTGAATAATACTATACTCGGCACCTTAACTGGGTCATTTTTTGGCTCAGTGTATAACTTAGTAGCTTGAGAAGATAACCCTGGAAAACCATGTTTTGGGAAAGCTTATAACATTGTGCATCCCAAAAATTAAATCTGGATGAATTTGACTTTGAAATATGCAAATTCGACAGTTGTTTATGAAAACAATTAAAATGCATGAACACAATTTAAAACACTGGTATATCCATTGGGAAAGATTGTATACTTTTGTGCAATCTTAACAATTAGGCTATGAGAGATTTTTTTAAATTTCCAATTGGAAAGATATCAAATCCATTTTTGGGGAAATTCCAGGTTAAAACATGATCTTTGTCAATATAAGTTCTGGTTAAGATACCTAAAAAAAGTATCATAGGATTGTTTAACATGTCAAGCCAAATGTCTCTGCCAAATTTAATGTTAATCTGATGATTACGAAAACGCACGATTTTTGTCTTAAAAAATCCTTATTTTGAGAAAATAGCCATTGTATCAATAATCAAAATGGCTGCTGCATAAAAACGGTCAAAAATTTGATTTAAAAATGTCCACAAATCGCACCACCAGAGGGCAGCATTGTTATATTACCTCGTCAGGAAGTGGCAGACACAACTACATTTCAGAACAAACATTTTTAAGAGAATAAATTTCAGTTTTCTTACATTTTTAGATTGATTTGATCACTTCCTGTTTGTAAAATACTACTTCCTGTTTGCAATTTTAATAAATACCCATCTTTTATCCCATATTTTTTGAGGAAAAAAAAAGGTGTTTTTATTTTTGTTTTTTGAAGTGCATGCATATATCAAACTACCCTTTTAAGCAATAAAATAAATATTGGTTGTTGTTTTTTGGTTAATTATGTTGTACTCAGCACCTTAAGTGAATCAGTAAAACGTTATATTGACTCACTTAACTAGGTCATCTTAGACTGACTCAATTAACTGGGTCAATTTAGACATAGCTTGATTCGCTCATGTGAGTCAAGGCTGGACTCATCTTCATAGTCACGCTGACTCTACATGTATGTCTCAAATTTTACTGACTCATGGGTCATTTTAGACATAGGGGCAGGACTCATTTTTATTAGTCACTGTGACTCGGATTTGGTTTTTCAGTGTACCAAAGACTAAGCAGGCCACGTGTAGGATTTACGTCAAAAGAGTGCTTTGGGGCGTGACCACTGGCCTTGATAATTTGAGTAACACAAAGACCAGCATTGTTCAATGGGTATACTGTGAGATCCCATGATGAGAATAGGCTACTGAATAGACAGAGACTAATTATACCACGCCCTAAATCGTCAGCATACCAACAGCGTACCGTGAGTACATCATGGATTGGAGATACAGTTTACAGAACAGAGACTGACAAGGAATTTTCATCATTATTTGTCATAAAAGAAGTAGCATAATTTTTATTTTCTTCCAATGTACAACAATCATTATCACACAATACATATATAATTTTCCTACATTGTCCGTGTTTCCTAAATAATGATAATATTACACATTATACAGGTAGAACTAGTACACATCTGACCTTATATTAGGCTACATACAGGGTGAGTCAAAAAACTGCAATAGCGGAAAGAAGCCATTTTGTTTTCAAAACCAAAAAAAAAAATGAGGTCGATCGCATTTTCCGTTTGTCTTTGGTGACCCTCTTTGATGCACAACCAAATGCACATATTTGTCCACGAGCACAGTAATTTTCAATTGAAATTGCACATCCCGCCAACAAAGATTTTGAAAATGTCAGTGTTTTATTAAAATTTAGAACATTAAAAGCATTTCATAACATGAGTAGGGTAAATTGATTATGTTAACTCACATGTAGGCTATCAGCTAGGGGGGTCAACCGGTACCAAATTGAGGGAGTAAGGCTAATAATGATTTTTGACAAGGTTTTTACCTCTAGAATAAGAAAATATGTGATAGCAAATTCAACGATGTAGCTAAATGTGTGTTATCACCCATTTTCAAAATGGCCGCCAAATTTCTCAAAATATCAATGGTCAATGTAGTGTTTTTTCACTATTCACCCTATACACTATATTTGGGTATCTTATACCTGGTTTTAAGGGTTATAAATGATTTTGCAACTGTCTAATAAGTCCATGGGCCTAGGTCAATATCACTTATACAATTATTATCAATTTATTACAAGTTCTAATATTATTTACAAATCTCTTCTATTGATTCATAATCCTCCTCGGTATTCATGTTTACATTCATTTTACCAAGCGTTCTCCAATATTGCAAAACTTATTGTTTCATTTTATCAAATATTATATTAATACCCCCTGGCCCCTTAAGACAATGAACATCCTGTTTAGGTTGCCTACCCTGAGTTATTGCCAGAACTTACAACAAAGAGGACCACCCTATTGAGCAATTTGAATAGACCTATCAATACGCATTTGCATAATCTTATCCTTGATTAGGGATATGACGTTTGACTTGGTAATCACTCCAAAGCTTATCCCCTTCAATAGTAGCCCTCTTATCACCTTTACACCATTTGTCTATGTAACTTACAAGCAGTAATATCTTTATCCCACCAGCAGCATTCAAAACTTTTAATTTCCAACTATAGTGAGTCAACATTATTAAAATTATCAGTATCCCAGTCAGGGTGAACAAAGTGTACTCAAAGTAAAATTGTTTAAGACATTTTTGTTATCAGAATATGAAGGCAACCAATGTATGGGGCCTACGGCAATTTATTCACTATCACTAGCAAAAAGAATCCCAATATTTTATGAGTCTGCGCGACAACTTATTTTTCATTCTAAATTCACTCTAAAACCACAATTAGGAATCGTATCGCTCTGAAACTCAGAATATATTTTTGATTTATGAATTTATGATCAGAAATGTAAATCTGCAATAAATCATGAATAGAGGGCGCCCATGGAAAAGATGACATAATATGCATTTAACAATTGGATTCATATATGATACATAATAGCTAACTAACAAAGAAAAATCAACATTCTCAGATATTTTCTCAAACATTAAATGCGATATAATGACAAAATAGTTGCATTTAGCAACAACAACAACAACAAACATTCTGGTTTTTGTGATAGTCGGATTCAGCTCGGAGAGTGTGGACCGTTTTCAATAGTGAAATACAATAGATCTTATAAATCAAAATATCGCAAATCGTGTTCGATTTATAAAATGTTCATTTTTACGCAAAATTACCACGACAAATTTCAACAAAAATAATATCATTTGAGCCGTCTACGTCTGCCTCAATAAATAATCTGTGCATTTTTTAGACAGATTTACTAAGATATAAAATCTCAAAGTTGAGTACACTTTTTATTTACTCGCCCTGTATTTTTTTACGTAATTTTCAACAATATAAATACATCTTTGCTTCCTTAGTAACGAACGCACCCTATATTTAATCTTACATGTATATTATGTGATCTTTTCCAGGGGACACGCCCTCAATCCTGGAAAAAAATTGGAAGCAGATTTCAGATTTCCTTGCAGCCTACATTTCTGATCATAAATCATGAATATAGAGCGATACCATTCCTAATTACAAAATTATGTTTTTAGAATGAAAATAAACTAGCTAGCGAACAATCTACTTTCAACCCCTAAAAACCATGATGTTTAAGTAATTAGGAATCGTATCGCTCTGTGACTCGGGATATAGTAGGCCTATAGGGGGCCGGGGGCCTATTATGACTTATGATCAAAAATGTAAATCTGCAAGAAAATCTACTTTCTAAAAAAAATCATGGATAGAGGGCGCCCCTTGGAAGAGATCACATAATATTCCTTTAATATAAGTTTCAAATCAAATCATTCAAAATACTAAATTACACATTGCAATACCGAATATTTCAATGTGCATCATACAGATATCACGGTTATTATAATTATGCTGAATCATTACATTTGTAACTTGCAGCTAAAAGGATAATTATAGGCCCCTAAAATAAGCTGTTTATTTATGTCATATCGTCGATCCGATTTAACGCCTCTTTTATTTTACCACAAACGTATAGGTATCGCATGCTTACAGCTATGTATTGTATGGACAGAGGGCGCCCCCTGGAAAATATCACATAATATTTATTTAATAGAAGATTACAATCCCCGAACTTCCCTATCTTTCAATAATTGTGATACATAAATAATACCTATTCTTTATCTTATCAATTCCTTAAAGTAATGTATTATACCTTTGCTCAAACTACACTCAATATTCCATATCATATCTCCCAGTTTTCTATTTCGTTAATAGTTTCTGTATTTTGGGGTTTCAAAATTGCGGTATTCTAAAAACTCGGCATTTGAAAATATTTAACTTCAACCATGTCTTTTTTTTTCAATAAAGAAATAGGAATATTTGTTCATGTGTTATATTCTGAATCCGCGAGCTTTTAAATCCATGTCAACTTAAACTTTGCCAAAATTGTGATAGGGCGACGAAAAAAAGAAACCCCGTTTCTACAGGCCCGACTCATTTTTTTTTGAAATCGTGAAAAAAATGTCACATGCAAATATGAATACCGACACAAATATTGTTGTTGGCATATCTAATTACGGCGACATACGTTCATTTTGATGCGGGAAAAAGAAAAAACCCGACCGACTGACCCAACCTGAGCGGTCCGCTTGCCCGTAGAACAGGATTTATTTTGTTCGTGGCCTATAAGTGAAGCAATTTTAGTCCACCTTTTCATTTATTAACAAATTGACACATTACATCACGATCTTTACAAAGTTTTCTTAATCATAATCCATGCATTGATACTTTTTTCGGCCTGTAACATCTATTGACAGACTAATCATAATCCAAGTACAAATAAACAAATTGACACATTGCGATTTAAAGTGTCTCTTAATCATAATCCACGTATTGATATCCTAAATTTTCGGCGCGTGTCATGTCTATAATCTGTTCATAATACGAAATAATAATCCAAGTTTAAATAAACAAATTGACATTTGTGATCTTTGCAATGTGTCTCCTAATCCTAATCCATGTATTGATATCCTAAATTGTCGGCGCGTGTCATGTATATTGATAACCTGTCATGATTAATAATATCCACGGACTGATCTATTCTTTGCAAAGAACAGGGTGCCCCAAAAGTTGTTTCGATACATTTTTAAAACGTTGTATATACATACACGTATGTTGAAAGAATTTGCAGTTCAAAGCTAAAAACATATTATACTTGGATAGAGAAAACTAATACTTGACCCATAACTGAGGCTTTGTTTACATGGTCACATAACTCACAATTCCATTTTTCAACTCATGATACAGGGGCGTCAGACACTTTTGCCCAAGGGGGGTGCGTTTTCACCTAAATTTTCCTAAAAGGTTGCCCCAAAATTTTCCCAAGTCAGTCACCTCGTGAATTTCACGTAAGGGGGGGGGGGGGGGGGGGGGGGGGGGGGGGGGGGGGGGGGGGGGGAATAACAAGAATTAAAGTTCTCACTTTTTTGTAAAATGCAAAATAGTCGGTAACACGTGTTACGGTAACACGCGTTACACTTTGTCCAGCCATAATTTACTAGCCTTAGATTCTTTATTATATTTATAAATTAAAATTAATTTTGACTTTGGCAATTGAACTAACATATTAACCATAAATAGTGATAAATAACACTTGAAAAATTAAGGTTTTAGCACGTTTTCCTGAATATGAGTTTGGTAACACGCGTTACGACATTTTGATGGCCTATTGTAGAGTGGTGTTATGAATTTATCTAATTGTTTACTATTTTTAAATATGGCCTAACTAGTAGAATTAAAATTATAAGTGGCGTAAATTAAAACCAAATCAATAAAGTAAATATTTTCAAAAAAGTGTTGCTCCGGTAACACGTGTTACCATTTTGGGAGTAAGAAAAGTAGAATTTTTTCATAATAAACATGAGCCAAATGTTGTAACAATTTTTTCCTGAACCTTTGCATGAGCTTTGAACAACATAGAGGTAAAAATAAATCTTTTGGAGCAATTTTCAGTTTTTTTGCTCCGTCACATTTTCATGGAATCGCCCATTTGCGCAATTATATATATGTGTGACGAACATTTTATACCCTTTTAATTTATTTAAAATAAAGAATCACTAATATTTTTGAAGGTAAGCAGCATTAGAATAAGACGTGAGAATAACTTGAAAAAAATCTGAACGCTTTCCACGCGGTAGTCGCCTGCAGACGACAGTCCTAAATGTTTAAAATATGTCAACATTATGAAGTCACCATATTTGGAATCGAATCATTATGAGAAGTGCATTAAAATAAGTACACGCTTGCCTATTGTATCAGTGATTCTTAAGATAGACTTCAAAAATGGGGAAAGGTTTCTAAAAAATATGTTTTGTATAATATGGTAAAACTATAATTGCCGCGTGGAAAGTGTTATACGCAACAGGATTGTATACGTGCGTTCGTTTTTGCTCTGAATTGAAAAACAATTCACTAAATAATTGCGCATTAGTGAAAGTGATGTTACTTGTTTACGATTCGCTGCACATTTTAGGAAAAGGATTTACCAGTCACTGGGACTAATATATTTTAGATATATTAGTCCCAGATAATCATTCATTAGCTACTGTCATTGTAACTTACTTTTCATTACTCCCCTAATCTAAAAGCGTATCAGAGTTCATTTCATAAACCAATGCCGTAACACTTTCCACGCGATAGTATAGGACTGGTTTTAACCAATATTATGTTTATTTTTCAGATACCTTTCCTAACTCATTGTCTATCGCAAGGATTACTTAACAAATACTAGGCATGTTTGTACTTATTTTAATGCATCTCTCATGTGTGGACTTAACACGCTTTGCATCTACAAACTCTTCATTGGTTTAAATATTTTTAAATGTATACACTTTAAATACAGTAGGGGTTATTATGATGTTGGTTGACAAATAATACGATGTTATATAAATACAAAAGCCGATTTATGTTGTGATAATTATCGGTCCCTGGGAAATTTAAGGGTAGCATGATATAATAAAAAAAAAGATAATCCCTCTTCTTTTACTTTGGTCAGGAGAAAATAACAACATGTCTATCGATTTATCAGAACAAAATTATCACGTGGTTGTATTGATTGTAATTACACGGTCAAGTTGTATTTCAATACACGACAGGATGTGTTCTTACAACACAGTCAAATTTTATTTCAATAGGCTGAATAGACATAAAAGACAGTGTTTCACAGCTTCCATAGTAATCCACAACTTAAGGGGTTAAGTGGTCATTTATTCAGGTGTATAGTCACCACTCACCATTGTCACATAATAGAAATGTTGTCTCCTGTATTGATTGTAATTACGCAGCCAAGTTGTATTTCAATAGACGACAGGATGTGTTCTTACAACACAGTCAAATTTTATTTCAATAGGTTGAATAGACAATAGTGTTTCACAGCTTCCATAGTAATCCACACAGCTTAAGAGGAGGTTAAGTGGTCATGCAGGTGAATAGTCACCATGGTCACAGAATAGAAATGTTGTCTCCCGCACAAAAACTATATCACACAGGCCTATATACCCCCAGGTATATACCCAATGGAATACAGATATTTAAATATTATAGGCCTACTATTAATATTATTATTTAAATTGTTCAAGTTCCCTATTGAATCGCCTATGCGATCCTCTATAATATATTGGTATGTGATGCGTAACCCTTAGTTTCATCTTCGGATGTGGTGTTTGTATGTATTATGAAGTAGGCCTATCAGTTTTGTAATATTGGAGAACGCTTGGTAAAATGAATGCAAACATGAATACCGAGGAGCATTATAATGAATCAATATCGCGGAAATGTGAACAAATAATTGTATCCCCGCAAGCGGACATTGGATGATTATTTCGATGACTCCACGCGCGGAAGAGCAATCTAAAAGCGACAATTCCGCGAAGCGGAATTGTGAACAAATAATGGTAACCCCTCAAGAGGAGTTACAATCAAATATGGACATTTCCACGCACGGAAAAGCAATCTAAAAGCGACAATCCCGCGAAGCGGAGATGTGAACAAATAATGGTAACCCCGCAAGAGGAGGTACAATCAAATATGGACATTTCCGCGCACGGAAAAGCAATCTAAAAGCGACAATTCCGCGAAGCGGAGATGTGAACAAATAATGGTAACCCCGCAAGCGGGTAGTTGGCTCCGCTTACGGAAGTTCCAATAAATGTGTGCATTGCCGCGTGGGGAAAAGCGATCCAAAAGCGACAAGTCCGCGAAGCGGCGATGTGAACAAATAAGTTTATCCTACCATCGCGACGATTCTCGTGTTCCTATTGGATAAGCGCTGACTAGATATATTCCGTATCCGACCCCCCGTATCCCGTATCCGGTCAGTAAGGAACTGCGCATGCGTTAGGGTTGCTACGCCGACGTGACGATCAACAATATGGCGTTTCTGAACGTCGAACTTGCTCGGGTTTTAGGTGACTACTACATTGGCATTTGTTCTTGTTTTGTTTTAATTTTAATAGTGGTTTAGACTTTAATAGTAGGATAAAATCGTTATTAGGTGAGGTTGGGTCGGATACGGATTATATCTAGCCTCGGAGTCTGTATCAGGACTCGGGCTGCGCCCTCGTCCCGATACAGAATCCTTGGCTAGATATAATCCGTATCCGACCCAACCTCACCTAATAACTAATAGTATCCCCGCAAGCGGGTGTTTGGTCCGCTTGCGGCAATGCCAATAAATGTGTGCATATCCGCAAGCGGAGACACCAAGCGGGCCTTGCATTCCCGCTTCGCGGGAATGCAAGCGGAGTTGTGCAGTACCGCAAGCGGTACTGCACAAAAAACTGTTCAAACAAGAAGAGTCTTCAAAAAGACAATCGTCGTTTAGACGGTTGTAATGGAAATAAAGAAATGTACTTAACAACGCGTAATTAAAAGTACTAGGGGTCTACGGACAAAAATAATAGTAGAACATTTTGATTTATTAATGAATAAATAAACAATTGATCTGCAGCTATTCGTTGGGACTTAGACCTGTCATGCAGATTATACATACGTGTAAAGATTGAGTGATATGAAGCAACAGTTGCATAACATAATTGGAATATAAACAAATATTCAAAGGACGAGAAACTAGTTTTTATTTTATTTGACCTAATTAGGAATCACATCGCCCTGCTGTGAATCAGAATATCTTTATGATTTATGACCAGAAATGTAAATCTGCAAGAAAATCTTGTTTCTAAAAAAATCGATGAATAGAGGGCGCCCCTGGAAAATATCACATAATAATGCCTTTTAGATTTTTAAAAAAAAGACTCGCGTTAATAAACAAAATAATGATATGTAAGTAAAAATATAATGAAACATCAAAAAGTAGAAAAGTAATTACAATAAAACATATATAATAGCTCTGTATCAGAATCGAACCTTGATTGCCCACGTGACAGGTAGCAATACTAACCGTTACACTATCGGATTCTATTGAACATGTGTATTGGGATGTTGCAACAGAATGTCTTTAGTGTCAAGACAGAGCCTATGCTGGTTCCCTGCATCAATGGGCTCCACACAGCAGGTCTGCTTGAAATAAATACGTTTGCTTGAATAAATAGCTTTTTAACTAGTATACTGAAATTTACAATACCAATTTCACGGTCTCAACTTCACTACTATAATATTATGTAACTAGTATACTGAAATTTACAATACCAATTTCACGGTCTCAACCTAACTACCATAATATTATGTGCCACGGTCTGTCAGGTTTTTTCTTCAAATCGACCGACCGAGCCGACCTCAACTCTAGTTCAATATTAATATCTCCCCGGATGATATTTATTATAGTTCACTTGTACAATGGTATATTGTGTCCCCGGGCCCAACACCCCGGGCAACACCCTCTAAATTGTCTACGTTCGTTTCCCTAAATGTATTTAAAAAGCGTAAAGGCCTGAACGAATATTCGGACTGGCCGTCCGCATACACCTGCAGTACATGCAGCAGAGGAGTCATGTTACAGGTGCCAGTAAGCGATAGCCTCCACAACGTGTACCATGCCAGTCCTATCATGCTAGTAACAGTCATGCTAGTAGAGAGGTATATATTACTGCACACAGCCGGGGATCCAGGGTGCAGGGAACCAGCATAGACTGAAACAACACGCCCATTTTCAGATAAACATCTATCAATACGCGATGCATAGTATGTTAATTAGTTTGTCAATTCATAATATTAAATTATGGACGATATACTAATCCTCTAAGACCTAATATGCTGTCTACCATATTCAGGTAATATTTGTAACATTCTTTTTACCAAGTAATAAGTAAAATCGGAGGAAATTCATTTTTCTACGAACATGCGCAGAAGGTGTCTACATAAAACGACCTGTTTACCCGTGCTCAATTCATACACGATGAGAAGAAGCAGTCCACATAAAATAATGAAATATATCAGTTAGTCACAATGCTTGCGATTGATATACATATGAATATTTTATTTAAAGTTATATGCTTAGTCTTGAGTGCATTTATAATTCTAATTTTCAGCTGTTAGCTTAAATGTAACACCAAACATACAGCCAATCGCGGACGCCCTTGAATGTATGTGTTTCGATGGGCACAACATCATCGCTACGTGTAGACATTGGGTGTAAACATGATTTCAATGCACGGTCGTACGACGAGATAATGACGTCAAAAGAACAAACTCCTCACAATTTTGACACGGACACTTCGTATAGGGTTTATGTATGAAGGGAGGGTTACGGGCCTGTATTATCGGGTGTGCACGGTTCCGAAATATACGTCTGGCGACGAAAAAATAGTTCACAGAGAAGACCGCCATCTTGGATATTCGCGATTCTAATTGACTTGAATTGACACAAATCAATTGAATTGTTCGGCAAATGGCGCCTGTTGAACTGTGTTGTAAGAAACGATGTGAATTCCTTTCGTCCTAGAAACGGAATTTGTAACCAATTTTAGTTCAAAAACACCAATTTAAAATAGTTTTTCACATGGAATAGTATTAAAAAATGAAGCAATATAATTTATTTCTTCACTTGCGTGTGATTTGAAGGACATAAGTATATTAATTGTAACCGTAACATCGCTTCGCAACGAAATAAAAAGAAAACGGTCACGTGTCATTGCTTCTAAAAATAGATGAAATGGCGACTCCCAGTTTTTACAATTATCCCGTAATTATAGATTTCTAACATTGATTTTTCAAAAATCAGACACGGGTATGGCAGGCCCAATGTCCAGTAACTCGAAAAACCAAGTTTTTCGATCGAAAAACCAAGTTTTTCGAATTGTTGGATATTACACTTAGATAAACT
>CM069449.1:70944518-71042545 GCA_035610835.1 Ophiura sarsii | reverse complement strand
TATATAATTATTATGGAAATAGTTATATTGTTTACTGTTCAATTTTTATGAGTGCGGTAATGCAAAATATTACTTTGGCACCAATCAAAAAATTTACGAAAAACACGCTGTATGAACAACGATTTGCGCTTACATCAACATTGTTAGCTACGTTCAAACGAGGGCGATTAAGATGGTAAGAGTGGCATAAGGATGAGTAGCGGTGATGTCAAGTAGCGATCGCGTATTAATGATGGAGTTGTGACCGTGTGGTAGGTGATTACCGCAAGTTAGGTCACCTTACATCGCTCGGTTAACTCCTGATTTTAGGAGTAGCGAGGTGTAGCGAGCTCCGAGTAGCTCCGCCGTGGAGTATCTGACCGCGTGGACAGCACTTAAAGGCACATTAAGTGGTGTTAAAAAATTTAAATGTTTAAAAATGTACTTCAGAATTCAAGATGAACATTAAAAATGGCCATTACTGTTGTTTCTACTAGCAAAAACACAGCAAAACTTGATTAAAACAATATCATCGCTATTTATTGAAAAACGCCCTCTATACAAATATGGTTCGCGTTAGTATCACGCGTACTGCAGGGGGATACTGTCGGACGTAAAATGCTCGTCCCGCGGGACGAGCATTTTTAAAATCGATGTTTTCTTGTACATAGAGGGCTGATTTTTCTTAATCCTTATAGGTGTAAGTTCATACATGTAATACAATTATAAAAATATACTAATCCCAGTTTTTATCATAATTGAGAGCGCATCCTCCAACACATCTCTTAGTGCCCCTTTAATACATTATCCATTGTCGTATAAGTTTGACCTTTGTTTACACGCTCGCTATCCTGTGCCTATGCGATAATGAAATGATTTATACAATCCCGATTTTTGTTTGAAATAGGAAAAATAACCGAAACCGGAATCCGAAACATTTGTTGAACATTATTAAGATATTGTTTTTCGACATGATATTGTTTTTTTGCGATATGCATATTTAAAAAGAAGATTATGTGCATAAAAGGGGGCAAGATTTTAATGGTATGTAAATGCGCGCTTTGTTAATCGCGCCCTTGCGCGCAAAATTTAGCTGAATTATGCCAAAATGTCAAATTTGATCTATTTTAACATAATTTGGTTTAAAAAATGAGCGCTCTCGCAAACAAATTGTCAGCAAAGTGTGTGTGTGGGGGAGGGGGAGGGGCATAAGAATATATCCTCCCTACCCCCCTTGGCGCCGCCAGTGCGGAAGAGTGACTTTGGAGTTTCCTTGATTTTAATACAAAAGGTCAACGCACACAAAACTGCTTATTCAACACTTAACTCCAGCGGAGGTAATGAACGGCGCAAGTTATGCGGCGTAGTGATAGGAGTAAAGTGTGTGTGGACACAAATAATGGAATTTGTATTGCTGTAAGCGTAAGTTAAGATTTAGAGCAATCACCGTGTGAACATATCTAGTAATGTTATGTTTAGGCCTATATACAAAATGTCATCCCTAATAAATTCATAAAAGTGTACTGTCTGCATAAAATAAGGTAATATGATTATAATACAAACATTTCTTTATATATTTGACCACACGTATATACATTGCAAAATCAAATTTAGCATCAAAGAAAAAAACACATGTTCAATGACTCGCACATTTCTATATATTATGGAAACATTATAGGACCATGGATTACTGTTCAATTTTCATGAGTATTTGTTCGTACGGTGATGCAAACTATTACTTTGGTGCCTATCTTTAAAAGTCTTACGCACAAGTATTGCGCACTGGTTTTAGAGTGCGGCCTACACACAGAAAACACTATGTAAAAAAAATACACAAATTATGTAAAAAATACACAATCTGTGTAAAAATAGAACTCCATAATACTATGTAAACAGTTGTGTTAAGCTTTTGCATAGGAATTTACACAAGCTTGGGTATATATTACATGTTTTATGTAAACTCTTACATAATAATTATGGAGTTCTATATTTACATAATTGTTTACATAGTGTTTTCTGTGTGTACGCTGTATATATATTTAGGGGTTCAATAAGGTTTCGGAGTTGTTTATCTTGAATCGACAACGGTAAGACGGGTTTATTTTGCGAGGGCAGCTTTAGCTGCCCGAGCAAAATAAACCCGTCTTACCGTTGTCGATTCAAGATAATCAACGACTTGTCAGACTTGTGTACAAATACTCAAGGTATGGAGGAGTTGTTGAAATATATATGAACAACGATTTGCACTTACATTTTAAATATCAATATACAAATGATCTATAATAAATTCAAAAAATATATTCTCTGCATGATTATAATACAAACATTTCTTTATAGATTTGACCACATTATATATACATTGTACCTATATATTATGGAAATGGACATTGGTCACAATTGTCATTGAGTGTTTGTACACAAGTCTGACAAGTAAGTCACTTACACGTATGATCCATACGCTCTTGGTGTGCAGCGCGATCGAAGGTTACGCTATATGAACAACGATTTTCACTAATAATCATTAATGTTTATATACAATATGATCCATAATAATTTCATAAAATAATATTCTCTGCATAAAAGTAGTATGATTATAATAAAAACATTAATTAACAAATCAAATAGAAAACTAAAATTTTGATATGATCGACTCTACAGAGTGAGTAAAAAACCTGTACTCAAAGTTAAATACATATTTGAAATATTGCTTACCAAAAAATATAATCTAAGAAATATGTGTACATATTTTTAGAAATATAATGCCAACGTTGAGTACATTTTTTTGGACTCGCCCTGTAGTCTCATTTTGATTGATCACATCGAATATGATTATAATACAAACATTTATTAAAGATTCGACCACATTCTATATACGAAGAGCTTATTTTCAAAAGGAGCTAACTCACTTTTTGAAAAAAATCAGTTAGGTGCAGAACATGAAAGAGAGTTACAAAACACATCTTTTAAGCTTTGTTCTACTGTTGTAGCATGTTCGGGTCCAAAATTATGGCCCTCAGTAATTTCCGGAAATTTGAATATAATTCACTGTTTTTTAAGCCAAAATGGTGGAAATAATGGTTCTTTTATCATGGAAAAACATTGATAGGAATGTCCTTAATGAAGAAAACGTAAAATGTATGGGATTATTGTTTTGAAAATTGCACACGAACAAAATTGTTGTTAATTAAAAAAAATGTGCCAAATTGTCCACATTTTCAGTTTTCTCACAAAATATCAAAAATTCATAATCAAAAAAGTTGAAAAGGTATTTGCGGTTAAATGCGGTTTTCTGTTTTCAATGTGATTTGATATTGTCTTTCAGGTGTACATTATTTGGAAATAAAGATTGCTTGGTAAAGTGGTTTTTGAAAATTGGTCGAAACATTTTTGTTCCAAAAGGCGCTAACTCACTGATTTCCGAAGATAAAGAAAGACATAGAAAATACAGTGAAAATCAAAAAATTAAAACAAACCAATTGTTAAGCTTCCACGTATGGTATCTTTCATATGGCAGAAAATTAGCATAATCGAAGAAGTGCAACATCCTCATTTAAAAAAATGTTGCTTTTCTCCTATTTCACTTTTAGTGAGTTAGCGCCTTTTGGAAACAAACTCTTCATTTTTATATATTTTAATTTATTACTATAAAATCCAATTAAGCACCAAAAAGATGATAATCGTATAATAGGCGGGTAATTATACCTTACTGACTATGCACTTCGGTCTAATGATAAGCAGCAAATGATTCACATCGTGTAATCAAAAGTCATCTTTAAAAAAATGCATATCAAACCATTCTCACTGCATAAGAAATATCACTAATCTAAAATGTTGCTGATGATGAGAAACTTTTTTTTTTCTCACCTAAAACACATGAAATAAAATACAAATATTAATGTCTATTGTTACTGTGAAAATTTCGTAACATTGAGACATTTCAACATCATTGGAAAGGAATGACCCCTTACCTATTATCATGATTATATATGACATATCCTTTTTTTTACCAGAGGAGGGATCAGCTACACAGGAAAGCTCAATAGGGGAATGTGTGGTTTAGGTACCAGAAAGATGATGGACCCAAAAGGAGAACATATCACACATTCCTGTCATACTACCACGGGTTGGTCAACCAAGTGCCATTATCAAAATCGTACTTTGTGTTTATGATTTTGCAACATAACTTTTTTTGATATTCGGCCAATCTTAATTATTTACATTGAGGACATTTCATAATTGAATATTCTTTGTTTATTGGCATGTTTATTACATGGTAATTCGTTTTTGAGCACTGTGTATTAATTCCTAGCAAATATTAAAGGGTAATTGTGAGTCATGACTTCAACGGAGAGAATCCACTTCACTTAGGCGTGCCCGTAACATAAGGTTTTCGTTCCCATAGTATTCGTTGTTCAGATCAATTTAATGGACGAACTGCAGTGTTACCTTTCAAAGAATAACCTATACAGGGCTGGAACTTCAGATTGTCTTCAACCATCCAGTCTGGCAGGTAACTCACAACAAATACCGGCCCAACAGAAATTCCACCAGCCACTGTAACACACTTACACTGTGAGTTCAAAAAATGTTACCCGCCAGTCGGGCAGGTACAAAAGTACCTGCCCGACTGGCGGGTACTTTTGTATCTTCACCCACCCTACGCAAAGGTTACCCGCTATGGGCAGGCGGTTTTGCGGTTGTACTATATTAAACGAAGAATAATTGAATCGCCATTGATTGCAATTGGTGTAGGCCTATATTTCAACAAAATTAACGTTCGGTACAACACTAACCTGTGTCTCATACATTCGAGATGTAACAGTATTTAAATCATAAACATATCTTCGGCGGTAGGCCTATATTACATAGCGATGCATGATCGGTGGTAGTACAAAGTGACGTATCGTAAACTTTGGTCTTTTTCGTGATGTAATATCCACTTATCAACATATCAACTTATTGTTTTCATTGTCTTTATAATTTTTACAAAGTACCAAAGCCAAGATTGATTACTTAATTAGTGTACAAACAGTAAATGAGGATCTTGTTTGAACACAGTGAGAACACATTATACGTCACTATGTAATACCGCCGACAATATCAGACAAAAGTACTCTTTCAAATCCCTATTTCTTGCCTGGAGCCATCCTGAATAAATCTAGTGATGCATATTCCGTCGGCGCCTCTGTTTGGATTGGTGGTTTACCCTCAGGGTGCGATTTAAAATGGCCGACCTCCTGATAAATCAAGCCATCCTGATTTACCTGCAATATATTATGTAATCAATTTTGTGAGGATTCAACACATGACGTGACGTCACTAGAAATATAATTTAAATTCATAGAAATATTATTGTTTAAATCGATGTGTACATTTATGAAAAACAAATGCCGTTTATCTCATGATATAGCAGTCCAGCAAGCACAACATTGTGCATTTATGTTAGAAATAATTTATCGAGCCAAATCACGTATTTATATTTTGAAAATCATAAAAACGAATAAAACACTCTCAACGTGCCATTTTTTTAAAATTCATGGTGATCAAAGGTCCCGGTTTCAATGACGTAACTGAAACCGGGTACACGTTAATCAACGCGACTTTTTAAAAATCGTATGTTTGGAGATGGCAGTAGTTTTGATTCGTGGGTTTTTTTTGGGGGGAGGCGAAGCCACCCTATAAGCATGTTATTGCAAACACTTGCACATTTAGGTCTTTCTAGACATAAGTGGAGGCTGCCATGTTTGTTGTCTTTGTATATTACATGTACCTGTGCAGTTTATTTTAACAGTACCCGCAGTCTGTCTGTGCTGGAGTCAACGCTATATTTGTTTAGTTGATGATTCAATCAGATGTTATTATACTCCCAACAGAGAGACATAATAGTTTATCTTGTTGGACTAAGGAGAAATCCCCATCTGTTGTCTAATAAGTGGTGAGTTGCGGATTTTTGAGTTTCGGGTTATATATACACATTGAAAAAAGTATCGCACCACTGCTTTTTTGTCGAAAAGTGCAAATTTCGCCTCGAATTTTGCCACCATGGTGTGATATTAAGGATCATTTGTTTGCGTAAGCTGTCCAACAAAATTGTATGCAATAAAAGGGCCACATTTTAGTTTGTGACGTAATCGATGTAATGTTTTTCAAGGTCAAGGGGAAAATGCATGTTTTTGTCCAAAAGCATGCATGAAACAAGTTTGGGTATAACGCGATATTGAATAGACTTTAAAAACTTAAAATAGTCATTATATTAGTTCTGTATTTGGCGCAAGTTATGTTCCAATTAGACGTTATATGCTACAATGCAGTGAATGAGTCCAAACATGCCATTTATTTGTTGCTCATAAATTCAGCATATACGAATAGGTCACCGTTGACTTCCGCAATATTGCTTTTGTAAAATTTGAACTTATTTAAAATTTGACCTATTTTGACCTTTGCCCCCATAACCGTTGGGTGTACGAAAAAGGGAGTTTTTTCATGTTTGAGGACAATCGGGCAACTTTTGAAATTTGACCCCAGATGACCTTTGACCTTAGAAGACTTGAATGTGTTACCAAGGATTACAACTATAGAGATTAATCATCAGGCCTATCAATATCGCGTTATACCCAAACTTGTTTTATGCATTTCCCCTTGGCCTTGAAAAACATTACATCGATTACGTCACAAACGCAAATGTGGCCCTTTTATTGCATAACATTTTGCTGGACAGTTTTTGCTGGACAGTTTTCGCAAAGAAATGATCCTTAATATCACACCATGGTGGCAACATTTGAGGCAAAATTTGCACTTTTCGACAAAAAAGCAGTGGTGCGATACTTTTTTCAATGTGTATAATAATAATTCCTTCCCCCCCCCCCTCCTTTTCTGATATATTTTGCATTATTTCACTCCAATACTTACTGTCTTGCCATCATTGCCTGCTTTGTTTCCGTCGGTCGCTGGGTTAAGATTACTGACATCATCATACAAATCGACCTCATCATTTACTGAAAGAAAAGTTCATAGCTAATTGTTATTGAATGAACGTTATCAACTATGAGGCATAGAGGTTATTCATGTAACTCATTAAACGGCATCTTGTCGGGATGCCGTGTATAAGATTTTCAGAAAGATGACACACCTTTTTCTTGATATGTAGGCAAATCTGGTAACATGGTTCATACAATGAATTGGGCGTCATGCACCGATATGATTGAATGTAGATTATAGGCCGGGTAAGATTCCCCTTTGTAATCCGTAGCGCATGGTTATATGAATAACTCTATTCATCAAGAATTGCCCTGAATTGTCCATGACGTTGACTACTAGTATTCATGATTTGGTCTGCCCTTAGTTCCATGTCTTGCAACGTCCTATCGTATTGTGCGGCACGACACGTATGTAGAGCTCGACGTCCACACCAAGGTTAATAAGTCCACCTCGGATGACCACGGATAACCCTCGAACTATGCCCGTCAACATTTCCCACATCGGGAGGTCCACTTCCACCTGGGGTTATAAATTTTAAACCAGGATGACCCAATATGACCCCAACCTAAACCCATGTGACGAATCTAAACACTTGACCCCTTACCCGCCACATCCCACAATTATTCATGTCGGCTCCGTACCCGTGCCGATAACGTAGCCCTTGACACTACTTAGATGGCCTTACCCGGTACCCATGCAAGACGTTGCTCCTCTGAAAACGTACGGGCAACTCCAAAAGTGCAAAAAAAGTGTTATCAAAAATAGGACATTTCGGGTTTTTAAAAAAAAAATATAGTAGTCACTAATTAATGAATATTAGTACGGATCATTTTGTGCTGAGATAGAGAACATATAACTTTGTGCTGCGAGCATGGAATTGAAATCCAACAAAACTTCAGAATTCTTCTTTAAATATCCAATAACATTTTAAACAGTATTCAGGGAAGTGACACATTTTGCAGAAACATGATACAATTATCACCATAGCGTTGAACTATTATGAACATCTGTAGTGTTTAAATGTGTCTGAAGATCAAGATGAAATGAAACTACACAGGCATGACGTTATAAACACAGAATACGGTATGTGAATTCAAATGTGGAATATCAGTTTTATGCATGTTCATCATCATCATCATCATCGGTCGTCCTCGGACGGAACAATGGAAGCAGCTTAGCTGCCTCCATCATTCTTTCTTGGCTATTTGTTTACTCCATTGGTACGCCGCGCCTAGTGGAGGTATAGGAATACATATGATATGTGTGTGCACAGACACAGACCGGGATGATCCCCTACTCTTTACGAAGGAGTCTGTGACCTTTTAACGTGCTCGGGGATAGCTCTTCCGATACACGGGACCAACATTTCTACGTGACTTCAGAACCACGGTGCGCCTATGTGCATGCCTATTTCAGTCTGCACGGTCTGAAGGAGGCATGGGGACGTGGCTGTGTTGGTGTATCGTATTGAACTCACGCTCAAACGATCCACCAACAGAACTACGGTGCGCAGCAGTGTTACGACGCTCTAACCGACTGCGCCACCTCGCCCCAATTCGCTCTAACCATGCTAACCGACTGCGCCACCTCGCCCCAATTCACTATGCATGTTAATCTATAGAAATACACTGTATGTGATATTAAATGTATTTCCCCCTAATATTAGTAAGATTTTTGCTGTTTAATTAACATTACCTTGAGCGTTAAAGTTTTCATAAATAGATCCATCACCCGCTGAAGCTAGATACACCATAATGATGTTTGGTATATGGAATGAAATGAATGAAAAAGTAGACAATGTTGACAACGTTCAGTGATCAAGCAAAATGAGTCGGATTTTGAGATACAGGGCGAGTGAAAAGAAAGTGTACTCAACTTTGGGATTATATATTTTAAGATCTGTGCATAAATTCCACAGATTTTATATTGAAGCAGGCGGCTTATCTCATTAGCTTTCTAAATAATTTTATTTGGTTGAAATTGGCTGTGGTAAACATATTTTATGCTCAAAAGCCAATGTGTTTGTTGTTGTCGCTAAATTCGTGTTATACTAACATTGTATTCGTCATTATTTCGCATTTAATGTTTGAAAAAATAACTGAGAATGTTTGATTTGTCTCTAATATGGCGTGGAGGTGAGTTCCATAGTGACGGACCTGCAACGGAAAAGGCTCTTTCACCTATACGTTTCCTACTGGAAGATATAGAGAGTAGAGTCCTGTCCATTGCAGATCTAGTCAGCGGGCCTATTGAAGGGATTGAATTGTGAGAAAGTAAGTTACAAAGATATTTAGGACCACAGTCATTCAAACATTTGTACACGTAAAGACACATTTTAAACTTATAATAATGCGTTTTGTGACTAGTAGCCAATGTAGATTCTGCATTAGAGGTAATGGACTGTCAAGTCTTGATGCTGAGAAGACGAGTTTTACGGCACGATGTTGGAGAGACTGAAGTCGATTAAGATCTTTTGAGTTTGAACCGTATAAAAGGGCATTGCCATAATTGAGACGGAAAAGGAAAAGTGCACGAACTACAACTGTACAAGGTGCCGTGTGTCCTGGTCAAGATAATTGCATATACGGCGGATATTACGAAGCCGGTAGTACTGTTTATTTGTTTGCCCATTGTCATGTTTGAGTCGAAAATTATCCCTAAGTTTCTATTGCCGCATACATTGGTTGCTTTCATATTCTGATAACAAATATTTTTACTAATTTTTTTACTTTGAGTACACTTTTATTTTCTCACCCTGCAAACAAAGGATGGACATTGTTTTATTTCCCATTATTTTGAAAACCCTTTAATAGCTCATATCTTAAGATGTAAGGGTCCTGTAATGGGGTTTTCTGCAAAATATAGCTTTGCCGATGACCAATACAATCAAGTACTAATTTAACTAAAAGTTATATATTTTCGACTTCAGACTTATTTTTACTTAATCGCATCACTATATATTTGTAAATGAAAACATATTGAAATCCAATACTAATACATACAGTGACCATTGCTGTTTCGTATGGAATTGTCCCGCGGTACGTTGCCTGAACATAATGCAAGGTATTTTAGCAAACGGATCTCAAGGCAAAAGCTGGTTGGATTTGTACGACATTGTGACAACACTCAATGTTAATCACCTACCACCAATATAACAATGGATGAAAATATCTGCATGATATATGACGCTGAAAAGCAAGCTTTCGTTCCTTTGAAATCAACATGTACAGTGTAACAGGTCATAAACACTCCCCAGTTTCCATAGTTTCCCAACCATACATGCCATTTACCAGGTATATTCAGGCTTTGGACAATAGGATTTCAACTTTTTAAAACAATTAAAACAAATTCCATACCTCGTCTCGTTTTCCAGTTATAAAGCTATTAAAATAAGCAATTTCGTCCTCTGGCAGTATTGCCTCATTGCGCCACACAAAGGTGGACCATGTTAGTGAAGTTTGACAATTGATGACTACATGGAATGGGAGCTTTCAGGGCACGTAAAGTATCAAACATGGAAAGAGTTTAGACAGTATAGAGTTGCCAGAGGATGGATTTGTGATTGACAATTAATATTAAATATCCATTTTTGCCTCAAAATTGGTAATCCATTGTTAGTTTGGTTTATTTCTAGTGTTCTCCTGGTATAATTGCCCGTTATACATACCATTGTGGTGGTTTCCACTAAGTTATGAAATCAAATGTTTAAGATGACATAAGTGAATTTCTAAGAAAAAAATAATCGTTATCGTTCATTGTTTCATTTTTGTGCAATGAATTTATTTTGAATATAATACTGCAAATTGAAATAATCCAAATTGAAAAATATGAGAATGTATATTTGGGAGTGTTTATGGTCTGTTGCACTGATCTATCGCTCCGTTGACTTTATCAACGCCATTGAGAAACATCTTACCATTAGGACCTTTCGTTTTGTTAACTGCTGCATACGTAGGCGCCGTCGTATCTATTTAAAATAAATAAATAAACACGTGGATCGGCAAGTATTTACCTTTCAGAGTTCAGAGTGACATGTGCCTTTAAAATGAATGTCACTATGTGGTAATAGGAGAGAAAATACCCTGACTGAATAAACTATTTATGTGGGTGGCCATCAAACATGATTGATATCAAGGTATGCACACCTCGATGACAGGGTCAGGAAAATCTTTCGTTGGGTGCGATACTGAAAGAGTGCACATCACGAAAGATTGAAAGAGATGATTATATACAATATGGAATGTTTCTGTTCCGTAAAAGCATTAATCTGCCTGTAAATAAACAGCACTACTTAGGGAGCGTTCATAAATACTTTGGTGGGGGGGGGGGGGCTGGATAATTATAGGGGGGCCCAAAAAGTTTTGATACTCTGCAAAGGGGGGTCAAATTTTTTTTGAGAACCACAACAGAGGGGGGTCAAAAAAGTTTAAACACTTATTAGTTTCCAAAATGTTCTGGGGGCTTCGCCCCCCAAACCCCTGCTTTACCTGTATGCACATTATTTACGGAACGTTCATAAATCAACGTAAAAATAGCTAATTTGTTGGCGCGCTACGCGCGAATAATTATGTCCACGGACCTATGTTCATGTACTACCCCCCAGCTAAAAAAGAATGAAGGGCAAATTCATATCAATAGCAAACAACAATTGTGAGCACATAGTATTCAAAGCCAGGATATATATAATTGGAGGGAGCATCCTAATTGGTTTCATGAACAGAGAGAGATCCGTGCATAAATATGTGAAATTATTCAGGGGATTAAAAACCATGGCCAAAGATACCTGCAGTGGGAGTTCTGCGCCACCTCGCCCCTAGATTCTACAACCTGCCCTCCTAGATGTGATGCGTCCATCAAAATAGAATATGATACACGGTCAAATTCTGTAAAAAATCCCATGAAAGATAACATATAGATGTTCTCTGATCTTGATAACAGTGAACGGTGGGAGGGGGGGGGGCAAGAAAGTTTCAGGTGCAGGCAGTAATACAGGGGGGGGGGGGGGTCAACAAAGTTTGTGGCATGGCGAGAGGGGGGTCAAAAAACTTTTGAGATACCAAAAATGAAATTATCCAGCCCGCCCACCAAAGTATTTATGAACGGTCCCTTATATTCCTAAATGAAGAATTTAAGGGGGTGTGGACCCTCAGCCTAGCTTCGGTAAAACTGCTGTAACTCCTTCATTATTCATTTAATTTGTATAAATGTATACATTTTTTTGAAGAAAAGGGTTCAATGAATCCAACCATGAACATGAAATTGACAGGTTTGAAAAATTATATAAAAAAGAAAAGATAACTTTAAATATATACTTTGTCAAATGTTGTCATACTAGGTTTATTATAATCCTAATACAATTTCCTAGGAAGCTTTTTGTTTGTTTTTGAATATCTTATTTATTTTGTTGAATTATTGACCAAAAGGTGCCAAAAATGTGATTTTCATGATTTTGGAGGACAAATATGTATACTTTTATAAAGATTAAGTGAATAATGAAGGAGTTACAGCAGTTTAACGAAGGCTATGCTGAGGGTCAACACCCCCTTTAAGCCCTCCATTTTACGTAGCTGATCAAGGGGTAAAAGGTAGATTGCTACTCCATACATACCCTTTAGGAAATGCCTGAAGCATTTTTACGATATTTGTCCTTTTGTTTTGTTAACTTGTGCATATATGTTGACGTCACCGTACCCATTCATATAACATTTATTTAATTTAACATTTGTTGTTTAGGTACTTCTAAAATAAATTAATAGAAGAGTATTCTGGTGATCTTGGAGACTTAGGAGATTTAAAAAAAATCATGATTTCGCAAGTCAAAGTGAACAGAATTAATGCAAGACAACGATGTCTTATTCTTGGATTTTGGTATTCTTCTTTCATCTATCTTTCCTTTCCAAAACAACGCTTATTCAACAAGATCCCCCTGCCAAACACATAGATAAATGTAACTTGGTGACAGGGACAATCATGAGTGAGAATAAAGGAGTAAACAAGTGTGAGTTTTTACTTTTACAGAAAATAACTAATTCTAATTTCTTTTGAAAGAATAAAGTACATCTTCATATAATTTATCAAGTGACGTATGGTAGTATTTTCTATTCAATTTTGGGTACCAGTATAATAACAGTATTTTCATATTCCAAAATACACACAACTTCAATTACTGCCCTCCATACATTTTATGCCACAGTAGTCAAACGTTGGAACTCATTTTTGAATGACCCCTCAAATTCACCAATATAAACGTTCTCATAAAGAAACATCTTACCTTCGGCCACTTTCTTTTTGTTAACTGCTGCATAAGTCGGCGCCGTCGCACCTGTTTCAAATAATGTTTAGACACGTAAAACTGCTCATTAATTACCTTGTACTATGAACCGTTCAATACGTTTCGGTTGTTTCCGTCGGTGTTGTTTTTTTGTATGATTTTATCCTTCCAGTCTTAAGTGACTACGAACAAATGAATTATAAAAGAGCAAAACCCAATCAGAAAACATATTGAGCCGTATTTTCGTACTAAACACGGTTTTAGCTTAAAACTGTGTCTATCTAAACTGGTGTCTAAATTAAACGCGAGTTTATCTTTTAAAATTATACGACGCATTTGACAATCCGATTTTAAATTCCACCAATCTCGTCCCCAGAGTGATCATGCGTTCATTATACGGGTATTCAAATGAGTGTGGCTCCAATGGCATGACGTAAACTGTCCACTTACAAGCGCTATAGATTCGGTCTGGTGAACCTATATCGCTCAGAAGAGGTAGATTAAAAGCTAATTATTGAATTAATTTCAATTTTAATGCCACTTTATATTTGAATATGGTTAAATGGACATGTATCGTATTTGTTGTATTGTATTAACTATATATAATATAAACACAGTGTGTCACTATACATACGAACAGGCTGTCCCAACTTGATATCTACCCATCAATGCCCAAAGTTCATTCATTTTTCCGTACACGGTAAATCAATGAAATTAGATCCGTTGTTTTTCTTTTATCCTTGACAATATTAACCTTTCATTATAATTTTTTAGCCTATCATGAATACATTGGACTTATCAAACATAAGACATGGTGGTTTCAAATTTTTGACAAAATGCAAATCAGTATTTTTTTCATTATAAAGTAAAAGGAGTTTATCACACTTGAGTGATCCTATGTTTTGACGTGTGTTTAGGGACTTTTAAAGATCAAACAAATTTAATAAACCAAAGCACGTATTCAAAGAGCACATTCTTCGACTCATGAAAAAAGAATCAGTGAGATTGACTCTTTGTATCACGAATTATGTCTGTTTTAATAAAAGAACCCATTTTGGTAGCTGTCCACGAGACCCTCAGCATATAGCCTCCGTAAAACTGCTGTAACTCCTTCATTATTCATTTTATCTATATAAAAGTATACATTTTCTTGAAGAAAAGGGTTCACTGAATCTAATCATGAACATGCAATTGACCTTTTTTGACCCATTTTAGGTTTCATCAAGATAACTAAAAATATATTTTGTCAAATGTTGTCGTTCTAGATTTATTATAATCTTAATAAAATTCTCGCAAGCTTTCGTTCGTTTGAAAACAACATGTACAGTGCAACAGGTCACAAACACTTCACAGTTTCCATAGCTTCTCAACCATACATGCTATTACCAGGTATATTCAGGCAAGCCTAAACTAGGAGCCTACATTATATGTATCATGTTTATGTGTTTTTCCAACAACAAGCTTGTTTTGACCTATGATTTGTTTGTTTGTTTGTTATTTAGTTATTTATTTATTTAGTTTGTTAGTTAAATAGTTAGTTAGTTAGTTAGTTAGTAAACCTCCAAGTTAGTTAAACCTCCAAGCCTGTCAGAGTTGAATGCATATCTCCAAAAGCGAAGAGAATGCCAGTGCTCCTGGAACCAATCGTATTCCTTACTTAGTTTGGAAGAAGTGCCCAAGGATAACCGGACTGTTGCATGAAACCATCTGCGACATCTGGAGAACTGTTTCAATTCCTGCTGACTGGAAAGTGGGAGAAACAATCCTTATCTCAAAAGAAGAGAATACAAGTGAACCAGCCTACTTCAGACCTATAACTGAAAAATTCAAGTGGAAATTTTGGAATGGGCATTCTTGCTCAAAGAACCCTTGAATACTAACAGAGAACAACTATATTGACAAATCTGTTCAAAAGGGCTTCATGGAGAAAATATCAGGCTGTGTTGAACACACAAAAGCCCTTACAGAAATGCTTGAAGATGCCAAAAAGAATGGCAAGCCAATCGTGACAACTTGGTTAGATTTACAGAACGCGTATGGAAGTGTACCACATAACCTCATTCAATTTGCCTTGGATTGGTACTATGTGCCGGAACCCATCAGAAAGATTATCTTCAACTATTACGATGAAGTGTTCATCCGTGTGAAAACAGGGAAGTGGACAACAGACTGGATACAATGCTTTATTGGAGTATTTCAAGGCTGCCCGCTATCATCCATTCTATTTCTAGCCGTTTTCAATCTCTGTCTGGATCTACTCGACCAATCTGATCATCTTGGATACCGCATGAGTAATTCCAACATTGTGTCTTCAGCTAAAGCATATGCCGACGCCCTTACACTGGTTGCCAGAAACACAGAGAGTTGTCAACGACTCATAAATACCACCAACGAATTCCTCAAATGGTCAATAACCATGAAAGCCAAGCCTGTTAAATGTAAATCTCATGCCATGAAGAAAGTGGTTCCGAATGCAGTCTAGAAGCGAAGAGGCCATAAAACACAATATATAGCCTACGACCCACAACTAATAATTGACGGACAGAAAATCACATATATCCACAGCCAACCAATGAGATTCCTTGGGAAGTTAATCTATGAAGACCTGTAGGATGATAAGATCAGACAAATGGTTACCAGCAAGTTGTCTGCTATGTTGGATCGAGTTAACAAATACAAGCGAATTGAATGGTATCATGAAAATGTGGATCTACAATCATGTGATCATCCCAAAAATGGTATGGGAATTTACCATCTACAACTTCCCAATCACCTATATTGAGAAACTGGAGGCAACCTGCACAAAACATCTGAAGAGATGGGCAGGAGTAACCAGAAGCACTATCAACAGTGCTTTATACAGATCCAGAAAACGCTACGGCCTACAACTAAAGCGACTCACCACCTCGGTGGAATGTATGCAGCGAACCAAATACCATCTCAACAAGCACTCCAGAGATGGAAAAACTCAAACACTATACCGAGAGTGTTTAGAGTCAAAAAAGAAGAGGTCCAGATGGAATGGAGTAAAGGAGCTGGAACAAAAAGAACGACATCTCATCCGTAATGAAATAGGCAGAGGTCAGACTGACTAAGCAGGCTTGGGGTTCAAGAAGAATCAGAAGCTAATTAAAGACATGACCCTGAAAGAAACACAGGCAGTGCCTGACCAGTTTGGTTAAAGAAGTTGATGAGGATGAGATGCTGTTTTAAATATTGTTAACATAATTTTTTTTTTAAATATTGGAATCATTTCAATCAGTACTATATTTTATTAATGACTATGGGGGATGGTGCTTTTAAGGTAAATAAAGTTTAGCGAAAACAAATATTGTATATTGTGAAATAAAGTTCTTGATCATATATTGAACTCATTTGGGCATTTCAGGAATTCCCATTTGAAAGTATTATGAATAACTATCACCAAGTGTACCATGTCAAACAAAGGCAATCATATCGTGGTATTGGTTATTTACCTTTATGGATGCGCAAAACAAGGACAGTGGCAAGTGTACACATCATGGAAGAAACTCCTGTATTTTTTGACACCAGAACTCCTGTCGTTCCATATAAATGTCATCCATGACCAACTCCCGACACCAACTAACCTGAGACTCTGGGGCAAGACAAATATGGGATTGTGCCTGTTATGTCACCACCGAAATTGTACCCTGCTCCACATCCTGAACTGTTGCAGCTTTTCCTTAGAAAATGGAAGGTACAATTGGCGCCATGACCAAACATTGAGAGCAATTGTATCAGGACTGATACCATATGTCGATGAAGCAAACAACAACAGACCATCAACATCCCAGTATCAAAGTTTCAGTCCTACCATAGCATTCCAAAAAGCAGATGGCACAAAATACCGTAATCCAGTCTTGCCGTACAGACAACAAAAAGAGACAGACATCCTGAAAAATGCCAATGACTGGAAACTCCTGGTGGATGAAGAGCACTCACAGATAGTATTTCCTTCAGAAATTGTTGAGACAGCCAAACGACCTGACATTACTATTTTCTCAACTCAGACTAAAAATGTCATCATCATTGAATTGACAGTCCCAGCAGAGGAAAACCTTGCAAATGCTTTCGCCAGGAAGAAATGTAAATACCATGACCTTGTAGCAGAATGTGAAAATAATGGATGGTCTGTAAACTACTTTCCCGTTGAAGTAGGGGGATTTGTAGTACCACGATCAGAAAATGTCTGGCCTCACTAGGAATCCCAAGCGGAAAAAGAAAACCAATCTTAGACACAGCAGCCAAAACAGCCTTGCGAGCAAGCTACATTATCTGGCTTTACAGAAGAACCAAGGCGTTCAGACAAGCGGAGTTGATTCCACCTCCAACCATATGCCATGAGGGAAAGGGGACGGTTGAGCGCTCACAAAACCGGTTTAACCCGCCAAAGTCTGGTCCGCAGCCCAGAGACCTCAGAGCATAAAATCATCTACATGTACACAGATGAAGATGATGAAGAAAAGCTATATTATGCAACACGGTGATTTTTCCCAATGGTCATTTTCAACGAGAACTACATCAGGAGTGCTCATCTTATCAAGGGTGAAATTACGGCTCCGAAGGTAACTACACTGGTAATCTACCAATGAATTATTCTTCACTTCAATACTGCCCTCCGTGCATTGTATGCCCCACTAGCCATTAACGTTATGGAACACCATTCATGAATGTCAACATTCTTTAAACGTTCTCTGAAACATCTTACCTTTGGCTCCTTTCTTCTTGTTAACTTCTGCATAAGTCGCCGCCGTCGCACCTGTTTCAGATAATGTTTAGACACGCGAAGTCGTTCATTAATAACCATTTACTGATGGGCTCGGTTTATATTTGTTTTGTTATCTTAACACATTTTCTATGGCTCCGTAACTATTTTCTTGCACACATTTCATTTAGTAGATTAAATGTGTCCCGGCGAAAAAAGTGTACTGTAGCTCCCAGAATCTAGAATGTACTAGTATCGTAGTCGTCCTTACAATGTACATGTCTGAACGGTTTCAATGCCATCCCATAGAAATAATGATGTCCTACAACTTTCTTTTCGCAGGGTCTGGTGGTTAATTAAAGCATCATAACGTAACAAGTATCCCCTCAATTCTTATGAAAGAGGTGTCAAATTGCGGGGAAGAAATTGGCTCATTTAGTGTATTTTTTGAATACCTATCACTGACTTTAATTTATCTAACATAAAAGCCCCTGGTCATGAACTTCCTGTGTTAGGTGTATAATATGATTTACCTGCAGTGGTTTCATCAATAGGGTTGGCATTTATATTTTCTTCTCCGTGTGTACGTCCATTTGGCCTGTAGTAGGTATCAAATTTGAACTCATATCAAGAAGGTGGAGATTAAAACACCCAGCTGTCCCTCTACATTACAAGCACGAAAAGTTCGTTATCAAGCATTCGTAAGCTATCATGGCCCTGATCATAGCCTCCTGGCACGGTCCCTCCATACATTTATGGGTTCTTATTTAAGTTTATAAATTTCAATTAATTAAATCCCAAGATGCAACTAAGTATACTAGTATTAGATTAGGATAAACATGCATTCGATATTGTACTGTTTTAAATATTATTTATCTTAAATATGGAGTACATTACTTAGTTATGCATTACCTTGTTTGGAGTGGAACGGTACCGTGGTCTGTGTGATATGTAAACAAAATATAGTTTATCAAGATATCTGACTATTTTATAATAACATGACTTTTCAGAATAAACACTTCAGACATAATGAGCACTCGTTTATATCTACATTGGTCACTATCACTCCCGAGCCTACCTCTTACTGACCCCCCCCCCCCCCCCCCCCGTGAAATAATGGGTGTCTGGTGGGAAAAGATTGCTTTAAGAACATTATTTTTAATCATCTAAGTGTTTATAATTACCAATATAATTATAATAAGTTAAATGTCACTTCTGGTGGAACAATAGAGCAAGTTAGAACAATTAAGCATTTCGAAGCCCTTCTGATTTGTTATGTAGTTCCACCTGGCTACTTCCCCTTGCCTCAATGTGTCTCAATTTATCATAATTAATTGTACTTCTGACATTTGTTTTGAATGCTATTATGGTCAAATACTGCATGCTCCTTACCGCAGATTGTTTTCTTTCAGGTCTCATATTGAATAGAGGGGAATATGAGGATGTCTGGTATGCCGTTATAATTATATAGAATGAAGTGAGAATTTTGGACGAACAACTCGGGTCACCCACCTGGGAATCGAAATGCGTGTGCTTCAGTTTAGATTTTACTTACATGCTGTTCGTGTACCTGTTTTGCTCGGACATGATCCTCTCGCTAAGTGCACAGATAAACCAACTATTGTGATAAGCAGAATTACTCCTAGAACAGAACCAACTATGGCAGCTATAGCTCCTGACGATAAACCTGTGCCAGGTTTGCTTCCTGAAACAAGAGACCCGACACCAATACAATTAAATGTATTTCTCCATTATATAATAACGGTGGGAATAAAAGAAGAATATTGTATGTACAATATCTTGTTGGAGACAAATCAGACAAGTTTCTGTGAGAATGTCCTCAATGGATAAGCTTCCATTTGAAATACGGAATCAACATATACGGTATGTAGTAAGAAGGAAAGAAATGAGTGGGCTATGGGATCATAATAAACCCTCGAGGGTTCGAACAGGCACTATCCCCTCAATAGTAAATACCATGACACCATTATAAAAATCCGTTTGCAGGCACGATCCTTTTAATTACAATGTATAACTGAATTCAATAGTATCTTGAGAGGAGCACAAAATGGACACGGGGAGAACATTAGACAAACACAAGACAATACAAGACATGACATGACATGACATGACATGACATTACAGGACAGGACAGGACAGGACAGGACAGGACAGGACAGGACAGAACAGGACAGGACAGGACAGGACAGGACAGGACAGGACAGGACAGGACAGGACAGGAAATTAGCAATTTAACTGTCCATTATGGAATCCGACCATTCATCATTTAAAGGTCGGATTCCATAATGGACAGTTGAAAGGAACCAAGAACAAGTAATGTTATGCGATCTTTTACTCTATAATGAAGTTTGATTTTTCAGGACAAACGTCCGGACTATCTTGACCGTTTTTCCCATAAGAATTACCACAAATCTTGAATCAATCCTAAAAGAAATCTGCTTCAAATTTCTTTCTTTCGATTTTCATCATAGAAGATTCCCTTCTAATTTATATTGTGATCGCTTATACAATTGCGACCGTAGCCAGAAACATTTTGAACGGACAACATATAAACTGTCGGATATCCGGCAACTTAGTTTTCTAATCTAAAAATGATAATTCGTAAAGGTATTGCTCTATTAGATGGGATAATTTCTTTTTTACCATTCAGTTTAACAACAGAATTGCGTTTAGAGGATGACATAATGATCAGATCACGAGAATATTAAAGCCCTGAAATCCACTTCCAACCCGAGTGACAAGAAGTATATTTTGCCAATGAATCGTCCAGTTTCTAATACCGTCCTATTGTAAATGTATGTTTGCTTCCTACTGGTCGCGAATATAACGCATAAGATATCAAAATGAAACATTACAGGTTTGTCAAACTCAAGTGTCAAAAACATATCATAGCACAGTAGTACATAATGAAAAGCATTATCAGTACACAATGAAAACGTATTTACTGATCAGTCAATAATATGCATTTCTTCGTATTATAGCAATGATATACTTTTCAGAAAGAAATCGAACACATAATGTATTTTCTCTGAATAGAACCACATCGTTCTGTTTTTCAGCGATATCTTTCAAAACACAACTGATTTGATTGTACTGTACACTATTCGGCTAACAATACCGTTGTCGGTCTGATTAGTAAAAGAGGACATTTAAAAGTGTACGGCATTTATGTTCTCAAAGCTCAGTTGAAGGAGGTTAAAGCCATTCGAGTATTGAGGTAGAGTGTGTCATATATATCTTGCGCAAACGCCCATCATTCTTAGGAATTTTTTATTTTGAAAATCGGACGTCTCTGATGGAAAATACTTTTTACTTTTTGTAATGATAGAAGATTTCAAGTTTTTGTCGAAATGATCCATTATGAAAAAACTATAAATTCACTAACCCTTAAATATTCAATTATTTCTGAAATGTTATTCGCATTATCATTGCATCCTCTTCTTGTTGACTCTAGCTTTTTTATAACAATCGATTGTTGTGTGCATAGAAAACAAAGCTTTGATTAAATAGGACAGGAATCGTTCAGCTTGAGTGGTTTAAACTTCCTTCCTTTGGCGGGAGTTTTAAATATAACTTATGAGGTTTTCAGTGATATCTTTCAAAACACAAACAAATAAACTGATTTTGTATTGTACACTATTCGGCTAACAATAACGTTGTCGGTCTGATTAGTAAAAGCAGACATTTATTAGCGTATGGTATATAATTATGTTCTCGAAGTTCAATTGAAGGAGGTTGAGGTACAGTGTGTCGCAGAATGATCAATACCGAGGTAATAGGTTTTTTATCGCTATGAAATTTATCGACATTGTCCAAATTGTTTTCATATATATCTTGCGAAAACGCCCTGCTTTCTTAGGAATTTTAAATTTTGAAGATCAGACGTTTCTGATGGAAAATGCAGAATGTCAGTGTTTGTATTTATGAAACGTTATTCGCTTTATTATTGCACCCTCTTTTAATTGACACTAGCTTTTTGATAACAATCGATTGTTGTTTGCATAGAAAACAAAGCTTTGATTGAATAGGACAGGAATCGTTCAGCTTGAGTGGTTTTAACCTTCCTGTCTTTGGCGGGGGCTTGAAATATAACTTATGAAGTGTGGGTTCATTGTTTGAAATGCTGGTAGTGCTAGAGAGAATAGTTGTAAAGATTAATTATGTGAGGCAAAATATGAAAATACTATTTTCATCGATTTTCGATTGTGTCTTGCCACAGCGGAACAAAATGAGATATCTCAATGAAATTAACGAAATAAGTAGGAAACATTACCGCCATCATTTCGCAACTGTTTAAATTTGTAACCCCTTTTTGTTTTATAATTTTGATATATTTTTAAAACCCGGTAAAGATCATTTTAAAACACCCTGTATATCATAACTTGTGTTTCAGCTTTGTTACGAAATACGATTTCAGTGAAACATGCTACCCACCATTTGTAAAATGTAGATTAGTTTATACGAACGTTCAGATACGGTGTGTATACCCGCAAGGAATAGGCCTTTGCTCTTGATAGAACGTACATGTATGTCTATGTGTGGGCTTCACTTTCTCAAAATATCGTTATAATACCATAACCCTTGGGGATTTTGAAAGAAATATAGTACTAACATAGCTCGGGCATGCCCTTACAAATCGTCATGTATTTACATCTTATTGATCTAATTAAAAGTTACCCTCTGAACAGATTCATGACCTTTTCAACTTTAAAGTCATGTTAATTTTAATTGTTACTCACCTGTAGTTTTCCCAGTAGCAGTCTTTCTATCTTCGTTAACACAAGTTAGATTTCAAATAATAACAAATAAAAATCGAAACTCCTTAGATAACTAAAATGTGCAGTGTATACCTGGTCAAAGTAGCGCCTAGCGGATTTTCATTTTATAAGGAGATAAGGAAAAAGCTAATATTGTAGTTGTATTGGTAAATGATTTGCGTGTCCAAACGTTTAAGGTATGTAGTATATGTGCTTAATGGTAGAAAAGTGACGGTTGCAACAATATCAAAGCAAATAATGTAAACAGTAAAATAGAACTGAGGATAAAGCGAGATTGTGAGGTTTGTTCACACCGATATAACATAGACTTACTTGTGCCCTTAAGTTCAATCAGGAATGTGTCACTCCCCATATCGTTCGTAGCTCGACATCTATAATTGCCATAATCTGAGTCCGGTACAACACTTTTAATGATTAACCTGCTCTCAATCGTTATTCCAACAACTTCGTCTCCACCATGTTGTTTATCTTCAATACGTATTCTATCCACTCCATCGACAAGCTGTATGCCATTTGTGTCAAACCACGTTGTAATAGAAACAGGATTTCCTTGACTTATGCAGAGTAGTAGGGCATCTGCCCCTTCATTAGCTCCACTCTTGTTGTCGTCTTTGTTAGTGATATTCGGGGCATCTATAAGGTAATAAGTTATTTATTAACCAACCGATGTTCAACGTCTAATCTACCTAATTCGATTCACGGTTACAGGGCGAGTCAAAATCAAACCTATTCTCTAAACTTTGTATATGAAAAAGTCTGACAAACTGTTTGTTTGTTTTGTCTTTTTGTTTGCGATTAAGTGATACAAAATTCCCTAGTTCTTTATTCCGCAATGCAATATGCAATCTTCATAAAGAATGCCTAGAATGATAAAGTTGAGGGACCTATCCTCATTTAGAGTATGTATATTTAGCGCGCTCGCGAAGAACTAGAAACATCTACAAAGAATGTCCTTGTTGGAGGTCATTAAAGCTAGGTCATTATGTCATGATTTGGTGTATACAACAACTTGGAATATATATAATATATCTGTGGCAAGACATTACTAAACAAGGTATTTACAAAAAACTGGTCAACGTCCTAAAATGAAATTAACAGACGACAAAGGAAATATGAAAAAGAAGATTTAGACAGTGCAGTGGCGGATACAGGGGGGGGGGGCGTAAAATTTGACAATATACATTTTATGTGTACGCGCCCCCGTAAAATGTTACAATATCCCTTTTTTGTGTACATTTGCAACTTGTACCCTGCGATTTTTTTGCCGGTTTTGGGACAACCACCCGGTAGTTACATTTAATACATAACTCTCTTCAGAACTGAGCACCAGCGAAATAACGTGGTAGAATATTGCGCAATAAATATCCCATAATAATCGCAGACGTGCTAGGCATGCGCATACATGTTTTGATGTTGATTATTGAGAAGTCCAGGGTTTTATTTTAATTATCATTTAATTAATTCGCAGAAGAAGAAAAAATGATTTGTACACTTTTAACCGCCATTAATGTGAAACTAAATGAATAATATAATTGATGACAAATGTTATAGATAAACAAGAAAAGTACACGCTCCAGACCGGGCTTGAACTCCCGTAAATTTTCCAAAAAGAACGTGAGTCCAGCACCTTAACCACTCGGCCACCACTACATACAGAAATGGAGAGTGGAAAATTATTTATATACCAAACAGAATATAGTAAACACGACGAATGTCGCAGATTTTGCAAAACTCTATAATTTGTTTTATATTATTTAAACCATTTCTCCACAATTGTAACAACATTATGTGTTTATATTTTCATATCCAGATCTAATAAACATTTTAAAGACATCTGGGTACAAATACTGATTCAAGATACATGAAAGCAATTCATAGACTCTACCACAAGGCCTGAATCTGAATTCAAATGTCGACGTCCCAGGACTATTGCAAGAACATGATCATTTTAATGCTAATACTAGTCTTCTTTTGAACTACAATCAGTTCATTTGGACATAAAAGAAATTACACCTTAAAATGCACAAAAGGTAATTGATGGATACAGCAGGTGTGGCTGCAGTCTTAGAGATACCACACAAATTGGTCTAAAGTTGTCACTTTTCGATGAAATGAAATGAAATGAAATGAAATGAAATGAAACGGAACGGAACGGAACGGAACGGAACGGAACGGAACGGAACGGAACGGAACGGAACGGAACGGAATGGAATGGGATAATTAAATTAACAAAGCCTTTAAAAATTAACGGTCTTGAACCGTGGCAATGCGTGCAAAACATATTTGGCATCATAGTGTCAGCTTTCCAATTACCTCTTGTTATCGGATGGATACAGCGAAAGTTATGGACATAATGAATCAATAGTGATGACTTCCTGTCAATTTACTAATTGTGACACTAAAAATGTTTAAAACAGGTAAAGAGTGGTGCCGAGCTAAGCTCGCGCGCTGAGTGGCCATCTCTCTTTCCTTGGTGTGTGGACCAGACTCCTACTACGAGGGTTATCCACTATCCACCCGCACAACGAGTCTGTTTTACCTTCCCAAAAAAAAAAATTAAATGACACAACACACTGGCCGCAACGGGACTCGAACCCACGACCTTTGTACTGTGGAGCGAGAACTTATCCGCTTGACCACGCGTGCCAGGGGTTTGACATAATAGGACCAAATAACATATTTTGATCGGATATACCTGTTTAGATATGTAAATGTTAGTTTACATAATAAATAAAAGACTTACAATGTACAGTTACATTTACTATTCTAGTATCAGGTGATCCTACGCCATTTTCAGCCACACATGTATATATTCCTGCCTGTGTTCTATTGATATCTGTCACATCAACCACACTTGTACCGCTGGTATATTCATCATCCAATGTGTTGCCGTTTCGTTTCCATGACACAAAACCGTCAGGTTGGGGGTTAGCGCCAGCCGAACAAGTCAGTTGTACATTCCCTCCTTCAGCAATCATAGGTGGGAGAGCTTGGGCTGATGTTATTTCCGGTGGATCTGTTAATACATGTCAACAGGGGTTTGTGATTAAGTTTACACGTATACACTATACAGGGTGACCAAAAATAATTAGGACTCTGTTTCATGACGGTGTAATTCTTATTATAATCATTGGACCATGACCAATTTAGTCTTAATGTATTAAAAAAAAGTCCAATTAATTATTATGATATCCTGAAAATATAAGATCAATGTCATTTACTGGTTTGTACAATGGGATCTACATGTACAGACCAGTAAATAGCATGGTTTACCTTTCAATAGGTTATAATAATTGTCAACATAGTAAATAATCTATCAGTCAATAGCAAAGTTTAGTTTGATAATCCATTTAATTCTGGCACAAATCAATACGTGCTAAAACAAATCCGCAAAACAGATGTATGCATATTCTGTGCAAATTTAAAAAAAAGTTTTGTTAAACAGTTCTCGAACCCACTGTGGATTGTTCATTGAGTTACAAGTCGAGCACTTTCATGTTACTCGACTGTTACTGCGTGAATTCTCATTGTACAAACCAGTAAATGACATGGTTTACACAAAGTACGCTAGTTTTCTTATCGGATTAATCTCATATTTTCAGGATATCATAATAATGAATTGGGCTTTACATTGAGACTAAATTGGTCATGTACCTATTTTTGGGGGGTCACCCTGTATATGACAGTTATTATATCGAGTTGGCGCAGGCAACGAGACTAATGAGTCATATATGATACGGTATAGAGAACGGCACATTGGGATGTAGTACAATATGTCTTAATAATAGAAAAAAATACTTGTCTGACTGACACGATCATTACACAATTTCCCAACATATTGTTTTTGAATTTGGTGCACTTATACTACAAAGTATCATGTACATATAATTTAGATCGTTGAACAATTGAATTCTAAATTAAATTTATATCACTTACCCTCCAATCCCATTTTCCCCAATAACTAGGTAACATACGACACAAATTATGAATACATATTTATAAGGTGAAATGAATAAAGACGTCCAATTTGTGAACTGGCTCTTAGTAAATATATACAGGGTGTCCCTATACAAATTGTGACGCTCTATTAGGTAGGTGATCGTAACTTCCTAAATACAAGTTAGAATAGAATATCCGATACGGCAAAATAAGGGTAAATCAGTTGGTTATAATTTGAAGAAAACCGCGTTTGATTCGGTTCAGTAATTACGAAGAAATGAGCGATTACGTAATAGTAGTCGAAGAACACTTCCATCCAAGTTTGATCATAATGAGTGATTCAGACAACACAGCCAAACACTTAATGATACATTCATTACATTTGTTCTTGTTCTCTTTTTTCTTTTATTCTAAATAATAATATGCCAGTTGATAACCAAGTTCAACATAATATTGCTCACAAAAGGTTATCGGTATTTTTCACGTTTAAAAACGGTTGAAGTTTGCTATCGCCAATTTTGCGCAATAATTCAACCTTGTTAATTGGGACGCGAGAATTTTAAATTTCACTCAAACCTTGCTTTTTATAATTTAAATATAGACCAATGTCCTAATCCATTTTAATGAATAACATTTGAGAACAACAATAGTACATCAATTAAGATTTTCATTGTTTGGTTTATTCAAGAGACTTTAAAATTTTCTTAAGATTTAAAAGAGTCAATCGCACTATCTCTCCTTACAATGAGTTGTATTGTTTTTGCTTAGTGGGTGTTATGAATATCACGATCGATTATTACTCAGTACTCTAATGATATGAAGAAAAGTAATCAAAAGTGCTGGCTAATTGAAAAGAGAATGATGAATATGTGACCACCCGTTGCGCAAGAGAAAATCTGTATACTTCACGAATTCACTGACAAACATGGATGGAAGTGTTCTTCGATTACTTTTACGTAATCGCTCATTTCTTAGTAATTACTAAATACAAATCAAACGCGGGTTTCTTCAAATTATAGCCAACTAATTCGCCTTTATTTTGTCGTATCAGTTGTTCTGTTCTAACTTGTATTTAGGAATTTACGATCACCTAAAGGACGCACCATTTGATTTCACAGGGGGTGGGTAGGAAGTTTTTGAAAGAAGAAAAAACCTCATCCGCTATACAGGCAAAAAACAACTTCACCCACTGATGAGTACAAAAATAAAATACCACCTTTGCCCACCCAACTCAATATAAAGGAACATATTAAAAAAAGAACCTTTGCCGCCTTCGGGATGGTTACAAAAATCGTATGAAAATGATGATTAATGTTTCAGACGCACTAGTGGGTTGATACATGGCCACCGCCCGAAGATAATGAAGTTTAAAAAGTACTTACATTCAACATTGAGTGTACACGGTGTACTACTTCTCGCATCACAGCTGATATCGGCATTTGTCCCACTACAACGAATATTTACTTCATTATGTTCCTTCGTAAGAGTTCCAAGATTAAACTGTAATGTAGTAACATTCCCGTTAAATTCTCCATCTTGGTATGTTGGTTTGAATGTGTCGTCTTGTCTAGTGTCACCTACATACCACATCAGAGTAGTGGCTGGATTACTGCTTCCAGAAACGCATGTGAAATCAGGTGATGGGTTTCCAGCCGTCAGCTCCACTGAACACTCCCCTGAGAGGGGACCAGTTACCGTTGAGGTGCAGACTAGAATCAAAACGAAATATCAATTTATTCAGGGATCTTTGGTATTATCCATACAAAAGATACAATGGCTTGAACAATTTCGGCAATGTATTGTATGTGTCTCATTGTTTGAAACCCGGCAGAGATACTGTGCTTATTCGCCTTACCCATAGGAAAATATAGCATGGTATCGGATCATAATCCGGTAATAATCCGCAAAAGGTAGCGGATCATAACCCGATAACATTTTCACATGCAAATTAATTTGGTATCCGGTTATAACCCCGTGGGTTATATATGCAAATTAGTTAGGTATCCGGTTATAACCCGGTGGGTTTTGAAAATTCAGTAGATCGTTTTGTGGATTATAACTGGATACTAGTCCGCTCTCTGTGGATACCTTTATGGATCATAATCGGATACTAGTCTGCTTTCCGTGGATACTTTTATGGATCATAATCGGATACTAGTCCGCTTTCTGTGGATACTTTTATGGATACCTAAATTGCATGTGAAAATGCCATCGGATAATAACCCGGTGGCTTTTGCGGATACTTTTATGGATCCTTTTTTGTGGGATAGTATCCGGTTATCATCCGCTTTTTAGCGGATACTTTTAGCCCTCAATAGTTGCGATGCATGATCATGTGCACATTTTGGAAAACACACATAGCATATCCAATATAATTCTATAGTAGACATATTATAGACCAAGCCATATTACCAGCTTTGATGTCCTTAATGTATCCAAACTGCACTGATGTACTGATATCAGGAGTACTTATATTATTAATTTGCTCGTGTTGCCAACTGAAAATTTCACCAACTGAGGTGCAACTGAGGCCTAAGACCATGCATGGCCCATCACAAAAAGTAGCCATTTTTTTGTTTTGCAGCCAAATTGGTGTTGGCAACACTATAATACATTTCAAACTGCAATGCATTTAAAATAATTAAGCAATTTCTGTTCTTGTCACATAGATTGCTATAAACATATCCCACGCTGTTACGGTTCCCTTATCAAAGTTAATTTAGGTGTAGCCTACTAATAATATATTACATCTTACTTACGGTATTCTATAGTGTATTATATAGGCAAAACATAAGTAAGCTTATATGATCTACATGATACCATTTAAGCTTCTATTGGCTACATGTAGATATGCAAATAAAAAATAGCTATAGCTTATAGTAATTTACCTGTAGTACAGCAGCTAAGTGCAACATGTATGTCATCCACAAGCATATCCAAACTTCTTTATTGTCATAAACATGGTAAAACATCATCATCCTTTGATTCTTTTGCCAGCTAAAATTATATGTTCATATATCCAACTGCCATTTTGCATTTTTTGAAATTGTGACCTCTGACCTAGTGACAGTAATGTGATCTGTGGATACTTTTTGGATTATGATATTTGAGACTAAGTTTAGATTAAAATCCAGCGGTACATCATCGGGTTATAATCCACAAAAGTATCCGCTAGTGGGATATAGTTGAAATTGTGACCTCTGACCTATAAGTGCCAGTAATGTGATCTGTGGATACTTTTTGGATTATGATATTTGAGACTAAGTTTAGATTATAATCCAGCGGTACAACATCTTTGGTTTATAATGCACAAAAGTATCCGCTAGTGGGATATAACCCAAAAAGGCGTCCGCATGCGGATACTTGTGGATACTTCCAAAAAAAGTATCCAAGTGGTATCGGATTAGTATCCGGTAAGTATCGGATACTAACCCGGTACCTTTTTATTTTACCATGGGTAGTCATCTCTTTCAGACGGTTCATCAAATCTCCTCTGGCAGAAAACTATGGCAGCCAGAGGGGACCTATTTGGTACATAAGAGATAGTATTGGCCCAGACCGTCGAACGTGACGAGCCCCAGTGCCCAAAATATAAATGTAACGTAATTTTAGAACTCACTGTATATTTCAATGTGATGTCCACAGAGTACGTAACGATACTGTAGCAAAACAATCACATTACTAGAATTACGGTCCGCGATTCTCGACACAGGCGGTATTTGTTTTGTTTAGTAGGTTGATGGGGCTTCAGCTGATTGGGACGGATTTTAATTTTAGTTCCCAATGGGGTAAGTTATATATTAAATTAAAGCTGATTGCAAGGGCTTTCACGTGGTGTGACATTTGGCGCCCCGTTTAACGGATTTTTATTTTAGCTTCTAATGGGGTAAGTCATATCAAACTAAACCTTATTGCAATGGCTTTCATATCGTTGGTCATTACTACAATAATCTGTTTCGTATCTTTACACAATCATATGAAATTTCATCAAACGCTGATTAACACGGTTGGTCATTTGGGCGCCAAATTGGGGCGGATTTTAGCATTGTGTGACATTTGACGGATTTTTTTTCATATGGCTTCGTATCATTAAACAGTCGGGTGAAATGTCATCATAGTTATAAGAATACGCACTATTATCATTGCAATTGTTTATATCATACCATGCAGCCTGGAGGTCTAATTTTAATGCAAGTAATTATGAACAAAAATAGCCTTCCCAGAAATCTCAGTTGTAAGTTATCTTTACAATTCGTCTTCTTCTTCTTCGGCCTCCGTCAGTTGTGACGATTGGCTGCCATACGATCACATCTCCTGATCATCTTTCTCCAAGCTACTCTGTCTTGTGCCAGACGCTTGGCCTTTATAAGACTCATACCAGTCCATACCTTGATGTTGTCGAACCATTGTTTCCTTTGACGACCTCTTTTCCTGCTGCCCTCCACTTTCCCTTCTATGATGTGGAGTGCCAGTAAGCTACCACTGCCTCTAATGATGTGCCCGAAGTAGGCCAGCTTTCTTTTGATAAGCAGTTGCCTCTTTACACCAAGTTCTTTCAGGATACTTATGTTGGTTCTTTTCTCCTTCCAGTTAACTCTTAACATTCTTCTCCAGATCCACATTTCAGCAGCCATTATGCGATTTTCATCTGCTTTGATTAGAGTCCATCCCTCCAGACCGTAAAGGAGCACGCTCCATACCTTGCTTTTACAATCTTTGTTTTAAGGTTTGTTGTGAGGTTGCGGTCATTCCATAGGTCCTAGAGTTCTATCATCCTTCCCTTGGCCATTCCGATTCTAGCTCTTATATCTGCTGTGCAACTAGCAGATGTGGTTTTCACAGAGCCTAGGTATTTGAAGCGACTAACTTGTTCAACATCCTCACCATCGATTGAGATATTATGCACGGGCTGTTCTTCTCCAGTTGTTAGAAGTTTTGTCTTTTTGATATTGAGCTTGAGATTGAGCTTCCTGCCTGCATAATTTACGACTGATGTTAGCCTCTCGATGGTTCTTCAGAGGTTTCAAAAAGTGCAGTGTCATCGGCATATCTGAGATTTGAAATTGGTGTACCGCCTACTTTTATCCCATACTGGTTAACATCAGCGTCTCTCACGACTTTTTCTGTGTAGGAGACGAACATGTGTGGTGAAGCAATGCATCCCTGCCTCACACCTTTACCTAGGTTGAATTCATCTGTATTTTCACCATTCCATCTGATCCTTGCCTTCAGATTCACATAGAGGGATTGAAGCAGTGCTACAAGATGTGCTGGAAATCCCATCTCTATCATTGCAGAGAAAAGCTTGATGTGGCTAACAGAGTCAAATGCTTTGGAATTATATCTTAGAACAAAATACTCGAAAACAATGATTGACATTTAAATTTACAATTAAAACTTGTGCACGTGATTCCGTGCTATGATTCGAATAAGTGTGCTCAATAAATGCGGATGTCGCTATGTTTAGGCTCGGACGAATATGACAGTATTTTCAATAGGAAGAATGAAACGTATCCCTTTCGGTACTTTAATTTTATATTCTGTACTAATTTTTATGATAGAAAAATGAATTTCAAATTACACTTTCTTGCAGTATCTTTAAATGTTGAATATTATTTCGGCTAAATCACCTTCAACCTCGGACAACTATAAAATACAACATGTTTTGAATACAGCAGAGTTGGTAGATTAATGACGGGTTTGAGTTGGCATACAGGGGATGCATTTGTGTCGTAGAAAATTGCAAAACATGTGCCGCGCCGAATAAATGAGGAGGAACGACAAGTTACTCACATTTGACATCCAACTCCTCTGTTATGCTAGGATAAATTGTGTTGCTGCTCGTATGATGTACTTCACAAGTAATACTAACACCGTTGTTTGCTTTCCTTGGTGTGTAGCTCAGTATACTTGTCAAATCTGCCTTACACATTGTATCATCAGTAACGTATGTTGGTGTTTGTTTCTGAATACCGTTATTTGGTGTATACCACCACACTTCTCCTTCATCTGGATATCCGTTGTCAGCTTTACATTGTATGGCCTGTGGTCCTTCTCCATCAACCAAATTACCAAATGATATGATCGGAGTATCTGGAATAACTGTAAATCAATGTTATGACAAACTAGTAGGCATACTTTAAAGGAACATTCAGTCATTTCGAAACAAGATTTCTGTTTTCCAAATTTCCTCCAGAACCTCTATAATTAAAGCAATTGACGATGATCTATAAATTCCTTTCCAAGATTATGATCCAATAATAGAATTCTAAATTTTTCAAAACGCTTAACATATTTTGGAGAAAAAATATCCAGAAGTATTAAGTATTCGGGAAATCTGTAAAGATCTTGGATTAGATAGTGAATCATATATACTTTCTGAAAATAGTCTCGAAACATATTGGATGTATTATACATATTGGATGTATTATAACGATATAGCCGGATTTGTATTATTGCGCACTACCCATATAATATGGGTAGTGCGCAATAATACAAATCCGGCTATATCGTTAATTAGCAAAACAACTCAACATTTTACAGTTTTCAGCTGGGTTTTGAGATCAATGTGGTCGCTTCTCTGTGCCATGACTGGGAGTGTCAGTAATCACATTACATTCCAGTTGCCTGTAAGGTTTGAGCCCAAGTTTGATCCATACAACACCATTTACCGCATGCTGGGGACCTTGAGTGTGGCAGCGGTGGAACTAGAAACAAGCCTGAGGGGCTGCAGTATTGCCACATGACTATTTCCACACGTGGTGATTTTCCGCAGATTTGGGCTAGTTTAAAACTAAAATCTGCTCTTTGGATAATATAATGTGATTTTTTTTCTTCGAAATTTGAACATTTGTTTTTATAAAATATGATATAGCACTAGTTTTTTATGACAAATTGAAATTACAAGTTGGAATTTGTTATCACAAGAACATTTTCAAAAGTAGTATATATGGCTTCTAGTTACACCAACACCAAAGAGCCTTGAGCTATGCTTAGGATAGCGGTGGAAATGGTAGCACGCATGCTGGCAAGACACAGTTGGTGTAAAATAAATCAGATAAATGGTGTAGGAGGGGATAATTTATTACCCTGGATATGTCATCAAAGACGTGGTCAAGAAAGTTGGATTTTATACAGGGCACGGAACCGTAATGATCCATAATGCTCCAGGGATTTGAACGCCATTTTATAAATAGACAATGCAAATATATAAGAACATAGTGTAAGCGTACGTCTTTTTTTAAATGTCATACACTTTAAAAAAAACACATACAATTGAAACGACCTTAAACTAATAATCATGTTCCTTTAAGTTACACAAGTCGATGTAAACAGTTGGCACGACCATTCAAAATACAACATAACTGCGGCTGTGCCATCGCGTAGCGCGTAAACACACTATTCGCGTGGTGCTTGTCGATCGGCGTGCTGGTTGCCCATATAGTAGTGTTGTTTAACTCAAATTGACATCGCTTTGCTACGGTAAGGTATGGGGTAGTTGTTGAAACCAATAATATAGTATCTTTGACATAATATCTTCTTTGCGATGTGCGATATCTGCTTGCAATTTTGAACGTTCAGCAATATAATATTACTGTCGTTGTTTAAAGGGATTAAGTCAGTTTTCAGCGTATATGCATCACCAATCGACAACTTGCGTTCTGCGCGTGCTCCGTGTTTAATAAACCACGCAGACGCGCGAACACCATTGTCGATTGGTGATGCACATCCGCTGAAACATGATTTAATCCCTAATTGTATTATGTGGATGGTTATTGAGGCAACGAAAACAAGGACGTTTGTACTGACGAGACGATGGTGACCTTTAATGAAAATTATAATACTAAAGTAATTCAAAATGTAACTACATGATTTTGTAGTTGACGTATTTTAATACAAAATATCAAAATAAATATTGAAATGGTTATGCTATATTTTCGTGATATATACATTCTTTCATTACTATACTCATTCTGATCAACTATGTAATATTAATTTAATTTATCTTAACTACCATTACAGCCTAATGATGATACTTACCATTAAGTTGCAATGTAACACCTTTAGCAATGATGTTTGATGGAGCTTGAATGATGATGGTTTCACATTGAACCACTTTCAGATTGTAATTTGCACAATCGGGTGTAAATGTTAATACACTCGTTGTATCCATGAATTGCGATTCATTAGGATTTGGTTTAGATGTAGTATCAATACCGTCGTTTTGTATTTCACTGTTCAGTTTCCATACAACATCAGCCTCAGGTCTTGTAGCTTTTACAAGACATGTCAATTTATGAGGGTCTCCATTCAATACGTCCGTCTTATCACCTGTATTGTTGTATCCGAATTCATTATTGGCGTCAAATAACTTCACCCCATCTGTTGATGGCGGGACTGAAAAGTTGAAAGTGATAGTCAAAACAATGACAATGAAAATAAGATTATAAATCCCAGATGTTTCTGATTCCTAACACTTAAGTTCTCTTAATGACATGTAGTGTGTTGCTGTTTCCTGTTGTATTATTTAGCTTGACTGAAATATTATCATTTGTTCCCCTTGTTTTGACATTGAGGTAAGGTTAATAACAAGCTTGACCCGTGAGCGCTAAAGGCAATAAGCACCCATTTTCAAATCGATATTTACATCAGGTTTAACGCTTCTGGAACCGAGAGTGACGTTTTATATTATGGTGAGTGTTGATAATTTATTTTCACGATGGTTGGAACGACTACAAAGACCGAAACACACATAGCTTCAAAACAAAATACCCACTTCCCCATCCCTGTTTTGAGAATCTCTAATTTAACCTATAGAGCACCCGTTACCTTTGACATCCAGCGTAGTTTGACTCTTGACACCAATGGAATCTACTGGTACCATTGCAGTGCATTCCACTATTTGATCATGGTGGCTCCCCTCAGGGTCAAGGGTCACAGTGTTAGCATTTAGTCCATCTGGCCAATCAGTATTTGGATTTCCATTAAGAGTCCAATGTATTGTTGCATCAGGTGTTTGTCCTGTAGCTGTACACGTGAATGTCGCTTGAGTTCCCTCTATAACAATTGCTGTGGGTGGGTACGCTGTACCAAGTGCATCACTAATGACTACTAAACTCGGTGGAACTAAAAATAATAATACGAAGAAGGGTGAAAATAATCCGCAACCATATATAAATTATGTTGGTACTGCATTTACAATCATATTGTATCATTAACCCAAACACTATTGGGACGGAAATGTTGAAACAATTATCCAGGCGTCGATATATGCGAAATTTAGCGGGGAAAACCTGACTTGCCAGCGACGCGTACGGGATTCGAACATGGGTCTCCGTCTCCTGCAATGGGATGAAGTGTCTTAGTGCATCATGTGCATAGTACGGCACTAAGGACCCACTAGGCAGGTGAGGGGGTCACGCAACGTAATTTACAAGTCCGTGTGCATTTTATGATTTTTATCACCCTCCGTTAAGCGCCTGGCGAGAGTGAGATCGGACACGTGCTGTAAACATGGTTTTCAAATTGGATTGCATGGAGTTCGGAGCTGTAAGGGTTATTATGATTAAATAACTTCATGTAAAACCAATAGTTTAAAGTATTTCTTTCGGTCACGGGAAGTAAACTCATATAGACCTAGTTCCCCATGGGGGTCGTTATAATGGGTGACGGAGATGATCGGCCACATGGACCCCACTATGTGATCGTGCGTGTACTGGTCATGCCAGTTGGCCAATTGCCAATTTCTCATTAAGGTGCGGGATTGTAACTTTTTGGTATTATCCTTGAGAATATTGAGAATTAGCTAGGATATTATGCTGTTAAGATATTTAGATATTTAGATAATATATTTAGATAATAAGCTATTAAGATATTTAGATATTAGGTTTAGATATTAAGCTATTTAGCTATTTATATATTAACCTCAAGAATATCTGATTAGCTAGGATATTACGCTATTAAGATATTCAGATATTACGCTATTAAGATATTTAGATATTTAGATAAGTGGTTTAGATATTAAGCTATTAAGATATTTAGATATTAGGTTTAGATATTATTAAAGCTATTTAGCTATTTAGATATTAACCTCAAGAATATCTGATTAGCTAGGATATTACGCTATTAAGATATTAAGATATTACGCTATTTAGATATTTAGATAAGTGGTTTAGATATTCAGCTATTAAGATATTTAGATATTAGGTTTAGATATTAAGCTATTTAGCTATCTAGATATTAACCTCAAGAATATCTGATTAGCTAGGCTATTACGCTTTCAAACGGACGCAATTAAGATATTAGATGATATAGCTCTCCTAGCAACATCAATCAGTAAAGCGGAATTACTGTTACAGAGTGTTGAGGCAGCATCAAATGCAGTTGTCCTGCATTTAAATGAAGGAAAAACAAAAAGCCTCCTTATAAATATTGCCACCTCAGCCAGTGTAAAGACCATCAAAGGAGTAGAGCTGGAAAATGTCTCCAATTTCAAATACTTGGGAGCCTACGTTCTAGACACATCCCAGGAATTCAAATGCAGGAAAGCACAAGCATGGGTTGCCTGCAATAAACTGCAGAAGATCTGGAAATCTGATCTCGAAAGAACGACAAAAATCAGATTCTTCAAAGCCTGCGTAGAAAGCACTTTGTTGTACGGCTCCGAAACATGGACTATCGGCAGGAAAATTGAAGACAGAATCAATGGATGTTATACTCAACTGTTACGTAGAATATTTGACATCAGTTGGAGGGATCACATCCCAAACAGCATGGTATATGGCGATATCCCCCCTATAACATCAATAATCGCTGGCCACTGCATGCGAACAACCAACCAGCCTATCTCCCGTCTAATTTTCTGGACCCCGGGTGGGAAAGCTAACAGAGGCAGAAGACACCTTCAGTATCCTGATACCGTCAAGAATGATATGGGTTTAGATCCTCCAGAGATCCGCCAACTCATGAATGACAGGAAAGTCTGGGCCCAGTACGTTGCGATTGCTTCCTCCGTTTCGTCCAGCTTACGAAAAGGTTGAACTTGACAACGCTATAAATAATAAAGGTCTAAATTTTATTGTCATCGCAGCCAACTGGCTGAATTGTAACAACATTACAAATCAAATACATTAATAAACAATGCAACGTCCAGGCAGCAGCTAAATCAGCGCCAAGTTGCGACATAAACCAACATGAACAAACATACATAACCCCTATATTAGTAACCCCCAATAGGCAATGTAGACTAAGTGCCTTGCCCAAGGACACAAACACATTGGCACCAGCGGGGCTAGAACTCACGACCTTATGATTATGAGACCGGCAACTACTCCAAGCAACTACTCCAAGCATTATCAGCAAGCGGTGTTTTACGATAATTTGATTAATCAACGCTTTTTGAGAGAGTGTGAACACTACATCCAACGCTCATGTTCAAATCAGGTCAACTTGATAGCGCTGCACGGAGCGTAAAAAGTATGATAACAGCGCTGGCCCAACGCGTATATGTAGGTGGAGTATGTTCTCAGCTTTAGTCTTTTCGTAGATGTGTCACAGTACGCAAGAGTTTCGAAGAGTTTTGATTGTTTCGAAACACTATTTTTTCAAGTTTATAGATCAATTTTGCTATTGTTTTCAATAATTATGAGTCAAAAGTGTGGTTTAACCAAATATTTTACAGTGACCGGCTAATAGACGTGCAAACCATTATTTGGTAGTACTATAAAGTGTATTTTACATCGGAAATATGGTTTTTGCAAAATGAAAAAATAACACCTAAACCTCAGACCTAATGCACTTATCAATTGCATCCCCGGCCCCGGGGGGACCCGGGGATAGCGGGGATTAGGGCCGGGACGTACAAATTGCCCATGTGACGTCCCGGCTACAACAATCGTGTACGGTCCCCGTAGGACCGGGCACACTTTTTTGTACGTCCGCGCTACAGTCCCGTCCCCCCTGGGGCCGGGACAAAGTGTACCGAGTCCCGGCCACCCATTTCCCAGGACAAAGTATTCACCCGGCTACAGTCCCAACGTCGCTTATTTCTTTCTGCAACTATAACGGAATGCATTTCTATGTATTCCCTATGTGTTATTAGGCTTATTCCGTCAAGCGCATCGCATCTCTATCTTATTTATAGCAAGCGCCCGGGGTGTACATGTGTGTACCTCAGGCTTAGCGTACGTCCCCGCTACACGCCCCGGCTAGCGGGGGCACAGTTTGTACGTCCGCGTACACTCCCCCGCATAGCCGGGCATCATTTTGTGTACACTCGTGTATGGTCCCCGCATGGTTCCTGCCATGCCCCGGGTCCCCAGGGCTTGCAATTGATAAGTGCATAAGTAACACAATAACATTTTGGTGCAGAAATCCTATTCATTATTTTAGATACGACCTGATCAGCGTTTGATATTACAATAGCACTGTTTCATGCAAGGAAATAAGTTTGGTTCACAAATAAACCTGACTTTATTCATTTCATATGGATTTTAGGGACTGGATATCGCAAATTTGTCACCATGTAAAAATTTGCAAAGCTGCCGAATTTTGAGGGTTTTTTTCGTAATTCGCCACTATTTGATTTTGATGAAAATTTGCAACTTTTAATTTAGGGGAAATGCGGAATAAGGTTATGATTAATGGTATCTGATGATTCTGAAATTTGGTGTACTTGCGTTAGGTGCGCCACCTAATTTCTTTTCTGAAGGGTTTTTCGCCAGTCAAACGGCGGTCTATCATATCGTCGTTGAAAAAATAAATTGGCAAAATAATTGTCCAACTCCCTTCGTTCCGTTAATATCCAAGATGGCGTTTCACAACAACGCGATTTCGCTGGTTTCTAATTCCGATGACCTTACGACCTCTAATTCCCCACAATTCCATGTTAATTAATTGAAAAATCATATTATTTGACACTTTACGTGATGATGCTACCTAAATCAATGTCGATGGGCACAATAAGAGGAATAACGGGATAAAATGACACCAAGTACGTAAGTTTTCGTGGCGTGGTGTGGAACTGATGCCTGGTACAAACAACAACTAAAACCGGAAACAAAATGACCAACTCCGTCTTAATGAATAAGATTGTGGGACCGATAGCTATTATATATTATGCGTCGTTCTTTAAAATACCCAGCTAAATTTAAAAGCCCCGTCAAAATTGTTATAACCCCGTATACATGGTTTCCATTGACTTGCGGTTGCCTCCTAAATATGCATTGTCGGACCAAATTCCTGTATCATGTGACAGGTGTGGCAACGGGTCGTATGTTGTTCAATATAATATGCATGGTTCTTTAAAATACTACCACACTCAATGCATACACTCAAAATTGTTATAAACCCCGTATACCGTATTGATCTTTAAAATTTAGGTACAAATGACTTTTCCTTAAATGAATTGTGTGACGGGTCCTAGGTTGGCCAGTGGTGGCTGCCTCTTAATATTGCATTGTGGGACCGATAGCTAATATATATTATGCGTCGTTCTTTAAAATACCCAGCTAAATCTAAAAGCCCCCTCAAAATTGTTATAAGCACCATATACATTGATTTGCGGTTGCCTCTTAAAAATGCATTGTCGGACCAAATTCCTGTATCATGTGGCTGTAGTGATAGGTGTGGCCACGGGTCGTATGTTGCTCAAAATAGATTATATATAGTTAGAAAGTTGGGTGATGGGGATGAGACACAACCTGAAATCTAATATCTAGAATTCCTGGATTGATAATAATCATAGTAGCATTGATATCTTGCAGTGGCGTAGCTAGGATTTTTTTCAGGGGGGGGCAAGATTTCTAAAATTTTCGTAAAAGGTTGCCCCACAATTTTTTCTAGTCACTTACCTCGTGAATTTCACGTAAGTGGGGGGGGGGGGGGGGCTCAAAAAAATTCGCACAGTCCAAAAAAATCGCACAGTCACAAAATAGAGGGGTGGGGGGCGGGGGCACAAATTGGATTTTTTCGTCAAGGGGGGGCATTTGCCCCCCTGCCCCCCCCCCCCCCCCTGAGCTACGCCACTGATATCTTGCTACGTGGTGATAAGAAGATGCATGGAGTTGTATGAAGGGAATTATGTTTATAGATAATGATGTGGGTTTAGAGTTTACGGAAATACTCTTAAATTATAGAAGAGTTATGTATAGTTAGGATAGGTTGATTTTATCGGCTATTTTTATAAGTTGAAGATACATATTGTATTCTTTATGATTGGAAAGTATACGGTAGGAGTATAGGGGAAGAGTGCTATAGAGAATTTAATAATGGGGGAGAAAATATAAAGAAATATATTTATTTATGTTTTGAAGTTGGTGGCTCTGAAAAGAGCCTTCTTGGAAGTGTTTAGAATTTTATTTATTGATAAGAAAATCACGGGAAGATGCATATTAGTTTAGAACATTTGTTCATTTAAACTGTTTTAAGAAGGTAGGGTGGCTCTGAAGCAGTGGCGTAGCCAGGTTTTTCTCAGTGGGGGGGCAAAGGGGGGGCCGGGAGTTTTGGTGGGGGGGCAACAACCAAATTGAGGATTGAATTTCCTTGTGTTGTGAATAGGTTAGTCCCAAATTATTTCAACTGACATTTCCCACAGGGGGGGCAACAGGGGGGGCAGAGAACCCCACAGGGGGGGCAGCTGCCCCCCCTTGCCCCCCCTTGGCTACGCCACTGCTCTGAAGATAACCGAGAAAGAGAAATCACCTCCTAATACAGGTAGGTGACGGTTAGTATCTAATGAATCGGGAATTTTGGAAGATCCCTCTCTGACGGCTTTGAGTTGAGCTTGTCTAGATTCTAGACTTGCAAGGTGGGGGTAGTTTCGCTCTACCGTCTTAACAAGGTTAGCTACAAATTTAAAGGTGACTGTTGAAAGGCGTATCTGAACATTAGACGGTGTAGGGACATCGGCGCTCGTTTGTTTCGATGGTATAATTTGAGAATCTTGAATTTGGTATAAATTTGATGAGTTGTGGGGGAAGGGCTGAGCAATCAGCCGCCCATCGGGAGAAGGTGATGAAGATATGAAAGGAGATGGCGGTGACTTGGTGAGGTCCATTTCTTCTGAGCTGGATGCGGCAGAGCTGAACTCATCTGAGAGTTTTCTGGTAGGGTTCTTCTGCTTGTGGCGGCGGCTGAGCTTGTTACGTCGAGGTGGTGTTAGTAGACATCTTGATGGTTGTAGGTTGAGTAGGCACGGTGTTGACTGTTGAGTTAGACACGGCGGGAATGAATGGTGATATGATTATGGGATTGTTCATTTAGTTATTGCGGACGTTGGTGAAAGGGGGGGGGGGGTACGGTGTAAAAGGATTTGCCGATGGGATTTTGTTTCTAAGTATGCACTCGGGCGTTGTAGAAAATGATTTTATGGCATTTTTGTATTTTATTGGTGGCGAATGTGGGATCGGGTTTTTGGATATGGATAATATGTTTCATTTGGAGGGATTGGAGAGGAGAAGTGGTTATATTATGTGGAATAATTGTTTATTCCGTTGTATGTAAATGGGAGTATATAAATGTTCATTCTTTGCGTACACTATTATTTTATAAGTTGTGTCGTTATGAATGAGATATGTGAAAGTATGGGTCGTTCTTATATAATGTATAAGTGGAGTTATGGTGGCTCTGAAAAGAGCCGTTGACATGTTGTCCATTTATTATAGAATTGTTAAGGAAAGAGATAAGGATTTATGGTGTGGTAGTATTAACTATTTCACCTATATCCTTCTCAGGATCTTCTAAAATAATCATGTCTTAACAGTGGTGTTGATTGAAATCTATAAACTGTTCGTAGGATCGGGTATAGAAATCATTGAAACCTCTGCTCTCTACTTCTAAGTCTTGTAACATCTGAAGTGTTGGAGAGCCTGAGCGTGGGTTAATTAAAACCGTCTCAATATTTTAGTAATTCGATTTCGGGAGTTTACTAAGCTTTGACTAAGCTATCGTTTAGATTCTTAGCTCTGCTATATGCTATAATGGGGGTGTCGGGGAAGATGTTATTAAGAATGGGATCTTTAGAGATAATATCCCAATGTTTGATGAGGGCTTTTTTGATGTGTTTACTAGAAATATGGGGATAGTATTGTGATTTGAAGACCAGCGGTATAGTATTATCATGTGTCTTCTCTGCTATGTAGTGTGGTCTGTTGGTGAAAACCACGTCTTTTGAGGCTGATGTAATTTCGGATTGGGTATAACCTCTTTCTAAGAGTTTCTTGAAGAATACGCTCTTTTTTTCTTCATAGGATTTGGGATTGCTGGAATTTCTGACATATCTTATCAGTTCTCCTTTGATAAATCCTCGGAAAACATTTGGGCTGTGGCATGAGGATCTTTCTAGATAACAATATGTTTCTGTGAGTTTTGTGAAACATTTGATATCTAGGATATTATATTTTATAAATCTATCTCCTTTATAGATGACTAGGTCTAAAAATTGGATTTCTGTGTTTGAGGCTTCATAGGTAAATTTGATGGATTCATGTAACTCATTTATTTGTGCGGTGAATTGTTTCAATTCATCCATGGTGCCTTCCCATGCTATGAATGTATCATCCATGTACACGAAGAGGGATTTGATTCTGGGTTCTGAATCGTATATTGTTTGTATAAGTTTGTTAACAACTAAGCAACTAATGCTAGGGCTTGATCTCAAACCCATGGGGGTGCCAGAGGTTTGAAGAAAATATCTGCCGTTGAATTCAAATGCATTGCGGTGGATTATTAATTTCAGCAATTGGCTCATGTGGTGTAGTCTGGGGATCGGGGGATTATTAGAATTAGCTTCAAGATTTGCCAGGGTTTCCATGGCTACTTCATAAGCTTCTTCTTGGGGTACTGAGGTGAACATGCTTTTAACATCAATACTTCCTAGTATGATATTATTTGGGAGTTTAAGAGTTTCTATCTTTCTGATTGTGTCGGCCGTGTCTTTCAGATAGAAGGGAGATTTTTGGACGGTTGGGAGTAAATATTTTCACTCCATGAGTTGTAGATAGAGAAAAACACCTATATTTGACAAAATTGTAAATATACTCTAGAAAATATAACACATCAGACACATTATTAAATACCCCTAGTTGACCCTTGTGAGCTCGGAAGGAGTATATTGATTAATTGAGACGGAAATAAAATGGTCCATCTGGTTTTGCGCAATCACACAAGTACGTCCGCTTGGTTTTGATTCATTTGAAAAACGAATCGACATCGGGCCTTTTCTATCTGGTTTTGATTGATTACTAGTATACCAAATGACCGAGTGTGTGCCTTAAATTTTCTACTCAAATAATGCATTTGGTAGACAGGTTATCGGTGGTTATCATTTGGATACATAAATATAAACCACATACGAGGTTTAACTTACCATTCACTATTACTCTTTCTGAATCGAATCCTGCTCCGCCACTATTAAGAGCGACCTGACACGTGAATGATATATCATCACGTAAATCTACGGCTTGGATTATAAGCTCAGATGATCCACCTCCTGTACCATCGTTGATCGTCATGATATAGGCAAGTGGTTGGTAGGAAGCATGGGGATACTGTATTCCGTCTAACCCTATGATTTTAGTGGCAATCGGTGTATAATCCATTCCACCACCAATTGACCACGATACCGTCTGCATTGAGTCGGCAGTGTACGTATAAGTACAAAGAAGCTTGGCTGTATTTCCTTGTAATACTTGATTCCCTCCTGTTATGGACACTGATACAGCTAAGTCATTGGCAGCTGTTATATAAAACACAAGTTAGGGGTTCAATCAGACTTTAAAATATACACAGCGAAAACCTGGTATAAACGCGAGTTCCTTGATTAACTATGGTTTTTAACCAAGGAAGATTTTAAAGACACCACCACAATGCATTGCGTTTTTGCAAAATGACCTAATTCTGGTCTCCAGTTTGTCTCGGTTCCCATAGACATGCACACCATCATGGCTTCATAGCGCCTTTCATTTTGGAGCTGTTAGGTTCTAGCTTACATCAATGAATAAATTAGTTATCAGTGTTCCTTTTTATTATTTCTAGAGCTCGACAAAAGCATCATGTGAAAAATGCTTTAATTGGCTGACGGTCGCGCAATGCATTGCATTGTGGGAATACCTTAAAATCTTCTTTGGTTTTTAACTGCAAATCGGTATAGGCCTAACCTTCATAAATCAAGTCTACATATCGGAATGTTGGGATACAACAAGCCTTATTTTCTGCGAAAAATATTCTCCCACATCCAATCCGAGACCATTTGTTTTCAAACTATCACTGGTTTTCAACACATGCTATTGACACCCATATTAATTGCCGGGATTTTCAATGCAAGTCATACTGGGGCGAGCTAAACAGACAGTTTTCTGACATATTAATTAATTAATCAATTAATTAAAGACGAACAATCAGCCCTGCATTATATATTATTACACTTCATGCATATTAATAAGGTACGGTATCCTCGGTTTTGATTGGTGCATTTATAATAAAGTAGATTAAATAAAAAAGCCTGCTGAATGCTTTTTATGGTACTACCAAACGTGCGGGAGTTTTTACTACTTCCCGCATATCAACACAATCCCAGGTAACAATTCTGGAGCCAGTGATTATTACATGCATATTGTACGACGACGCCAAGTATGAGATTGAAAATCTACCAGCGAACATTACCAAAACATGGCGTCATCTGCTGAACATCTGCCGACGATATTCCCGATCTAACAGACGCAGATTTGAGGCTTTTTTGATAATTAAGATCTACCAATTAAGTAATAATACAGAAATCAATGGAGGTTTGCCGCAATTATAGTGTGAAGAATAGCCCGGTCCCCCAACTCAACACAAAAGTTGGTAACCATGACTGTTCTTCATTTTTTCAAAGTACCCCTTTGCAAGGATTTTGCAACAATTGAACCCCCCCCCCCCTTTTTTTGGCAAAAACGAGGACAAAATTGGGGTGAAAAATACCCCCTTTTTTGGTTTTCAATGACTATCATTTCAAACACCCCCTTTTCAAAGACACTTGATACATACATTCTAGATAAAAACTTGTTGCTCCCAACGGTAACAGGCGTTTATGGTCCTGTGTTATAAACTGGTGTATCACAAATGGTGTATTTGGGTTGTTACCATGTTCTAATCAAATGATTAAAACCATACTGCATGTACTGTGATGTTTCTTCTTCGTAAAATACCCCTTTTTCGAATTTCGTGGAGACTAATTCCTGAAATACCCCCTATTTCGCTGTCAGTGCTGACAATTGAAAATATACCCCTTTTCCGCGATTTTTAGAACAGTCATGGTTACCAACTTTTGTGTTGAGTTGGGGTAGTTGGGGTACCAGGAAGAATAGGAAACATTTCTGATCATGAATCGTACGTACATTCCAAGTTACAGGGCGATACGATTCTTAATTACTTCAAAATCATGTTTGTTTCCTGTTTTCACTGGTTTTAATCATCAGACTTGATGCAAAACCCGATAAATCGAGACAACTTGCAAACATCTACACAGTGAATTCGCATTATATATTCATGAGCTCATTGTCACCGTTATTGCGCTATGAACCCCCTATACATTGGTAACTTACATAGTTGGTTGAAGCATAGACACACCACGATGACGAGTCGCATGGTCCCCATTTTCCTCTTAAGAAGAACAACAACAAATGACACAATAAATATTTAATCATATCTTTCATACGCTATTTCTTCAGCAGAATCACATTGGGTACATCGTTATAGCACAAACAGATCTAATACAAATCTCTGAAGTTGCCTTTTAACTTAATGATTGCTAGAATAATGTTCCTACAGTTATATAAAAAAAACCACCAGCTGGGTTTTTTTCAGTAAAATTCGTAGGAACCCAACTTTTTATGAGGAACCGATGTTCACTTGCCTGATGTAAGTTAAACGTAACGTTTGCAACAAGTTTTTTTCAAGTAGGCCAATTTGGATTATTTTTTTCTCCTTTGGATTTTTTTCTCCTTAATCAATTAGTTATATGGTTTTGAACCTTTATTCATTAATTTATAAATTAAATAATACAAAGACTTTGGCGAACTGATCAAATTGAGCCGACGATCGAGCGAAGTGTTTAAGCCAAGTCAGTGAAATGAGTAATTAATAAACAACTGTATAGACTCGGACAAACGGACTATTGATTTAACAAAGACCTTAAAAATACACGGTCTCGAACCCGGTCCCTCGTCGCTATCGCGGCTAAGGATTACCCACTATGCCACAAAGGCTGTGTTTACATGGGCACCAGATGAATGAGCGCTAATTTATATAAAGTCTTTGTTGAGAATTCCAAGTGTCCGAAATACATATTGCCAAAACATACCTTGTGAAAAATCGGCAAGATGTACTTCAAAGTGAAAAAATCCTCAGACATCGCATTGCCACAGATCAGGGATAAAAAGAGGTAGATTTAGTTTTATTACTGTGTTTCGTCACTGGTGATCGAATTCCAGTTGTTCTTTTCTTTAAGAGGAATCTGCTAACCAGGAATCAGGATGAACGTTGATGACAATGAATCAGCGAAAAAGACGAAGCTGAATCGGAAAATTAAAAATTTAAAAATTAAAAAAAAACAATCATTTTTTGTTTTCTGTCAGAACCCAACAAGAAAAAGGGCTGACCTTTTATTTTACATATATAAATACATACAAGTAACAACACAAAAACAAAAGAGAGAGAGAGAGAATTCACTATGAATCATTAAAACTTAAACCCCTTGTTGTACCAAACCAATTTAAGTGTAAATACCTACTTTATCCCATTTCATGTAATGGAATCCCAGCCTCCCTCTTTGTCTCGCTAGGGTCCCCTCTAGTCGAGCAGTGTCTCTGATTACTATGTCAAAGACACCGATCGACAGAGAGGACCCCCTATATTTGCAGATGCAAATATATCTGCGGGCCATCTAGTGCTTTTAGAAGAAACTGAACCAAACAGCCCCCATAGTGCGATGACAGCCCCAGCTATTGATGATGTGACCTGTGACGTAGTGCCCGGCTGTATGCGTGGATGGGCACCTACAGGGAATGTGCTTAGTTCCGCACCCGTTTCGCGCCCGTTCGAAGGGCGGTTGTTGACGGTGGTGGACGGTGGTGGACGTCGACCATCTTAGCGATGGGCTGCGAACGGTCGCATGCATCCTGGTAACCGTTCGCGGAACGGACTCTCAGCAGGCATGTTGTAGGGCTATTCCAGAGGATAATAACCCCCCCCCCCCCCCCCCCCCCCCCCACCCACAAAGAGGACATCGGAATTCCAGACTTTTTTCCCCACCAATTTTTCAATGGAATTCCATACCTTTTTGGCACATGGTCTTGAAATTCCAGACTTTTTCAAAACTAAGACCGGTATAGACCCTGTGTATAACGTTATGGACCCGGTGGCCACAACAAAAGATTAATGCGCCCGTTGACATTTTTTATTGATTGTTTGGACTCTGTTGTTTTTCTATTCTATCCTTCAGTTTATACGCACGCAATTTGCAAGCATGGGCGGCACAGTGATCAAATATTCCCTTGCAGCAGCATGATCTACACCGTGTGTGATTCAAGCTTTGGAAACGTGAATGCAGATTCAATAATAACACTTTACTGAGACTTAAATTAAAAAGATTAACTCAGAGTCAAAGGCGTGCATCAATGTAAAGCGGCGTGGCAGAGACGCTACTGCACCACCCATCACATAAAAATTAAGGCAGTCTGCCGAATTTAACACTACAGGGCCTTTCCGATGAAGTTGCACGCACTTCATCTGCACTTGCACGCACTTCATCCGTAATCTTCAAGTAAGATTTACACTGACGTTCTAGTTATGGGATAAAATGACGCCAACAACTATCGTACAAAAATTTGTTTGTTCACATGATCATATTATCATATTTTCGGCTTTCACCTCCGACGGTTTTATTGCAAGCTATAGTATATAGCCTATCTATATTTCACATTATGATTTGTAATGGATTTCGCTTTCAAATTAATATACTTGAAGTAATACCGAATCTGATTTAATATAGGGCATTCGCCAAAATCCCCAGCAAAATCCCCAATACTGCGCGTATGCCATTATGTCAAAGGTCAAAATGGTTCGTTCGTCGTTGGAGATCGAAACGAGTTATCTGCACGACGGGAACTTTGTACGCCGAACGATCGTGTTAATTTGTTTTACCGTCGTAGAAGCAACGGTGGTCCAAATCGAAAGCTCCCTATTGTCGGATTGTCAGGGCGTACCATGGCGCCGTGAATTTATAGCGCAGTTTGTGCGGCGGGCGTAAATCAAGACCACCAATCAATGATGCCGGATATGGAAGCGCGGCACGCGGACGAGACTCTGCAATAAATTGACGCACTACTGACAGCCGAGTAGGTACGTTGTGGTTTTTATAACCGCGTATTTGTTGTTGTCATGGTGTGACTATCCGTTATTTGGCTTCAATTTTTAAGCGTCCTGGACAGGCTCTCGGTTCACGCAGGTTTGTGCATCGCGTGACGCGGTTGGGCTCGCTGATAATATGCGAGAGCCTCGCTTTCATTTGAAAATGGCGATTGCGTGCCAGTAGCGTATAGCGAGCTAGAACTAAAATGCAAAGAAACGCAAGGGATATAAATGTTACCAGGTTCACATCACAATTTCATAATGTAACTATAAAATACAATAAGTCATTGTAATTACCGGTCAGTTGTAAACAAAACGTGTGCACACAAGTCAATTTTAGTATATACATAAAAGGTTAAAGTAGATCCTCATTTCATATTTCCGTAACCACCGATTGTTCATTCTAAAACAAACAACCGACAACATTTTTTTTAAAATCACTATCATCATGATGCCATGCCGGGATCCCATGGCCTCAACTAATCAACAACAAAAAAGCTGACAGTTGATTTGCAATTCAAATTTAATGGGTGCTTGTATTAATATTCATACAACTTGACAATTCCACGCATCCGCGATTCATTAATTGGAACATTACAGTAATATTTAACATACTTACTATATTTGGTGATATCTCGATCTCGGCTACCATGAAATCGGTATGTCAAATCCGTTCATTCAGAGAGATGCTGTATGCTTACAATGTAATGGAATAAACCCTGGAATAAATGTTCATATCAAAATCTGTGTGGAGGATACATCTGAGACGATTAGCACGATATGTATAACTCGGGGTTGTATATCAAGCAGAAATCCAAATAGGTGTATGACACTGAACCATACCTCACCGGAGAAAAAGATAAAAAACATGGGTTCAATGTTCATTGTCGGTTCAATGCCTAGTTCACAGTTCACTCACGCTAGAAACCACTCGCGTGTAAAAATGACCTAGACGGTGTTCATACACTGCTAAAGTGGTTTATCCAATAGTGTACATGGTGTAAGACGGCACGAAATGTTGCCCCAGGTGATTCAATATGTTGCCTGTTCCGCTGTGGCACCACTCCTTTACATGTTTACAAGCCATTTGTTCCTTCATCTATGAAGCATTTCATGTTTTATGAAAATACATATACATTTTTCACTCGTTACTTTTCCTGATTCCATGTGGCGCCCGTAATGACACCCGATAAAAGTCCTGTTCCGCTGTGGCGCCCGTGATGACACACAATTTTCCCTGTTCCGCAGTGGCGCCATTAAGCCATGTTTTGTTACTGCTATAAAGCATTATTCAACATTTTATTTACCTTTTTGACTATGCAATTTTCCTGTTCCGCTGTGGCGGTCCCGATGACACCCATTTGTCCCCTGTTCCGCTGTGGCGCCTGTAGGCCATGTTTTCCTACAGCTACGAAGCATTTGATATTCAACATTTATTTTATTTACCTTTTTGACTATGCAATCATCCTGTTCCGCTGTTGCGGTCCCGATGACACCCATTTCCCCCCCGTTCCGCTGTGGCGCCGGTAAGCCATGTTTTCCTACAGCTATAAAGTATTTTATATTCAACATTTTATTTACCTTGACTATGCAATTTTCCTGTTCTGCTGTGACGGTCCCGATGGCACCCTTTTTTAATCTGTTATACTGTGGCGCTCGTCAAACATGTTTTCCTTCTGCTATAAAGCAGTTGCCGTTGTATTTGCTTTTCACACTTCAATTGTCCTGTTCCGCTGTGGCGCTGTGGCGGTCCCGATGACACCTATTATTTTCCCTGTTCCGCCGTGGCGCTGGTCAGCCATGTTTTCCTTCTGAAAGCAGTTTCCATTTGCATTTACTTGTTCACCCTTTAATTTTCCTGTTCCGCTGTGGCGCTGTGGCGGTCCCGATGACACCCTTTTTTCCTGTTCCCCTGTGGCGCTGGTCAGCCATGTTTTCCTGTTGCTATCAAGCATTTTATATTCCATTTGTATTTACTTTTTCACTTTACTTGTTCCGCTGTGGCGCTGTGGCGGCCCCGATGACACCCATTTTCCCCCTGTTCCGCTGTGGCGGTCCCGATGACACCCATTTTCCCTGTTCCGCTGTGGCGCTAGTAAGCCATGCTTTCCTTCTGATATAAAGCATTTCATATTCCATTTGTATTTACTTTTTCACTCTCTAATTTTCCTGTTCCGCTGTGGCGCTGTGGCGGTCCCGATGACACCCATTTTTCCCTGTTCCGCTGAGGCGCTGGTAAGCCATGTTTTTCTTCTGCTATAAAGCATTTTGCATTCCATTTGTATTTACTTTTTCACTCTCTACTTTTCTGTTCCGCTGTGGCGCTGTGGCGGTCCCGATGACACCCATTTCCCCCTGTTCCGCTGTGTGGCGGTCCCGATGACACCCATTTTCCCCCTGTTCCGCTGTGGCGCTAGTAAGCCATGTTTTCCTTCTGCTATAAACATGATGAAGCATTTTATATTCCATTTGTATCAACATTTCGTGCCGTCTTACACTAAGGATATACTTATCGTGTATTTCTTAGATTTTGAATATCACTGAAGTTTTAAATGAGCTATAAACATGATAAAAAGCCCCTGGTCAGAAGACATTTTCTGTGTTCGGTGTTTATATGATTTACCCGCAGTGGTTTCATCAATAGTGTTGGTAATTGTATTTTCCACTCCGTGTGTACGTCCACTAGGCCTGCAGTAGGTAAAAAATGTCAAATTTAGCTCATTATCAAGAACATGGCAGTTACAAAACCCAGCTGTTCCTCTACAAATTCGTTCTCAAGCATTCGATGGCTATCATGGCATCCTGACATCGTCCCTACATACTTTTCTAGTACCCATGCACTTTTCAACCTCGCGAAAACAAGATGTAATTACACAATTTATACGCGATCATCAAAATGCTACTTTTATCATACATGTCACATGGAAAGTTCGCAATATTCTGAAAATTGTACTTTGATCGATTTTCGCTCGTAATTGCGTGATTCTAGTCCATAATCCAAGGGGCCATGCATTTGATCAGAAGACTTCATCACGCATCAATCTGTATCAAATCGTGGGAAGATGCCTATAATCGGATCTAAGAATTTCCCCCGGTGGCACCACAACGCAACGGAAAGTGACATAGGGCATCTAGGTAATCATTTCTTATTATTTTTGACCAAAAAAACAAACAATTAAAGGTACCTTCTTACCCGGGGGTAGGGTAAGCCGTCAAAGTTTGAGGGGGGGGGGGGGGGCTTGCCACCTTAAAAATATTTAAAATCGCCATTATGGAAAAAGTTTTAATATTGATATTATAATCTTGAACCTTATAGTATACAAATATATACTGCCATGAGAGACTCTGGTTAAAAATAAAGTTCAATTCAAAGTTAATTCTGTTAAAAGTTCAATTCAAAGGCAATGCATCGATCGATCGTCACGCTGCACCCGGGGAGGCAAATCGTGCGCCCTCTAGCGTCACGCGGAGTACAACGCCGCGTGAAACTACCAACGCACTGGTGCGCCGTAAATAGTCTTTTGGGGAGCCGTAAATAGTACTTTTGGGAGCCGTAAATAGTACTTTTGGGAGCCGTAAATAGTACTTTTGGGAGCCGTAAATAGTACTTTTGGCAAAATAGCGTGTTTATTTTTGATCATGTGACCCACTTTTAACCAATCAATGAACAAGAATATATGAATGACGTATCTATAATATAATACGGAGTTGACGATTTTTGTCCTGACATGTTCTCCCCTTTCCGCACCTTCGATTGACTTCAAATTTTCTGTGCGAGTGCGTATGGGTCCCACGACGACCCAGTTTATGTTTGATTTTTTTAATTTGGGTTAGATTTCGTGAAATTCGAGGTTTTTTAGCCCGTTGCTATGTTATTGCTACGCGCTGCGTATACGCTGGACACGCCATGGCGATGGCCGGCGCACCGGGCACGCGTAATCGGGTGATCGCCAGCGCACGCGTTATTCCGCGGTTACCGGCGCACGCGTAATGGCGCAAACCGTAAGGTGCACACGCGTTAGTGGCGAAAAGCGTAGTTAAAGGAATGGTGTGAGCAAAATATCATCTATGGTAATTGCACTAACGTTTAGGCCTACATGTCTACTGGAGAAATAATTTAATATCAATAGGCCGAAAAATAAAATAAACTAATCGGATGGCTCACAGTGCTGAACTGGGCACACAGTGATCATGGTTACCGGTGAGACCCCGCCCCCACCAACTATATAAAAGACCCACTATAAAACTTAAGACCCCACTAAATAGAACCAGTGGTCGCGGACCTATTTAATACACGTGTTCTATTGGAGACTTGACAACTTTTATGGGATGGGGGCGTCGTGAAATCTAGGGTCCCGTGACCCCCCCCCCCCCCCCTCCCCCCCTCCCCTCCTCTTCCGCCGCCTCACTAACTACCCACTATACAACTCAAATCCTAGGCCTACATAATATGAACACATGGATTTTTAAGGGCACATGTGTACCTGGAGTATTGGGTGGAATATTAAGGGCGCCCGTGATAACTGGATTTCACTGGATTTCAAGGGTGACCCTTGACACCCCACACATGGATTTTTAAGGGCACATGGGTACCTGGAGTATGGGGTGGAATATTAAGGGCGCCCGTGATAACTGGATTTCACTGGATTTCAAGGGTGACCCTTGACACCCCCCTCCTCTTCCGCCGCCTCACTAACTACCCCATTATAAAACTGGGTACCTGAAGTATGTGGTAAGTCTGTGATAACTGGATTTTATAGGAAAGGACCACCTGATCAAAGATACCTACATGTGAGGGTTAGTTCATATCTCATTATAGGATACTTATAATAATATTTAGCGTAGTCTAGGTAGGCCTTATTAATTTAGATCCCTGGATTATTACGGGCACCGTGGCACTGATGGGCAGCTGGCGTATCAAGGACATAAACTCTTGCTATTTCACAATAGATCATGTTTATACGCTTAACTCTCGCTATTTCACAATAGATCATGTTTATACGCTTTAATGACAACTTATATTATAGTACTTCAGCTAGGTAATATGAACACATGGATTATTAAGGGCACATGGGTACACCTGGAGTATGGGGTGGAATATTAAGGGCGCCCTTGATAACTGGATTTCACTGGATTTCAAGGGTGACCCTTGACACCCCCTCCTCTTCCGCCGCCTACGGCACCTGTGATAACTTGATTTTAAGGATATATGGGGTAGGGCCTACCTGATCAAAGACACCTACCTGAGTGGTTATTACATGTCTTATTATGGGATACCTTTAATAATAGTTTCTGGGGGTATTATTAAGGGCGCCGTGACACCGATATTAGGATTAAGGGCACTTGGAGTATCAAGGACCTCTTGCTATTTCACAATATAGCCTATACGCTTTGATTATGATGACGACTTACCGCATTCTATACCATGTTTACACTCTATGGGTATCTGGGATATGTACAACATTTTTGGGGTGTACGGGGTAACTATAATATTGTCCCCCCCCCCCCCTAAATAGGGTATTGAAATTGGGTCCGAGATTCAAAGATAGCACAAAACTACAAAACTCAGATTTCTGTGAACAAAGTATATTTCAAATGAAAAAAAAAGATTCAGGAATCTATAATTTTGAACTCATTAGTGGCGAAAAGCGTAGTTAAAGGAATGGTGTGAGCAAAATATCATCTATGGTAATTGCACTAACGTTTAGGCCTACATGCCTACTGGAGAAATAATTTAATATCAATAGGCCGATATAGCACAAAACTACAAAACTCAGATTTCTGTGAACAAAGTCTATTTCAAATGAGAAAAAAAAGATTCAGGAATCTATAATTTTGAACTCATTATCTATGCTCATTTTGCTACAAATCATGAATGTATCTAATGTGTATCATAATACTCAGCTAGCGAGTGCCCGAGCGTAGCGAGGGTACGCCGCTAGTATAATATATGTTAGAGACTTCATTTTGAGGCCATCCAAGTTTATGACGTCATGCGGATGCGAGGCATATTTGTACTTTAGTAATTTGGTATGTATGGAATGAGCAGATCTATAGCTATACCATGAACAAAACATACTCTGCATCTGTTTTGGATTTTATTAGGGACCCCCCCCTTAGTAAATTAGTAAACGGTGTTACAAAAAGGCTCAGTAGGACGATGGTTAATATAGAGATTTTGAGTTCCGTACCATGCAAGACACCGTCAACGCTAAGCCTCACCCTGAAGTGACTATGTTCAAATAATTCCCCTCCCCTCTAAAATGTTAGTCGTATTACGAACATTAAACATTATGAACAAGTGCACGCGATCCTCCTGATAACTTTTAAGTTGTATATTGTCGTCCACCCGGGATTGGTCTACCCTGGGTCGGTCTACCCAGGGTGGAAAGTCCCTGTTCACTATAGCTTTAATTTAAATGGTAACTGTAACATTATTCAAATTTGGAATAGTGGCACAAGAAGAGTGTTAATAAATGTATCTATCATTAGAACATTTTGGATATCCTGTTTAACTGTTTTTTGTTTGTCGAGGACAGTTAGCTTTTACCCTCTTGTAATATTAAAATCATCAGTATTTGTTACATACTTGCATAATAAGAAACGCTTTATTCGAATTTTGAAAATGAAGTTGTCACTTTTATAGAGTCGTGCTGGCGTTTACGTTTAACAATAATATGGCAATATTTTTGGGTTTAATCCTAGTAACTCCTAGTGCAATATAGTATGTACAAAGACAAGGTGTATAAGTATCATTGTGATTCACCAAACTATCGCAACGTGGATTTATATTTTTATTTAAAAAAATCAGTATACTGGCAGAATGACGATCACTTTAAAGGTGTGTGACCAGATCAATATATTGTATCCAATCGAAATTGAGATTTGGTATGAGAGGATTATTATTTTTTGCTCATTACCCCGGCAAAGTTGTAGGCTTGGAAGATGTTTCGTTTATTTGTTACAAGTGAAAAAGTGGTTAATAGCCTCATACAGGTGCTAACCACCTTAACGTCTAATATACTGTACTATAAGAAAACATAATGCTTCTTTCATAAAAAAAAACTGGAGTAATTAACTCAACTTATGGGTATATGACAGGATTTCTGCCATTATGATTATTTAGAGCAACCAACACCAAGTGAGAATGTTGGATGAACTCGGGTCACCCATCTATATTCTCGGGATTCAAGAAGCATGTGCTTTAGTTAGATTTTACTTAAATGTTTTCGTGTACCTGTTTTACTCGGACGTGTTTTACAAACAAGCTTGGTGACAATAATATTATAGGTAACATGGGGTGTTACACCCTTGACCTCTAATGACCCCTACATAACCTTTGACCCCTTTCTGTCAACACTTTAAACCATTTATTGCTGTTTTGGGAATAACGCAATCTGAGACAATCTGAGGATCAAGCAATGGCAGTCAATCTGTGGATCGCTACAATGGCGGTCTGTGGACAGGTAATAAATAGTGGCAGAAATGTGTGACTTTGCACAGTGATTTTTTAAAGATGTCTGAAGGGTCACATATCAAAAAAATAGTTTCTGGCTCCTTCACATCTGGGTGATTTTAACAACTTTTTGATACCCCTCGTATGTCTCATTGTGGGCTTCACTTTCTCAAAATATATTATTAATACTATGACCCTTGGGGTATTTTAAATGATATACTCGTCCTAACAAAGCTCGGGCATACCCTTACAAATCGTCATGCATGCCTATGTTCTTCACATCTTATTGATCTAATTTAAAATCACTTGCTGAATAGAGTCATGACCATTTTTCAAATTAGGACATGTTAATTTTAATGTTTATTCACCTGCTGTTTTCCCAGTAGCAGTCTTTCCATCTTCGTTCAACCCATTTACATTCTTACTGTAAACAACAACAACATACTTAGTTCCTGCCAACAAGCTATTAACTTCAATTCCTATAAATGGCCAACGATGATTCTCCGAGCACGTTTTACTTTCATCACATAACCCGTGGTTGTCTGTCTCCAGTCTACTGGTTCCTATATTAGCATTTTCATACATTGTAAGGCATTCTGAAAAGATTTTGCCTCCAAATTACTGAATGTAGGGGAAATCGGGGAGTGTTCGCCCAATCTTTATTTGAAATGGCCTAGAGACGTCAATTTCAAAGATCGAATCGACCTACTGACATTAAATGAAAGATTGATATCTTAGCTATATGATCACAATTTCAGTACCCCAGGCCTTACTGTAATTGTAAATGGATAACTTAAGGATAAAGAAAGGTTTCTCAAAATGGGGAACTTGCTCCACCCCGGGCCAGGTTCGTCCATAGGCCTGCGCAAGTTCGTAATGGGCTCATAAATAGGCTTCGTCAAGTAGTTTCTATCAAATAGATATACGCAATTGTTATGCAATGTGATTTTCTTCCAAAATAAAATTTAGGGAGTCCACATTATAAGGATGGCTCATTTTTGCGGAATATACTCGTTTAGAATTTGAAAATGATAGTACGAGCCGTAAATACCACATTAAACATTATCTTCTAATTACAGGTAACATTTCAGTAAATCAATGCTCTGATGATGAGAACACTCGCTTGAGTTTCGAAACTAAAGACGACGAAAAAACACATGTTTTACGGGCGGACGGACCTGTTAAGAAGGGTGGTCGGGCGAACTTGTTTAAATATTATTGTTTATTTTTGTTTACCTAAAATGTCACCAAAAATGTGTTAACAAAATGTCGGCCAAGAACCGGCTTATTTTACATGATTTGAGAACAAGTATCTAAATATTGTTACACTAAGGCTTAAAGCAAAGCCAAAACCAGTTACAGTAATCCAAGTCTACGCTCCAACATCAACACATGATGAAAGTATCAAGGACCTTTTCTATGATCAATTGTAAACAACCGTGGACAAAATAAGCAAAGGTGATATCTGTATAGTGATGGGTGACTTAAGGGGGGACTTAAGGAAGTTTTTTGTTTAATTTTGTTGGTGCTGTAATTATTGAACCATGACTCAAATGTATATAAAAGTATACCTTTTTGGAAAGGAAATGGATCAGAGAATCCAAATTTGGCATCAATTTTGACCAAAAATGTTGACTTTTTGAGAAAATCACAAAAAATCACTTTTTTGACCCAATTTTTTTGAACAAAGCTAACAAACATAATTTTGAGTTAAAAATGCCCAAGTCACTTGATGATGATGTTAAGACACTACTGGAGGGATGATTTTTTTTTTTTTAAATCTAATCCAATATTTTTTGAAATTTTGACAAAAAAGTGTTAAAAAAAATTAAAAATCATTTTTTTCACGTTTTTTGGCACTTTTTGGTCAAAATTTTCAAAAATATTAGATTGGGTTTTTTAAAAAAAAAATCGTCCCTTCATTAGTGTCTTTACATCATTATAAAGTGATTTGGCCATTTTTTACTCAAAATTATTTTTTGTTAGCTTTGTTCAAAAAAAATTGGGTCAAAAAAGTGAATTTTGTGATTTTCTCAAAAAATCTACTTTTTTGGTCAAAATTGACGCCAAATTTAGATTCTCTGATCCCTTTCCTTTCCAAAAATGTATACTTTTATATACATTTGATTAATAGTTCAATAATTACAGCACTCACAAAATTCAAAAAATCAAATCAAAAACTTCCTTAAGTCCCCCCTTAAATGCCAAAGTTGAAGAAGGAAAAGACACCAAATGTGGAATTGGTAAATTCGGTCCAGGAGAAAGAAACGCAATCGGGGACAAACTAGCAGAATTTTGTCATGCCAATGACTTTGTTATCACAAATACTTTGTTTGATCATCATAAAAGAAATCGATACACATGGATATCAGCAGGAGATAGATACAGATATCAAATTGATTACATCATGGTTAAAAGAAGATGGAAGTCTAGCATCACCGATTGCAAAACCTATCCAGGTGTAGACTGTGACACAGACCACATATTGCTGCTTGCAAAGATGTGAGTGAAACCGGCAAGAAATAAATTCAAGCAAAAACAACGAAAACTAGACCTCAAGAAACTTGAAGACCCTACCATCAGATCCACTTTCAGAAGTCAAACGGAATGCTGTTTTGAAGCTCAACTTAAACAGATTGAAGAGCAAGAAGGTGAAGAATCATCAGAAAGTCTATGGACTACCTATTATAGAACAATAAACACAATAGGTTTCAGACACTGACTGAAATCTGTCAATTATTTAGCTGGATATGTAATATGTTGAATATGGGTTGATTGATACATTTGCGTACATCTCGGCAATGCAAGCATAAAAACAGATAACACTTGGCACATAAAAAGCTCAACAAAAGAAAGTCGTACACTTTGTTTAGGTCATTTAAAGTAACTTTCGATGAATTTTTTTACCAAACAAGCTATATAGACATTTGGATGAATTTGTTAGGCATATTTTGATACCAAACATAACACCTAACAACAAAGATAAACCATGATTAGCACCATTTATAGGAAATTAGCCACTTTTCAATACACTACGCTGAAGAAAACACCAATTGTTAACAAGCACATAATGCCCTTTATGTTCGGAATCAAATCAGGGATACTATTAATTTTGGGATAGGAAAGTCCTATACTAACGCACGTAGCGAAAACGGTTCCGTTTCCATAAATTACATAAATTATGGTAATGATCGGAATGTGTCGGTGACCGGCGTTTAACGGGTTTAACAATGTTTAACCAGGTTTAACGTAATATTTGGTCGGCATAGGATAGAGGGCGCTGTGGATTTACATTGACGACGGTGGCCACGCGAAACCTAAATGTTGAATACGTAATTAATAACACGTAATCGCGAATGTTAATCTTATCATTTTGACAAATTCATCATAGTTAGAAGAATTGTCATCGTTAACCGGGCGATGACTGGTAAAAATAATTCAAAATAGTGCACTCCCGTTGACATATTATTGGGTCGTCTGAGAGACGCGTGGCCAGCGTCGTGTCGTCTGCTACAATCACGCCTGATCGGTATAGCGCCACCAGTTCTATGCCGACCAAATTTTAATTTAAAAGGGACCTCCATCGGCAAGCTCAGTGGCATACCCCTGATCAAATATCCCGCTCACTAGTGTAGCCGGGTATACTACCCTGCGCTGTGTGATCGATTACCCGCCGGTCAATCCTGGTTAAATACAGTGTCACACATGGGTTGAACCTCGCACACACCAATTTCCCACCCGTGTAGTAATTGAAATGTGACTTTTGAAAAGTCACTAATTTTCTTTATATGGCGCTAATCATGGTTTATCTTTGTTGTTGGTGTTATGTTTGGTATCAAAATGTGCCTAAAAGATTCATCCAAATGTCTATCAATTCAAACAATCAAAAGTTACTTTAATTGACCTAAACAAAGTGTACGACTTTCTTTTGTTGAGCACTTTAGTTAGAACACACACTTATCTCTGTTTGACACTCTTTTTTAGATCTTAATGTCTTAATACGAACAAGAAGGGACCATCTCAAATCCGCTTTTATTTAGCAAAATCCGCAATAATATACCTTAGAAAACAACAAAGGATAAATACCATCTCAAATACGCTTTTATTTAGCAAAATCCGCAATAATATACCTTAGAAAACAACAAAGGATAAAGAACAATGGAGGGATTATAATTTAATAAATTGTTGTGGGATGTAAAGCAATAATAGTGGGGATTTCAAAAGGAGCTGTTCATAAAATTTCCTCAAACCATTGAAATATGTGACGATTACTTACACAATACATATCTAGTAGCTCTAAAGATAACAGTAATAAGAGAGGTTGTGGCAGCCATCTTTGATTGATACATTCATGTATCTTCATTTTGACTATCACAATATTTTTACACATTGATTTAAGCATTTTTCATTATTTCTGATTAGAATTTGAAGGCACAGTAAGCTTTTATCTGGTAAATTTCATGATTTTAGCCATTTTGGGCCCGTTTCAAAATGATCTGCGCATTTTTTCTGCAGGTTTCATGCGAATAAGTTCAGATAATTAGTTAACTATCATATGGAATCTCTCAAACTGGTTAATTGCTTGAATTTTTCCTAAATTGTTTGATTTTTTGCAATATTATAGTGATTCACTGACTGGGCATTTTTCAATGAAAATTAGCTATTTGAAATACTGATAATATTTGTATACTTTTTATTCGATTGCCTCTCCTTACTTTTTCCTATCATACTACATATATCAAATTACACAGGGATTAAAGTTATTGTCTTTTTTATCATACTTACGCAAAAAAACGGGATTTACCTGCTTCTGGTGTCATGTTATGCAATCTTCTTACCACTTGTTTCATACATACAATTCAAATTTCCCGCCAAATAACTGATTTAGCAGTGTCCAAAGTGTACTTACTTTGAGACAATGCTATGACGTCAAAGTTCACAATTAAAAATCCAAAACTGTATTGTTTGAAATACAAAGGTTCATACTTTGTATTGATCACATTATCCCCTCAATAGAATCACTCATGCATCCCATACCATGATCACTTTCACTATTTACTGACTGCCCCTCGTACGAGAGTCATTAAATAAGTTCTACCTCCTCACTCATACCATCGCTAATATGAATGTCAGCCTCATGACATTTGTCATGATTATTAGCTCTGAATCATAGCTATACACATTTATTGTAAGTGATAATTAATACCTGTTTCACTTTTGTTATGATGCGATTAAAGCCAGAGAGAGATTTTGGACAACGGACACGGAAAAGTACCCCAAAGATAAATATATACATTTGTTTGTTTTCTCTCCGTATTGAAAGATTAGATATAACATCCCGATTTAAATACTGAAAATAGAAAACAATGGATGATTTCTGAATATAATACTGTATTATCATGTATAAATCAGATTGTAGGCAATACTAAAACCTTTGTAGAATTGTAGCTGGCAAATAATATAATATCAACTCAAATGTATTGCTACGCCTTTAGCATACTGGAATACTGCTATTCAGTCTAACAAGTCAAGTCGGTGTTACAAGTCAAGCCACAGTGATGCCTCGAATGTTAAATCTTAACATGATAGTCACTTTATGATATTTCCTTTTATATGCAACCTTGAATAGTCAATCAGGTTTAGTCAGTGATAGAAAATTACCTCTTCGAGAGACTTGCAATAGACAGAGGCAAATGCAAATAGAATGAAATTGAATCGAATCAAGACTACAACATTTCATTTAAAAGCAGCTAAAAGCATCTTTAATCAACATGCATAACATGCACTTGATATCCACAAACATGATAAACAAATCAGAAAATATAATTTCTTTTAAAGTTCTATAATTACAATGTTATTATGTACGTAGCCTACTGCAGAATCACGGAATCCGATTTAGTATCAGACAAAGTATAGGCCTACATTTGATGATTCAAAAGATTACATCAATTTTAAAATGAGCGAAAAGGTAGAATACCGGGAATCCATACCTGTTGACAACACATTGCACGCGGTGTAGAGCTTAATCATTTTGGCTATGTTTGTGGTGTGGGCTGTAAAGTTGTGCATCCAACTACTGTCAAGGGAAACGACCAATTGTGTACATAAAGTGCTTAACACGTTTTTGTTTATGTCCTATAGAGTGACTTCCAAGTACATGTCTTGACCAAACAGGCTAGATAGATATTTGGGCGCAATTTGGTACCAAGCTTGACATCAAACAACAATGATAAGGGACGCACCAATAAATACTCAGGGGTTCTGGAGAAAAAAACAATTTTGCCCACTATCCAGGAAAGAAAGAAAGAACTTTTCCTCACCCAACTCAATGTAAAGAAAAACATTAAAACCTAAAAAAACACCTTTGCCGCCTTTGCCAAACAAACAAACAAACACCTTGCCCCCTTTGGCGGGGAAAAATTTTAAAAATCCGAACCCAACTTCCATGCCCCCCCCCCCCCCCCCCCCCCCCCCCACCTGAAAATCAAATGGTGCATCCCTAAGCCATGATTACCCCCATTCAATGCAAATCCGTGACGTTTCCAAAGTCGCATTTTCAACACACTTTGCGGAGAGAAAACGCTGTGTATGCATTGCATGGCCTGGATGACCGCTGGAGATATCGATCACACATGCTATCTCCAGATAACACTACCTAATGACAGTTTAAATTTGAATTAGCCCGCACAGGGGAAATGTACAGTGATCAATACTGGTCAAATAGGTATTCATTAACACTGGTGCTAATCATGGATAATCTTTGATGATTTGTTGCACATTTGGTACCAAATTGGGGGTAAACAGATACATGCAAATGTCTATCTAGCCTGTTTGGTCAAACATAATTGGAAGTCATTGTAAACGAATTGGTAGGCTTGTCCTGTTTTGGACCCCGTTTTTGGGACACGCTGTACATACAGTATAGGATAGACACATGGTATTGCAGCGATTCATATAATTATTGATAATATACAGAATGTGAAGATGAAACCAGCTAAATCTAGCATTAATTATGATGTCTAGCAACGGTGACACATCCTACGACATGATCTAAGCTGTAACTAACGTTATTGTGTTTCGAAACGTGTAGTTGATGGCAGCAATTATTCCCGGGATTGCATTGAATCAACCTACTGCTATATCGCACAATCGTACAGTTATGTGTTTGCTCATGGTAAAAAAAACACCTGGAAGGATATTCAGTTGATATATTCTAAAAGCTCATACAAACATTTAATTAAAATATGACATATTTAACGATCCAAGCTACACATTCCTTCAAAAATATGTTCGTCTTTTTCTTCTAAAAGTCCAGGTTTTGAGTGCTCAACCTTTGGAAAGGTTAAATTAAGTTGGATAGTTGAATAAAAGTAACTTGAAATTCAATGCAATCAACACATCTTTGAGCTTAAATGCCAAATACTGAACATTTCATAATAGCATAGTAGCACTGCAACATTAGTGACTCATAAGCATACGTGATGCGTACGTAACACTTTTACGATTACGTAAGTCTTACGAACAAGTCACCTCTACGTATTAATGACCATTGCGAACTGGTTTTGCAGTGCGGCCTACGCTGTATGAACAACGATTTACACTTACATTTTAAATACAACATACTCATTGACAATTTCATAACCTTTATGCCCAGCATAAAAGTAATAATATGGTACAAACATTTCTTTATAGATTTGACAACACATATTATATAAATTTCAAAATCCAATTGATCATCAAAGAGAAAAAACATTTGATCACTCCAAAATATGTCTATTATAATATGGAAATAGTTATATTAGTCGCTGTTCAATTTTAATGAGTGCGGTAATGCAAAATATTACTTTGGCACCAATCTTAAACAAATTACGACAAATACGCTGTATGAACAACGATTTGCGCTTACATTAACATTTCTAGCTACGTTCAAACGAGGGAAAGTAAGATGGTAAGAGCGGCATAAGGATGAGCGGTGGTGTAAAGTAGCGATCACGTAAATGATGGAGTTGTGACCGTGTGGAAGGTGATTACCGTAAGTTAGGTCACCGTACATCGCTCGGTTAACTCCTGATTTTACGAGTAGCGAGGAGTAGCGAGCGTCCGCAGTGGAGTAGCGGTATTTGTTTACACGCTCGCTATCTGACTCCTGTGCCTATGCGATAATGAAATGATTTATACAATCCCGATTTTTTGTTTGAAATACCGTATATCGAGAGGAAAAATAACCGAAACCGGAATCCAAAACATTTGTTAAACATAAGATTTTTTTTTCTCGACATGATATTGTTTTTTTGGTTTTTTTGCACATTTAAAAAGAAGCTTATGTGCGTACTAATTTTGATTTCTAATGCGAATACTATAATCCTCTTTAAACTTCTAAATTTAATATCAGAACATATTAAGAGCAGTGGCGGCGCCAGCATCATAATTTGGGGATGTGGCAAAAGGGGCAAGATTTTACTGGTGTGAAAATTCGCGCCTGCGCTCAAAATTGAGCTGTTTTACGCTAAAAATTTCAAATTTGGTCTAGTTTAAAATAATTTGGTAAGAAAATGCGCGTGAAGCTCGCAAACAAATTGCAATAATTTGTTTTTGCTAAAATTGTCAAATGTTGTCTAATCTTAACTCAAATGATTTTTTTTTGGTGGAGGGGTAGGGGGAAGTGTGGGGGGTGGGTGGGGGGACAGAAGAATATATTGGCCCGGGGGGGGGGGGGGATCCCCCCCCCCCCCGTGGCGCCGCCAGTGCGTAAGAGTGACTTCGATTTTTGCTCGATTTTAATACAAAAGGTAAACGCACGCAAAGCTGCTTGCTTAATCAACACTTAATACCTCCAGCGGAGTTAATGATCGGCGCAAGTTATGCGGCGTAGCGATAGGAGTTAAGTGTGTGTGGACACAAATATTCGTGGAATTTGTATTGCTGTAAGCGTTAGTTAAGATTTAGAGCAACCTCCGTGTGAACATAGCTAGTAATGTTATGTTTAGGCCTATGTACAAAATGTCATCCCTAATAAATTCATAAAATGTACTGTCTGCATAAAATAAAGGTAATACGATTATAATACAAACATTTCTTTATATATTTGACCACACGTACGTATATACACTGCAAAATCAAATTTAGCATCAAAGAAAAAACCCATGTTCGATGGCTCACAAATATTTCTATATATTATAGAAATAGTACCATGGATCACTGTTCAATTTTCATGAGTATTTGTACGTGCGGTGATGCAAACTATTAATTTGGTGCCTGTCTTTAAAGGTCTTTAGAACAAGCCACCACTGCGTAATGACCATTGCGCACTGGTTTTATATTACGGCCTACGCTGTATGAACAACGATTTGCACTTACATTTTAAATATTAATATACAAATGATCCATAATAAATTCAAAAAATATATTCTCTGCATGATTATAATACAAACATTTCTTTATAGATTTGACCACATATATATACATTGTACCTATATATTATGAAATTGGACATTGGTCACTGTTAAATTTTCATGAGTGTTTGTACGTACTTAATAATGACTTCACAATTAAGTAAGTCACTTAGACGTATGATCCATATGCCCTTGGTGTGCTGCGCGACCGAAGGTTACGCTGTGTGAACAACGATTTTCACTTGTATCATTAATGTTTATATACAATATGATCCATAATAATTTTATAAAATAACAGTCTCTGTATAAAAGTAGTATGATTATAATAAAAACACTTAACAAACAAATAGAAAACTAGAATTTTGATATGATATCGACTACAATCTGTACTCAAAGTTAAATACATATTTAAAATATTGCTTACCAAAAAATATAATCTAAGAAATATGTGTACATATTTTTAGAAATATAATGCCAACGTTGAGTACATTTTTTTGGACTCGCCCTGTAGTCTCATTTTGATTGATCACATCGAATATGATTATAATACAAACATTATTAACGATTCGACTACATCTATATACTATAAAATCCAATTAAGCACCAAAGAGATGATAATCGTATAATCATGATAATAGGCGGGTGATACCCTACTGACATGCACTTCGGTCTAATGATAAGCAACAAATAATTCGCATCGTGTAATCAAAAGTCATCTTTAAAAAAATGCATATCAAACCACTCTCACTGCATAAGAAATATCACTAATCTAAAATGCTGCTGATGATGAGAAACTCTTATTTTTTTCCTCACCTAAAACACATGAAATAAAATACAAATATTAATGTCTATTTTTACTGTGACAATTTCGTAACATTGAAACATTTTTCAACATCATTGGAAAGGAATAACCCCGTACCCATTTTATAAGACTTAGACTTCTCATCTCTACCGTTTCAATCTTTCTCTGTAGTTCTGCCGTCAGGGTCCATGACTCACATGCACACAAGAAGATGGAGAGCACAAGGGCATGCAGAAGCTTTAGTTTGCTGCTGAGAGTGATGTTTTTATCTCTCCAAATGGGTTGTAACTTCGCCAAGGCAGCTGTTGTAAGTGCGATTCTTGAAAGGATTTCTGGCTTGGAACCTTCGTCGCTGATGATGGCCCCAAGGTATTTGAACTTCTTAACTGTCTGTAATCTTTGGCCATTGACTGTGATTGGTGTTGTTATCACTTTTATATGACATCCTATTTTACCGGAGGAATGCATCAACTACACAGGAAAGCTCAATAGGGGAATGTGTGGTTTAGGTCCCAGAAAGAGGAAGGATCCAAAAGGAGAACATCACACACATTCCTGTCATACTAGCACGTGTTGGTCAACCAAGTGCCATTATCAAAATCGTACTTTGTTTTTTTATTTTGAAACATAACTTTCTTGATATTCAGCCAATCTCAATTTTCAATTATTTACATTGAGGACATTTCATGATTGAATATTCTTTTACGTTGTTATTGGCATGTTTATTACATGGTAATTCGTTTTTGAGCACTGTGTATTAATTCCTAGCAAATATTAAAGGGTAATTCGAATCATGTATCAAACATCTTTATATTCAGTTCTGCTTGGATACACAGGCACTCATTCTATTATTTTAACATATTCAATCTCAATACAAAAATGTTATTTTGCATAACACTGGAGTAAACCTTTGAAACTGTAAAGTGGCACAACGTCGATTCTGGGTAGCTCTAGTTAATTGTCCATATCTCAGGATTGACAAATCCGAATCATATGAAATAAGCAGCATCTGAAAGCCATGTGTTTAGTATTTCAATATGTGTAAACATCTTACACAAAATGTTAGAACTTCATGGTCAACAAGTTGGGTAAACATGTGCACCCATTTTTTTCAGGAACACCCGGTACATAGCGATGCATGATCGGTGGTAGTACAAAGTGACGTATCGTAAGCTTTGTCTTTTTCGTGATGTTTATCCATAACTTATTGTTTTCATTGTCTTTATATTTTTTACAAAGTACCATTGATTAGTTAATTAGTGTACAAACAGGAAATGAGGATCTTGTATGAACATGATGAACACAGTGAGAACACATTATACGTCACTATGTAATACCGCCGACAATATCAGACAAAAGTACTCTTTCAAATCCCTATTTCTTGCCTGGAGCCATCCTGAATAAATCAAGTGATGCATATTCCGTCGACGCCTCTGTTTGGATTGGTGGTTTACCCTCAGGGTGCGATTTAAAATGGCCGACCTCCTGATAAATCAAGCCATCCTGATTTACCTGCAATATAGTATGCAATCAATTTTGTGAGGATTCAACACATGACATGACGTCACTAGCAGTATAATTTAAATTCATAGAAATATTATTGTTTAAATCGATGTGTACGTTTATGAAAAACACATGTCGTTTATCCCATATAGGAGCAGTCCAGCAAGCACAACATTGTGCATTTATGTTAGAAATTAATTATCGAGCCAAATCACGTATTTATATTTTAAAAATCATAAAAACGAGAAAAAAACCTCACAACGCGCCATTTTTTTTTAATTCGTGGTGATCAAAGGTCCCGGTTTCAATGACGTAACTGAAATCGGGTACACGTTAATCAACGCGAATTTTTAAGAATCGTATGTTTGGAGATGGCAGTAGTTTTGATTCGTTTTTTTATGACAAATATGGTATTTTTTCGATATAACCGCGCGATAACGGCTCGATTATTATTTTTCTAACATATAATGCACAATGTTGAGCTTGCTGGACTGCTCCTTTAAGTAACAGCTTATTGACGTACATCTTATTGTGTAACGCAATGTTTGATAAATAGTTAATAGGCCTGTGTGCTAAATGGTTGTTAAATGCTGAATAAACTCGTCCTGGAGTTTGAGGAAGTGGACTAATACACATGTTTCATTGAAAAAAAGTATCTTTAAGGAAGAAAAAAAACCACTAAGGAGTAGATTCCCATTTAACAATCAATAATATGATTCACATGGCTCGTTACGATTAGCATTTTCATATACACCCGTCCCTCATGGTCATTGAGTCGTTGTTTCTTGTTTTAGGTTGAATATGATATCTGAATTTGCTAAGATCTGGACGATCTAATGTAATTTGAGGTGAAATCGTAATGTTGTAGTGTTGCAAAATTCTTCACTGAAATTGCATAATCTGAAATCCTTTTTCTGATATATTTTGCGTTATTTCACTCCAATACTTACTGTCTTGCCATCATTGCCTGCTTTGTTTCCGTCGGTCGCTGGATTAAGATTACTAACATCATCATACAAATCGACCTCATCATTTACTGAAAGCAAAGTTCAAATAGCTAATTGTTATTGAATGAACGTTATCAACTATAAGGCATAGAGGTGATCCATGCAACTCATTAAATGCCATCTTGTCGGGATCATGGGATGCCGTGTATAAGATCTTCAGAAAGATGACACACCTTTTCTTGATATGTAGGCAAATTTAGTAACACGGTCCATACAATGAATTGGGCGTCACTGATTCATGCGTCACCGATTCATGCGTCACCGATTCATGCACCGATTCGATTGAATGTAGATTATAGGCCTGGTAAGATTCCCCTTTGTAATGCGTTGCGCATGGGTAAATGAATAACTCTATTCGTCAAGAATTGCCCTGAATTTTCCAGGACGTTGACTACTATAGTAATCATGATTTGGGATGCCCTTCGTTCCATGTCTCGCACGGCCTATCGTAACCGGCGCGGTGCAGCACGACATGTATAATGTAGAGCACGACGTCGGATGACCACGGATAACTCTCGAACTACGCGCTTCAACGTATTTTCCACATCGGAAGGTCCACTTCCACCTGGGGTTATAATTTAAACCAGGATGACCCATTTATTATGACCCCAACCCTAAACCAATGTGACGAATCTACTTGACCCCTTACCCTACATCCCACAATCATTCATGTCGGCCCCGTACCCGTGCCGCGCCGATAATGTAGCCCTTGACACAACTGGATGACCTTACCCATGCAAGATGTTGCTCCTCTGAAAACATGCGGGCAACATCATAAGTGCAAAAAACGTATTATCAAAAATAGGACATTTCGGGGGTTTTAAATGTACATGTTGTAGTCACTAATGAATGATTATTTGTATGGATCGTTTTGTGCTGAGATAGAAAACATACTTTTGTGCTGTGAGCATTGGAATTGAAATCCAACAAAACTTCAAAATTGACTAAAATTGGTTTTCGAAAAGAAAAGAACCCTTGTTACACACCGAAGAATTCTTCTTTGAATATCCAATATCATTTTAAACAGTATTCAGGGAAGTGATGATCAACAATGATCACTATAGTTGTGAACGATGAGGCTATTGAATATCTAAAGTGTTTATTTAAAAATGTGTCTGATAATAAGGATGACATACAAACAACACAGGCATGACATTAACATAGAATATGTGATGTGAATTCAAATGTTGAATATCAGTTTTATACATGGAAATCTATAGAAATACACTGTATGTGATATCAAATGTATTTCCCCTAATATTAGTAAGATTTCTGTTTAATTAACATTACCTTGAGCGTTAAAGTTTTCATAAATAGATCCATCACCTGCTGAAGCTAGATAGATACACCGTAATGATGTGTAGTATATGGCATGAAATGAATGAAAAAACACACACCATGTGCAACATTTTAGTTTCATGAAAACGAAACAATGACAATCTAGACAATGTTCGGTGATCAAGCAAAATGAGTCGGATTATGAGAGCTAACCAAACAAAGGATGGATATTGTTTTATTTTCCATTATTTTAAAAACCCTTCAATAGCTCATAATATATCTTAAGAGTTAAGGGTCCTGTAATGGGGTTTTCTGCAAAATATAGCTTTGACGATGATCTATACAATAAAGTTATATTATTTCGACTTCAGACTCATTTTTGCGTAATCGCATGATCACTGTGTATTTGTAAATGAAAACATATAAATATCCATCTACTAATACATAAAGTGACCATATTACTGTTTCATATGGCTATGTCTACGGTGCCTGAACATAATGCAAGGTATTTTAGCAAAACTCTAGAACCCACTAACTTTCAATATTCTGATATAATATTTAATAATCTGGTATGACAGAATTCCCGAATGAGACTAATTAAATTTCATTATATAATAAGCACCAGTGTGTACTGCTACAAATAACTACTATCTAACCATGATGCCGAGTTAACGGACGTCTTAGATGCGTGTTCAAAACAATGTCGTTCTTTTTGTTTTTGTGTTTAATTTTTTCTTACAGTATGTCTCCTTTTTTTCCGTATTCCAAAACACCAAATCCAATATTCGAACATGCTCTTCTATGATAAACTCGCGTTAAAGCTTTTGTGTGACTATTTATCTACTTATTTTTCTTTATTAATAAAAATTATTTGTAAATGGTGTATGAACGAAATTAGGACAGCCATGAGTGTGAACTAAATTCCAATGGCCCTGTTGAGCACTTGACTTACGCATGTAAACGTCAATTGGATCAAATTACCTGGCTTGAAAGGGGTTTAAACTAAATAATAAATGTTTGTCGCACTGAGCATGCAGAGTCTGAAACGTAATGTATTCAGTGTCCGCTAGCGCAGTTCAAACGGACTCAAGGCAAAAGCTGGTTGGATTTTTCAAGGTTTGTACATTGTGACAACACTCAATGTTAATCACCTACCACCAATATAACAATGAATGAAAATATCTGCATGAAAAGCAAGCTTTCGTTCCTTTGAAATCAGCATGTACAGTGTTACAGGTCATAAACACTCCCCAGTTTCCATAGCTTCCCAACCACAAGGGCGGAAATCCCGGGGAGGGGGGGGGGGATGTATCCCCCCCCCCCCCCCCCACACACTTTTTGACCTGGGGGGATGGTCAATGTAATCAGTCCCCCCCCCCCCCCCCCCGATTTTTCACATCTACCAACAAAAAAAAGGGAAAAAGGGGGAAAAAAGGGGGAAAAAGAAAGAAAAAAAGGGGAAAAAGGAGAAAAAAAGGAAAAAGAGAAAGAAAGACGGGCAGGGAGGCATGCGAGGGACATAAGAACGTTTGGAGTTTATTGTACGTTGGTCAGGATACATACGCGTACGTGCGTTGACTAGAATCCATCTTGTGGAGGTAACTAATTAACTTCTTTCTGGCATAGGCCTATCTACCTATTTAAAAAGCCAATATTGATCAGAAATAAAGTAATTGCTTTTCGATAAAATATTGGTCAAAAGTACACACCAAATCGCACCAAATGGGTTCGAAAATTTTAAAAAAAATCAAATTCTGAGCGGGGGCACATCCCCCCTCAGACTCCCCCTGTACTGTTGGAGCTTTTAAACCATCTATACTAAAATCAAGAATATATCAGAATAAAAAAATGCTCAACTTCTTTCGTGCATTGATAAAAAACAAGATATTTATTGAAAATGAAGTGATATTGCCTTTTAATACAATATTGGTCAAAAGTATACACCAGATCGCACCAAATGAGTTTGAAAATTGAAATTTTTTCTACTTCTCAGGGGGGCACATCCCCCCTCAGACTCCCCCCTGTTAGAGCTTTTAAACCATCTATACTAAATGTGTATTTGGGAGTGTTTATGGTCTGTTACTGATCTATCGTTCCATTGATTATATCAACGCCATTGAGAACCATCTAACCATTAGGACCTTTCGTTTTGTTAACTGCTGCATAAGTAGGCGCCGTCGTATCTGTTTAAAATAAATAAATAAACACGTGGATCCGCAGGGACCTTATATTTACCTTTCAGAGTTCAGAGTGACATGTGACTTTAAATTGAATGTCACAATGTGGTAATTAGGAGAGAAATACCCTGACTGAACACTGTACTGAATAAACTATAGGTGGGTGGTCATCAAAACATGATATCAAAGTATGCACACCACGATGACAGGGTCGGGACAATCTTTCGTTGGGTGCGATGCTGAAAGAGTGCACACAGGGTCCACAAGCCCTCCATTTTACGTAGATGATCAAGAGGTAAAAGGTAGATTGCTACTCCATACATACACTTTAGGAAATACCTGAATTCAACTAAGCCATCTTAAAAAACATTTTTACCATATTTGTCCTTTTTGTTTTGTTAACTTGTGCATGTGTTGGCGTTACCGTACCCATTCAAATAACATTTATTTTATTTAACATTTGTTGTTTAGGTACTTAAATAAATTAATAGAAGAGCATTCTGGTAATCTTGATTTCGCAAATCAAAGTGAACAGAATTAATGCATGACAACGATGTCTTATTCTGGGATTTTGGTATTCTTCTTTCATCTATCTTTTCTTTCCAAACAACGCTTATTCAACAAGATCCCTCTTCCAAACAAATAAATAAATATAACTTGGTGAGAGGGACAATCATGAGTGAGAATAAAGGAGTGAATAAAGTACATCTTCATATATTTCAAGTGACGTTTAAACTAATGGTGGTATTTTCTATTCAATTTTGGGTACCAGTTAATACAACAGTATTTTCATATTCCAAAATGAGTACACACAACTTCAATTACTGCCCTCCATACATTGTATGCCACAGTAGTCAAACGTTGGAACTCATTTTTTTGAATGACCCCCCAATTCACCAATATAAACGTTCTCATAAAGAAACATCTTACCTTCGGCCACTTTATTTTTGTTAACTGCTGCATACGTCGGCGCAATCGCACCTGTTTCAAATAATGTTTAGAAACGTAAAACTGCTCATTAATTACCTTGTACTTTATGGACCGTTCAATAAGTTTCGGTTGTGGGTTGGGTGTTTTTTCCGTCGGTGTTGTTTTTTGTATGATTTTATAGATAGATACTAGATACTAGATAGATACTAGATAGTTACTAGATAGATAGATACTACAGGGTGGTCCAAAAAAAACTATACCCAACTTTGGAGGCCATTTTCTCCTGGATAATAAAATATTTAAGTAATTTGGTTTGGATATTATTAAAGCATATATCGTTGAGCAATATTGGTAAAAATAGGGAAGATATTGCATTAATATTTTTGGAGATATTCCTATTTCTAGCGAGTATGTGTAAAAATGGCTTTTTCACGGGAGCTGTCAATGCATCAACATGATATGCACTTTTATGACAATATGATATGACACAATAATGTAATGACCCAAGACCCATTATAAGCAGGAGGATTAAGTTTAATAAGGTGTGCTTGTCATTGTCAACTGTGCAATGAATACAAAGATGTGTCATTGTTGCGTTATAGTATGTAATGCTTTGTGGATTGCCATGTAAAGTAGTAGAGGTCTTTATTGTCAAGATGCTCAGAGCGGCCTTTTCAAATTCACTCTTGGAGCATGCTTTCATTGCTGTGTATATCAGTTCAAGCATGCTGCAAAATGGCTCCACAATTTACACCACAGCAGAGAGCTTTTGCTACAAGAACGTACTTTAGAACAGGAAGCTATGTTGCTGTTCAACAGCAGTGGCCGAATCAGTTTCCGGGGGTACGAGTTCCGACGAAGAAAGCCATTTTTGACATGAAAAATAAATTCAACACTCATGGAACAGTGCAAAACCGCAACAGTGAACAAAGTGGGCGCTTAAGAAGTGCCAGATCTCCGGCCAATATTCAACGAGTTCAACGAGTATTGAACAATAACCCTAGGGTTAGTACCCGACGAAATGGTCTACCAAATATCCCAAGAACTTCGTTCATGCGAATCGTCAAGAAGGACCTTCATTGGCATCCTTATAGGATAAAGGAGCGTCACCAACTTATGCCACAAGATCCAGCTCGCAGATTGGCCTTCTGCAATTGGCTGATTAACAGGCCTCCACGATTTCTCAGAGAAGTGGTCGTTGTTGACGAGGCAAATTTTACGATGGCCGGGTCTGTGAACTCCACAAATGTCCGGGCATATGCCCCTAGAGGCAATCCTCCTGCTGGATTTATTTATGACCGTCCAAATGACCGCAGCAAGGTAATGATTTTGGCCGCAGTTGTGGGTAACAATCGTCTAATTGGACCCATTTTCGTTAACGGAAATCTAAACGGCCAAGGCTACCTGAACATCATCAATACACATCTGGAACCCGAAATGCAGCGTATCTTCGGCCAGCAACGTAATGGTGCAATCCGTCGTGCCTGGTACATCCAGGATGGAGCTCCGGCGCACAGGCTCGTCATGGTTCGCGACCGTCTACAAGAACTGTTTCCAAATCGTGTCATCGGTATTGGTCACGGTGTTGAATGGCCCCCAAGGTCGCCAGATCTTACTCCCCTTGACTTTTGGCTGTGGGGCGATGTTAAGTCAAGGGTCTACAGCGAAGGTCCACCTAGATCACTCGTTCAACTACGGCGCAGAATTCAAGCAGCCTTTGTCGCCATAAGAAGAACAAGAATCACACAGAACGCTGTTCTAGCGATGAGAGGAAGGGCCCAGAAATGCATAGCCAATCAAGGCAACCAAGTTGAAGACAGACACTAAGTTTGAACTCTCATCAATATGGATTAAAGAGAGAACTTTCTTTGAATATATCGTTTCAAAAGTGATTTACCATATCAAAGACATATGAAAATTGATATCTTAATGATTATGTTTCCGAATGTGAAACATAAACTGAAACTGAAACAAACATGACAAGAAGACAATGCATGTCTCATTCTTATGTTATAAATAATATTCAATTTGTTGAAAACATTGACAATTTTAACTTGGAACAATTTTAGTCTGCAATTATGCATTGTCGCAAATAGAGTAAGCATTTATTTATATTTTAAATTCACATTGTTTGTATATAAGGTATATTTATTCATGATTTCAATCTCACAAAAAAATTTCTTACTTGGTTAGACTGCCAAAGAATTTGCGCAGGAACAGACTTTAAATTATGCAATGACGATATTATGTGCAAAAAATCATGACAATTGTCTATTGATGTTCCAGATACATGAAATTATATCATTTGTTGAACTAACTGAAATGAACAAAACCAGAAGCCTATCTATTAAAAAGTATTATTTATCAATTTCAGTTTAAATAAAAGTAGCTCTCGCAAAAACCTTTGTCAAAGGACTATCGCGTCATTACATTATTGTGTCATATCATATTCAAACATGTTGATGCATTGACAGCTCCCGTGGAAAAGCCATTTTTACACATACTCGCTAAAAATAGCAATATCTCAAAAAATATTAATGTAATATCTTCCCTATTTTCACCAATAATGCTCAACGATATATGCTTTAATAATATGCAAACCAAATTACTAAAATATTTTATCATCTAGGAGAAAATGGCCTCCAAAGTTGGGTATAGTTTTTTGGACCACCCTGTAGATAGATAGATACTAGATAGATAGATACTAGATACTAGATAGGTACTAGATACGTGCACCGCACCTAGATAGATACTAGATAGATAGATAGACACTAGTTAGTTAGTTAGTTAGTTAGTTAGTTAGTTAGTTAGTTAGTTGGTTAGTTAGTTAGTTAGTTAGTTAGTTAGTTAGTTAGTTAGTTAGTTAGTTAGTTAGTTAGTTAGTTAGAGTTAGTTAGTCTTCTATATTCATTTAATCTTTATATTATAAGCATATAGTTTACAGTTATCACGTTTTTGACCCAGTTTAGGTTCTGCAAAGATAACTAAAAATATATTTTGTCACATTTTGTTATACCAGTTTTATGATAATCCTGATAACATTCCCAAGAATTTTTTTTTTTTTTCGAATATTTTATTTATTTTTTGAGTTATAAACCAAAAAGTGCCAAAAAATGATTTTTGAGATCATGAATGTCAACATTCTTTAAACGTTCTTTGAAACCTCTTACCTTTTGCCCCTTTCTTTTTGTTAACTTCTGCATAAGTCGCCGTCGTCGCACCTGTTCAGATAATGTTTAGATACGTGAAGTTGTTCATTAATAACCATTTACTGATGGGCTCGGTTTATTTTGTTTTGTTACCTTAACACATTTTCTATGGCTCCGTAACTATTTTCTTGCACACATTTTCATTTAGTAGATTAAATGAGTCCCGGCGGGAAAAAAGTGTACTGTAGCTCCCAGAATCTAGAATGTACTACATGTAGTATCATAGTCGTCCTTACATGCGTGAACGGTTTCAATGCCATCCCATAGAAATAAGGAAGTCCTACAACTTTCTTTTCGCAAGGTCTGGTGGTTAATTAAAGCAAGGAGTTATCATAGTTAATATAATAACTCCTTGATTAAAGCATCATAACGTAAAAAGTATCCACTCAATTTTTATGAAAGAGGTGTCAAATTGCGGGGAAGAAATTGGCTCATTTAGTGTATTTTTTTAGATTTTGAATACCTATCACTGACTTTTATTTATCTAACATGAAATCCCCTGGTCAGGAACTTTGTATAGATTCATCAAAAAAGTAACTATGCAGGTAAAAAATCGGCTTCTAACGCTAAAAATATATATCCTACCTAAAATATTATATTATAAAGTTGTTGAGAAATTTATCGTCTTTAATATGAGATATTGCACGCTAGGATTGGGTGATCATTGAGGAAGTGACACTCCAAAATGTAAGGTGAAGTCCGATTTTCATTTTCACATTTTTCTTTTCTACACGCGGACCCAGCTACGGCTACATTATCGATGTCCGGTAGTGCAATTGGGGATGCATGCGCAGGTTGGATAGTCGGTCGTATTGTCCCGATGGATCAATACGCCACACACACGCTACCTGTCATACTCTCCCACGTGTTGAAAAGTAAAATGTGAAAATGAAATTGTGACTTTACCTTAAATTTTGGATTGTCACTTCTTCAATATTCAACCAATTCTAGCGTGCAATATCTCATATTAAAGAAGATACATTTCTCAACAACTTAATAATTTAATAATTTTAGGCAGGATATATATTGTTAGAGTTAAAACCCATTTACTTTTTTATGACTGTTTATTATTTACCTGCAGTGGTTTCATCAATAGTGTTGGCACTTGTATTTTCTTCTCCGTGTGTACGTCCATTTGGCCTGTAGTAGGTAAGAAATGTCAAATTTGAACTCATTATCAAGAAGGTGGAGATTTAAACATCCAGCTGTCCCTCTACAAGCGTGACAAGTTCGTTATCAAGCATTCGTTAGCTATCATGGTTAGCTGGCATCGTCCCTCCATACATTTCTGGGCTCTTATTTAAGTTTATAAATTTCACTTAAATCCCAAGATGCAACTAAGTATACTATTAGACTCTGATAAACCTGCATTCGATAGTGTACTGTTTTAAATATTATTTGAGAAAGTAGTTGTCCATTTATTTTAAATATGGAGTACATTACTCAGAATAGTTATACATTACCTTGTCTGGAGTGGAACGGTTCCGTGGTCTGTGTGATATGTAAACAAAATATAGTTAATCAATATATCTGACTATTTATAATGACATGACTTTTCAGGACTAAAGACTTCAGACGACATAATGAGCACTCGTTTATATCTACATGTATATATTGGTCACTATTACTCCCGAGCCTCTACATCTAACTGACGCACCCCCCCCCCCCCCCCCCCCAAACCGTGAAATAATGGGTGTCTGATGGGAAAAGATTGCATTATTATTATTATTATTATTATTATTACTATTATTATTATTAAGAACGTTATTTTTAATTAATTAAGTGTTTATAATTACCAATATAATAAGGTAAAAGTCACTCCTGATGGAACAATAGAGCAACAATTTAAGCATTTCGAAGCCTTTTCTGATTTGTTATGTAGTTCCATATGGCTACTTCCCACACACCTTTGCCCTTGCCTCAATGTGTCTCAATTTATCATAATTAATTGTACTTCTGACATTTGTTTCGAATGCTATTATAGTCAAATACTGCACGCTCCTTACCATAGATTAATTTTCTTCAAGACTTTTGTTGAATACAGGGAATATGATAGGATTTCTGGTATGCCGTTATAATTATATAGAATAAAGTGAGATTTTTTGGACGAACTCGGGTCTACCACCTGGGAGTACACTAAGGAGTCGAGAAGCATGTGCTTCAGTTAGATTTTACTTAAATGTTTTTCGTGTACCTGTTTTACTCGGACATGATCCTCTCACTAGGTGCACAGATAAACCAACTATTGTGATAAGCAGAATTACTCCTAAAACAGAACCAACTATGGCAGCTATAGTTCCTGACGATAAACCAGTGCCAGGTTTGCTTCCTGAAACAAGAGACACGACACCAATACAATTAAATGTATTTCTCCATTATATAACTTAATAGGAAATAAAAGAAGAATATGAAATGTAAAATTTCTTGATGGAGACAAACTGTGAGAATGTCCTCAATGGGTAGCTGCCATTTGAAATACGGAATCAACATGGCATTCAACAATCAATGTACGAGTTTACAAAATATATGTAAGAAAAAGAAGAAATGAGTGTACTATGGGATCATAATAAACCCTCGAAGGGTTCGAACAGGCACTATCCCCTCAATAGTTAACACTATGACACCATTATAAAAAAACTCGTATGTACACAATCCTTTTAATTACAATGTAATAACTGAATTCAATAGTATCTTGAGAGGAGCAGACAATGGACATAGGAAGAACATTATTAGTGGTAATGACAAACACAAGACAAGACAAGACAAGACATGATAGGAGAAGACAGGACAGGGCAGGACGAAATGAGACGAGACGAGGACAGGAAATAAGCAATTCAACTGTCCATTATGGAATCCGACCATTCATTTGATATGAACCAATAACATTTTCGAATTTGTGACGTCATATTGTCATAGATTCGGTAAGTCCTGCAATAAGGAAAAGTAATCATACGTGATCTTTTTCAATTTTCTTTTTCTCTCTATAATGAAGTTTGATTTTTCAGGACAAACTTTCCGGACTATCTTGACCGTTTTTCCCTTAAGAATTACCACTAATCTTGATACAATCCTAAAAGAAATCTTCTTCCAATCTTTTTCTTTCGATTTTCATCATAGAACATTCCCTTCTAATTGTGATCGCTTATACAATTGCGACCGTAGTCAGAAACGTCGGATATCCGGCAACATAGTTTTCAAAATCTAATTTTGAAGTAATTGGAAAAGGTATTGATCTAGTTGGTTGGTTCGGTCCTGTCATGACTGACAGCTCGTGACCTTCGTGACAGATACTACGCCACAAATAATGATTTTCAGCAAAGGAGTAACAATCACGGAGAGGGTGTCCAGTAATCAATTTTATTTGGTCTGCCTCTCTTGCGCTTCCCTTCAATCATGCCTTGCATGATCATCTTGTTGTTACCCTTGCAACGTGAGATATGGCCGAAGTAGCTCAGCATTTGGGTGTTGATAGCATGAATAAGTCGTTTAGACACCCCTATTTCTTCAATAATACTGGCATTGGTCCTTCTCATTGTCCATACGATACGAAGCATACGCCTCCAACACCACATCTCGAAAGCAGCTATTCTGTTTTTGTCAGCTTTGGTTAGGGTCCACGTCTCACATGCATACATGGCCATTGCAAATACAAGGGCTTGGACAAGCCTGGTTTTTGTTGCTCTGGTAACTCCTCTGTCAGCCCAGATCTTGCTTAGGTTGACCACTGCTGATCTAACCATTGCTAAAACGGTGTCTAATCTATTGGCTGCAACCACCCTCTTTGGTGATCAGGGATCAAAGAAAGTTGAATTTCGAGACCGATTCTACCTCATTACCATCAATTATGAGAGGCTCTCAAACACCATCTGTGCCTATGGACATGATCTTGCTGACATTTAGACATAGGTCAAAGCTGCTCCCCACCTTGACTTTCTTCAGGAGTTCCGCCATCTCTTCCATATTTGTTGCAAACAGGGTGGACGTCATCGGCATAACGTAGATTGTGTATTTGGTATCCACCTACTGACAGCCCCCCCCCCCCCCCCCCCCCCAGGCCAATCATCCAATGCACGTCTCATTATAGGCCCTGCATAAAGGTTGAAGAGTGCTGGTGAAAGTACGCACCCTTGACGGACTCCCTGACCTAGAGCAAACCAGTCACTATTTCCTTCTCAGTGCGAACACAGGCAGCTTGACCATCATACAGATTGTGAATTAGGTAGACGAGGTGGTAAGAGATTCCCATTTCTTGCAGTGCTGTCCACAATGCCGAATATCTCACACAATCAAAGGCCTTAGCGTAGTCTATGAAGCACATGAAGAGCTCCCTCTGGAATTCAAAACATTTTTCCATTATGTGACGTACATTGGCTATCTGATCTCTTGTGCCGCGGCCTTTCCGGAAACCGGCTTGCTCAACAGGAAGTTCACGTTCAAAATGAGGTCTGAGACGTTCGTTGATGATGTGCAGCAGGAGTTTGCTTGCAAGTGGTATCAGAGCGATAGTACTATGATTTTTACATTCGCTAGCATCCCCTTTCTTTTGGAAGTGTTAGGAAAAATGATCTCTTCCAATCCTCTGGCCATACTCTTGACTTTCACACAGTATTGCATAATAACTGCTACAGAATCATCAGCTTGCTTCAGGAGCTCACTTGGAATATAATCTAGACCAGGTGCCTTTTGACACTTTAACTTCTTGATGGCTTCGTGGACCTCAGACAGAAGAATATCAGGCTCATCTTCACCTAGTGGAGGCGGGGGAGACTCCTGTGAGCCATTTGTTTCTTCTTGGGACGCATACAGATTGATCTAGTAGATGGGATAATTTATTTTTTACAATGCAGTTTAACAACAGAATTGCGTTTAGAGGATGAAATAATGATCAGATCACGAGAATATTAAAGCCCTGAAATCCACTTCCAACCCGAGTGACAAGTATATTTTGCCAATGAATCGTCCAGTTTGTAATATAATCCTATTGTAAATTTTAGTTTGCTTCCTAATGGAGGCGCATATAACGCATAAGATATCAAAATGAAATGTTACAGGTTTGTCAAATTCTAGTGTCAAAAACATATCATAGCACAGTAGTACGCAATGAAAAGCATTATCAGTACACACACAAAACGTATTTACTGATCAGTAAATAATATGCCTTTCTTCATATTATTGCAATGATACACTTTTCAGAAAGATATCGAAGAACAAAAAATCAATTTGCTCTGACTAGAACAACATGTTTCTGGTTTTCAGCGATATCTTTCAAAACACCCAAAAAATAAACTGATTTGATTGTACACTATTCGGCTAACAATAACGTTGTCGGTCTGATTAGTAAAAGCAGACATTTAAAAGCGTATGGTATTTATGTTCTCAAATCTCAATTGAAGGAGGTTAAAGCCATTCGAGTATTGAGGTAGAGTGTGTCTTATATAATATCTTGCGCAAACGCCCAGCTTTCTTAGGAATTTTAGATTTTGAAAAAGGGCCGTTTCTGATGGAAAATACAGATTTTGTTGTAAAAATAGAAGATTTTACGTTTGATCAAAATGATCCAATATGAAAATCTATAAATTCACTAACCCTTAAACATTCAATTATTTCTGAAATTTTATTCGCATTATTATTGCACCCTCTTCTTGTTGACACTAGCTTGTTGATAAGAAATGATTGTTGTGTGCATAGAAAACAAAGCTTGGATTAAATTAGACATGAATCGTTCAACTTGAGTGGTTTAAACTTCCTTCCTTTGGCGGGAGTTCTAAATATAACTTATGCGGTGTGGGGCTCATTGTTTGAAATGCTGGTAGTGCTAGAGAGAATAGCTGTAAAGATGACTTATGTGAACCAAAATATGAAAATACGTTTTCATCGACTTTCGATCGTGTCTTGCCACAGCGGCACAAAAAGAGATATCTCAATGAAATTAACGGAATAAGTAGAAAACATTTCCACCATCATAATTATAGCAAGTGTTTAAATTTGTATCACTTTTTGTTTTATAAGTTAGTTTTTTTTGAAACCTGCAATAGATCATTCTGAGAAATTCAGTGAGAAATGATACCCACCATTTGTAAAATGTGGATTAGTTTTTACGAACGTTCAGAAACAGTGTATTTTTTCGTAGGGAACAGGCCTTCCAGGTGTTTTTTTCTCGATAAAGAGTACATGTATGTCTAATCGTGGGATTCGCTTTCTCAAAGTATCGTTGAAATACCATAACCCTTCATCTATCCCTATTTTTTTCACATCTTATTAACCCTAACCCAGCTAAATCTCACTAAGTCTCACTGCCAGAAACCACGCACGTGCTGCTGCATTGCCTCGATGACATCACCTACCGCAGGCATATGTGGGCAGGAAGTTGCTGCCCGCATATGCGCTAGGAGTTTAGCTCAGTTGGTAGAGGGACAGACTGGGGTGCGGATGGTCCCGCGATCTAATCTCGGGGGGGGGGGTGCTGATTTTTCGGGTCACAAATAGTACTTCCCCCCCCCCCCCCTACCGATACGCACAAAAACATAGCCGCGGCGGTTAGGGTTAATCTAATTTAAAATTACTTGCTGAACAGATTCATGACCTTTTTTCAACTTAGGACATGTTAATTTTGATTTGTACTCACCTGCTGTTTTCCCAGTAGCAGTATTTCCCTCTTCGTTCAACCCATTTACATTCTTACTGTAAACAACAACAACATATTCAGTTCCTGCTGACAAGCCTGTAACTTTATGTGTGTCAATTGTGGATGCGTTCACCTTTTCACCGATGAAGTTCTCGCCTGTCTTTCCATAGTCAACAAGAAACCACTGAGCATCTTCGCCATCATAACCAGGTTCCCATTTCACTGTTAGCGAAGTATCAGTTGAGTCCACAATGGTAACCGAAATAGGTGGGTCAGGAATTTCTATATATATAAGATTGAAATTGTAAATATAATCCAAACATGGTAACGCTTAATAACAAATCCTTTAAATGGCCAAAGATGATTCTCCGAGCATCGCCAGCACGTTTTACTTTCATCACATGACCGGTGGTTTTCTGTCTCCAGTAGGCTACTGTTCCTATATTATCATTTTAATACATTGTAAAGCATTCTGAAAAGAATTTACTTCCAAAATACTGAATGTAGGGGAGAGCGGGGAGTGTTCGCCCCATTTTCATATGAAATGGCCTAGAGACGTCAATTTTAAAGATCAAATGGACCTATACTGACATTAAATAAATTTATATCTTAGCTACATATGACCATAATTTCAGTACTCCAGGCCTTACTGTAAAGGGATGTCTTAAGGATAAAGACAGGTGTCTCAAAATGGTGAACTTGCCCCACTCCGGGCCAGGTTGTCCATAGGCCTGGGCAAGTTCGCAATGGGCTCATTAATAAGCTTCATAAAGTAGTATCAAATAGATATACGCATTTGTTATGCAATGTGATTTACTTCCCAAATAAAATTTAGGGAGTCCAAAATATAAGGATGTCTCATTTTTGCGATATATATTCGTTTACAATTTTACAATAATAATAAATACCACAATAAACATTATCTTCTAATTAATACATTTCAGTAAATCATTGCTCTGATGATGAGGACACTTGCTTGAGTTTCGAAACTAAGGCGACGAAAAAAAAACCCTGTTTTTAGGCCGGACGGACCTGTCAAGTAGAGTTGGTTGGGCGATTTTTTAAAATTTATTTACCTAAATCTAGATTTTTGTAAACATTTCTTTAAAAAGATATATAAAAATATGTCGGCCAAAAAACGGCTGATTTTACATGATTTGAGAAAATAGTATCTAGAAAAAATAAGACGCAAAAATTGGGTCGGTCTGTTTTACGGGCGGTAGGGTCGGTCGAGCGAATTTATTGTTATTTGATTGTTTATTTTTGTTTACCTAAAATATCACCAAAATCTGCACAAATCTGGATTTTGTTTGTACAAATGTGTTAAACAAATTTTCATTATTTGGGAAAAAAGTATCTAAACAAAAAACAAGAACAATTCTGCGGGTTGGTCGGGCCCGTAAAACAGGGTGTGTTTTTCCTCGCTTAAGCGCTTCGATTATGGTCCTCTATGATATAGGCAAAGAAACAATTCTAACCATGTTTAATGAATTAGAAAAGGTATCATTGTCTTATATGAAAATAAAACAATTAAATGAGATATTTGTTGTTTTTCAAAAGCATATGTTTTGCTAATTTTGATGAGTGTTATCCAAATGTATGTATCAGATTTGCCTCTCATTACTTTTTTTTTGGTAACGAATGACTTGAAATCATGTGTCGTATTTGGAGCCCTTGGACTGATTCTTACTCAGATCAAAAAGGTCCTTTACATGTTGGTACAAGATACGTTTCCTTGTGGACGGTCATCGTGGTTAAGGGATTAAATATAATATAATGTTAATAATCGATGTCGGAGTTATTTTCGAAAATAACGTCCCGTGTGAACATAGATAATTAATTCACCAATTCAAAAATCCTCTAAATGAGCGTGTTTTGAGCGTGTTTTGACTGAACCATTAATTCGCGGTAATTCGCGGTGCTGCAAAAATACGAGGTGACGGCCCTAGCAGAAATAGATCGGTTAAGGTTAATTCGAAGTGATGCGCGGCGTTCTGTCGACCACCTTTTGAGATGGTTAATTCGAGGTGATGCGATGCGACGTTCCCCGCAGAAACAGATCGAGTCAATGTTTACGTTTCTTACCGGAAGGTTAGCAATTGTCATAGCAGTACAACAATCAAATGTCACAGTTGTTGGGTTACTGTTAAATGGCATATTTTAGTTGGAAAACATTGCATAGCATTTTGGGGATTTTTGGTAACTTGCAAGCTGAGGACATTGAAATGTATACAGTCAATATATTTTGGATAAAAAGCAACATAAATGCAGCTAAGCGATTGTCGTTGTGAATCATGGGCGGCGCCATGTTGCTTCCACAATGCAACGATTTGACCTGAAAACTGACCTCGGGTCACCCTAAATTTTTCGGTGTCCAGCAGAAACAAGCTCAATATCTTTGGGCTCAGTTTTCCAGCAAAATCGTTGGAAGTTGACTCATTCCTTTTTCATGCTTATTGCGCTTGTACAAAGGAGACCTGGCCTCTAGACGGAAAACTATTCGGTCAAAGTTCATGCTTCTTTAAGAAATTAATCTTTATGCATTTTAATTCAAAATTATTAGCAAAAATGTAAATATCATTCGGCTCAGTTTTCCAGCAAAATCGATGGAAGTTGACTAATTCCTTTTTTATACTTCTTGCGTTTGTATAAAGGAAACCCACCCTCTAGACGGAAATCCATTTGGTCAAAGTTCATGTATCTTTCAAAAATTATCTTTACGTATGCTAATATGCTAATGACAATTATTAGCTGGGGAGCGCGCATGGTTTTTCGGTCCCGGTCTGCTGGCACAGGGAGTCATATACAAAGGTCAAAGGTCAAATTTTTCCTTGAATGAGAAGGTTACTTTGAAATTGGCAAAATTTGGTAAAATACCTAATTTATCATACAAATTGAAAAGAAGGTATGGCATAAACATTTAAAATCAATCTTAGACATCAAAAGTAAACAATTTTAAAAATATTATTTAAAAAAACCCAACTTTTGTGCATTTTTGGTGCATTTTTTTAATTTTTAATATTTCATTAATTTTTAAACAACCTTAATGGTCTTTTTTAGTTAATCTGTAACTTAATATTACTTTTTGCTTTTTTTTTCTAAAAAAATAATTTTAAAGATTGAATGTGAGGATCACTGGTAAAGGCAAAAAAGTTAATCACAACTTTGATTATCGATCAATATTTTTTGACTTATGACCTTTTGAAAATGACAAGTCATAAAAAAGGCATTTTTGGCAATTTTTCACAAATTTGGCCAAAATTCCACTTTTTTCTCCTTTAAAAAAATATTGTAACTCATTGAGAAGTGATAAACCATGTTTTAAGGTTAGTATATCAATGTACTTGATATTAAGATAAATTTTGAACATCAATGGTTTGCTGTTGTCATAGCAACAGACTTAAATGGCTTCCAAAAACGTCAAAAATTGGTCAAATGGAGGAAATTTAGACATAAATGGTGGTTGCTATGGAAACTGCATTGCCGGTAGATTTTATGATTGTCTTAAAATCAAAGTAGGTCTATTAACCAGCAATATGAGATGTATTCTGATCATCCAAGGGCCAATAATATTTTGAAAATAATGATTTCATGTCATTTTTTGCCAATTTCGTGAAAAACGGTAAAAAATGGCCGATTTTGCTGACATGTCATTTTCAAAAGGACATAGGTCAAAAAGTATTGATCGACAATTAAAGTTGTGATTGACTTTTTTGTTCTAAACATTTAGCCGAACAAAATTATCTACTTTGCATGGTCAATATATTGTTTTTTAAATTTTTTCCCATGTTAAATTAAAGTTTTGACGTCCCATTGAAACACATGTGAACTTTGACCCTAAATCGAGGTCAAAGGTGAACTTAACATCCGAGTTGGCAAGGATGTCCACCTAGGTTGTATGCTACAGACTTTAAGGAACATTTTGGCATATGTTTCCCTGTGCCAGCACACCGGGACCAAAAATCCCTAAAACTGGGCCTCCGCTCCCCAGCTATATGTTAATATGCCAATGCCAATATGCCAATATGCAAATATACCATATGCAAATATACCAATATCGTGCTGGGATACCGCGGTAGTTATTTCGTGGTGCTGGCAAAGTGATTTTATTGTAATACTTACGTCGTGTCCGGCCAATCACGTCTCTACTTTCACTTCGACCATGCTCATTCTCACTGGTAACGACAACTTCATACTGAGTTCCCGGTAACAGATCCATAATGGGGTACGTGGATTCAGATTGTTTTTCTTCATCACCAAACGATCCTTCTGGATATTCTCGATATCTTATGACAAATAATTGATCTACACCACCATTGTAACCAGGAGTCCATCCGACGGTCAATGAAGACAGTGTTGATGAGGATATATAGGGTCTTTGAACAGGTTCTGGCTTCGCTGTAATCATAAGCAATAAAGGTTATATTCATATAACATATTAGCTGCCATCTTGTCGGGAATGATAACACTGTGTTTAAGATTTCCAGAAAGAAGACACACCGGTTTATGATATTATGTAGGTCAATTTGGTAACACGGTTCATACAATGAATTGGATGTGTTTCACCGATTCAATTGAATGCATAGAATAGACTATAGGTGTGATTCCACTGTGTTAGTCCGTTGCGCATATCTACATGGATAACCTATAAGAATTGCACATGTTTTCGATCACTGTAGGCCTACCGTTATCTGCTAAACAGATGTTTGTTTAATTCATTCATTTGACGCGTCTTGGGGTAGGCCTAAAACAATACGTACCTTAATACTAGTAACCCTTTTTCAAATGTCCCCCTGGTTATATTGTATCATTTCTTTACATCTCAAACAAATTCTTAACTGCTTAAAGACTAGCCTTTTTGTTATTCACTAATGGACCATATATCTAACCACATTATTGGGGATCTGTGATCTAACCAAATGCAATACGGTGTATCAATATATAATGTACAGTATGTTTATAATTTGTTACATCTTGTAAGTACATTCAAGTTCATTTCAAATAATGGTAACTAAAAATCAAACTCCTTAGACATGTAAAATGTTCAGTGTGTATCTGGTCAAAGTAGCACCTAGCGGATGTTACTTTTATAATGTTTTGCATTTAGTTGATATCCAAAGGTTTAAGGTATGCAATATATGCTTACATGGTGACTTCATAATACACGGAAGAAAAGTGACGGTTACAGCATTCTCAAAACAAATAATTTAAACAGTAAAATAAAACTGAGGACAACGAGAAATTGTGTTCGCAACGATATCACATATATATATACTTACTTGTGCCGCTAAGTTCAATCAGGAATGTATTATTTCCCATACCATTGGTAGCTTGACATGTATATTTGCCATAATCGGAGTCTGGTACAACACTTGTAATGATCAACCTGCTCTCAATCGTTATTCCAACAACTTCGTCTCCATCAAGTTGTATATCTTCAATATTTATTCTATCCATTCCATCGACAAGCTGTTGGCCATTTGGGTCAAACCAAGTTGTCATAGAAACAGGATTTCCTTGACTTATGCACAGTAATAGGGCATCTGCCCCTTCATTAGCTCCACTCTTGTTGTCATCTTTGTTAGTGATATTCGGGGCATCTATTTGGTAATATAAGAAGTTATTTATTAAGGGGGGTATAGGATGACCGGATTTCAAGATTTACTTTACAAAAAATGAGTTAAGAGCACAGTGGAAAACTGCAAAGCCTTAAAATGCTTTTCATGTGAGTCAAATCGGACATTCAGTTCTGATGTTATGGTCAATTTAATTGACGGAATTTCGAAAATCGGAGGCGTTTTGTATTCGTTTGTGTGTAGAAAACGCTCACCCTGTATTTTTTTAGCAAATTTACTTAAAATTATATTATAAATTAAACAATTGTAATTTTTTATACATTTTTTGGTAATAATATTAAATTAATTCATTGCACATATTTATTTATCAATTTTTTTCTCACCCGGCTATATTTAGGCTCCTTATCTTTAAAATCGCGATTAAAATCCTAATTTCCTTGCGGTTGTCACCAAAATGGACTCAAAATGTGTCTAAATTCAAGCGTTTCAATATATGAAAAATTATTCTCATCTCAAATGTCAATTTATAATTTTGTAAGCAATTTTAATATTATTGAATACGTTTCGCTTGATATCTCAAAACAAGCAAACGCTCAAACGTGCGAAGCTGTAACAAACGTAACTCAAAAACAAAAAGTCGTGTGACCATGGAAATTGGCACAGATGTTAAGCATAGGCCTACAGAGGCCTACAAAATCATGAAGGGATTTCCAAAACGACCTTTCGTTTTTAAATGACGCTGCGAAATACCCTGATTGGCCGCGTCACGGTTACCATGGCAACCGCAAAAAAAAAACGCTTCATGATTTTGTGCGTATTGTCCATACGCACCCACCCCCAAATATGGTAATTATGCGACATTTCGTTAGTGAGTTTTGGGCATAATTCTGTTATACCCTACAGACACACACACATCGGAAGTATGCGTCGTTCTTAAAAATCATGCACTATAATGAATACCCCTGTGAAGGGTATAACAGAATTACTCCTAATTTTGTACGTTACGCTGTTTAGCCAACCATGGCAACCCGACCGAAAAAACGTGTTTTTTAAAACTTGGAATCATGCTCGACATTTTGGTACATAAACTGTCTTAGTTGAAGTCTGGGAAAGTGATGAAATTCAGAACAAACAAAAATGTGGTCATTTGAACCTATACCCCCCCCCCCTTAACCAATGTTAAACGTCTACTCTACCTAATTAAATTCACTGTCACAGAGCGAGTCAAAATGGGCCCATGAGCTCGTTCGTTTTCAAAATCAGAGAACGTAGAACAATAGTTGTCGGACACTGCTTCAGAGCGTCCAATGAACCTGTTTTCTAAACTTTGTTTGTGGAAAAGTCTGACAAACTGTTTGTTTGTTTATTTGTGTTTGTATTATGTTTAATGTCTTTTTTGTTTTGCGATGAAACAATTTTCAATACAAAATCCCGCAATTCATTATGCAGATCATCATAAATAATGCAGATCATCATAAATAATGCCTAGAATGAGAGTTAAATAATCTTTGAGAGGAACCTGCCCTCATTTAGAGTTTACTTTACGCGCTCGCGAATAAGTAAAAACATCTACAAACAATGTGCTTGTTGATGATCATAAAATGTTGTGCTGTCTGTACACCATGTTTAATTGGGACATATGTCATGAAATGAATGAAATAACTTGGAATAGTTAATATAAGTTTAGCATACATAATAAATGAAATACTTACAATGTACAGTTACATTTACTTTTCTAGAATCAAATCCTACGCTATTTTCAGCCACACATGTATACATTCCTGCCTGTGTTCTATCGATATCTATCACATCAACTACACTTGTACCGCTGGTATATTCATCCTCCAATATATTGCCGTTACGTTTCCATGACACAAAACCTTCAGGTTGTGGGTTAGCGTCAGCCGAACAAGTCAGTTGTATATTCCCTCCTTCAGCAATCGTAAGTGGGAGAGCTTGGGCTGATGTTATTTCCGGTGGATCTGTTAATACATTTCAATAGGGTTTTTTGATCAGGTATATACGTAACATGTAGATCGGTGAAACAGTTGGATCGTAAATTTATATCAACTAACCGCCCCCAACACCCCCCCCCCCCCCCCCCCCCCATCCTACTAATCCCTAATACATATGTAACATGCCACACACAATACGAATACGTATTGATATGGTTAATTTGTGTGCTGGTTATTTGTAAATCTAAATCTAGATCATCAGTATTTAGGATATTTACACGTACATAATTTACCACATTTTTGCTATATAATTTATTAACTGATTCAACTGGTGATATTATAACGGGCAATATTTACAAAATAAAATGCTTAGTTACCTGATTACAACCCCTAACATTTGCTCATGCTATATTTATCAAATAACCTCTACAGCTAGCTGAGCGCCGAATGCGCGTAAAATTGCGATTTCCTGTGATTATTAGTTTCGTGAGTTCAGGCCCGTAACTAATCACATTTAGGGGTCCAAAATATAGGGGTGGGGCACTTTTGCGGAACATACTCGTTCAGTATTTAAAAGTAATGCACTTATCAATTGCATTCCCGGCCCCGGCGGACCCGGGGATAGCGGGGATTAGGGCCGGTGTGTGTGTACTAATGTACCTTTCTTGTGAAAATGCCCCCCCCCCCCCACCCCCCACCCCCTTGGGTACGAAAGTTCCTTTTCCAGAAAAAACGCCCCCCCCCCCAAAAAAAAAAAAAATAATAATAATAATAATAATAAAAAATAAAAGAAGAAGAAGCAGAAGAAGAAGAAAGATCCTGCTTACGGGCCTGCGTGTGTCAATAAAAGTATGTCGTCATGCATTAGAAGGGCAACAAAACACGACATTGATAATGACAACATAATACCGACACAATTACCAACGATGTCTGATCGTCTTTTTAGCATAGGCTAGTATAAATATACCGTACATCAATTTCATAAATTTGTAAAATGTAAAATTGTATGAAAATGCAGTGTATTAATTTTAGCTGCTTAATGTTTTAGACGCTTTAGCTCAGCGGTTCCTAACCTTGTTGGCCCCGCGACTCCCAGGCACTCTTGGTCAGAACCTTGACCCCCCCCCCCCCCCCCCATACCAAAAGAAAATTGAAAAAAGGGCAATTTATTAAAACTGAAACTGTTAGTTATGTGATGCGAGCGTATCGAGCAGGATATTTTGCATAGTTGAACGATTCTTTGGGGTTTTTCTAAGCCTTATTAGGGACCGTTCATTATTTCTACCGGAGGGGGGCGGTAGCTGGAAGAAAGCAACAACCAAAAAACACATGACCCCCCCTTCCCAAGATGCTAAAAAGTTATGACCCCCCCTCTGGAATGTAGAAAAAAGTTATGATCCCCCTTTTTTTTGCACACACACCCCGGCTTACAAATACAATAAGCATACACAATTGAAGGGGTGGCTGCAATAAATTAGCACTTTAACTTAGCACTTTATTGCACCCACCCCTTCAATTATGAATATTTGAGAATACTATTCTTAAAAATATACACCAAAAAAAAAATATATATACAACAATTATATTATTATATACAATTGTGATTTTTGTGGAGTAAATTGTATAATTTCAGACAGTGTATGTGTGGGCATGTTGTCAGCATGGGCACAGTGTATGTAACTTTGGCTCTGCGCATGCAAACATTTGCCTGTGTGCATGTAAAATTGTGATATTCAGCCATTTTTACAATTTTAAGGGGTAAAAAAAATATCAATTTTTCAAGGAAATATTGCTGTGCAGGTAACTTTTATTTAAACATGCTTTAAAACACCGAAAATCTATTTTGTGGCCACATGCGCATGATTTTGAGGTCTATTTTGGCTTTAAGGGGGGAATTTTTGATTTGATTTTTTGATTTTTGTGAGTGCTGTTATTATTGAACTATTAATCAAATGCATACAAAAGTATACATTTTTGGAAAGGAAATCGATCAGAGAATCCAAATTTGGTGTCAATTTTGACCCAAAATGTTGATTTTTTGAGAAAATCACAAAATCCACTTTTTTGACACATTTTTTTTGGGAACAAGCTAACTAAATTATTTTTGAGTAAAAAATGCCCCAAATTGCTTGATTCTAATGTTATGTCACTAATCTAGGGAAGATTCTCTCATTTTTTCACCTAAACTTGTATTTTTTGAAATTTTGACCAGAAAGTGCCAAAAAATTGAAAAATACGCCTTAAGAAAAAATGAGAAAATCATCCCTAGAATAGTGTCTTAATAGTATAATCAAGCAAATTTTGGCATTTTTTACTCAGCAATAATTTTGTTAGCTTGTCCCTAAAAAAATTGTTAAATAAGTGATTTTTTGTGATTTTCTCAAAAACAACATTTTTGGTAAAAATGATGCCAACAATGGATTCTCTGACCCAAATCCCATCCAAAAATGTATACTTCTATATGCATTTGATTAATAGTTCAACAATTACAGCACTCACAAAATTCCAAAAAAAACCTTCCTTAAGTCCCCTCCTCCTCTCCTTAAACATGCTTTAAAACACCGAAAATATATTTTGTGGGCACATAAAAAGAGCCATATTTCAAATGATTGAGGTCTATTTTGGCTTTAAACGGGCTTTAAAACACCGAAAATCTATTTTGTGGGCACATGCCCGCATATCACAAGAGAAATAGGCAGATTTCCCATGAATGAGGTCTATTCTGGCTTTAAACATGCTTTAAAACACCGAAAATCTATTTTGTGGGCACATGCCCGCATATCGCAAGAGAACTTAATAGGCAGATTTCCCATGAATGAGGTCTATTCTGGCTTTAAACATGCTTAAAAACATCGAAAATCTATTTTGTGGGTACATGGGCGCATAGCGCGAGAAAAATAGCAATATGTCCCTTGATTGAGGTCTATTTTGGCTTTAAAAATGCTTTAAAACACTGAAAATCTATTTTGTGGGTACATGTGTGCATAGCGCGTGAAAAATATCCATATTTCCCATGATTGAGGTCTATTTTTGCTTTAAACCTGCTCTAAAACACCGAAAATCTATTTTGTGGGCACATGCGCATAGCACGAGAAATATAGCCATATTTGTACTAAAAAATTATGGTTTGAAATATTAGTACAAAAAAGTTATGACCCCCCCCCCTTTAATTTCCTAAAAAAAGTTGTAACCCCCCCCCCCTTTTGATTCCTTGAAAAAGTTATGACCCACCCCTGTTTGGTGCCGCCCCCCCCCCCCCCCCCCCCCCCCCCCCCTCCGGTAGAAATTATGAACGGTCCCTTAGAACGAAATATTAAAATGGTTCCCCAAAAAGCTATATTTATGACCACCTGGAAAACCCCAAACGACCCCCAGGTTAAGAACCGCTGCAGTCTAGATAGCTTTAAGCGGTTGATGTTGACATCAGGAGCCTATGGCATTTTCAGAAGGTTTGATAAACGCACCCCCCCCCCCCCCCCCCCTATAACACAGTTTACAAAGAGTGTTCATCCTTCTATATGTACTTACATCTAACATTAAGTGTACACAGTGTACTCCTTCTCTCAGAACAGTTGATATCGGCATTTGTCGCACCACAAAGAATATTTACTGCATGCTGTTCCTTTGTAAGAGTTCCAAGGTTAAACTGTAATGTAGTAACATTCCCGTTAAATTCTCCACCTTCGTATGTTGGTGTGTGTGAGTCGTCTTGTCTACTGTCACCTACATACCACATCAGAGTAGTTGCTGGATTACTGCTTCCAGAAACGCATGTGAAATCAGGTGATGGGTTTCCAGCTGTCAGCTCCACTGAACACTCCCCTGACAGGGGACCAGTTACCGAGGAGGTACAGACTAGAATCAAAACAAAATAACTATTTATTCAGGGATCTATGGTATTCCATATTTAGATGAATGGTTTGAATCGATTCGACAGTGTATTGTATGTGATATTTAATGTTTTGTAATCCGGCAGATACAATGTGCTTATTCGCCTTAGACTTCTCCTTCAAGAGGTTTATCATGTTTATTAAACCTCCTCTAACCACAAACTACAGTGGCCAGAGGGCCTATATCAGTAGCGTAGCCAGGGTCACTTGTCTGGGGGGGGGGGGGGGGGGGGGGGGCAAAGGGTATTTTTCCACGGTGAACACCAGTTTGACCCGATGGCGACCCGGTTCGACCCGGTTTTTGATTTGCCGTCGAGTAAGAAAATGACAAGGGGCGGGTTAGAGACGTTGCGTCTCCATACCGGCGTGAAAAACTGAACTTTCCAACTAATTTACAGTCTTCAATTCTCCTTTCTGTCCATTTCCTTCCCCTTTTCCATTTCCTTCCCTCTTTATCTCCTCTTCTCCCTTTCTTTCCCTTCCTTTGCCTTCCCGATTTTCCGGTCAAGGGCACCCCCTCCCCCTGAGTACACTACTGGCTTATATTTGGTACACCAATAATCCATGGTCCCAAGATGTGCCTTTTGGCAGTCAAGGCAAACTGCCAAAGGCAAACTGTGAAATGGTTCCGAATCTGGAAACATATTGCCGAAGCAGGCAATTTTGCTTTTTTTGCCATTGGTTATTTTTGTGAATTGAAAAATTACTCTGTGTGTTCAGTAAGGTGGTTACTTAATTGAATCAAGTTAAAATCATTCCCACTTATCATAAAATATAAATTGCAAAATTTGTGGTATTTACTTTCGCGAGTTTGCTCAATAAATGTATTACTTCACCGGATCTATATCAAATGCTGATGTCCCTATGTTTAGGCTCGGACGAACGTAACCAGTCAGCTGTAGAACGGGCCCGGTTTCAATTGAGGGCGCTCTAAAACGACGGGTGTACGTAACCAAGGTAACGCACACCCGTCAATTTGCGCAATGATTGAATTTTCGCCTTTTACCCCCAATTATCTGCATAAAAAGTACCTATCCGTCGAGTTGAGGGCAGTATAAGGTACCAGAACTGCTTGCGACATCCAGTTCGATGATTTGTTTTAACCTTTGACCCACAACATCACACGACACAAGCTAAAATTATGTCTTTTTTGACCGGTTTTCTGCGATGAGACCACCATTTTCTAGACGAGATTACACCATTTTATAGAATTTTTAGACTTAGTGTGATTATTTTTACATTAAATATAAGCCCTAGAGTATTCAGAAGTGATGCCTTTGTAACGGTTATCTCTGTGATAAGAGAGTTATTTCGTTGTTTAAAATCGGCAAAATTGACTTTTTATGAATCCTGCAAATTACTGTGACGTGAGGCCGTTCCCTTGGAAACGCCGTCCCGTTCCCAAGCCCGCCCTCTATTGAAAAGTGGTTTTTGTTCGTATTCCGTCGGGCGACGGACTTCCGTCACTTGATGAATCGCCGTGTAAAAAATGACGGCAGTGCGTCACTAAATAGAGCGCCCTCAATTGAAACGGAGCCCCGTTCTACAGCTGACTGGTAACAGTATATTCAATAGGATGGATGAAACGTATCGAAGATCCCTTTCTGTACTTTTGTATTCTGTACTAATTTTCATAATAGCAAAATTAATTTCAAGTATTATGTCGGTCAAATCGTCTTCAACCTCGGACAACTATAAAATACAAAATGTAGTGAATACAGTTGAGTTTATAAACAAAATTAGCACCTCAGACTATGCTCTCTCGACATCATTGATCATATTGACTTTTTATCGTTTGGAATTGTGCCGGTCACAACAATGCATATTTTTAATGACATTTTATATTTGTACATTTGTCCTGCAACTATATAATTGTTCTTAGTATTTTACATTTGTTATTCATGGTAGTTGCTTGACTTATATTATGATATGTATTGATAGTTTTTGATAGTTATTCTTTTTAATGTAGCCTATTTTTATCTTTTGGATGGGCCTTTTGCTTGTAAAGCGACCAGGGACCAATGTTTTGGGCGCTATATAAATACATTATTATTATTATTATTATTATTAGTGTTATTATTATTATTATTATTATTATTGGTGTTATTATTATTATTATTATTATTATTATTATTATTATTATTATTATTATTATTATTATTATTATTATTATTTATAGATAACTGACGGGTTACAGGGGATGCATTTGTTTGGTAGAAAATTGCCAAACACAGCCGCACCGAATAAATGAGGAGGAACGACAAGTTACTCACATTTGACGTCCAACTCCTCTGTTTTGCTAGGATAAATTGTTTTGCTGCTCGTATGATGTACTTCACAAGTAATACTAACACCGTTGTCAGCTTTCTTTGGCGTGTAGCTCAGTACACTCGTCAAATCTGCCTTACACATTGTATCATCAGTAACGTATGTTGGTGTTTGTTTCTGAATACCGTTGTTTGGTGTATACCACCACACTTTGCCTTCATCTGGATATCCGTTGTCAGCTTTACATTGTATGTCCTGTGCTCCTTCTCCATCAACCAAATTACCAAATGATATGATTGGAGTATCTGGAATAACTGTAAATCAATTTTATGTCAAACGAGCAGGCATACTTTAAAGGAACATTCAGTCATTTCGAAACAAGATTTCTGTTTTCCAAATTTCCTCCAGAACCACTATAAATAAAGCAATTGACGATGATATATTAATTTCTTTCCAAGATTACGATCCAATAATCGAATTCTAAATTTGATAACATTCTTAACATATTTTGGGAAAGAAAATATATATCCAGAAACATAAAGGTGTAAGTTTTCATACATATCAATACAAGTACAAACATCCACGCATGATGTGACAATGACGTCATAACATGGCCGACCCCCCAGATGCCGTTGTACAGTAGAATGTTCGCCAAAAAAAATACAAATATCGGAATTTCACCGTTTTTTTGGCTATCATTTTTTTCTTCACGTCCACATATTTTTAAGAAGAATCCTCATATGTTTCTCATTATGTCTGTAAAATCTTAGGGGCCAGAAATGTTCCATTAGAAATTATAGGTTAAAATGTGGTGAATTAGGTTAACCAACCGCCAGTTGAGTATTAGGTCAATCAATTTCTTGTGATCTTGGGCTTCTAAA
>CM069449.1:70815859-70944418 GCA_035610835.1 Ophiura sarsii | reverse complement strand
GAGAAAATTGAATGTTACTCAAAATGACATAAACAAAGTGGTATACTTTCTTTTGTTGAACCCTTTATTAGTATTAAGTGACATGCAAGTGAAAAGAAAGTGTTTTGCATCCTCAATACCATTATTACATGACAGGTGCCATCATTATCAGGGGTCCATTTACTCACTTTGTACTCCTATGAACTGATGAATCTCAGACAAGCACCATAAAAATCAATGTTATCTAACAAGTATGTTTCCAATACCTGGAGTGTACTTTATACTCAAGTAATCGGTAAGAGAGGATTTGGATTTGACATTTTCTTCCCATTCAATGTTAAATATAATATTGATAGCGCGTTTAATTGAATTGGCCCAATGAGGATTCAATGGAGCTCTTAGGAAATATGGCCTAGATCTCAGACCAGATCTGTAACCTACTTCATTCCCATAAGACTATTGTTTTATTCTGCAGGACTATAAATGTATAAATCATATCACATTTTTACCTACACGCTTAGAAATGAGTGTCAAATTTTGCTGGGTAAAAAAGAAATGTGTAGTTTTTTACCCAATATTGTGCTAAACATCAATTTCGTAAAACTTTTTACACATGCAATAGTTTACTATTGAATTCCGAGTTTTACACTCTGGAAGTGTAGAAAAGTGCCCGTAATTGGGTAAAACATGATTTGACACCATGAAAGTGTAAGAATTTATTGGGTAAAGGAAATTTACCCAATTTATGTGTACCAAAAATGACACAAGTGTTGAGTAAAACCTCTTCACAACCCCGGTTGTGTAAAGTGTTACACATAAGTGGGTCAAAATAGGGAACATGGTCGTTTTGGGGTAAACATTTACCCAACGAGTTTTACACTCTGGAAGTGTAGAAAAGTGCCCGTAATTGGGTAAAACATGATTTGACACCATGAAAGTGTAAGAATTATTGGGTAAAGGAAATTTACCCAATTTATGTGTACCAAAAATGACACAAGTGTTGAGTAAAACCTCTTCACAACCCCGGTTGTGTAAAGTGTTACACATAAGTGGGTCAAACTAGGGAACATGGTCGTTTTGGGGTAAACATTTACCCAACGATTTTTTTACACTTTGACCCACTATGTTACACATAGTGGGTCAAAATAGGGAACATGGTCGTTTTGGGGGTAAACATTTACCCAACGAGTTTTACACTCTGGAAGTGTAGAAAAGTGCCCGTAATTGGGTAAAACATGATTTGACACCATGAAAGTGTAAGAATTATTGGGTAAAGGAAATTTACCCAATTTATGTGTACCAAAAATGACACAAGTGTTGAGTAAAACCTCTTCACAACCCCGGTTGTGTAAAGTGTTACACATAAGTGGGTCAAACTAGGGAACATGGTCGTTTTGGGGTAAACATTTACCCAACGATTTTTTTACACTTTGACCCACTATGTTACACATAAGTGGGTCAAAATAGGGAACATGGTCGTTTTGGGGGTAAACATTTACCCAACGAGTTTTACACTCTGGAAGTGTAGAAAAGTGCCCGTTATTGGGTAAAACATGATTTGACACCATGAAAGTGTAAGAATTATTGGGTAAAGGAAATTTACCCAATTTATGTGTACCAAAAATGACACAAGTGTTGAGTAAAACCTCTTCACAACCCCGGTTGTGTAAAGTGTTACACATAAGTGGGTCAAACTAGGGAACATGGTCGTTTTGGGGTAAACATTTACCCAACGATTTTTTTACACTTTGACCCACTATGTTACACATAAGTGGGTCAAAATAGGGAACATGGTCGTTTAGGGGGTAAACATTTACCCAACGAGTTTTACACTCTGGAAGTGTAGAAAAGTGCCCGTAATTGGGTAAAACATGATTTGACACCATGAAAGTGTAAGAATTATTGGGTAAAGGAAATTTACCCAATTTATGTGTACCAAAAATGACACAAGTGTTGAGTAAAACCTCTTCACAACCCCGGTTGTGTAAAGTGTTACACATAAGTGGGTCAAAATAGGGAACATGGTCGTTTTGGGGTAAACATTTACCCAACGATATTGTAGTTTTAAACTTTGTTGGGTAAAATATCTGTGTAGAAAGCCGCGTTACCGATCGATGTAACTATTGTCCAAGGTAAAGTAAACTATGCGTGTAGTGTTGCGGGAGCACATTATCATGTTAATATTATCAAGGCGATTTTTCAACGGTTTGCCGGCAACCTGACCTTCACACATCGGTCTCCCTTAAGATATATAGCTTTATAATTTACTAGTTTCATTATATTTATACTTTTTTCATGCCAATCTCAACATTTACCAACTAATTTCAGCAATTTCTTTCTATCTTGTCATATTTAGTCATATAAAATAGTTTATATTAACACAAAACACTTCCACATATCAACTACTTCGTTGGCACAGTGGGTACGGCGTCAGTCTTCGAATGCAAAGATTGTGGGTTCGAGTCCCGTTCCGGACAAGTTAAGGTAAGTTCTTCTAAAAATCTTTAATTCCGTGGATATTAAAATTGCGAAAGAAGATTAGAATACAAATATGACACCCAAAATGGTTTTTAAAAATATTCCTGTATTTTTTTAAATTAATTTATGTGTACCAAAATGACACAAGTGTTGGGTAAAACCTGTTGTGTAAAGTGTTACACATAATTGGGTCAAAATAGGGAACATGGTCGTTTTGGGGTAAACATTTACCCAACGATTGATGTGTAAAATGTTTACTATGTGTTGTGTAAGACTCTACACAACCACTGTTATGTTCATTTTTACCCAACAAACGACCATGTTCCCTTTTTACCATCCTGAAGTGTAGTATTTTACCCAACATTGCTTAATTTTTTCTAAGAGTGTACAAAAAGCCGGGATAAGGTCCTCAAGTCCTGTTCCTGCACTAGAAGTAACATAACCGATTTTCGCTCAACATTGTGCAGGTGTTTACTACTGAGAGTGTACATCGCGCAGTAGCCTCCTTCACATCCGCTTTCTATCATGTAAAATGGAGTCTGGACACGAGACTAGGACACGAGACTACGACGAATCTTACACTTTCATGGTGTCAAATCATGTTTTACCCAATTACGGGCGCTTTTCTACACTTCCAGAGTGTAAAACTCGGAATTTAATTTGATGTTTAGCACAATATTGGGTTAAAAACTACACATTTCATTTGTACCCAGCAAAATTTGACACCCATGTCTAAGCGTGTATACCAAGCTAAGGTATCTATTAGTATTGAGACTATCTCTATTCTCTGACATATTCGTGAAGTTAGGCCTATCCTATGCCACTTACAAATTCCGTCGTCAGAATTTAGAGCCGTAAAAATCCAGGATTGCCCTATTTAAATGTAACACTTTGTCCATTACTAAATACATACCACACGAAATGATAAATTCGGCCCTACCTGTAATGTAGTCATCTCACCGAATTAAATTCACTGTCTCGATCTGCAACTATAAAACAATTCATGAACATCCAAACCAACAGGAACCAAACCCTAAAGCAGATTCATAGACTTTGATCGGTAAACTTTTTCCATTTCAGTCAGAGGTAATAGAAGCAAAAGATGGGGAGGTTCTTGCAGTTTATTCGTAATAATACCGTCTCTCTATACCACGTGAATGTACTACTTTGTTGTACACTCATCACTGTAAATTGAACATAATGCATTAATGGGTGCGCAACACAAAATCCACTAAATCACTCCTCATTTTGTGTAATTTGGTAATGGTAAAGTTACGGCAAAAACAAAAACCGATATTGTTATTAATTGGGGTCCTTTCGGAATCAGTTTGGTGTGAGGGTAGCTTGTTATTAATCAAATGAAAGGTAATCTCTTGTATTTTACTCAGGATATTGCAAAATGTTGATTTTTGATTTTACAGAAAATATATCACGTGGATGAATGTATACACATGCTCGAAGGCGGTCAGAAGGCATCGTAAAATATAATTGGAAGACGAGTATATTTAAAATTTAAAGCATCATCTTTGTCTGCAAGCATTCCCGGCATGCCAACAATGGGTACTAAGGGCAGATAAATGAGGCTGTTGTGTGCCAATTTTACTTGTAATCCAAAGGAACACTTATTTAGTGCTGTGTACCCTTGTAGATTCCACACCACTCAATGGTTTCCCTATACGTTTACATGTTAAAGGGAGGGGGGGGGGGGGGGGGGGGGGGGGGGGGGGGGTGTCACAACAAGCCCATTTTCTCGCTTATAATATATATATATGAAACAAATGAAACCTAGCATAAATATATGGAGCTATAAGAAGCAATAGAAACAGTATGTGTCCTTTAAATGTATAAATAAGAAGTCTTACCGGGTTACTTAAAAGTAGTCGTGGTGGAGCCACAAGGTATAGAGAGGTGTGAGTGTGTGATATCGTGATAAAAGAATGAAATGATCAATAATGTGGGTAGGCGCTATAATTATAATAGCGCTATAGGGGGCGTATACACATATTTATAGCAGTGCCGGGGTTGTTTTAGAATGATCCAGACCCTGGGTGGACCAGCCCTGGGTGGATAGGGTTAGGGTAAGGTTTAGGGGTTAGAAACAGTCCCTGGGTGGACAGTCCCGGGGTTGTTTTAGAATGATCCGGACAGTCCCGGGGCTGTTTTAGAATGATCCGGACAGTCTCGGGGTTGTTTTAGAATGATCCGGACAGTCCCGGGGTTGTTTTAGAATGACCCGGATAGTCCCGGGAATGATCCATCCTTGCTTTTAGCTCCCCGACCACCAACGCCCTGAGTGTTTTAACATATAATTTATAATCAATATAGTTTCCAAGGTGTTCTTTCAACAGTATTATTGCGCTTCATTCCGTGAGAGCGCTCTATTGTCTACACAGGGTTGGTCCACCCAGGGTTGGTCCACCCAGGGTTGGTCCACCCAGGGTTGGTCCACCCGGGACTTTCTACCCCGGGACTGCTAACCCGGGTGGAAAGTCATGTGTGTATTTCGATCGCTGCATATAACAATAAAAAGGTCTAGAGAAACCATATTGTTAAAGCTTAAATAATAAAATATTGAAAATAAATCGCGCGTAGCGCACACAAATTGGTTATTTTAACACTAAAGTGGTCCTGAAAAACGTTCCTAAAGCGATCTTGTTACGCTTGAAAAATTAAACATTGAAAATAAGAATTGGCCATTGCAGCAATAAAAAAGTGCACATTCAGCAAGCGAAGTGCCAACCCCTAATGTAACCCTGATGACACTCCTAAACGAATACAAACTTAAACGACCAAAATACTTGTCGTATATATAATTCTATCCGTATTACTCACGTATTTCACACTACCTTTTACATTTTGTACCCTTTTGGCGTATTTGGCCGCCCTACGCCAAAAGGGTACAAAATGTAAAAGCTAGTGTAGAAATGTAAAAGCTAGTGTAAAAATGTAAAAGGAAGTGTAGAAATGTAAAAGGAAGTGTAGAAATGTGAAAGGTAGTGTAGAAATGTGAGAGGTAGTGTAGAAATGTGAGAGGTAGTGTTGAAATGTGATACGCTACCTTTAACATTTTCTACCTTTTACATTTGCTACACTACCTTTTACATTTCTACTCTTGTGTTTTTCTACCTTTCACATTTTCTACACTACTTCATATTTCCTACACTACCTTTCGTAATTATACACTACCTTTTGCATTTCTAGACCACCTTTTACATTTCAACACTACCTTTTGTATTTCTACACCACCTTTTACATTTCTACACTACCTTTCACATTTTATAACACTATCTTTTGCAAATCTACACTACCTTTCACATTTATACCACTACCTTATGCATTTTTACACTACTAACACATTTTTTTTACTCGGCACAGTAAAAAAATAGCACAGTCAGCAACTAATGGCCACACCTCCGGGTTTTCATCAGTTTTCTCTATAACATTTTTATTCATTTAGCCCACTACTGCAGAAATTTGTATACTACATGTTGGAAGTTTTCCCTCAGCACATAGTCAGCACCTGTGTTTTCAAAACCTCGTATACTACGAGGTTTTGAAACACAGAGGCTGAAAAAGCAATTGGTTCTGACTGTGACAAATTAAAACAATACCATCATTTGCATAATGTCTCTGACATCATGATAAACACAAAAAATCAATTTCGAGGAAAGTTGGAGATACGAGGTTTGGAAAGAATAGCGACGTACTGCTTTTCAGTTATTTTAACCTTTTGCAGCCATTTTGGATATTTTAAAATACTCAAACTAGATCTACAGTGTCTAGGCTTTATCATAGACAGGCCCGTAACTAGGGGGGGGGGGGGGGGGCGGGGGGGGGGGCGGACGCCCCCCCCCCTCAAATCTGAAAAAGTCCTTTTTTTTGTACCAATGTACCTTTTTTTTGTACCAATGTACCTTTTTTGGGTACCAATGTACCTTTTTTGGGTACGAATGTCCCTTTTTTTGTTACTAATGTACCTTTTTTTGTGTGAAAACTCCCCCACCCACCCCAGTTTTTCAAAAAACGCCCCATTTTCAATTATGTAAAGCGTTTTTTAGGGCCGTTTTGGACTAAAACATGTCCTAACCCCCCCCCCCCCCCCCCCCCCCCCCCTAAAAAAAATTGGGGGCAACCTTTTACGATTTTTTGGGTACCAATGTGCCTTTTCAAAAAAATACGCCCCCCCCCCTAAAAAAATCCTGCTTACGGGCCTGATCATAGAATAGAACTTAGTGAATGCTGCCCCATTACATTTTGGGGTATTGGTATTACATACATGTAGTATGGTCATTTACAATACAAAACAATTGTTTTAGGTTATTTAAAGGTATGTTCTGATTGCTGGCCCGATTTTCAACTTGAGGTTTTCTATTTAACATGAAAGGTCATCCTTAAAATTGTCTTATTCCAAAGTTTGAGTTGCATAACTCCAATGGTTCTAATTTTAGAAGCACAAGGTCACAATATTTTTTTCCATTGAGTAGTACACAAACTGGCTGGTAGTTAAAGGTATATTATGTGATCTTTCCAGGGAACGCCCTCAACATCGAAAAAAAAATTGAAAGAAGATTTTCTTGCAGATTTACATTTCTGATCATAAATCGTACATACATTCCAAGTTACAGGGCGATACGATTCTTAATTACTTCAAAATCATGATTTTAGAGTGAAAATAATATATTTTTACTCTAAATTCACTCTAAAACCATGATTTTGAGGTAATTAGGAATCGTATCGCTCTGTAACTTGGAATGTATGTATGATTTATGATCAGAAATGTAAATCTGCAAGAAAATCTACTTTCTAAAAAAAATAATGAATAGAGGGCGCTATCTTGAAAAGATCACATAATATGCCTTTAACCACCTTTGGCAGCAATTCACCACATTTTAGCCTGGAACATTTCTGGATCCTTAGATTTTACAGACATATTGAGAAAAATATCAAAATATCATGATGTGAAAAAAAATCATAGCCCAAAAAAGTGATCGGAACATACACCTTTAACATCAACTTAACCATTCTCGCAGCCATTTTGGAAGTGATACGGAATCAAAATTGTCACAGAGGTGGGTACTATTTTTTTAATTTAAAATGGCCATTTTGGCGGCCATCTTGGATATAAAGTATGTTATAACAATCCAAATATACTGGAATTTTAGTTATTTAGTGGCCCAATATACAGGGTGAGTCAAAAAAAAGTTTACCCTAATTGAAAAAATCTAAACAAATATTTCTGACCACAAAATCAAGGCAAACAAAACTTTAAATGATTGCGCCATTTCTTTGCTACCATCTGGAATAAAATCACGCTATTTGATGATACCGTTAAGTAAATATGACTATTTCTGTACATCATCATCATCATCGGTCGTCCTTGGACGGAACGATGGAAGCAGCTTAGTTGCCTCCATCATTCTTTCTTGGCTATTTGTTTACTCCATTGGTGCGCCACGCCTAGTGGAGGTATGTATATGAATACATATTATATGTGTGTGTACAGACACAGACCGGGATGATCCCCTACTCTTTACGAAGGAGTCTGTGACCTTTTAACGTGCTCGGGGATAGCTCTTCCGATACACGGGACCAACATTTCTACGTACCTTCCGAAGCACGATGCGCCATGAACATGCCAACTTCAGTCTGCACGGTCTGAAGGAGGCATGGGGGACGAGGCTGTGTTGGTGTATCGTTTTTGAACTCTCACTCATAAACGATCCACCAACAGAACTACGACGGTGCACAGCAGTGTACGACGCTCTAACCGACTGCGCCACCTCGCCCCAGGAGCTGTTTTTTCACCAAAAACACGGTTTTTAATTTCAAAATCTTGTTTATTAAAAGAATTAAGTAGACAATAGACTTTTTCAAAATTGTCTCCTAATAGATTAACACAATAGACAGCATTAAGGCCTATTTATGACACAATTACCATACTTCAATCATTTCATAACAAAGGAATTGATCCTTTCGCTGTCGGTATTGTAATTTTTTATTGGTCGTATCTTATGAAATGGTCAAGATCTGGAAGCGTTCGGACGTTAAATTGGTCACTTTTATTCAAAACAGCGTAAAATAAGTTTCCCTCAACCAATCTAAACCAGATAAAATTCATATTAAAGCTAATTGATTTGTCTTTATACCGTAGTACATTGTTTTGAAAACAAACGAAAACTTTTTTCCAAAAAAAAAATCGCTGAAGTTGAGTAAACTTTTTTTTGACTCACCCTGTACATACATCCCATTGTTAAAACTATACTTTCATCATACATTTTGGTTGATATTATCCCATTTTATGGAATTTGACAATCTTAATAACATTACATTGTCAAAATGGAGTCAATACCTTGTTACATATACAAAATACGTTTACTGGGTGAATTAAAAGCTTTAGATATATTTTGGATTCTTAAACAGCTAAGAAAGTTTAAGCAATCTCATTGGTTCTCAGAGAAATCGGCGACATCTAGATGAGACAACTTAACACGGGGAGGTGGGGCCTACGTTTTAACAGTGCGCCCGACCTTCACAATGCGTGGTTTGGTCCACTATTGACGTGACTAAATATAATCGTGAGCAACTGTTACACATGTCCGCAGCCAGCTGGCAATATAGCTTGGGAGACATTGGAGATATTACCGAAAATACGGAAGTGCGCCATCATTAGTCAAGTAATCTACAGGTGGTTTCCACACGATCCATATACAAAGGAAACGTTATCCGGATCCCCAATTGAATATCATCATTTGTGTGCTTATGATTTGATACAAAGTTAATCACACTTGTCTATATTTTCTTTTTGTCCGTGACCATGTTATGTTATGTCTCTTGGTTTCATAACACAAGTTCAACATTGGCACTATCGATATTGCAACATAATCCAATAGTTTTCCTATGGGCCTATATACATGTACTTTAACGCTTTCCACGCGGCTATTATTTTTACCATACACAAAACAGATTTTTCAGAAACCTTTCATAATTTTCAAAGTCTATCTCAAAGATTACTGACCAAACACTAGGCATGTTTGTACTTATTTCAATGCATTTCTCATGGTGATTTCAAAAATGGTAATGACATTTAAGAATTTTGACATTTTTGAAACATTTTGTGCAATTTTGGAATGTCGTCTGCAGACGCCTGCCGCGTGGAAAGTGTAAAGAACATTTTTGGGGAAAATATTAATTTTCTATATTTAAATAAGCGTACCATGCCAGGTAAGTGGTAACAAATCATGCTTCATCATTAACCATACAACTACATTTTATCAGGGACTGATTTTATTATACAGATTTTACGAGGCTATTTACCAAGGCAACACAATTATTGAAACTGTTGGGAATCGTGAGAACTTAATAGTATTTATTTGTTTAACTAAGGACGCGAAACTCAACCATTGTTATTGTGTCTGCATATTTTATATTGATTTAAGTTCACATACAAAATATTACCCGTGAAATCTAATCTATAGAATCATACACAAATACAGCAAAGTTGTTTTTGTGAACATGTTCCTGGTTCATTAGGGCAAAAAAGCCGTTAAAGTTAGGTGAAAGAGACAATTCACATCAAAACAAGCAAAGTTTGAAGCGTTATCAGTATATAAACGACCTGTTGCACAATCCATGTAGACAATACAAACCCACATCTACTTTGTTCCTTGTTCCGGTTGATTAAGTTCTATTTACAGTTCATTTCCAAAACTATCGGGTCAACTTACACTAGCTGCAGGACGCATGAGCTAAAATGGATCCAGTTAAAGTTGTTCGTTTTTAGACGATGTAGCATTTTAGTTTGGCATTTTCCACTCCACAACCATGACAACACTGTAAAGTTAGGCAAATAGCGAGGCCCTTCTTTCTTAAAATGATTGCATATTTTCATGTTGTTTGCATAACATTGTAAATCTCTCTAATAATAATAATAATAATAATAATAATGCATTTATAATGCGCCATCTAATGCGCCATCTATCTAGACAACCTATTCCGAGGCGCAAACATTAAAACAAATAAAAACAAACAGTTAAAATATAAAAACAATTACATCAGTCAATCAGTCAAATCATAAGCAATCTTAAACAGATGAGTTTTTAAAGTCTTTTTGAAACCATCAAGTGAATCACAGAATCGAAGATCTGAAGGAAGTGAGTTCCACAGTTTAGGTGCACAAGCATAGAAAGCCCGGTCGCCATATGAAGAATGTGTCCGAGGAATTGAGAGAAACTGTTTATCTGACGATCTGAGGCGACGTGATATGTCTGTCTTGTCCTGTCTTGTCTTGTCCTGTCTTGTCTTGTCCTGTCATGTCTTGTCTTGTCTGTACTTGTTTTGTTGTCTCTTGTTAACACGTTTTTGTCTTCATATAATATTATGTTAATATGTTAAGCTTTAAAATGTATTTTGGTATGAAATGATTTGTATGTTGCACAAGAAAAAAGTTCAGGCAAATTAGCGATGCATTACGAGGCGGTGCTGTGCTGAGTTGGTGTTATTGAGAAAGAAAGAAACACACGTTTAAGTCACTGGGGCTGCCTCCTCACCCTGCCCTCTCAGAATCCTCTGCTCAAATGAGTACCGGCCTTCGACGTGAAAATCATCGATTTGCTCCCCCTGGCCACTAGCTACCCACCTCGAAATAAAGCCCTCTCTTTTGTGCAACATCGTTTGATCAACAATTAGGGCTATTGTAGCCACCTTCTTTGATATTTGGCCCTTTCACATCAACATTCAATTCACACCAATTCAAACCACGTAATGGACTAATGAACGGAATGATTTTTAATTAGGCCTCATAGTATACCATAAATGGATGTCCCAATACATGTATACCAATGCAAAGTTAGGCAAATTAAGTTTGACGAATCCTTAAACTTAACTGTTGTGTTAGGGATCGTCTTCATTGATGCGTGAATTTAGAGTTATCAGGTAACACACCAGTTGTGTCAATGTCAGTGAGCCAGAAATAAGGATTCAACAGTAAAATATGTTTAATAAGGCCACATATTGCCTTGCTCAAATATTCCGAATTAAATAAGTTATAGTTCAGTTTAAGGCATGGCTTGTTCTTCAAATATCAATACACGGTGGAGTTTTTATGAAGCGCTTATGTGCACCTAAAAAGAGAGAAAAATAAACTTCGCTTGGTAAACATGTTAACATGTTGGTCGTGTATTTCACTTTCTTTAAGCCGTAAAACATAATTTATACTGGTATTATAAGTAACCAACGTATCTGGAGACATTGAGAGCTTTATTTAGTGCGTGTCCCTAACCAATCTGAAGATACCACTAACGATATTTTAACTACTATATAGTAAGTTCAGGTACTTTAATCCCTGACTTGGAAATATGACAGTGGCGTAGCTCAGGGGGGAGGGCAAATGCCCCCCCTGACGGAAAAAAACATTTGTGCCCCGCCCCCAGCCCCCCTAAAAAAAAAAAAAGGAGGAAAAAAAAAAAATGAAAATAGGAAAATAATGATAAGACCGAGATGGCGGGCGGTTATGTGTGGGTATATTCAGCCCAAATAGTGAAATAAGGCAAGATAGTACATGTACCGTGCGATTTTTTTTGACCGTGCGAATTTTGTTGAACCTCCCCCCCTCCCCCCCCCCCCCCCCCCCCACACACACTTACGTGAAATTCACGAGTTGGTGACTTGAAAAAAAATTGGGGCAACCTTTTACGAAAATGTCAGAAATCTTGCCCCCCCCCCCTGAAAAAAATCTCAGCTACGCCACTGATATATGACATTAGTTTAACTATTAACTTTCGACGTTTGCATTCAAATGATTTTATTGTTGGAATTGTGACTCATTGACAATTAATTTTACATTTTATTACCTGTTTCGAGGCATTATTGTACACCTTTATGTAGGAATCTATTGTTCAGACGAGGGCCATTGTTACAACATTTTAAATTGATTACATCGTAATTCACTTCTTTTAATATTTTTACACCTTATTGTCACGTAATATATCGTAGAATTTAAGCAATTAAAAAACCCGAAAAAACCCCAAACAACCAGAATATTTGTTTAAGGAAGTGCGTTGACTCCATAGGTTGACTCATATTCTAGTCCTTTACTTATGTGTTTGGTTTTGTCGGTACACGATTCAAATTTCACCGCAACATCCGTTTCTGTACAATCCCATGGTAGTAAAACAGAAACAGAATACGTGCTTCTTTCACAATCACACTAACACACCAGTCAACAGTGACAAAATGTAAACTTATGAGCCAAACCAATTTAAGTGTTAACTATTTCTGTGAACAAAAATGCAAACAAAAATAACAAAATGCAAGAATTGTGTACAAAAGCCGGACTAGTTTCTTTGATCAAGCATTTTGATAGGCATGTATTCCCAAACTCAAGCAAAATGACGAGGGTTTTCATTTGGTCAATTATTAAACTTGATCGAACTATTTTTATTTATTAGTTTGTAATTTCAAGGCCATCAATGGGACATTTGAGTATAACTTTTGGCCATGTTAAGACTCTTTAAAAAGCATTGTTTTAACAAAAATGCTTGTTTAGCTGATTAATTTAGTTTTCTGAGACTATCCCTTCGTTATATTTAATTGAGGAAGTTGTATGGAATGTTGGTACGGTTAAATTGCCGAGTTCAATAGTTTCAATAGTCGATAACCGCACTAATATTCCAACAATCAAAGGTTGGTAAGTTTGTCATCCATATCATTACCAAAATAAAACACAATGCGAATCAAAGTTCATTCATTGCGCGCAATTTAAGAGGGGAAATCCCATATAGTGTCTGGCTTTTGATTATGATAGGATAGATACATACTTTAACGATAAGACTTGTATACTAAATATTTGTTTATTGATAGTGCAGTTTGAACAATGTTAATTATAGACCTATATCCAAGTTCAACCAACCTGCCAACCTTGTGTATATTATGATGTAATGAAATAGAATAGTTGTCCAGAATTTGCTCGCATGTTATTTTGCTTTGTTTATTCGATTTTTATTTTTACATATTTGTTACTGCTATTTATTTTTACTGTTACTTATTTGCTGTTAAATACATATTTCTTTTAGATTATGTATGTTTATCGTTAGCAGATTGCAATCGGTTCAAATTCACATTTGGACAAAACATCACATACAGGCCAAGAGGTGTTTGTTTGCTATATAGTGCAACAATTTATTTCAACACCAGCTAAAGAAATACTATAGATTTGAAGCCATTTGCTATTTGTGTGTATAGTGCAGATTACATCATGTATAGCCAAGTTCAACCAACTTTTCCCCTTGTATGGTTTAATGAATAGTTCTGCAGAATATGCTCCAATGATTTATTTGTTGTATTCATATCAATTTATTTATCAGAATGCAATTGATATACTTACTAGTAGTAACATCACATAAAGCTCAGCGGGATTTGGGAGGTTATTTTTTCTCAATTTTAATAGTGCAACCACTTTTAACACCCACTATAAGTGAAAATAGTAGAAAGCATAATTATGACTGCATGATTTAAATCGAAGTATAAATACTCATATAGTTACTCTAGACTCAAATCAAACAGATTAAGAACGCAATATGTAGGATTTCGCACATGAAATCATGCAATACATTGAAATGGGTTTTTTGGTGTTTTTATTGTTGTTATCCCACATTTTTTTCAAAACAGGCGTATTTGATTTATGGATAAAACCATTGACTTACTACACATGCTACAGGAGACACTACTCCCAGATGTTGTCAAATTTCAGAAATCACATAGATGTGTAAATATTTGTATTCTCTTCTTTAAAGATATAGATATTTTGTTGTTGACCAAATCATCAAGGTATTTTCGGGGGTATTTCCCACAACTCAGTGATGATAGATGGTATTTTCAATGGGAATGTTAGTACAATTATGTAAATAAAACAAAAAAGTACATATTTTTACAAAAACGGTCTCATAAGGCAGTTAAGTTTAGAATATTCCATGATTTCCCCCCAATTAAGTGTTTCTATATCTAGTACAGCCTTTCCTTAAAAAAAATGAAAACAGTTATTATTTTCTTCAAAAAGTAAACATTGTATCTGAAAACCCCCAGAATATTAAGGTAATAGGCCTATGCTTATTATTAATCAATTCCAAAGTAAAATGTCATGGCCATAGCACTTTCCCTCTTGTCTACAGAAATTCCAGAAGGTGAACATTTAGGGAATTTTCAAAAACTAAAATAACACATAGGATAGGCCTATCTAAAAAATGATCGAAAGTCCTAACAAAATAGGTAGAGTAAATAGGCCTAGTTATCTTTGCAGTGGTCTCAGTACAAAAAGTATAGATATAATTAATTTGGTATAATAACTGCAGTTACGTAGTTGCCGAGTTACATAAATGCGAAATGAAACATATTAGGACTCATAAATCTTTTTGTATTATGCGCTAAGGTTGCACACCACTAAATACATCTCCCATAGGGTTACACGTGAAATGCACACTTTTAAAATGGATATTTCTCGACGTTATAAGAAACTGGTAACTTGAAATTTGGTTTCAACTTGAAGATGAAAGCCATGACTACTAACTCAACAACTCATATATGGGGGGTAACCGGCATAATTTTGAGCTAGAGCCTTTTCAAAAAGTACGAGTTGAGTTTTCCTGGTCACACGCAATTGTTGATAAAGATTATTGCGTCAGATACCGGAAATGACCTGAACACAAATGTCTCTGTTAAAATATTAAAAAATCATCATTGCATCAATTTTTTTGGACCTGAAGAACGCTGATGTGTCTGTCAAAATTCACACTATATTAATTTCGCCATAACTTGTAGTAAATACCCTAATTTTAAACTGTAATTTACAATAGGTCTCCTGTTTCGGCATAGAAACGGGCCGGTTTTGGACTTTTGCCTCAAAGGGGGTAGGGCCAGACGTTATTTAGTGGTGTGAAACCTGAAGGAGACACTTTTTTATTATTGCCTCATTTTCTTAATCTTTTGCACTTTACATAATGCGTAGTTATGATTTTTGATCCAATATACGACTTCAAAGTGGTAAAAAACAGTGAAAGACATTGTGCGCCATATTGGCTATGTCAGTAGAAAAGTAGATTTTGGTTACCATGATCCTCGTCAAAAAGGCATACGGCACTATGCTAATCACTTGTTGTAAAACATTTTGCATGGAAGTATTGAAATTACAAGGACATTCTGTGAGGTTGACCAATTCAGTAGACACAGCTTCATCAATTTACCCCCCCCCCATGCCCTATCCCCCCCCATATACCCTATGCCCCCCCCCCCCCCCCCGCCGCTTACGTTCAACTCTTGCTTCAAATATGTCTTTTTAAATACAATTTAGATCATGTTAGACCCCGCGCCGTTCTGAGAGGGGAGTTTACGGAAGTATGCAAAACTTGTATTCAAATCTTTTTTTCTTCTCACTAGAGCGTAATTCGTTTAATATTATATTTTTGATATTTAAGAAAAAAAGTTTTTCTCCAAATTTTGTTCCTATTAGCGAAATATAAACCCTCATATTTTGGCCATTTCGATAAATAAACATGATAAACTTTAAATCGTTTAAAGTAATCATTTATGTCTATGGCACGTGTCCGAGAAGTCTTAATGTCGCAGGGTCTTGCATTAAAAGACAGTGGGGTGGAGAAAATGAGCATTTATACACAGCTCTATGGAGAAAAATTTACATAATCGTCGATATCTCGAAAAGAAAATCATTAATCAAACATAATATTTTTTCAAATTAACTTTTTTGGGCAGGGAATATACGGTTTTCTTCTTTAAAAAAAAAGAAGAAAAAAAAGAAGAAAAAAAAGAAACTAGATAATGACTTTAATTAGTCAGATTGTAGCTTATTTAACCAAACGGACGGATCTTTCATGATGAAACAGATGTGTATACTAAGAGAACGAAGTGTACGGGCCGTAATAATATGTGTTAGAACCAATTTTAACTAGAAGTCTAGTTATCATTGCCGGCAAGTCAGTTTAGACAGCAATGCAGGGGTGAAGGTCAAAGCGCCTTGACCCTCTGTATAGGTTGCACACCACTAAATACATCTCCCATAGGGTTACACGTGAAATGCACACTTTTAAAATGGATATTTCTCGACGTTATAAGAAACTGGTAACTTGAAATTTGGTTTCAACTTGAAGATGAAAGCCATGACTACTAACTCAACAACTCATATATGGGGGGTAACCGGCATAATTTTGAGCTAGAGCCTTTTCAAAAAGTACGAGTTGAGTTTTCCTGGTCACACGCAATTGTTGATAAAGATTATTGCGTCAGATACCGGAAATGACCTGAACACAAATGTCTCTGTTAAAATATTAAAAAATCATCATTGCATCAATTTTTTTGGACCTGAAGAACGCTGATGTGTCTGTCAAAATTCACACTATATTAATTTCGCCATAACTTGTAGTAAATACCCTAATTTTAAACTGTAATTTACAATAGGTCTCCTGTTTCGGCATAGAAACGGGCCGGTTTTGGACTTTTGCCTCAAAGGGGGTAGGGCCAGACGATATTTAGTGGTGTGAAAACTTAAGGGGTTTGGTACACGCGCCTCAATACGCGCTGTCTTTCAGCTGAAATGTTGTCGAAATCATAGACTAATTACTTGAAAGCTGTGAGACGCGCGCATATTTCAAATTGACAACGTGCAAGATTGCTCGCGTATAAGCGTGTAATGTTAAAACATTCGTGCGGAATCTTCCAAATGAAGGATACCGGCCGAAAACTCATTGAAAATTATCCGTTTTATCGGACTATTCGGTCGTCAGGGGGCAAGTAATAACAGATGACTATACTATTAGGAGACGATTGCCGGGACGATTGCACAAACAGCACATGATAATGTAGTACCCTCCTCTCAGCAGATGTTGGATATAGCCTATTGCCGACCTATCAGAACCTGCAATTATACTTCTCGAGAAGAGAGCGTGAAGGGCTTCGGCTGGCAATTACAGAGAAAAATTAAACGACGTGTGAACACAGTGTCACGAGTATTGGATTCGTTAGCTTAAATCTGGTAAAATGTGCTCCGCATAGAAAGCAGCAAGTGTTATGTAGTGATTTGTCTGTTACAAACTTCTATTTTTGTCAGTCCCGACCCCTTTTCCGGAAAAGTAAGTTGGAATCCCACAAAATGGATACCGTATGTGCTGTGTTAGATTGACATCCAGTGCTGCGGGTATCATGCGGTCAAAAATATGTTGAAGAATTTGTGTTTTGACGTGTTTTGTTGACTTGCAATGTATTGTGGGATTACTCCTGAGCCTGCTCTGGGTCGAATTCTGTTTGAGCCAATCATAACCACTCTTTCAGCAGATTTGATAGTTATATTATGGTGAGCATGGAAACACATTAGTTGAATTTATAGTTGGAGTTAAGGTTATGAAGTTTATGATGTTAACCTTTTTATTTTTGGACGAAAAGTAACGAAATGATTGATCAAACTATTCAATGAAATAAGAGGCATAAAACAGTATTATATTTACGAAAATAAGTACTGCATCAGTGATCAGTCATCAAGTACAAGCTAGGTAACTTAACTGTGTTCAAATACTCTCTACCGTAAAACCGATACTAACCAACTGACCCTCAACTATTTGTGCCCTAATTGATCTGTCATCATGCAATTAAAAATGGCATTATATACATCAGGCATGTGTTCAGACGAGTTAAATCGGTTGATCTAGGGTCACTCAAGGTTCTTGATATCCCATGAGTATACACGGTGAGCAAAAGGCTAAATGTATCAAACCGATAGTACCAAGTGTATGGGCGTCCAAAGGGGTCAAAATGGTATAAAGGTATGAGAAAGGTGTCGATGAGAGAAAGGTGTATAGAAAACAGAGAAAGGTATGGGATAAAAAGATTGAACAGTCTAACATCTATAAAAAGGTATAATTATATAAAAACAAGAGAAAGGGGTCAATGGAATAGAGAAAGGTGTGTAATTTACAGAAAGGGATCTAAAGTGAAGAGAGGTGTATAATATTGAGAAAGGGGTCTAGAACGGAGAAAGGTGTATAATTTATAGAAAGGGGTCAAAGGTCATGTAGGGAGCATTTGAGGTAAATGTGTTCATTTTTAAAAGAACGGTGTCTAGATTGGAGAAAGGTGTGCAATTTATAAAGATAAAATGGTCTAGAATGGAGAAAGTACACGTATAATATAAAGAAAGGTGTCTAGAATGGAGAAAGGTGTATAATTTAGAGAAAGGGATCAAAGGTCATATAGGGGTAATTAGAGGTCAATATGTTTACACACCATGAGCACCTCAAGCCCCCTTAGCTAAAGAATATTGTTACCAATATTGGGTGATTTTGAAGTCTGAGTTTAGACGAGAGTCCAAAACAGCAGCAATAAAGTGCAGTTTAAATTGTTGGCAAAATGGGTCAAAGGTCATGTAGTTGTCTTTAGAGATCAATCTGTATACACCACATGAGCATAGTCCCCTTTACCCAAAGACGTTTCATATGAGAGCACTAAACAAGCCGAACGAAACTATCCAACTTATCTCGCACGTCGTATACGGTTCCGATAGGATCCTAATGTGATATTTAACAAACGCAAACCACAGATTGCGTAAGCCGAGAACCGCGCCATCTACAATCAAGGGAAAAAAAAGGTTGGCGCACTTTGTCCCAATTAAGGAAAAAAGTGCCCCTCTCCCCCGAGGCAATGTTAATCCGAGCCACATGTCATCAGAAGTCTTGGCAGCTCTCTCAACATTGATTGATGGGGGGGGGGGGGGGGGGGGGGGGGGGGGGGGGGGATATGGGGGGGGGGGGGGAAGGATGAGAGAGAGAGGGGAGATCTCTGCGTGCTATTAAAGAGTGCTATGTCACAAGTCGGTTCTCTATAGTGAGCACAAAATTCAGGCATGCATAATCAAACCCAAATGTACCGCGAAAAAAGTCTAGTTGACTTTCATTCTTAAAATATTTGATATCAACTATTTCGTTATCATGTTACACTAATGGGCCCACGTCACATGAGGTTGAGCTCGCGTAAAGTACGCCTGCTCAACCTCACCCAAAAACGGTGCCGTGGTTCTCCGTTGTGCGCACTACGTCATCTCGACCTCAAGGCTCTGATTGGTTGGTGCTCAAACGTGAGAACTGAAAAACTCATGAGCTTTTCCACGCACCATCACGCCCCACTGCGTCAGTGGTAATGGCGCAGCGGGAGCACTGCGTTGGTGGACACGGCGCAGCGTGACGATCGTTTAAAAGGCTTCAGTTTAAATTTAACCAATCAGGTGCTTTGGTGTTGTTGGTTGGCAGTATTTTCTGAGTTCAAGCATGCGTGCGCAACCTGATCGAAGTGCGCCCACGTATGTCGAACTGTGGCCAGGAGATTATGTGCCGTAGGTCCATTGTAGGTACAAGTTCTTTATTTTTAACGCCGGTCCATCGGATGGTCGTCGAATTATCACTCCATAGCTTTAGTTCAACATTGCCCACAGTTCTATATACTTACAGTCGTTCTGAAAATGACTTTAAACTGTAACTCTGTGACGTAATGGTCAAATTCAAAATTTCCTTTTGTTGTTGAATAAAAGCCAAATGTAGTATGGTCTTTTAGCCCTATCATTGGTCTTGAATATAAAGGTCTGAAGTCTGAATTTGTGTGGCGATTTTGAGAAGAACGCTCTTTCCGATTCACCCTGTACTCATCTTTTATTTTAAGAGAAGTAGTAACATCTGTCAATAGATGCAAACTTAAGAGCATTCCATGTGACTTATGCTTTTAAACAAAAAGTGGTGATTGTTAAAAATGCTTGCTCGAATTGTCAATGATGACGCCTATAATAGTGCATGTGGTATTGGAATTACATGGTTTAAAATAATGCAATTTATGAACAGCTTTTAGTATAAAAATTGAGTGACTGTTTATAAAAAACACACACCATATTGCAGATAGCATATTATTAATGTTACTTAAAGATGTTGTTTTTGTAAGACATGAAAGTCCATCATAAATGCAGTATTAGACCAACATTTTAGTACAATTACACGTTATGATGGTTACAGAACCCAAACAAGCAAGTAATTACTTGCTTCAGTGCTCAGCAAGTTGCTTGTGAATATTATGGGGAAGTCTCAATCTAAATGTGACAAAATCCCTAATATTTGGTGCTCAAAAGTCAATGCAGCATCTCCCTAATGTCATTGTAACATACTTCATGTTCATTGAACAGACCACAGAGTTGTTTTGGAGCATGAAATACAAAATGTAGTTTAGATTTGGCACATGTTGAATGAGACCTCACCACATTCTCAATCAGGTAGCTAAGGTCTGAAACAAGTAATTGCTACGAATGAGGTATTGTTGGAAATGGAAAGATACGTACATTTTTTTTGAGAAGTTTTTATTTACAATCTCTTATTCTACTTTACTTTAATAGTTACTATAACCTCTACTTTACATAATTATTAGCAATTTCTATTTGCGCAAATAAATTCAGCTCATGATATATCTTTTTTTTTCTGAATAACATTGCTTTTATATTTACAACTTCTTATTTTACTTTACTTGTACAATTTGCAATAATCTTATTTAACTATTCTTCAATAATAACAATTTCTTAATTTACTTGTTTACAATCTCCGATTTTAATTTACTTTTACATTTTTAATCTTGTGTTTTACCTTTACTTTTAATGTCTCAATTTCGGACTCTGAAAAAGCACCTTCGGTTCCAAGTCTTCACAATAATTGCAATGTGAAATCTGTTGACAAAATGTGTATCGCTGGTGCCTACTCTTGATAAGATCATATAAAGCACATTCAACGATCCCCAAATGTTAGATCTCATTTCATAAAGTATTGTGGTGCAGTAGGACAATTGCAATATTTACAATGTAATGTGTTACACCACCATGTATGGTTTTACATTATAAACAACATTAACTTAACATCAAAATCATATTTACACGCGAGGTGAGGTTTATTCTACCGGATGATAACATCTTGTACAGATGCGATAAGAGTATAATCAGTCAGCTGTAGAACGGGGCCCCGTTTCAATTGAGGGCGCTTTAAAACGACGGGTGTATGTAACCAAGGTAACGCACACCCGTCAATTTACGCAATGATTACATTTTCGCCTTTTACCCCCAATTATCTGCATAAAAAGTAACTATCCATCCAGTTGAGGGCAGCATAAGCTACCAGAACTCCTCGCGACATCCAGTTTGATGATCTAATTTAACGTTCGACCCCAACATCACGCGACACAAGCTAAATTATGTCTTTTTTGACCGGTTTGCTGCAATTAGACCACCATTTTCTAGACGAGATTACAATTTTATAGAATTTTTAGGGTAAGTGTGATAATTTTTACATTAAATAAAAGCCCTATAGTATTCAGAAGTGATGCTTTTGTAAAGGTTATCTCTCAATTTCTTTCGTTTATATATATATATATATATATAACATATAAAGTTCACAGTAAGCGGTGAAAGCGATAAGAGTTATTTCGTTGTTTAAAATAGGCAAAATTGGCTTTTTATGAATTTTGACAATTACTGTGACGTGAGGCCGTTCCCTTGGAAACGTATTCCCGTTCCCAAGCCCGCCCTCTATTGAAAGGTGGTTTTTGTTCGTTTTTTGGCATGGCGGGCGACGGACTTCCGTCACTTATCGCCGGGTAAAAAAATGACGGCAGTGCGTCACCAAACAGAGCGCCCTCAATTGAAACGGGGCCCCGTTCTACAGCTGACTGATAATAGCCATACACAACAACATTCTCACAAACAACCCCAAGTACACCCGTCGTATACAGTGGGTTTTCAAAACCAAAATAATATAAGCGGTGAAAGCGATAAGAGTTATTTCGTTGTTTAAAATAGGCAAAATTGGCTTTTTATGAATTTTGACAATTACTGTGACGTGAGGCCGTTCCCTTCCGTCACTTATCGCCGGGTAAAAAAATGACGGCAGTGCGTCACCAAACAGAGCGCCCTCAATTGAAACGGGGCCCCGTTCTACAGCTGACTGATAATAGCCATACACAACAACATTCTCACAAACAACCCCAAGTACACCCGTCGTATACAGTGGGTTTTCAAAACCAAAATAATATAAGCGGTGAAAGCGATAAGAGTTATTTTTCAAAACCAAAATATATACATCAATTAATTGATTATATAGTTTTGATCTATATACTGTTAAACGAACACACTTAAACTATTTGATTCCTGTGAATGAATACAAGAACGTCAATCTCGATGATTATTCTTGACGATGTACTGGAATTCAATGATGAGTTTAAGAGAAATCATTTTTAAGCATTCTCATCAATAACTTTGTTACAACCAACGAACAAAAACAAAATGACTAAATATTGCACCACGTGCAAGATGTTGGCATCCGGTATGGATAACTCGCCTTTTTATATCGAAGTCTCTTTCTTAAGGAAAGAAAATCCTGTCTATTGATCGAACTATCAGGAGACAACAATGACTCGTATAAAAGGAGCCCCGTCGGTTCGCGGTATTGTATCCGAGGTGTCGGTGTAAATTTCATTACCATTGCCATACCACGTCGAGCAAGCTCCTATATATATTTTTCTTCACCATATATGGATGGACTACGACTGCGCAATGAGAAACTAGGGAGCTAACAAAGTGTCACAAAAGAGAGGCATGTTTGTTCTGGGTTATTCAGTAGAATGCCAAAAACGTCCTCAAATCTGCTTATGATGTAGCAGTAATTTAAACTTTTTCGTTTGCGTCTGGAACAGAGCTGTCCTCGTAGAGCGTTGTTTCCAGGTCTTCCAGGGAAAGGTATCCCTAAGAAGTGGAAACAATAATTCAAATTATGACGGTACAGTTATTTCGGGGGGGGGGGGGGGGGGGGGGCGGTTCAATGGAAATGGGCTATTTAAAATACTGATTTGGTGATTCGTAACACTGCTTCTGATAACTTCTCGTACTAATTTATATACTAATAGATATAGGCCTACCATTAATTATAGAAGTAACATTAGGAATTTAACAATATTATATTATCAAGTTATGCAATAATCTGTACACGTGTTGCACAAGACAATTCAAATTCAACGCCAGGTAATTTCCAAAAGTGTATCAACTTCATAAGCTAATGGTATGACGTCGTAGTTCATATACCTTAGAGAACCTCAAAGTGGATTCATGTGTTATCTCGAATGGGGATACACTTTTTCTTCTTTTTAATAAAAGGACTCATATCTCGGGCATAACTCTTGCAGGCCTACAGTTCAATGGTTTTAACCTTAACGAAAATAAAGTATGTATGCTAATAGTGTTCTTACCATTTGGCCACTAAGTATTTCATTCAGGAAATTGATTATCTGGGTAAATGTTGGTCGGTTTTTAGGATCTTTTTCCCAACATGATGACATGACAGTGTACCTGAATAGTTAAAGGTATCATAACACAATGTTACTTATTATTTTAATATATTATACATATAAATAGAGCAAGAACAAGAAGAAAAAACACCGAGTGCCCAGGTAAATCGATTTTATTGCGTGCTAAATATGGGTAAAAAGCATTATTTTAAATATTATACAACTTCCAGTGTTGCCAGAGCCAAAAATAGTATACAAAATAAAGTTGACGATTTAACATGTTTAACATTACCTGTCCGTAAAGAAGAAAGATAATGCCTTGCAACATTTAAGTCCTTTATCTAATATATTTTACACTTTTGATTCAGTAGTTTTGAAGAACTGGGCATATTTTGTTTTTAGAGATGGGCAAAATAGCCCAAAAATAGCCCCAACTAACCTAAAATACAAATGGGTGTTGCAATGGCAACAAAGGTTTTTTGAATTTTTAATATGCATTTCAATAATAATACCATAAGACCTTCCACCATACCAAATAATATAGGGAAAATCCATATTTTGATCGTGCACATGACCTGGTGGTATTTAGGTGATAACTGTCTTATAAAGTAGCATTGACAAATACTATGATTTTTCACATTGTTTTAAAGTTTGAAATTGAAACAAAAACAAAACCGCTTAACATTTTTGTGCTCCATGCACTCGCTGTATTGACATGTCTATTTGTTAATCGTTTATCTATTTATCTATTTAGATTAAAAACATTACAGAAAAGCATATTATATCATTGAATGCCTAAAGCTCTTTGCAACCGTACCAGAATATTGCATTTATTTACACTTACAGTTGTTCACTGCAATGTTTGGGTCGCTGCATTCTATGTCCATCCTTCAAGAGTCGGCGAATCTCTTCACCACTCATTCGTGGGTAAGGTCTTCCTCCTTCAAACAAACATATCAGTGTAATGCTTGTTTAGGTTTCAGAAACCAGGGAGGAGTTAGGTGAGGGGGTTTAAAATAGAACTACTTTAATGTATCCTATGGCAATTCAGGGTCATTCAATAAGTTCTACCTTCTCCCTCATAACATCGCTTTGATTATGGCTCCAAATCTTGGCTACACATATTATAGTAAATAATAGTTGATATCTGTTTCAGTTTTGTTCTGATGTGGTCAAAGCCAGAGAGAGATTTTTGGACAACGGAAACGGAAAATTACTCTCAAAATAAATACATGTTTTTCTTTTTTCTCCGTATTGTATGCCTAGATATATATATATATATATATATAAGTTCACGGTTTGAATACTGAAAATGGAAAACCATGGATGATATCTAGATATAATACCGTATTATCATGTATAAATAAGACTGTGAGCCAAATTAACCGAAAAAGTGTACTTTAGGTAACAGCTTCTTACTAGCATCGTCCGATACTGGAACACCCAGGTTCGTTCGATATATACAGAGCCAGTGTTCCAGTATCGGACGACACTGGCACATATAAAATACGATACTAAAACATAATTATGTACCGGGATTGGCCGATACTGGGACAAATCACTTATGTGTACACACAGAAATTTTGCGCAAGTTAGGTAAAATAACGTAATGTAAAGTAAAATTATGCAAAAAGTACACAATGCGAGGTATTTTTATTACTAAACCATTTTGTAACTTTTGAAATTACATTTTGGAAATGTATCGGAGATAATTACCGGGGTTTGTAGATATTTTACCGAAATTAAGTAAAACAAAAGTCTAAAATACAATTTAATCGGTAAAAGGTGATTTCGCCAAACGTGTTAAGTAAAAATTATCGATATGATTGGTGAAAGTCGTAATCTTTCCCTAATCGCCGGGTAAAATCTCCTCGTGTAGTTATACAAGATGGCGAGCGTTAGAGAAACACTCAGCCGGTCGCGAGTTCCTCCGGAATACATTGACAAATTTGAAGGTAAGGAAGTAGTATATCTTTCCACTTTTGGTAATGCCTTTATGTCCTTGTTTTCGTGATGTTATTGAAGTCATCTAAAAATCATAAGTTTTGAGAGATTCACAGAAAAAAGTGAAACTTGTGTTGGCACCGAGCGTCGTCGGGGTCCTACACCGTGTATGCGTTGTGTTTGCATGCATCATAGCGGCTCATTTGTACATGTGGCCATGTGAAACGTGATTAGGGCGTATGTAATATGTACATAGGTCAAAATGCAACGATGCAAGGTGATTGATTGATAGATTGATTGATTGATTGATTGATTGATTGATTGATTGATAGATTGATTGATTGATTGATTGATTGATTGATTGATTGATTGATTGATTGATTGATTGATTGATTGATTGATTGATTGATTGATTGATTGATTGATTGATTGATTGATTGATTGATTGATTGATTGATTGATTGGTTGATTGGTTGATTGATTGATTGATTGATTTTTGTAATTGATTTTTTTTAATGATTTTCAGATGACTTCAATAACATCATGAAAACAAGGACATAAAGGCATTACCAAAAGTGGAAAGATATATTACTTCCTTACCTTCAAAAACTCCCTTGAAATTACCTAAAACTTACATCCAAATTCAGTAAAAAATACCCAGCAATTGTGTAAACAATTGCCTAAAAAATACATCCAAATTCAGTCACAAATACCCGGTGATTGTGTAAACAATTATCTTAAACATACATGCAAATTCAGTAAAAAATACCCAGTCATTGTGTAAACAATCACCTTAAACCTACATTCAAATTCAGTAAAAAATACCTAGTCATTTTGTAAATATTTGTTGTGGGTTTTTTACATAACATGTGGTAAAATATTACACAGCATTTACGTAAAAAAATGCGTAACTAGTTAAGTAAAATTTATACCTAGCCACTGTGCAAAATAAATACCTAGTAAAATTGCATTTTTATACATAATAGTTTGGGTTTTTTTACCAAACAGAGTTTATGTAAAATGTTACCTAATTATTTTGGTGTTCTATACGTGCTTCAAAATTATGTACAATTTTACATAACTTAGGTAAAAATTTCTGTGAGTGTACCAGTATCGCTCGATACTGGATCTAAAGTAGGCCTACACCTTTCTAAATAAACCTTTGTAGACTTGCAAATAGGATAATATTAACTCGAACGTATTGTTATACCTTTAGTATAAGATACCACACCAACCCAACAAATACATGTGTAATGGCGCCCAAAACTAGCCATAGTGTTTTTAATTCAAGATAGACCCACCTTTAACCATTAATTTAACTTATGTACAGAAAAGGTATAAAGTGCTCTTAATATGAAAGAAATGTGTGTTATTTGTGATTTGTAGACTATAAACTCAATATTTAACCAAAATAACCCTGGTGTTTTCTGTATTGAATGCTGCTAATCAGTCAAATTCGTTGTTACAATTCATGCCATAGTGATGGCTCGTACAGGGTGAGTCAAACAAAAGTATACTCAAAGTAAAATGATTATTACAAATATTTGTTATCAGAATATGAAGGCAACCAATGTATGCGGCAATAGATGCATTTATTCACTATATCATCAGCAAAAAGAATAATAACTATTTTGGTAAAGTTACTGCATTTTGAAACCGAACACAATATTGAATATTTTACTCAATAATGCTTGAAATTGATGAACAAGCGGATGCATGTATGGTATACAATAGCTTACTACTAAAGACAAAACAAAAATTCTCAGTTGTTTTTTCAAACATTAAATGCGAAATAATGACAAAAACAATGTCATTATTACACGAATTTAGCAACAAATACAACAAATTTGGCTTTTGTTAAATGGAAGCAATTCAGACTAGAGTGTGGACCGTTTTTAATAGTGGGATTCAATAGATCTTTTAAGAGAATATATCGCAAATCTTGTTCGGTTTATAAAATGTTCGCTTTTACGCAAATGAGCATAAAGTATGTTTACCACAACCAATTTTACCACAACTAACATTTCTTTACAAAGCTAATGAGATAACCCATCTGCCTCAAAAAATCTGTGAAACTTTTGCGCAGATTTTAAGATATGAAATCCCGAAGTTGAGTACCCTTTTTTTTTACTCACCCTGTATGTGAAATCTTTAGCATGATATTCACTTTTTGAGTTGTCTTTATGTGCAATCTTCAGAATAGTTAATTAGATAGTCAATAGTAAAAAAATCATTTTGGAAATCCCTTCATTTAGTCCTGTATATTGAAGATCTCTCAGTCTTATGAAAAGGAATGTCTTTTATCGTGTTCCCTATACAGGAGGGTTAAGCCTAAGTTGATGGTTGTCTTGATCTGGCTCTGGCTAATCGGACGGCATATTTTTCATATCAAATTAGTAACTCTTATTATTTATAGTCTGTTAACGAGATATCTGAATCTTTACAACGGTTATACTAGACCGATAGGTGCGTTGTCTGTCACATGTGCATGCGGACACTAATGTTGATGTTTCCCAAGTATAAATATCATTAAAGCCTAATCTGGACATTAACATTATACTTACCTAACGTGACGATTTCCCAGAGTAAAATACCAAAAGACCAAACGTCGCTTTCTGTAGTGTGTATATTACCAAGTACAGATTCATATGCCATCCAACGTAAAGGTAACGGACCCTAGAGTTGGTGAAACATATACATGCTTTGTAATCAATTCAATAATAACGCGCTGTAAAATACTCCCGATCAGTCAAAACTAATTTAAGAGTAACAATATGGTAAACAAGATAGTTCGAAATCCATGACATTTCTTAAATTACTTTTAAATAAATTCGCAACCGGTCCGACCGGAGGACAAATTAGTATTTTCTTAAGTCAGAGCTGAAATACACCATACTACAATGTCTATAAATACTGGAGATATACAAATATTCAGCATCATTTCAGCGGTATTATTAATTACTAAGTATTATCATATGAATAAAGAAGGAAAATAATAAAGAATGAATAAATATAATTCAAATAAATATCGACACACAGAATTGATGATAAAGATAAGACCCACCTCGCTAAGGCGCTGGTATACTTGGACATCCATGACGTCACGAGCTAAACCAAAGTCCGACACTTTGCAGACATACTGGTTATCCAAAAGTACGTTTCGTGCTGCCAAATCGCGATGGATACACTATGAAAGGAAATACATAACAACAACTATTAATCTCCTTTTTTAGGAATATCTCTCTCCACATTTCAATTTTCATTTGACAAAGATTAGATAACATGACTTTGTATTCGTTAATTACTATCATGATTATTCAAAGATTAAAATAATATAAGTAAGAAGAGATAGACATTCATATAATTGATTTCTCAAGTAATGACAACTTTAAATTTCATTTAATTTGGCTAAATTGACATTTATCGCAACTAAAATACATTACACGGCACTTGTATATAATAGTGTACTCCCCTTGGTACGTTTACTTCATGCAATATTATTGCTGATAAATAAATTACGTTTTACCATTATTCAAATTAAGTTTTAAAAGACTTGAAAGAGAAAGTCGAATCATAGAAGCATTGTAGATCTCCCATGGTCAAATATCATACATGTAGTCAAATTTGTAAAGTATGGATGGAGACTCTACTGCTGTTTACCTTCTGTTCTGATAAGAATCTCATGCCATTGGCGACCTCACGAGCAAATGTTATGAGTTGCGGCGGCGAAAGGGACTTGCTCCCGGGAAACAGATTCCCATACGTACTGTTGCCGTCAGTCACCACATTGGATTTTGTAACTCGGCTCTGGCGGAGAAGAGTCTTAAGATCACCTTTCTCCATATACTCCAGTATCATAAACATAGGATCTATATTTCATATTAAACAAACTCATCAGTTTTAAAACATATCTAACCAATTTTACTTGGATTTTCAAACGCAGTTTTCAGTAGGTCGTGTTTTGAAAATGTTATTTTATTCAGAGTATCCGATTATTATGAGCCGTTTCATGCACACTTGTTCAAACCTCTCTGCGAGCTAAACAGGTATACGATTACACAAAACTACAGATTATACACATCTAAAAAATGGGTCATTTCGAACAGATGAGACTGGGTTCTAAATTTCTCTAAAAAACTAAAATTCATAGTAAATTGCTATCATTTGACTGCCAACATTTTCGTATTTCCTTTTTCTCTGATATTCGTCTTTAAGTTCTTCATTCTGTTCTCTATATATGTGATGTGTTCATTTTATATTTTCATCAGACCAGCTTTAAAGCAAACAACCAATCAAAATTGAATATTGTTATCTACGTATATAGGCCTTATACCAAATACCTTTCTCCATACAGCCTCCAATGAGTTTAACAACATTTGGATTCGCATGATCTACAAGCTCACTCATCAAAAACATCATTATTCGAAACTCTTTCCGTAATTGATCTTTTTCAATTTCACCCGGATTGTCTGAAATAAAAAGTATCACGCACATCTCTGAATAAAATGCCGAATAATTATTGTTAAGGGGGGGGGGGGGGGGGGGGGGGGGGGGGGGGGGGTGTTGGCCAAAAACTTCGAGATCGATTTACTCAATGTTCCCAAGTGGTGATACATGGATGTTATACCATATTGAAGCCCTTGTTATGAAGTTTCAAAATCAATTGGTATGGTATGGTAACCACACAGAGCCTCTGATTGGCTGAACAAACAAGCTTAACTAAACAAATGAAAATGTCACAAAATGACACAATACTTGGGTGGTAATGGGATGGCAATACGCAGTGAACTAAGTAGCCGGATTTTTTATATGCTTGCCATTGCAACCAGTAATCAGCCAATCACGTTATTTTTGCACTATAATTCAAATTTAGAGCATAATTTTATGAATCGGCCTTCATACATGTAGTTTACTAGATCTAAGTCTGTTCTAGATACATGCCAAATTATATGGTGATGCGACACTGCGTTTCTGAGTTATTCTTTTTGAGTTTTCCAAATGACTGATTTTGACGTATTGTAATATCGGCCTTTAGATGTTCGGTATCGAACCGGGGATATGTTACGTATTACATTGTGGCAGAGAATAAAATTGTATAACTTATTTTCACCACAATATAAGATTCAAGGAGTGCGTTAACAATTTATTTTAAATTCTCTTAAATATAGCCCCTTGAAAATGCAAAGGTATAGGATATTGTGAATTTTAATGAACTTTAACGTGTTTCATGCGAAACATGTATGATGCAGGCCTAAGTACATACCTTTCAGTGTCTTTACGGCCACCATTGTCTTTATTTCGCTTCTTTTCCCCGCGTCTTTTATCGTAGCTAGGAGGACTTTACCAAATTCACCATGGCCGAGTTCCTTAATAAAGGTTAAGTTTTCTCGAGGAAAAACGAAGGTTTGTCGGGACACATTTGCATAACAGCTATTTGTATGCACATCATCTGCGAATGTTAAAAATGAAAACATTTAACCATATTTATTAATTGATAATTTAATATTATGACGGATTTTAACGAGTCAACTAGAACATTTCTCCCAAAAATGCGAGCTAATTCAAATTCAAACTGTCATGACTGGGATAATAATATATTTATTATCCCCTTGTTTTTGCGTTTGTTTTTATGGGGTTTTTTTCTTGTCTTTTTTTTCTTCGTCTTCTTTTAAATAAAATTACCCCTATTCCGAAACAACAACCCCAATATTCGAACATACTCTTTAAATGTTCTATGATAACCTCGCGTTACAGCCTTTTGTATCTATTTATCTACTTATAGCAACTAACCACGCAAACGTCGATTGGATCTATAAATTACCTGGCTTGACAAGGGTTAAACTACACACACACTAAGCCGTCTGCTGCGGAACGGGAGCCCGTTCGGCTTGAGGACGTGCTATTTAGTGACGCACTGCCGTAAATGTTTACACCGCGGCGGCATCAAGTGACGGGAGTACGTCTTCCGCTAGTGACAAATAAGTTAGATATTTCAATGGAGAGTCGGGCTTGGGAGCAAGACTGTCAACATTTGTTAACTTAAACACGCGTCTAACCCACTAAAACATGTCTTACCTTAAACACGCGTCTAACCCACTAAAACATGTCTTACCTTAAACGTGTACAAGCTCCAAGGAGCTTGTACACAAACTCATACATTGGATTCCAAAGCATGGAGTAAGAAAGCGTGGCAGACCAGCCCTAACCTACATTGACATACTTAAACGTGATACAGGACTGCAGGTGGAAGAAATCAAGACAGCTATGTTGGAAAGGAAGATCTGGAGAGGCATTGTGGTTCGGAAAAATCATCCGCCATAAGTCAAGTAAGTAAGTCACCTTAAACATGGGTAGTCTAACGCGCGTTTATCTAAAGTCGTGCACCAATTGTACGCCTTGAATGATAACTTAACCGTGCCCGGTGCAAGCTGACGTGCAGATCGTGTAATATACACGTGAATTTGAGAAATTCGATATATATCTATTGTAACCCATTTGGGCCACAATAAATTAAATCATGTATTTAGCGAACTTACGACCACTCTTGGGATGAGATTTGCGGAGTTTAAAATCGGGTTTTGTTAAACACGTCGTTTAAAAGATAAACTCGCTTTTAATTTAGACACGAGTCTTAGTTAGACACGGTTGTAAGTTAAAACCACCTTAGTAAGAGAATACGCCCCAATATATAAGTGTCCGCTATAGAGTAGTTGAAACGGATCTCAATGGCAAAAGCTGGTTGTATTTTACAAGGTTTGTACGAAAATACTCAATGGTAATCACCTTCCACCAATATTAATGTACAATGGATGAAAATATCTGCATGATCTAAGACGCTGAAAACCAAGCTTTCGTAGGGTTGAAAACAACATTTACAGTGTAACAAGTCATACAATTCCACACTTTCCATAGTTTTCCAACCATACATGCCATTTACCAGGTTAATTCAGGCTTTGGATAATAGGATATTAATTATCTAAACAATTAAACCTATGTCATACCTTGTCTCGTTTCCCGCTATAAAGCTATAAGCAATTTTCATTGGTCCTCTGGCAGTAGTGCCTCATTGCGCCACATAAAGGATTGACCTATCACAGACCATGCAAGTGAAGTTGATAGATTACTACAGGATATAAACAAACCATCCCTTTGCATGCAACCGTGGAATAAAATGGGAGCTTTGAGGGCACGTAAAGTATCAAATATGGATGAAGACAAATTTGAGTGGGCAAAGGATGGATTTGTGATTGACAATTAATATCAAAAATCCATTTATTTTGGCCTCAAAATTGGTAATCCATTTTTAGTTAGGTGAATTTCCAGTTTTCTCTTATTTTCTTTTTATTTCCTATCCAATCCCTCAACGCTTATTCAACAAGATTCTCCTTCAAAACAAATTGGTTAATTTCAACTATACTTGATTCAAGAAATGGGGAAATAACACGCCGACATGTTGACCCAAGAGCATATAGTTTATTATATAGAGAAAGAGATCAAGGGTAACGTACATGTAGGAGTCGATAAAGTAAATTCGTCAACATCTTCAGACTTATTTATACCCCTCTACTCTTCATGGACAGGTGCCGAAAATGTATATTTCAAGAGACGTTTATACTAATGTTGGTAGTTTCTATTCTAATTTGGGTACCAGTATATAATAACAGTATTTTCATACACAAAGCCTCAAGTACTGCCTGCCCTCCATACACTGTATGGAAGAATGATTGTATGTCCCACTAGCCATTGAAGTTGGAACACCATTTATGAATGTCCCTTACATTCACTAAACGTTCTTAGAAAGAAACACCTTACCTACGGCCCCTTTCTTTTGGTTAACTTCTGCATAAGTCGGCGCCGTCGCACCTGTTTCAAATAATGTTTAGACACGTTAAGTTGTTCATTAATTACTTGTACATTACAGATGGGTGGAACGTTCAATAAGGTTGGCTTTTTCCTGACAAATTGAATTACAAATTAGATGGCGCGATTCTCGGCATACGCGATTTGTGGTTTGCGTTCGATAAATGACGCAATAGGATCATATCAACGTGTGGATTTAGTTGGTGTATAACGCATTCATTAAATTTAAAAAAAAGTCATTTCATTAAATGCCTTTATTTTTGAATTTGCACTGGTTTAAAAAATCAGTGAAATCAGGACCTGCATATTTTGACTCATCCTGGATACACGTCATATTGGTTGAGAATTCCCCTCCCGTTGTTTTAAAAGATAAGGTACGAAAGAACCCTAAAACGCTTATCATTATTCCTAATATATATAATTATTCTATTATAAGTATTCCTTATTATTCTTGATGGTGGACTAATGTTACATCATTTCTTATGTCCATTGTTTATAAATTTAAAGGTCCATGCGTTTATATTTTATTTATTTTTCTATTTATCTATCTATCATTTATCTCTTGACTGCTTTATTTAACTTCTATAATTATGTATAATATTGCTTGATAAATAATTGCTTTGACTTGAGTGTTCAGTTAATCCAAGCAAATGTTTTGATTAAAGTCACCTATTTCCTCGACATAACTATGTCAGCGTACACCTTGCAAACTTTTTAGCATTGATCGTTGCAGCAGCATAACGTTATGCTCCAACTTACTCTTGGGTCTTGACAGGTACATGTATAAGAGTTAGCGTAAATTAATCGTTTTTTACTAACCTAGTAACTTACTCCGGTTTGGCGCTCTAAAAATTATGATTTACCTCTCACTTACTATCGAGGTGGCGCTATCATGGCTATTCTTTAGCTACTCGCCATTGGTGCACTCGACCAATAGTGTATTTCTTAGATTTTGAATACCTATCACTGACTTTAAATTAGCTATAAAAAGCCCCTGATCAGAAGAAATTGTCTGTGTTAGGTGTTTATATTATTTACCCGCAGTGGTTTCATTAATAGTGTTGGTATTTGTATTTTCCACTCCGTGTGTGAGTCCACTAGGCCTGCAGTAGGAAAGAAATGTAGCTCATTATCAAGAACATGGCTGTTACTCTACAAATTCGTTCTCAAGCATTCGATGGCTATCATGGCATCTTGACATCGTCCCTACATACTTTTCTAGTACCCCATTCACTTTTAAACCTCGCGAAAACACTATGTCTTTACAATACGCGACCAACAAAACGATACTTTTATCCTACATTTATCCATAATCCAAGGGGCCGTGCATTTCAACAGAAGAATTCATCACGCATCAATCTGTATCAAAACGTGGAAAGATGCCTATAATCGGATCTAAGAATTTCCACCGGTGGCACCACAACGCAACGGAAAGTGACCAAAGGCATCTAGGTAATCGTTTCTACATCATTTGCGCTCATTTTTGGCAAAAAAAAACACAATTAAGGATACCTCCGTACCCGGGGGTAGGGGGTAAGCCGTCAAAGTTTGAGGTGGGTGTGGATGGGGGGGGGGGGGGGGGGCTGCCACCTTACAAATATTAAAATCGCCATTATGGAAAATGTTTTAATGTTTATATTATAGTCTTGAACCTTAAAGTACATGTTAGAAACATCATTTTGAGGTCAGCCAACTTTATGACGTCATGCGAATGCGAGGAATATTTGTACTTTAATAATTTGGTATGTATGGAAAGAGGAGACTTCTAGCTATACCATGAACAAAGCAAAGCATACTGTGCATCTGTTTTTGGATTTTATTAGGGACCCCCCTTAGAGTAAACGGTGTTACAAAAAGGCTCAGTAGGACGAGGGTTAATATAGAGATTTTGTATTCCGTACCATGCAAGACACCGTCACCGATGTATATTATAATAATACGGTATCTCCGATCGATTTTGACGTCATATCATATGATCATATCCAAAACCCCGATGAAAGTGGTTGCATCAAAGGTGTTTCATTTACCCCTTTTCTCTAAAATAACTGGATCAAATATCCAACAATGGCATCGAAGTTCTTGGAAATAGTTTATAAATTTCACTTTCCAATAAGGATTAGGATAAACATGCATTCACAATTGCAAGCTTACTTAAAAGTAGGTGGCCATTTTTTAAAATCTTAAATGTGGAGTACATTTAGTATAGTTATACTTTACCTTGGCTGGAGTGGAACAGTTCCACGGTCTGTGTGATAAAACAAAATAGGGAACAAATTGCCAGTATTGATCAATAATGGTTCGATTTTATGTTCCAGTATTATCGGGCGATACTGGTACACATGCTTCCAGTGATTTGTCCCATTATTGAACGATACTAGTACATACTTGTGTTCCAGTATCGGCCGATAAGGGAACATTTTTATATGTGCCAGTATTGTCCAATACTGGGACAAATCACTAGTGGTAGCATGTGTACTAGTATCGCCCGATACTGGAACGGTTTGGTTATTTGTTCTGCTCTGGAGCTCTTTGAAGAGAGCACAAACATGAGAGCGACCATTATTATCTTTAATTTAAACAAAGTGGTAACACACGAGTACTGCAACATGATTTGAATTTGGTATAGTGGCAAAAGAAGAGTGTTAATACACGTATCTATCATTTGGAACATTCAGGATATCCTGTTTAACTGTGTTTATGTTTGTCGAGGACAGTGAGCATTTACCTCTTGTTATATTAAAATGACCAGTATTTGTTACATGCTTGCATAATAAGAAACGATTTGTTCAATTTTGAAAATGAAGTTGTCAATATCATAGGGTCGTGCTTGCGTTTACGTTTAAAACGTATTAGGCAATATTTTAAATCCTGTGTACAAAGGCAAGGTGTTTGTATTGTGATTTACCAAACTATCGCCCGAGTGCAATACCAACGTGGATTTATATCTGTATTACAAAATATCATTATACTGACAAAATTACGATTTTGCTCATCACCTCGGCAAAATTGTTTGATTGGAAGATGTTTCGTTTATACGTGATGACGTGGTTAATTGCACCACAAAGATGCTAACCACCTTTAGAGTCTAATAATATACTGTACTATAAGAAAACATAATGCTTCTTTCATCAAACAACACTGGAGTAATTTAATTCAAAGTAGGGGTATATTACAGGATTTCTGTTATATGCCATTATGATTATATAAACTGCTCACAAAAAGTTAGGAATTTTTTTTTAATCAAGTATATTTTTATTATTTATTACCCTCTTTGTATCTGTTATATATCAATGGAAAGCTGAAGTGTTCCTCATTGCAATTATACCACATTTGCAATGATTTCATGTTGCTGAACTTGGCCACATGAATGAGAATGAGGCAAAGTCACATATCAAATGTGCCAAAATTACCGTTATCTGTGCTTAACAGTCAATAGGCATGATAGGTAATGATCAATAATCAAACCGGTCATGCTTGAGAACCATGAATGGTTACACGAAGATTTTCACCAGTGAGCACAATACACACAGGTTAACCCTCATCTCTTTAGAAAACCATTATTTGGGTATTTGCAAGACTGGGTTCACAATGACTCCAGGTGGAAGGTCATGAAGGTAAGTGGTGAAAGGTTTAGGCCTACAACTTGTACATGTAGACACGATAGGCCTAATCGTTTTGCAGTTTCAATATGCCGCGTTTAACAGATTTGGAGGGAGCCCGTGCCATTACCTATTGACTGTTTAGCACAGATAACGGTAATTTTGGCACATTTTATTTGTGACTTTGCCTCATTCTCATTCATGTGGCCAAGTCCAGCAACATGTCATCATTGCACATTTGGTATCATTTTAAAGAAGAACACTTCAGCTTTCCATTGATATGCAACATAATACAAAAAGGTAATAAATTATAAAAATATACTTGATTAAAAAAGTTTCCTAACTTTGTGTGAGCAGTTTTAGAACAACCAACACCAAGTGAGAATGTTGGACGAACTCGGGTCAACAATCTATATTCCCAGGATTCGAGTGCTTTCAGTCAGCACGCAGGTATCGCTTTCAATGAGTGACCTTGACGATTTCTAACCCACGCAAAGATCGATTTCAGGATGTCATCCTTGCGCTAAAACCTTATGAGAAGTTTATTTCCCTGAATTTGAGGTAGGGTTAGCTGGCCATGATGGCGAAGTAGGTGGATTGTTCGTAATTTTCTCTATAATATAATGCCAAATCTGACATATTTGGTCCACAAACAGTGATTCTATCGCTAATTTTAGAATTTAACAACTTTCGTGACTTAGCTTCTTGTAACCATTCACTTGACCGGACTAAAATTCGTACGATATTGTATGAGCAATTTCCGTACTAACGGAATTTTAAGCTTTAATTTCATATCAAAAACATTGATGCCCGACTTCTTTTATGATAAGAAAAACCGAGTCTGATTTTCACCGATTTTCGGTCAGAAAACGAAACTTACGATCCCCCGTTAGGCCTCGCCAACTTGATTTTTAGTTTCCCGTAACCCGCCCGCGCTTCATTTTCATGCACGCGTTTGAATTTATTATTGAAATTTTGGAAAAAAATTCATGCATTTTGTGTGATGAAATTGTGAAAAATGATTTTGACGAGAAAAAAATATCATATGAAATTGTGCAGAGCAGAATGATCGATTTCGAACCCCGGACCTCTCGTTCTCCAAGCGAACGCTCTACCATCTGAGCTATCAAGCGAAACTGCTCTACTATCTGAGCTATCAAGCGAAACTAGTTATATCCGTGAGATTTAAACACTTCATCAACAACCCATCGACGGTTACGAAATGAATTTAGCTCAAGACAAGATTCGAGGTCCTATATTATAAGCATTCACTTGACCGGACTAAATAATTTTATAATATTTTAAGCATGTTTCTAGTTACAAAAGACTATGAATATTATGATACCATGGATAAAATTGGTGCCTGATTCTTCAGAAGTGACTTTTTTACCGTGGATATGGCTTTAGTTTCGTCAAGTTTTTCTTGAATTCGGTCTGTGTGATTGCAATAATTTGTCATGAAGTTCACAGATAATATTAGATATATTATACGCATCACATGCTTTTTATTTTACAATATCATGGCAAATGTTTTTGAAATGTGTGATCATAATCATGAAAAGAGCTCACTTTACATCGTGCTATCAGGTTGCACACCACTAAATACATCTCCCATAGGGTTACACGTGAAATGCACACTTTTAAAATGGATATTTCTTGACGTTATAAGAAACTGGTAACTTGAAATTTGGTTTCAACTTGAAGATGAAAGCCATGACTACTAACTCAACAACTCATATATGGGGGGTAACCGGCATAATTTTGAGCTAGAGCCTTTTCAAAAAGTACGAGTTGAGTTTTCCTGGTCACACGCAATTGTTGATTAAGATTATTGCGTCAGATACCGGAAATGACCTGAACACAAATGTCTCTGTTAAAATATTAAAAAATCATCATTGCATCAATTTTTTTGGACCTGAAGAACGCTGATGTGTCTGTCAAAATTCACACTATATTAATTTCGCCATAACTTGTAGTAAATACCCTAATTTTAAACTGTAATTTAGAATAGGTCTCCCGTTTCGGCATAGAAACGGGCCGGTTTTGGACTTTTGCCTCAAAGGGGGTAGGGCCAGACGTTATTTAGTGGTGTGAAACCATCATGAGGTCAACTGTAACTACGAAGCGGTATCGCTACGGGTGAGTACTTCCGGTCGCTGTGAGTGGGTTAGAAAAACGACGGCTTTGAGCGCGGCTGCATACTGACTGCTTTAGTTAGATTTGACTTAAATGTTTTCGTGTACCTGTTTTACTCTGACGTGATCCTCTTGCTAAGTGCAGAGATAAACCAACTATTGTGATAATAATAAATACTCCTATAACAGAACCAGATATGGCAGCCTTAGTTCCTGACGATAAACCAGTGCCAGGTTTGCTTCCTGAAACAAGAGATCCGACACCAATACAATTAATAAATTTCTCCATTATGTAACTTAATATAGGTATAAAAGAAGAATATTGAATGTAACATTTCTTTATGGAGACAAATCAGACAAGTTTATGTGAGAATGTCCTCAACGGATAAGCTTCCATTTGAAAAACGGAATCAACATGGCATTCAACAAGTTACGAGTTTACACAATATATGTAAGAAAGAGAAGAAATGAGTGTGCTGTTGGATCATTATAAGCCCTCGAGGGTTCGAACAGGCTATTTCCCCTCAATATTTTCCCCCTTTTAATTACAATTTATATATTAATTCAATGGTATCTTGAGAGGAGCAGACAATGGACATGGTGAGAATGACAACACAAGACAAGACAAGACATGACAGGGCAGGGCAGGACAGGGCAGGGCAGGGCAGGGCAGGGCAGGGCAGGGCAGGGCAGGGCAGGGCAGGGCAGGGCAGGGCAGGGCAGGGCAGGGCAGGGCAGGGCAGGGCAGTGCAGGGCAGGGCAGGGCAGGGCAGGGCAGGGCAGGGCAGGGCAGGGCAGGGCAGGGCAGGGCAGGGCAGGGCAGGGCAGGGCAGGGCAGGGCAGGGCAGGGCAGGGCAGGGCAGGGCAGGGCAGGGCAGGGCAGGGCAGGGCAGGGCAGGGCAGGGCAGGGCAGGGCAGGGCAGGGTAGGGCAGGGTAGGGCAGGGCAGGGCAGGGCGGGACAGCATAGGACAGGACGAAACGAGACGAGACGAGGACAGGAAATAAGTATTTTAACTGTCCATTGTGGAATCCGACCATTTATTTGAAAGGAACCAATAACATTTTCGAATTTATGACGTCATCTTGTCATGGATTCGGTAAATCCTGCATTCAGTTAAAGGCATATTATGTGATCTTTTCCAGAGAGCCCCCTCTATTCATTATTTTTTTTAGAAAGTAGATTTTCTTGCAGATTTACATTTCTGATCATAAATCATACATACATTCTAAAGTAATATTTTTCTCTTTAGTGCTCCAAAAGTAGCGTTTCTTTTTTTCTTTTTCTTTTTTCTTCATTTTTTTTTATATAGTGTTCAGACAGAAATTACAAAAATCATACATACATATACATTAACAAAAATGTACGATACATTATGGTCATCATTCATCAGTAATCATAATAATAATGCTTATAAAATACTCATTGGATACAAAATGTTTCAAGTGACTTCCATTTCTTTAGGAATTTGTACATGGTATTACACTTAACAGCATTAATCTTTTCAAGATTATATTGGAATTTCACAAGGTATTTGAAATAAATAAGGAATGGAGTCTGTTTTTTGAATTTGTTAGTATCAGAGCCAAAGCCAAATAGAATTAGCTTATAATTTAAATCAATATCGTCATTAAAACACTGTTTATACCAGTCGGAAAAATCACTCCAAAAATGATTCACATAGCTACAATCCCCCAAAAAATGCATCATATCCTCAATATTATTATTACAAAAGGAACACATATCACTATCATTATCAATCATTTTCATCCTACACACCTTTTTGATTGTCATCAAGCAATTAACATTGATCTTATATTGAAAACATCCGAAGTTTGACTTCAGAACACGATTTGAATGGTCTTATATAGATATGGTTCCACTTATTATCATCAATATCAAACTCGTTCTTATATTTTGTTTGAGCGGTAGGATGGTTTATAACAATACGAGACAAACAAAAGAACACAACAATTCGTAATAAAACAAAAGTAAAAGACATCATTGAAAAAATCAAGGAAATGAAATGGAGATGGGCAGGCCATATCGCGAGACAGAAAGATAATCGGTGGACAATAAGAACAACCGAGTGGCAACCCCGTACAGGCAAAAGGAGAAGAGGCAGGCAGAAACAAAGATGGAGAGACGAATTAACCGAATACAGAGGAACGACATGGACAAGAGAAGCACAAGACAGACACAGATGGAAGATGCTGAAAGAGGGCTTCAGCCTACAGAGGCTGAAAAAGCCTAGGTAAAGGTAAAATAAAGGTATTGCTCTAGTGAAAATACAATGCAGTTTAACAACAGAATTGCATTTAGAGGGCGTTCCATAAAAAAATATCGCATGATATGCCTTTAATTACGCGGGGAATTACGCATCCGAAAATATCACGAGAATATTAAAGTCCAGAATTCCCTTTCAACCCGACTGACAAGAAGTATATTTTGCCAATGAATCGTCCAGTTTCTAATAAAATCCAATTGTACATTTATGATTGCTTCCTACTGGTGGCGCATTATAAAGCATAAGATATCAAAATGACACGTTACCATGGTTACAGGTTTTTCAAACTCTAGTGTCAAAAAAATATCATAGCACAATACATAATGAAAAACATATCAGTACACAAAGAAAACGTATTGATATTATGCCTTTCTTCGTATTATATCAATGATATACTTTTAAGAAAGATATCGAAAAAAAAAAAAATTTGCTCTGAATAGAACAACATCATTCTGGTTTTCAGCGATATCTTTCTTAACACAAACAAATAAACTGATTTGATTGTACACTATTCGGCTAACAATACCGTTGTCGGTCTGATTAGTAAAAGCGGACATTTAACATTAAAAGCGTATGGTATTTATGTTCTCAAAGCTCAATTGAAGGAGTTTAAAGCCATTCGAGTATTGAGGTAAAGTGTGTCTCATAAATATCTTGCGCAAACGCCCAGCTTTCTTAGGAATTTTAGATTTTGAAAATCGGACGTTTCTGATGGAAAATACAGATTTTTTTTTAATGATAGGAGATTTCAAGTTTTTGTCGAAATGATCCATTATATAAAATCTATAAATTCACTAACCTTTAAATATTTATTTATTTCTAAAATGTTATTCGCATTATTCTTGCACCCTCTTCTTGTTGACTCTAGCTTTTTGATAATAATCAATGGTCAACAGTGTTATGTGCATAGAAAACAAAGCTTTGATTAAATAGGACAGGAATCGTTCAGCTTGGGTGGTTTAAACTTCCTTCCTGAGAATAGCTGTTAAGATGAATTATGTGAACCAAAATATGAAAATACGTTTTCATCGACTTTCGATTGTGTCTTGCCACAGCGGAACAAAAAGAGATATCTCAATGAAATTAACGGAATAAGTAGGAAACATTTCCACCATCATAATTATTGGAAGTGTTTAAATTTGTAACACTTTTTGTTATATAATTTGTATATAAAAGGTGATAATACAAGGAGCTATCGAAGGAAGACGTAAACGTGGCAGACCAAAGCTTCGTTGGACTGATGGCATTAAAGAAGCAACTGGTCTATCTCTTATCTCTGCGCATCGCATGTCACAAAATAGACAACGGTGGCGTTCCATCATCAATAGGGTCACAAAGAATCAGCCATGATCCATAAAACGACGACGACGACGATATATTTTTGAAACCGGTATAAAAAATATCTATAATGTGCAATATTCTCTTCTATATTAATTAATAACTTAATTACCTTGCCTTGTTCTTCGGCGTTTTTCAATGTTTTATACCATATCATATTGTTGATGTTTTTATCTATAATGTGCAATATTCTCTTTTATATAAATTAATAAGTTCCTTGTCTTGTTTTTCAATGTTTTTATCATGTACATTTCATGCAATTTGGCCTTAGGGCCACGACTGTGAAATGTTAATAAAATCAATTCAATTCGATTCAAGATCATTCTGAGACACCCTGCAATATTACAACTTCTGTTTAAGCTTACGAATTACGATTTCAGTGAGACATGCTACCCACCATTTGTAAAATGTGGATTAATTTTTACGAACGTTCAGATACGGTGTATTATTCCGTAGGGAACAGGTTTTTTTCTCGATAAAAAGTACATGTATGTCTAATCGTGGAATTTACTTTCTCAAAGTATCGTTGAAATACCATAACCCTTCATCTATACCTATGTTTTCACATCGTATTGATCTAATTTAAAATTACTTGCTGAACCGATTTATGACCTTTCTTCAACGCAGGACACTGTTAATTTTAATTTGTACTCACCTGTTGTTTTCCCAGTAGCAGTTTTTCCATCTTCGTTCAACCCATTTACATTCTTACTGTAAACAACAACAACATATTCAGTTCCTGCCGACAAGCTTGTAACTTCATGTCTGTCATTTGTGGATGCATTCACCTTTCCACCGATGAAGTTCTCGCCTGTCTTTCTATAGTCAACAAGAAACCACTGAGCATCCTCGCCATCATAACCAGGTTCCCATATCACTGTTAGTGAAGTATCAGTTGAGTCAGAAATGGAAACCGAAATAGGTGGCTCAGGAATTTCTATATATATATAAATGAAATTGTAAATGTAAACTAAACAAGGTAACTGACGCTTAACAACAATTGAGGACCCTAGATCTAAAAGGGGGTTAAGTCACATTGAGAAAAATGGCAAAACCTGGGTTTCATTGCAGGCGCGTGCCCAGGGGGGGGGGGGGGCTTGGGGGCTCAAGCCCCCCGGGTCCCCAGAGGGTAAAAAAAAGAGGGGAGAGAGGGGAGGAGAGGAGAGAAGGAGGGGAGGGAGGGAGGGGAGGAGGATGGGAGGGGAAGGGGGAGGAGGAAGGGAGGGGGAGGAGGAGATGAGGAGTGGGGTGGGGGAGGAGAGGCCGGGAGCTTTTATTAGTGTCTCTCACTTTATCTCTATGTCTCTGAACCATATGAGTGTTTTGTAACGAAAGTAAATATTGATAGCAAGGAGAGTTTTAGGTCATCCAGGCAAGTTAAAACCCAACAGCTTGGCCCTCTGAATCACTAGTGGCGGCGTAACCCCCATTGGCAAAAGAGTAAAAAATAAAAGGAAGATAAGGAGGAAGGGTAACGAGCATAGACAATGCAAGCGGGGAGTGCCCCCCCCCCATCATTGTCACGGTGGGGGGGGGGGGGGGGGGGGGGGGGGGGTTACCAGGGCCGTCAGCAGCTTTTGCCCAAGGGGGGTGCGTTTTCACGATTTTTTACCGGAGCAGTGGCGTAGCTAGGGTGTTTTTTTCGTAAAAGGTTGCCCCAAATTTTTTCCAAGTCAGTCACCTCGTGACGGCCCTGGTTACGGGGTCACGTCCCCATAATGTTAATGTGAGGGACGTTAAAAAACGTTAAACTAGACCTTTTTAGTTTTAAAACTTTCCAATTTGTGTGCGCTTTGAACGTATTAGTTTCAATGTTTCAATATTCAAGCTTAACAAGTCAAGAGGGCTTCGGGAACGTTTTTTCAGTGGACCATTTTAGTTCAAAAACTGGGGTTTTTTGCTCGAATCGCGCTCACTTTTTCAACAGGTTTCAACATTATACTAGTAATGGGTCTCAAAACACACCAAATATTCTAAATATTATGTTTGGACGTTAAAAACGTCATACTGGACCATTTAAATGTTAAAATTGCCAATTTTTGCGCGCTTTGCGCGTATTAATTGCAATATTTTATTATTTAAGCTTAACATGGTGGCTTCAGGACAGGTTTTCATGACCAATTTTTGTTCTTATCATACTGGACCATTAGTGTTTAGAAATGCAGGATTTTTTTCACGCTTCGCGCGCATATTAATTTTAATATTTTATCACTTAAGCTTTAAACAAGGTGGCTTTCAGGACGGATTTCCATGACCCTCCACACCAGAAATTGTAAATATTATGTGGGGGACGTTATTATCATACTGGACCATTAGTGTTAGAAATGCATTTTTTTTGCGTGCTCCGCGCGTGTATTAGTTTAAAATATTTCATATTTAACTTTAACGAGATGGCTTCAGGACAGTTTTTCATGACCCTTTTAATTCAAAAACTCCAAATTGCGCATGTTTTCTACAGGTTTTTATATTATAATGGCCCTCAAACCACACCAATTTCTCTATACAAAATATTATGTGGGGGCGTCAAAACGTCATACTGTACCTTTTTAGTGTTAAAATCACAATATTTGCTAGCTTCGCGCGTATAAGGTTCAATTTTTCAATATTTAAGATCAACAAGATGGCTTCAGGTTTTTTGGCCCCACACCCATCAAAACAGTCCTGTATACGCCATTGGATGGGGACGATGCCTCCCTCGAGGAAGCCATTTTTTTGCGCGAATTAGTTACAATGTTTTAAAACTATTCAAGCTTAACAACATGGTTTTAGGAACGTTTTCTGGACCATTTTAGTGACAAAAACTATAAAAAAAATTGCGCGCTTCACGCGATTTAGATTCAATGTTTCTTTATTCAAGTTATAAAAAGAGTGCTTATGTTATAAGGAACGTTTTTCCGGACCATTTTAGTTTAAAAACTGACAGTTTGTACGCTCAGGAACGTTTTTCTAGAGCTTTTAAGTGTTAAATAGCCATTTTTTTGCGAGCTTCGCGCGAATTGGTTCAATGTTTATTCGAGCTTTAGAACAACATGTTTCAGGAACGTTTTCTGGACCATTTTAGTTAATAAAACTAGACATTTTTGCGCGTTTCGAGCGAATTTTTTAATTTTTCTTTTCAATTCAAGCTTAAACAAAATGGCTTCATGAACGTTTTTCAGAACCATTTTAGTGTTAAAATAACGAGTTTTTGCACAATTTATTATCAATGTTTTATTATTCAACGCTTAACAAGATTGCTTCAGGAACGTTTTCAGGACCATTTCAGTGTAAAAATAACAATTTTTTTGCGCGCTACGCGCGAATAAGTTGGAATGTTTTATTATTCAAGCTTAACAAGATGGTTTCAGGAACGTTTTTTAACCTTTCTTTTTACAATAGCCATTTTTTTTTAAATATTTGGTTATTCAATTTGAACAAGACGTGCGTATTATTTTTACAATAGCCAATCTGTTCGCGCTCGAATTATTTTTTACTTTGTGTCATTCAATTTCAACAAGATGGCTTCATAAACGTTTTCTGAACCTTTTTAGTGTTAAAATATACTTTTTTTGCGCGCTACGCGCACATTAGTTTCACTATTTATTTGTTATTCAAACTTAACAAGATGGCTTCAAGAACGTTTTTTCTAAACCGTTATTTTTACAATAGCAAATTTTTGCGCGCTCCGCGCTTATTATTTGTATACTACTTTGTTATTCAATTGGAACAAGATGGCTTCTGAAACGTTTTCTGGAACTTTTTAGTGTTAAAATAGACATTTTAGGCGCGCTACACGCAAATTATTGTTACTGTTTAATTATCAGTCAAGCTAACCAACATGGCTTCAGGTACGATTTGTTAAACCTTTCTTTTTACAATAGTCAATATTTTCGCGCTACGCGCAAATCCTGTTTAATTTAATCACAATTTCAAACCCTTACGCCGTGTTGTTTGCTTTTTCAAAATTTAAGGGAAAAAAACAAATTTTGAATGATATTGATATTTAAATAAGCCAATATTGATTGGAAATGAAGTTAAGGCTTTTCAAAAAAATATTGGTCAAAATGACACACCAAATAGCACCAAATGGGTTCGAAAATTCAAAACAAACAAAAAATTACAAGGAGGGCACATCCCCCTTAGACTCCCCCTGTCCGCGTTACGGCGAATAGCGGTGCGAACCAATGAAATTTATTGTTAAGCCCCCCGGGGAAAAAAATCCTGCGCACGCCTATGCATTGTGTCCATGTGTGGACTTGACCCACTCGGGTTGTACCTCCCATGGACTCTTACACAGCTTTACCGCATGACTTAACTTTAACATTTGAACAGAGGGTGCAGAGATCCTCCTTGTAGCAGAAAACTGATACTAACTACAATTTCACAAGATTGTGACTTAACCCCGTTTTAGATCTAGGGTCCTCAATTCTTTTAAATGGCCAACGATGATTCTCCGAGCATCGCCAGCACGTTTTACTTTCATCACATGACCTGTGGTTTTCTGTCTATAGTCTACTAGTTCCTTTTAGCATTACATTGTAAAGTATTCTGAAAATATTTTGCTTCCAAATCACTAAATGTAGGGGAGAACGGGGAGCGTTCGCCACATTTTCATTTGAAATGGCCTAGAGACGTCAATTTTAAAGATCGATTGGACATACTGACATTAAATGAGAGATTGATATCTTAGCTACATATGACCACAATGTCAGTACCCCAGGCCTTACTGTAAAGGGATGACTTTACCCTAGCCCTAGAACGTGGCAGTGGGGATGGAACGAAGAACAGGGGAGGGGGTTAAATAAAAAATGCGAACAATTATGCCAGCCACGGGAATCGAAACCGTGTCGGCCGCGTGCCACGCGAGATAAACCACCATTCAGCCATGGGTGGAGGGCTTCACAGGCTAAAATATTAGAGACCAAATATACCCATATGTTAGTGCTACATGAGATAGAACTTGTGTGAGCGCAAGCCAAGTGGTGCTGGCCGTGTTGTTTCTGTAGTAGGGTTAGGGTTATAGAAATGCACCGTGTTGTGTCGTATTAACCCTAACCCTAGAACGTGGCAGTGGGGATGGAACGAAGAAAGGGTGAGGGGGTTAAATAAAATATGCGAACAAATATGGCCGCCGGTCACGGGTATCGAACCCGGGTAGGCCGCGTGACAGGCGAGATATACCACCACCCGGGTCGGCCGCGTGACAGGCGAGATATACCACCTCTCAACCATATATACCCAGTCAGCTGTAGAACGGGGCCCCTTTTCAATTGAGGGCGCTCTAAAAGGACGGGTGTACGTAACCAAGGTACCGCACACCCGTCAATTTGCGCAATGATTGAATTTTCGCCTTTCACCCCCAATTATCTGCATAAAAAGTAACTATCCATCGAGTTAAGGGCAGCATAAGGTACCAGAACTCCTTGCGACATCCAGTTCGATGATTTGATTTAACATTTGACCCCAACATCACACGACACAAGCTAAAATTATGTATTTTTTGACCGGTTTGCTGCGATGAGACCACCATTCTCTAGACAAGATTACACCCATTTTTTAGAATTTTTAGGGTAAGCGTGATAATTTTTACATTAAATATAAGCCCAATAGTATTCAGAAGTGATGCATTTGTAACGATTATCTCTGTGATAACAGAGTTATTTCGTTGTTTAAAATCGGCAAAATCGGATTTTTATGAATTTTGAAAAATACTGTGACGTGAGGCCGTTCCCTTGGAAACGCGGTTCCGTTCCAAGCCCGCCCTCTATTGAAAAGTGGGTTTTTTTTCTTCGTATTCCGGCGGGCGCCGGACTTCCCTCACTTGATGAATCGCCGTGTAAAAAATGACGGCAGTGTGTCACTAAATAGAGCGCTCTCAATTGAAACGGGGCCCCGTTCTACAGCTGACTGATACCCGTATGTTAGTGCTACATGAGATAGAACTTGTGTGCGCGCAAGCCAAGTGGTGCTGGCCGTGTTGTTTCTGTGTTACGTAGTAGGGTTAGGGTTATGGATAAAGACAGGTGTCTCAAAATGATGAACTTGCACCACCCCGGGCCAGGTTCGTCCATAGGCCTGGGCAAGTTCGCAATGGGCTCATAAATAGGCTACATAAAGTAGTTTCTATCTAGTAGTTTATATACGCATTTGTAATGTAATGTAATTTTCTTCCAAAATTCCATTTAGGGAGTTCAAAATATAAGGATTGCTCATTTTTGCGGAATATACTCGTTTAGAATTTTAAAATGATAATAAATACCACATTAAACATTATCTTCTTATTACAGGTAACATTTCAGAAATCATTGCTCTGATGATGAGGACACTCCCTTGAGTTTCGAAACTAAGGCGACGGAAAAAACACCCTGTTTTTACGGGCGGACGGACCTGTCAAGTAGAGTCGGTCGGGCAATTTTTTATTTTTATATTTATTTTCCTAAATCTGGATTTTTTTTGGTAAAAAATTGTTTAAAAAAATATTTAAAAAGTCGGCAAAAACCGGCTGATTTTACATGATTTGAGAAAATAGTATCTAAAAAGAAATAAGACAAATTCTTGAAAAACGCAAAAATTGGGTCGGTCGGGCCCGTAAAACAGGGTGGTTTTTTTCCGATCATGGTCCTCTATGATATAGGCAAAGAAAAATTCTAATCATGTTTAATTGAATTAGAAAAGGTATCATTGTGTTATATGAAAATAAAACAATTAAATGCGATATTTTGTTGTTTTTCAAAAGAATATGTTTTGCTAATTTTGTTGATATTATCCAAATGTATATAGCAGATTTGCCTCTCATTACTTTCTTTTGTTAACGAATGACTAAATTTGAAATCATGTGGCGTTTTGGGAGCCCTTGGACATATTCTTATTCAGATCGAAAAGGTCCTTTTCAAGTTGGTACAAGATACGTTTCCTTGTGAACGGTCATCGTGTATCGGCTACGGCGTCATGCTCAGATTTGCTTCAAAATTATACAGGATGTGTATATTGACAAAATAAACTCACATGCCAATTTTGAATTTTTTCCATCAAGCCGTTTTCAAACGGTGCAATGTTTGGTCTTCAAAAAACCCAATAGACTTACTGTGTGTTAGGTTTTTGGCACGTTGCCAAATTCCCCAAAATTGCTTCTTTTCTCAAAACACACTCTATTTATAAATTATTTGTTTAACCCTTTGTATCCTTAAGATGAACTTGTTTTTTATATTATGTTTTTGCCAAAATACCAATGCACAATATTTAATTTAATTATTTCCACATTTACAATCATAACATGGATTGAATGGAGTAAGAATGTTAGTACTTAACAAAAAAAATGGTATTTTTTCTAGAAACACTAAATAGTCAAACTTTGTGAATATTTTTAAAGAGAAGTATAGCTCCTATTTCAACAAACAAGGTGTCATATGAAAGGTAATTCAATTTAGAAGATTCCCTCGCCAGCTTTTTCCATTAAAGTGTTTCTAGTATTTTTGGTGTCAATTTGAACTTTTGCCTTTAAAAAATCCCTAAAAAATTGATTTTCTCAAAAAGTAAACACTTTATTCACAAAAACTGGCGAGAGAATTTAGGTAATATGCTTATTAACCATCCCCCAAAGTGACGACCAATAGCAGTTTCCTACTTGGCTGAAAATATTCAAATGTCCAAAAATATAGGGAATTTTCAAAAAATAAAGAAAAACATAAGAAATATCCAAATTACTCCGAAAGTTCTCAAATAGGTAGAGCAAAGACTTGTCTTTAATGTGGTCTCAAAATAAAAAGTATAGATATTATTCATTTGGCACAATAGTTGTTTTTCTGCAGTGGTGTAATAGCCGATATAGCTACCTTAAGGGATTACAAATAATGTAATGTTAATAATCGATGTCGGAGTTATTTCCGAAAATAACGTCCCGTGTGAACATAGATATTTAATTCACCAATTCAAAACCCCTCTAAATGAGCGTGTTTCTACTGGACCATTAGTTCGCGGTAATTCGTGGTGCTGCAAAAAATACGAGGTGACGGCCCTAGCAGAAATAGATCGGTAAAGGTTAATTCATGTAATTCGAGGTGATGCGCGGCGTTCTGTCGACCACCTTTTGAGATGGTGAATTCGAGGTGTTGCGAGGCGACGTTCCCCGCAGAAACAGATCGAGTCACTATTTACGTTCCTTACCGGAAGGTTAGCAATTGTCATAACAGTACAACAATCAAAATGTCACAGTTGGGTTACTGCTAACTGAATGTAATTTATATGGTATATTTTAGTTGGAAAACACTGCATAGCATTTTTGGGATGTTGGTAACTTGTAAGCTGAGGACATTGAAATGTATACAGTCAATATATTTTGGATAAAAATCAACAAAAATGCAGCTAAATGATTGTCGTTGTGAATCCTGGGCGGCGCCATGTTGCTTCCCACAATGCAACGATTTTACCTGAAAACTGACCTCGGGTCACCTTAACTTTTTCGATTTTACGACAGCAGAAACAACCCGGTCCAGCAGAAACACGCTCAATATCTTTGGGCTCAGTTTTCCAGCAAAATCGTTGGAAGTTGACTAATTTCTTTTGTATGCTCATTGCGCTTGTACAAAGGAGACCTGCCCTCTAGACGGAAAACTATTCGGTCAAAGTTCATGTTTCTTTAAGAAAATAACCTTTATGCATTTTAATTCAAAATTATTAGCAAAAATGTAAATATTTTTTGGCTCAGTCTTCCAGTAAAATCGATAGAAGTTGGCTAATTCCTTTTTTTATACTTATTGCGTTTGTAAAACGGAAACCCGCCCTCTAGACGGAAAACCTTTTCATGCTTTCGGTCAAAGTTCATGTATCTTTCAAAAAATACTCTTTGCGTATGTTATGCCAATGGCAATTATGTTAATACGCCAATATGCAAATATGCAAATATACCAATATCGTGCTTGGATTACCGCGGTATTTATTTCGTGGTGCTGGCAAAGTGATTTCATTGTAATACTTACGTCGTGTCCGGCCAATCACGTCTCTACTTTCACTTCGACCATGCACATTCTCACTTGTAACGACAACTTCATACTGAGTTCCCGCTAACAGATCTATAATGCGGTACGTGGATTCCGATTGTTTTTCTTCATCACCAAACGATCCATCTGGATATTCTCGATATTGTATGACAAATGATTGATCTACACCACCACTGAAACCTGGAGTCCATTCGACGGTCAATGAAGACAGTGTTGATGAGGATATATAGGGTCTTTGAACAGGGTCTGGCTTCGCTGTAATCAGTTAAATAAGCAATAGAGGTTATATTCATATAACATATTAGCTGCCATCTTGTCGGGAATGATAACACTGTGTTTAAGATTTCCAGAAAGAATACACACCGGTTCATGATATGTAGGCCAATTAGGTAACACGGTTCATACAATGAATTGGACACCACGCACCGATTAAATTGAATGCATAGAATAAACTAGGTGTGATTCCACTGTGTTAGTCCGTTGCGCATAGCTACATGGATAACCTATAAGAATTGCACATATTTTCGATCACTGTAGGCCTACCGTTATCTGCTAAGCAGATGTTTGTTTAATTCATTCATTTGACGCGTCTTGGGGTAGGCCTAAGTTCCTTTAAAAAATCAATACGTACCTTAATACTAGTAATCCTTTTTCAAATGTCCCCCTGGTTTTATTGTGTCATTTGTTTACATCTCAAACAAATTCTTGACTGCTTAAAGACTAGCATTTTTATATATTCACTAATGGACCATATATCTAACCACATATTGGGGATCTGTGATCTAACCAAATGTAATACGGTGTATCAATATATAATGTATGTTTATAATGTATTACATCTTGTAAGTACATTCAAGTTCACTTCAAATAATAGTAACTCAAAATCGAACTCCTTAGACAAGTAAAATGTTCAGTGTGTATCTGGTCAAAGTAGCACCTATAGCGGATGTTACTTTTATAAGGAGAAAGGCCTTAAGAGAAAGCTAATAAATGTTTTGCATTTAGTTGATATCCAAAGATTTAAGGTATGTATATGCTTACATGGTGACTTCATAATACACGGTAGAAAAGTGACGGTTACAGCATTCTCAAAACAAATAATTTAAACAGTAAAATAAAACTGAGGATAACGAGAGATTTTGTTCGCAACGATATCACATACACTTACTTGTGCCATTAAGGTGAATCAGAAATGTATCACTTCCCATATCATTGGTAGCTTGACATCTATAATTGCCATAATCTGAGTCCGGTACAACACTTGTAATGATCAACCTGCTCTCAATCGTTATTCCAACAACTTCGTCTCCACCAAGTTGTATATCTTCAATACTTATTCTATCCACTCCATCGACAAGCTGTTGGCCATTTGGGTCAAACCAAGTTGTCATAGAAACAGGATTTCCTTGACTTATGCAGAGTAATAGGGCATCTGCCCCGTCATTAGCTCCACTCTTGCTGTCATCTTTGTTAGTGATATTCGGGGCATCTATTTGGTAAGGTAAGAAGTTATTTATTAACCAATGTTAAACGTCTACTCTACCTAATTAAATTCACTGTCACAGGGCGAGACAAAATGGGCCCATGAGGTCGTAAGTTTTATTCAATATCAGAGAACGTAGAACAATAGTTGTCGGACACTGCTTAAGAGGGTCCCATGAACCTGTTTTCTAAACTTTGTTTGTGGAAAAGTCTAACAAACTGTTTGTTTGTTTGTTTGTGTTTGTATTATGTTTAATGTCTTTTTTGTTTTGCGATGACACAATTTTTAATACAAAACCCGCAGTTATTTCTTCCGCATTTCATTATGCAGATCATCATAAATATTGCCTAGAATGAGAGTTAAATAATCTTTGACAGGGACCTGCCCTAAAATTGGGACATATGTCATGAATTGGTGTATGAAATAACTTGGAATAGTTAATATAAGTTTAGCATAAATAATAAATGAAATACTTACAATGTACAGTTACATTTACTTTTCTAGAATCAAATCCTACGCTATTTTCAGCCACACATGTATACATTCCTGCCTGTTTTCTATCGATATCTATCACATCAACTACACTTGTACCGCTGGTATATTCATCCTCCAATGTATTGCCGTTTCGTTTCCATGACACAAAACCGTCAGGTTGGGGGTTGGCGTCAGCCGAACAAGTCAGTTGTACATTCCCTCCTTCAGCAATCGTAAGTGGGAGAGCTTGGGCTGATGTTATTTCCGGTGGATCTGTTAATAAATTTCAATAGGGTTTTGTGATCAGGTATATACGTAGATATAGATACACATGTAGATCGGTGAAACAGTTGGATCGTAAATTTATATCACTAACCCCCCCCCCCCCCCCCCCCCCCCCCATCCCACTATCCCTTATACATATGTAACATACCACACACATTGCGAATACGTATTTATAAGGTTAAATGAATAGAAGACGTCAAATTTGTGTGCTGGTTATTTGTAAATCTAGATATCAGTATGTACGATATTTACACGTAAATAATTTACCACATTTTGCTATATAATTTGATAACTGATTAAACTGGTGGTATTACGACGGGTACTTTTTTCTAAAGAATTCTGGCGACCGCCCCTTAAAAAATGAAATGCTAATAGTTACCTGGTTACAACCCCTAACATTTGCTATATGTTATATCAATGTACCTTTTGTACAAATGTATTTTCTGTGTGTACTAATGTACATTTTTTGTGAAATTACCCCCCCCCCCCCCCCCCCCCCCCCTCCCCTAGTCCCGTTTTGGAAAACGTCCCCCTTTCCCATTATGTTAAGTATTTTGTCCTGTCCGCTTTGGACTAAAATCTGTCCTAACCCTTTTACGATTTTTTGGGTACCAATGTACCTTTTCCAGAACCTCCCCCCCAACCCCCTACAAATCCTGCTTAAGGGATTGCGTGTGTCAAATTGAAAGTATGTCGTCATACATTAGAAGGGCAAACAAACACGACATTGATAATGACAACATTACCGATACAATTACCAACGATCGTCTTTTTAGCATAGGCTAGTAATAATAAATCAGTTTGATAAAATTGTAAAATGTAAAATTGTATGAGAAAATGCAGTGTATTAATGTTAGATGCTTATACACCTATCAGTTGTAAAACGCACTATACGACCCCCGGGAATTGTGCGTCACTTTACCGAGGTGCGTCACTTTCTCATATACCATGACGCACCCTGTGTCACAAAGGTGACGGACCTTTGTCATACAATATACGGACCCTCGGTCAATTTTGTGACGCACCATTGGATGATTCTGACGATGAGTCTGAAATGTCGGACCCCGTCGTCATACATCGTTGACTGAACTGGATAATACACGTGGCCATGAATACTGAAAATGAAACTACTGTATGATTCACCGGGATCTCCCCCTATTTAGTTTTGTCAATGTATTAGAAAAAGGACTTCCTGTCCGACTTGTTGAAATAATATTATGGACTATATTCAATTTAATATTGACCCCTACGTATAAGATCGTCTACACTTTGTACTTGTTGGACTTTAAAATATTAGTTTAATAGTTACTACGGACGGGTATTAACCCTAACACTCCCGGTGGATTTTCCAAGGAAATATTTTTCAAGCGAAAAAAGCACACACAACAAGAGGTGCCACGCCCCGGGGTTTGAACCCACGACCTCTCGGTTGACAGTCGAACGCTCTACCAACTGAGCCACGGGGGAAGCTATGTAGCCCGGGGCCATTATTTCACCCAAAAACCTCAGCGCCAGGTGGAACCGAAAGGCTGGGAAATGGGATTTCATGGGGTACGGGGCTGTAAGGGTTAATCAAGGTAAAATTAGAGAAAAAAAGTGAAAATTAAAAAGAAGAACAAAAATCGTTCCTTAACCCTAACACTCCCGGTGGATTTTCCAACGAAATTGTTTTTCAAGCAAAAAAAGCACACACAACAAGAGGTGCCACGCCCCGGGGTTTGAACCCACGACCTCCCGGTTGACAGTCGAACGCTCTACCAACTGAGCCACGGGGGAGGCTATGCTGGGCGAGTGTACTCGCCCAGCTATGTAGCCCGGGGCCATTATTTCACCCAAAAACCTCAACGCCAGGTGGAACCTACAGGCTGGGAAATGGGATTTCATGGGGTACGGGGCTGTAAGGGTTAAAGTTGTATTTTAAACCCCGGCCCGGGACGAAAGCAAGAGGAGATCTTATGCACAATAATGTCTAACTGGTTTAAATCATACAATATTTCACTGATTACCACATTAACGATGGGATCGGGAACGAGGATTCCTGAACACGTATTTCGTGACATTTCCCAGAATTCTGCTCGGATGATGACTATAAACCCTCTAAAACCCTTGAGGTACCACGGTCTACTGTAGATTCCTTGTTTTTTACGTTTGACCAAGTCTTGCACACTTGCAATGGCGATCGAATGATTTTAGGCATTCTAGAACATACGGTAATATCGGAAAAGTGGTGTTTGCTTTACATGAGTTGGATATCTAAAATATATAGCCTGGTTGGTGGTAAGTAGGCCTATGACCTGTATTTAAAATTTAATATTCGTATATGATGTTGTTCGTAAAAAGGATGTACATTGTGACGCACCCAGGTAACGTAACGGACATTGACGCTCCCTTCTTCAATTTTGTGACGGACCAAAGGCTGCCACTGATGTACCCACCGTCAGGAATTTGGTGGTAAATGACGCACCCATGACGCACCTCGTATAGTGCGTCTTACAATTGATAAGTGTATTAATGTTTTAGACGTTCTAGCTCAGCGGTTCTTAACCTTTTTGGCCCCACGGCCACATCAGATACTCTTGGTCAGTACCTTGACCCCCCCTCCAAAAAGAAAATTGAAAAAGGCCCATTTATTAAAACTCATTTCAAGTTGACGATAACACTCGCAACAATGACATGTCTGAGCCAGATATTCTGAAGAGTGAAGTGGAACAAGCTATATATGAAGAAATTAAAGATTGGTAAATCTCCTGGAGATGATAATATTCCTGCAGAACTCCTAAAAGAAAGTGATAAAGAAGGCATTGATGTGATCCACAGACTATGTACCACGATCTGGAGTTGAACTAAATGGCCTACGGACTGGAAGAAAGCAGTCTTCCTCCCTCTCCCAAAGAACCAAAGAAAGGGGACACCCGAGAGTGTGCTAACAACCGCACGATAGCCTTAATTTCACATAGCAGTAAGGTTCTACTACATATCATTGCAGACAGGATCCGACAACACCTGGAGAATGAGTTACCACCTGAACAGGCAGGTTTCAGGAAAGGACGAGGTACAAGAAACCAAATAGGTAACCTGAAAAACCTGATGGAAAAGAGCTTGGAATTTCAACAACCCCTATATCTATTTTTTATTGATTACTCTAAGGCATTTGACTGCGTTCAACATTTGAAGCTATGGTTGGTAATGCAAGAAATGATTCTCTCTTCACATCATTGAGCTGATTAAATCCCTCTACAAAGATCAAGAGGCTACAGTAAGAACAGATAATGGCAATTGTGAGTGGTTCTCAATTGGACAAGGTCTTCGTCAAAGATGTATCCTGTCACCTTACCTATTCAACATTTATGCAGAGTACATCATGAGGCAAGCTTTTGATGGAGTGGAAGGCCAAGTTTCTGTAGGAGGTCGCACCATAACCAATCTCCGATATGCTGACGATACCACCCTGATAGCTAGAACTGGAGCTGAACTTCAAGTTCTAATACACAAAGTGAAAGCAGCCAGTGACAAGTTTGGACTCTTCCTAAATGTTAAGAAGACTAAAGTCATGATTTGTGGAGGAAACAGCAACCAACAAGTGAAGGTCGATAATGACACAGTAGATTGTGTAGATAACTTCAATTTTCTTGGATCACTAATTCTCAAAGATGGTGGAAGCTTCGGAGAAATTAAAAGACGTCTGGCAATGGCTAAACCATCAGCAAATGCCCTATCAACCATTTGGAAAGATAGAGGAATCACAAAGGCCACAAAAATACGTATTATGAAGGCACTGATCTTTCCGGTCGCAACATATGGAGCTGAAACATGGTCAGTCGGAATAGCAGATTCAATGAAAATATCAGCTTTTGAAATGTGGTGTTGGCGCAAGATGCTAGGAATATAATGGAAAGAGCAAAAGACAAATGAAGCCAGATTGGGAACCAAACTTCTCTGTATACAAAGATCATGCGCAACAAGCTACAATACTTTGGACATATTGCTAGACGAGAGGGTGACAATCTAGAACGTGGCAGACCAAAGCTTCGTTGGACTGATGGCATTAAAGAAGCAACTGGTCTATCTCTTATCTCTGCGCATCGCATGTCACAAAATAGACAACGGTGGCGCTCCATCATCAATAGGGTCACAAAGAATCAGCCATGATTCATAGAACGACGACGATTAAAACTTACACTGTAAGTTATAAGATGCGAACGTAGTGAGCAGGACATTTTGCATATTTGAACGTTTCTTTTGGGATTTTCTAAGCCTTTTTAGAACGAAATATTAAAATTGTTCCCCAAAACGCTATATTTATGATAAACGCCCCCCCCCCAGATAATGAAATTTTAAAAAGTGTTCATCCTGCTATCATGGCTATGTACTTACATCTAACATTGAGTGTACACGGTGTACTACTTCTCTCAGCACAGTTGATATCGGCATTTGTCGCACTACACAGAATATTTACTGCATTATGTTCCTTAGTAAGAGTTCCAAGATTAAACTTTAATGTAGTAAAATCACCATTAAATTCTCCACCTTGGTATGTTGGTGTGTGTGTGTCGTCTTGTCTTGTGCCACCTAAATACCAAATCAGCGTAGTGGTTGGATTACTGCTTCCAGAAACGCATGTGAAGTCAGGTGATTGATTTCCAGCCGTCAGCTCCACTAAACAATCATCTGACAGGGGACCAGTTACCGTTGAGGTACAGACTAGAATCAAAACAAAAGTCATAATTTATTCAGGGTCCATACTTCATCCTTACATTTTAGACAATGGCTCGACAATCTTCGTAGACATGGTAAACGATACCTCTGGAAAAAGCCCGTTTCTTAGCTTAGTAAGCATCTGTAATAATGCAACGTATTTCCATGATTCCTTAACAACGATCTTGTTTGAAACCTTTCGATTGTTTGCTTAGCATTTTGTGACTGTAAGACGCGGGTATAGACCTTTATTATACTTGGCGCCTTCCGGCCGTTGATGAGGTATGCAATTCGTCGCTGTTCAGACATACCGGCACATCACGAAAACAGTATTTTGAGTAAATCGCGTTTGAAAATGTTTCATTTTTTGAATATTTATTGGGGAGCATTAACATCAAATGTCACTATCATTGTCAATCAGAATGTCAAGAACAGGAGGTAAAATGTATTGAACAGTCAAATGACCCTTGTACGAGGGTCATTCAATAAGTTCTACCTCCTACCTCATAACTTTGCTATTATACAAGCCAGTCATATGAAATATTCCACAATTGAAGCTTTGAATCTCAGCTACAAAATCATAGTAGATTAGTCTGAATACTCATTTTACTTTTCTGGATATGCAGTAAAACCAAACTTCCATTTAGTGCGACGGAAACGGGTAAAAAAGAGCCAAATGTCTCCTAAGTGATATTCATTTGGCCAATTATAAGAGACAAAATGTACATATCGATTAATTACAATCGTTCTAAGTTACACATATCTCTTGAACAGACTTCAAACAATACAAGTGACTGATTTCTTGGCGGAAATTGCCCTCTAATTAGCCAGAACCAGACCAGGACAGCCATCAATTGTAACCCTACCCTAGAGAACCGCTGCAAACGTCATATTTGCTTTTCATAGGAACTAAGAGATTTTCATTATACAGGACTAAATGGATGTATTTCAAGTCTCTCGAAGATATATTTTTCTATCACTGACTATTTGATTAACTATTCTAAATGTTTCATATAAGGAAAACTGATTAAGTTACTATCATGTTAAGATTTAACATTCGAGGCATCACTGTGGCTTGACTTGTAACAACGAACAATTGACTGAATATCAGTATTCCAGTATGATAAAGGCGTGTCAATACATTCGAGTTGATATTATACTATTTGCAAGCTACAAAAGTTAATATTGCTACAATCTAATTTATACATGATATTGTAGCATTATATTCAGAAATCATCCTTTGTTTTCTGTTTTCAGTAATTAAATCGGGCGGTTATACCTAATCATACAATACGGAGAGAAAACGAAAAAATATGTATTTATCTTTGGGGTAATTTTCCGTGTCCGTTGTCCAAAATCTCTCTCTGGCTTTGATTGCATCATGAATAAAGTGAAATAGGTATCAATTAGCATTTATTATACATGTGTAGCTATGATTCAGAGCTATAATCATGACAAATGGCTGACATTCATATAAGCGATGTTATGAGTGAGGAGGTAGAACTTATTGAATGACCCTCGTATAATATCAATCGGATTCGCATCATTAAGAAATTGGGTGAAAATTCATAACAGTTTATTTACAGTTCTATTATCCATGCAATTATTTCTATCATACAATGGCCATTGTAATGTTCAAAATCATTTCCTAAAATTTCTAAGTTTTGACTCATTTGCCGTGTTGGGTACCCCCTGTTTTGAAGTAACCAAACTGCATGATGGGAACAGAGGCTCTCACAAAATGGATGCTCAGGCAATTTGATACAGGCTAGTGTTGTGAATAAGCAGTTTCCAACGCTTATAGAAAATATACCCTGTATTAAATTTCATACTACATGTAGTAATAGAAAAAAGTTATTTAAAAATATCTCTTTTGAGGTAACTTTAAACTTTTGGATATTATGTCGGTCAAATCGTTTTCAACCATGGGCAAATGTTATGAGTCATAGATATTGCCAAACACAGCAGCATCGAATAAATGTGAAACTAGTTACTCACATTTGACCTCCAATTCCTCTGTTATGCTAGGATAAGTTGTTTCACTGCTTTTATGATGTACTTCACAAGTTATAACAACACCGTTGTCAGCTTTCTTTGGCGTGTAGCTCAGCATACTCGTTAAATCTGCCTTACACAAAGTATGATCAGTAACGTATGTTGGAGTTAATTTCTGGACGCGGTTGTTTGGTGGTGTATACCACCACACTTCTCCTTCATCTGGATATCCGTTGTCAGCTTTACATTGTATGCCCTGTGCTCCATCTCCGTCAACTAACGTACCATAAGATATGATCAGAGTATCTGGAATATCTGTAATTCAAATATTTCTTGCAATGAGTACTTACATAAAAAAGCATTACAAAAAGCTCAACACCCGAGTTTAAAAAAGATGAGGGCGCATTATGTGTGTCATGACTAAATGTGGCTCTAATCCTCTCTATTGCTTCCAAATCTATTTAGGGAGCACATCAAACTTGACCGCGCGGCAACCGCCGGTTCCGCCCGGTTGGACTGCATATCATTGTTTAGAACAATAGAAACCGGCTGCAATCGCACGGAACCCCATGGAACCGGCGGTTGCCGGGCGGTCGAGTTTGGATGTGCTCCCTTATATAAAAATTGCTGAGCGTTAAATCTTGCAATCATTTATCTCACATTTCAAAATGTTATTTTAAAAACATTATTTTAGTAAGTATTATTTGTATGGTGTATGAGGTAGCGAAGACGAGGACGATTGCACTGACTATACGATGATGACCTTTATGACGAACATTATAATAATTCTAAAGTTAACAAGTTGTTGTATTTTAATACGAAATATTAATAAAGCCTACTAAATATTGAGGTAAACATTAACATAAACATAAAAATGTTTTATTGTTTTTGTGATTTTTGCATTGTTTCATTATTATACTCTTTCTTAAATAAAAGTAATAGTTTATCTTAGCTACCATTAATGACTAAACTTACCATTGAGCTGCAATGTAACACCTTTATTAATGATGTCTGCTTGAGTTTGACTGATTTTTGTTTCACATTGAACCGCTTTCCGATTGTAATTTGCACAATCGGGTGTAAATGTAAACACACTTGTTGTATCCATGAATTGCGTTTCATCGGAATTTGGTGTGGATGTAGTAACGATACCGTCGTTTTGTATCTCACCGTTTAGTTTCCATACAACATCAGCCTCAGGTCTTGTAGCTTTTACAAGACATGTCAATGTATGCGAGGCTCCATTCAATACGTTCGTCTTATCACCCGTGTTGTTGTATCCGAATTCATTATTTGCGTCAAATAACTTCACCCCATCTGTCGATGGCGGGACTGAAATGTTCAAAGTGGTAGTCAAAAGAAATGAAAATGAAAATAAGATTATATACGGTATCCGATATGTTTCTGATTCATAACACTTAAGTTCTCTTAAACGAACGTTTCTAGTGACAGAAATTACAGAATGTGTTAACAAAATTGAACAAAATGTTATCTTAAAATAATGTTTCAGCAAAATAGTCTATTTAATGACATGTAGTGATTGGTACAAAAATAATGACGTTATATAATCCTTGATTTTATTTTATTTTATTTTATTCCGCAAATTATAATCAAACAAGAAGTATTTCACACGATACTACACAAATAAAACTTTAAAATAAATACAGATTTTCAAATCGATATTTACATCAGGTTTAACGCTTCTGGGACCGATAGTGACGTTTTATAGATGGGTGTTGATAATCTATTTCACGATAGTTCGAACGAATACACAGACTTATACTGTTCAGCGATCTTGATCCGATACATATGATATAGCTATATGTACCCAGTTCCCCATCCGTGTTTTGATAATCTCTGATTTAACCTATTTATAGAGCATCCGTTACCTTTGACATCCAGCGTAGTTTGACTCTTGACACCAATGGAATCTGCTGGTACCATTGCAGTGCATTCCACTATTTGATTATGGTGGCTCCACTGAGGTGTAAGGTTCACGGTGTTAGTATTTGTTCCATCTGGCCATTCAGAACGCGTATTTCCATTAAGAGTCCAATGTATTGTTGCATCAGGTGTGTGTCCTGTTGATGTGCATGTGAATGTGGCTGGAATTCCTTCAACAACAACTCCTGTGGGTGGATACGGTGTCCCCGATGCATCAACAATGACTACTAAGCTCGGTGGAACTAAAAATAATAATACGAAGAAGGGTGAAAATACTCCACAACCATATATAGATTATGTTAGTACTGAATTTACAATTATATTGGTTTTCGGAGACAATGTATCATTAACCCAAACACTATTGGGACGGAAATGTTTAAACAATTATCCGGGGGTAGAAATATGCGAAATTTAACGGGGAAAACTGGAATTGCCAGCGACGGGATTCGAACCCGGATCTCCTGCAATAGGTCGGGGTTCGTTTGAATGGGGGAAGGAGATGATCGCCCGCATGGACCCCACCATTTGATCGTGCTTGTATAACTGGTCATGCCAGTTGGCCAATTGCCAATCTCTGATATTTTCACTCCATGATTTGTAGATAGAGGACAACACCTATAGTTCTAATAAAACATCAGAACAACTGTTGGATAGACCTAGTTGACCCTCATGAGCTCGGAAGGAGTATAAAATGGTCCATCTGGTTATGCGCGATCAACAAATTCCGCTTGATGTTGATAAACATAGTAATTCGTTTGCAAAACGAATCAACCTCGGGCCTTTTATATTGGTTTTGATTGATTACTATATGTATACCAAATGATTGAGTGTGTGCCTTACATTTTCTACTCAAATAATGCAATTGGTAGACAGGTTATCATTTGTATAATATACAAAAATGAAACCACATACGAGGTTTAACTTACCATTCACTATTACCCTTTCTGAATCTAATCCTGATTCGCCACTATCAAGAGCGATTTGACACGTGATTGTTATATCATCACGTAAATCTACGGCTTGGATTATAAGCTCAGATGATCCTCCTCCTGTACCATCGTTGAAAGTCATTGTATAGGCAGGTGGTTGGTAGGAAGCATTGGGATATCTTATGTCTGGTAACCCTATAATTTTAGCGGCAATCGGTGTAGCATTCTCTTCACTACCAATGTTCCACGATAACGACAGCAGTGAGCCGGCAGTGTATGTATAAGTACAAAGAAGTGTGGCTGTATCTCCTTGTAATACTTGATTCCCTCCTGGTATGGATACTGAAACAGCTAAGTCATTGGCAGCTGCAAATAGATAAAGATGATGGCCTAGATCTCATGTTCCAAGATTAACCCACAATCTAAAAACATAACATACACTAGACTAAAGTCTGTTACTATCTAAACAATGTAACTAACTAACTCAGTGTGTAGTATGTAGACAATTTCAAATTCAAAAATATTCGATCGGTTCCGAATGTTTCATATTAGCATGATTAGTCGAGTGTGTTTTGGCATCAGTTGATGACTTCAAGTAATCCACAGAAAAACAAAGTTAACTTGTTTACATCCCGGTGTCTGTAATAACCCGTGTGTAGATTGCGCTGGTGTTAGTGAAAGGCATGATTTGAGCTTTGTTTAAGGAGTGCTTCGGACTTAATGCTGCTAAAATATAAAGAAAATAAAGGCACACGGGAGTACAAATGGCCACTTTTCTCAGTGTTATAGTTTTATTTACCACTTATATTTACAAGTTGCTTAATCTATCAGGCGAGCGATGCGTGAATCAATCAGCAGACTAGTTTGACATGGTTTATGACATTTATAGATAGTTTTATAATGACAAATAGGGTAAGATTTAACATTAAAGGGGTAATTCAGGGGTTATTTAACATGATGGTATATAATCATGTAGTTAATTAGAGGCGTTATATACGGGGGACTCCAAGACTTCGCCAAATCCCGCATTTTGAGCTTCCTTTCATGGTCTTTAAACATAATCATGGTGTTATCAAGATTAATGTTAATATGATAAGGTGTTATTCAAGATGGCGTCCAAAATGGCCGCCAAAATGATCACATTTCATAAAACGACATATCAGCCAAAGTGTATGATAAAAAGTATAGTTTTAATCATAGGATGTATTAGACATCTAAAAGTTCATATCAGCCATTTTTCTTTGTTAACATACTTTAAATCCAAGATGGTCATCAAAATGGCCGCCTTAAATGTACAAATAGCCAACAGTGCATCACATCCACCACACATGTACTTAACTGCTCTACTAATGTTTAAGATAAGTATACGACTCACCTTTCTGACAGTTTTTATTTATCTATCACACTTCAAAATGGCCGCCAGATAGTTAAAATGAATGTTGAATGACCAAAAAAGCCGTGTCACATTTTTAAATGACTATGCGTAGTATATAATTGATTGAAATAACTACCAAATGGTCATAACAAATTACTAGAATGGCTACCAAATGATTAAAATATGGTCAGAAATAGCTGGTTGAACCATATCTATTAATATACGTATAGATTAATACCAGTATCTAACTTTCTAAACATAGCTTAGTGATTTTATTGTGCTAATTATGAGCAACAGGCTATAGGAAAACCTACTTTAGTAATTGAAATATCCAAAAGGATCACCAAGCAGTTACAATCACCACCGAGTATACATAGATAGTTGTATGAATTTATAAATGACTGGGGTCATTGCGGTATCACTTGCGGTCTTTATATGATAACTTGGGGGTAATGGAATGATCATTCAAGGTCAATAAATGATCACTTGGGGCTATCAAATGATCACTTTCTGGCTATGGTCACTTAGGGTTATTACCCTATCACTTGGATCGAACAAATATATAGTTTAGGATAATTCTTCCGAGGTTATTTTATGACGACTTGGGATATTAAATGATGTCTTAGGTTCATTAAAATATCACTTGGGGTCATTCAATAATCGCTCAATGTCATTAAACGATCACTTTGAGTAATTGAATGGTCATTTAGGGTCATTGAATGATCACCTTGTTATTTCACATCACTTTATTAGCTACATAAAAGTTACACATATACAGAATTGATACACAATAAAGGAAAACATGTCATTCCCAGATCAGTTCTCCATTTAGGTGGACGAACGCAGGGATAATTGGGACAAACTAAACACAACATGACAACAAAACAGACATGTTAAAACATTAAAAATAGATATCCATATAAAAGGGACCTTTAATTTGTGTCAATTGTCTCTTAGAGTTATAATAATAATAATAATAATATTACCGTTATTATATAGCGCTTTTCACAATGCAAGCACAGTCCCAAAGCGCTTTTTAAAAAATCAATTATTATCGCTGCCAGTTTAGATATCAGAATCCTTTGGTCGCTACACTTAGGCGGCTACCAGTCGACAAGTGCACAAGCCTATCAGCACTACTAGATTTTGATATCCTAACAGCTCCCCAAATATCGCTTGGGTCGACGAAGCAATTAAGACTAAGTACCTTGCCCAAGGATACAAACATGTTGGCCGTAGCGGGGCTCGAACTCACAATCTTTGCATCGTGAGACCGGCGTCTTATCCACTAGACCACACACGCTCTCTATATTATCAATTGTATCGAATCAATAGTCACTTAGTATCATTAAATAATCACATGTGGCTATCTGATGACGGCTTGGGTCAGTAAATTGGTTGGTAACTTAACTGTCACTTGGGGTCATTTAATGATCACCCAGGGTTATTAAATGACATTCGGGTCATAAAATGATTGGTTGGGGTCATTATATCATTGTTTGACCATTGGTATTTTTGTTCACCATTTGTGGTAATTTTAATAAAATAGTCATCAAGATTACCAGCTTAGTACCCTTCAATCGTACCTTGACACATAGGAATTAGTTGACGGTAGGATAACAAGCTATTATTTGGTCATATTTAACGAGCACTTGGGAGACAGTGAGATATTACTATTCTTTAGCCATTTTAACCTATTTGGAGGCCATCTTGGACATTTCAAAATACTTATGTAGATCTACATCCCATCCCATTTATATTTAATACTGTTCTATTAGCTTTTATAGGTATTACATAGAATGATCATGCATAATTTAAAACAACAGTTTTAGGGCATCATTTAACATAAACTTTTAACTACTTGGCTGCCATTTTGGAAAAACAATAAATAATTAAAACTTTCACAGCAGTGGGTTGTTTATAAAAGCTTTAGTTTAGCAGTTTATAACAAATTATTTGGTGAAAATGATGCAATGATATCTAACATTCCTCTTAATGAACTGCCAGAACTGTCAATACTTTTCTGACAAGATAAGCGTTTTAAAGGGGCATTAAGAGTTGTGATGGAGGCAGCGCCCTCAAGTACAAAAATGTATGATAAAAACTGGGATTTGTATATTTTTACAATTGTATAACATGTATGAACGTATATGTATAAGGATTAAGAAAAATCAGCCCTCTGTGTACAACAAAACGATGATTCAAAAATGCTAGTAGAGCCGCAACCAGCATTTTACTTGGTTAGGGGTGGTATTCCAACATATTTAAAACATTGTTTTATTCAAGTTTTGCCAGGTTTTTCCACGCCTTGAAGTCACTGTCGGTATCAGCGGCAACGTAATTAATTGGTTTTACATCATACGCGTCCAATCCGTCATTGTACGGTGTACCACAAGGCTTCGTGCTTGGGCCTGTTTTGTTCAGTTTATATCCTTAATCTCTTTCTGATGTCATTAATCAGCATAATTGTTCTTTTCACAAGAACGCTGATGATACCGAAATATGTGGTCCACCCGAAAATTTCGAGTCAACTAAGTTGTCCATCCAAGATTGTATTAGTGCTATTTTGTGCTGGATGGATAGTAATAAGCTCATGCTCAACACTGATAAGACAGAGGTTATGACTATTAGTACCGCCTTTCGCGTTAACCAGGTTGAGAATAATATTGTCTTTATTTTTAATTCTTACATCACATTTCAGAAGCCTGTTAAGTATCTAGGTGTGAAACTGGATCAGACTCTATCAATGTCCAAACATATCAGTAATGGAAACATTTCACAGGTTGCCGTTTTTGGCTGTTTGCCCTGACTGATTAAGAGATTTTGAAGAACTATTAACCTTTATCCATAACACGTCCTGCTCCATTCACTTATCTTCCAAGTATGCTCTTTTAAGAATGCCGATCATAACAAAAACATGCGCACTTCCCTACGGTCAGCGCGATTATTTCTGATTGGCTAATTGTGACTGATACCGATTACGTATCGCATTAATTCTTAAAATAGATTATACGCATATTTAAAGTATATTTTCTTTAATGTAGCCTCAATTTATTTATTTCTATTTCCTATGTATCAATTGTCAAGAGATATAGCAATCCGGCCAATTAGCTGCCCATTTCTTTGCTCAGTAACCTTTACACATTTTACAGCCCCTAGATGTTATCATAGAATTAGGACAATGCTGTCCCATATAGCTCTTGGGGTATAGATATTATATAGTATGGTACTAAAATGTTAAACCATTTGGAACGGTAGTTTAACTTATATATATATATATATATATATATTTCGCTCTGCATCGCATTGAACACTCAGCAAGAAGATTGTTTCTTTGGCATTCTTTACCAGTAGTATAGTAAAGAAAACCTGTTATTTGGTCATTTAACGTCAACTTGAAACATTTGGCGGCCATTTGCAAAGTTCAAAGATCTGTCACAAAGATGGCTCGTATATCTAAAAGTTTTGGTCAACGTTTTAGAACATATTTTATTTGGTAAATATGATGGTGTTATAGGAAATAATTTCGTAAAAGTACTGAATGAGTTTCTAGTGGACCAATACATACATCCCATTGTTAAAAGTATGTACATTGGATTTATCATATCTAGTCCAGAGTTGAAATATATATACTTTAGCAGACGTTTCGAAAACAAGCTGCTCTGTTTATCAACACTGATATTAATGGAGTGACGACCCATCTATGTTTATTGCACTTTTTTCTATCAGTAAGTTTCTTAGTGAAATAGTCGGGAATGACTCGTCAAAGAACACTGACTTTAATAAGGTATGGGGCATAATTCTGTTATACCCTGCACACCTATATCGGTAGTATGCATCGTTCTTAAAAATCATGCACTATGAATACCTCTGTGAAGGGTATAACAGGATTACTCCAGGTTTCCACCTGACAGACTGTAGAGTAGACGATGTGGGGTTACTGGACTTCGTATTCGAGACCACGCACATCACGTTCAGAGGAATATCTTCAAACAATTGTTCGGCGCAGCCATGGGCAGCCCACATCTCCATTAGCAGCAAACATATTGGCGACGATGCAGAGAATGCTGGTCACCAGGGGCGGACTGGGACCTGAAAGCGGCCGTGGCAAAATTATTAAAGCGGCCCTTTTTGACCATGTCAGGCAGAAGTATGTCGTCCCGGTAGTAAATTTTCGTAAAAGGTTGCCCCAATTTTTTTCCCAGTCTCAGTCACCTCGTGAATTTCACGTAAGTGTGTGTGGGGGGGGGGGGGGGGGGGGGGGGGGGGGGGTCAAAAAAATTCGCACAGTCATAAATTTTCACACGGCCACAAAATTTGAGTAACCGGCCCTGAGAGGCCCAAAACAAAGCGGCCCATATGGCGATCGCCACAACGCCACAGTGGCCAGTCCGCCCCTGCTGGTCACCTTAACAGTATAGACGCTACGAACTCCATACAGTTCACATACGAGAATGAAAAAGGACAACACCCTTTCTTCTTGATACATTTATAGTTCGTCGTAACATGCGGTAAAGGTTCGGTTAAGATTCTTAACTCTACAGAAAGGCCAAGCACATTGATCAATTTTCAAACTACAATATCATCACCCTCCATAAAAAGTTGGGCGTATTTTCCTCACTCTAAACAGAAACAACAGAGTCGTAATAGAAGACAAAGCCAAGGTAGAGGAAGAGGGCAAAATTCGGCAAGCGCTAGAGGATTGTGGATATTCTACCTGGAGTATCAACAAAATCAAAAAGGAGATGAATACGCCAAAAAGACTAAAGAAACGAAGAAGAAAGAAGATGACAACGAATTCCAGGGCGTGATGGTTCTACCCCGTACGGGGAGGAAGTATCTAAGAGAATACCTCATTGCTCACTAAGGAACATGCTAGTCCATTCCAAATACAAGCGAGACCCCTCTAGTCTACAGATGTAGTATATTCCACAACTTGCACAAGATGTGCACAGGGTGTACATAAAGGACACCAGAAGAAAAATTCGGAAACAGTTCGGATTATAACAGTCCTGATGAACATCATCAACAATGTTAAGAGTATACTTTCATCATATTATACTTTTTGGATATATGTTGATATAGGCCCATGTCATTTTATGAAATGTGATCATGTTTGCGACCATTTCGGACGCCTTCTAGAATAAACCCTATAGCGTACCAAAATGTGTTTAGGACCATGGGGGTGTTGGAGTCAGGGGCGGTGGTGTACGAAAGCCCCCCCCCCCCCCCCCCCCACCCGTAGACACTTGTCTACAGAATGAGTAAGCTACAAAAATCGTCCAATACGGTGTACCAAACCTGAAATTTCTTCGGGAAAAAAATCGAAGTGCATCTGTAGAACCGCTATTAGGGAGCGTTGATAAATAGCCTACTTTTAACCGACCTTTGACTGAACATGTATCTGACCTGTTGTCAAGGTCAAGAAACATATAAATTTAGTTATAGTTTGTATTACGACTATCAGTACATAATATTCTATTCTACACATGCCACACAGCTTGGAAGGCAGAGGGTGAATAATCTGGAGCAGTAGCGTAACTAAATTAGGGTAATCAATTGGGGGGGGGGGGGGGGGGGGGGGGGGCATAAGGGGGTCAGGCCTTAGATTACCCTCCGGTGCTGAAACACTCCTCTACATGCAATCACCGCCAGGTGTGTTGATCTATGCTAACGTGGCGTCTACACGCAATCACCCTCCGGTGTGTTGAATTGTTAAAACTATCGTGTACATGCAATCATATGATAATATACAACGACTGAAATTAAACTGAGTCGTGAAATGTATTGTACAGGCTAATTAACCTAATATTTTGCGTTATATGTTAATACGCGCTACGCGAAACACTGACAATTGGTTTCATAGCCGCATGCTATTTGAATGTCTACATGCAATCATACATATAACATACATACAACGGCTGAAAATTCTGCGTCAAATCGCACTGCGACATATTTCATGACAAATGCATATTTTTATGTAAATCTACGACGTATATACAACTTAAAAAGCACATATTTACCAACAGTGGTCAGCATAAGTAGTAGTAATGTCCACCGGTTGAAATAAATGGATACAATCATCTTGCTACAACAGATACCAGACAACGTAATATCAATTCTTCAAACGTATTTACTGTTTGTAGTGTGCAGAGTTACGATATTCACCACAATAATAACACACCGCAAACCAGGAAGTAGTCTAACGATTTGCACATGACCTTAATATTTAGCAATACATGTAATCCAATCATAGACGTCATAATTGTTCTCGTATTTTTGAATTCATCACACTTTAGCCGGGTGTGTAATAAATAAATGAATAAGACACCATAAAGTAACAAAATTGAGGTATTTCTGGTTGATTACACATAAGAAAGAAATAAGTTAGAACACACTTTTATTTTTCACTAAAAAAGTAAAAAATAGGCCATCGGCTTCTAACATAAGCTAGACATAAGGCTATGCAAGGAGAAAGGAGAAAGGCTTATTTTAAAATATATTCAATCGATTAATTTCGGAAGGGGGGGGGGGGGGCAAAAGTGTGCCTAGACTTTTTTTTTATAAACAAAATCACATTTTGAGCTATGTATAAGATCAGTGTCACTAATCGGTCCACCGCAACATAATCATGTGACGACTCAAATGTCGTTCGCGTTGAAATCGCAATGGAATAAAGTCTTTTTTTTCACTAGGCCCAGTTCCTACCGAAAAAGGCCAAGTCTGCCGTGTGTTGTGAATTTCATGTTTTTAATATTGTATTCAGAACTGAAGCACCGCTTCAGTCCTTGCATAATTTAGCAACACCTTTATGATTGAGACTTGCAGTGAATTCCTGGAAATTGTGTTTATTCATGGTAGGCCGTACGCATTAAACAACTCCCGCGAACGGGCCAATGCGTCTTATCAACACGTCGGACGTTTTTCAATCCATACGAATCTGGAAGCCGTCCCTTATTCTTTGAATTTTTTTTGAAAGTGAGGTTAACTCGCATGAATATGAGCTGAGATAGTTAGCTCTTATACACTATATTGCGGCTTGTAAAACAATGAATTGAAAGTGAATGTTCTGCAGGATGTTCTGCAACATGTAAATTAATGGAATCAATTTGATGATCATAAGGCTCCTGTCAGTTATTTTAGTTCCAGCCTGTTCATATGATACATAATGATAGATAAATAATTGGTCAGACTCTTCATATAGCATAGACTGTGCATTTATTCATTGGCGGCGCCAGCCTCATAATTTTGGTGGCAAGATTATTTTTAGGGGTTTAGGAGTTCATGAAGAAAAGCAAATGTTCGCGAAGCGCGAACGGTTGTTTTGGGCCATTTTACGCTAAATTTGTCAAATTTGGTATAATTCTAACAAATTTTGTATGAAAATGCGCACCTGCGCGCGAAAGTTGGCTGTTTTATGCTCAAATTGTCAAAATGTTGTCTAGTTTAACCTAATTTGGAAAGAAAATGCGCGCTTCAAAAAATAGGCGACGCCACTGCATATATTTAGAATACAAATGGATTTTCTTCTTATCACAATAGCAAATACTCTGATCCGACATCAGATTTACGACGAGATCCAACATTATTTGCATACGGATGTGCGCCTAGCCAGCTGCCACGTAGATGAAGCGAAATGATTGTGACGAACGTAATAATATTGGCAATCGCGCCCGGAGCGTCCGAAAAGGATGGATTGAAGTGCGTTGTTATAAATGAGTTATTATTTGAGCAATCTTTATTGATGAAAATGATTTACGGCGAACGAAACGGAACGAAACACCTGTTGACTGAAATTGAACAGCTGACAAAAGCCAACGGACAACAACACAAATATCGGTTCGCAAATATTCGGTCATGTCAATTTAATTCAGTCGTCAAGCCAGACACCCACTATGGCTTCCCCTGTTTACTCATAATATCATCCGCGATCAAATTGACCTAACGTAACAACATAGAAAATGTTTATGATCTCATAATGTGTATTATTTAATTGTTGTAACGCCGATTATTTTTACTGTTACCTAAGCCTTACACAAATATCATTTATAACATTTTCCTTTCAATATTAAAAGGGAATATAAGTTGACATTTACTTCGAGATTACTATTTCCGGTGTATTTTTTGCCCTCAAAGGTTAAATGTAAAAAGTCTGATTTTCAATTTATTTTTACATTAAAATATAACATAGTTGCGATAAACACGTGCACTGAGTTAACCGTACAAAAACTACCACTGTTGCATTCACGATTTTATAACATAAACCGCTAATACTTAATGTCAAACAATTCACAGCATTAACACGCCTACAAGTACTCAATCACAACCGCTGTTACTTGGCCGCGACATTGTCGATGCCTTCAGCGGGTTGTCAACATGTCAAATGTCAACAGTTCTGTTTAATTTCTGTCATTTTCAGATTTTGTGCCCCGGTTTATGTTTTCTATACTTAGTGGCATCTCTGAAACAGTCAAACACTACACTATTATGTTATATTGTTATACTGTGGATTGACTTTAAAATACAGGGCCAAAGGACCTATAAAAATGGATATAATCCAAATGTGTGGTTGTTTAGCACTATCATCCGTTTTTAATAAGCAGACATAATTGACATTTGTGCGGCAATTTTGAGAAGAATGTGCCCGCTCTATTTCTCCTAATTAGTTAGGGTTAGTCCTAGGGACACACAGTAATATGATGTACACCTTGGCAGCAGGGGCGTAACAGAGGTTGGTTGTCAGGGGGGGCACAGCCCAAAAATTTCCTGGTTAGAATAATTCCGTAAAAGGTTGCCCCAAATTTTTCCCCAGTCAATCACCTCGTGAATTTCATGTAAGTGGGGGGGGGGGGGGGGGGGGGGGGGGGGGGGGGGGGGGGGGGGGGGGGGGTAGGGGTCACAAAAAAATCGCACGGTCACAAAATTTCGCACGGTCAAAAAAATTCTTTCTTTCTTTCTTTCCCTTTATTTTCTTTCTTTCCCCTTTTTTCTCCTTTTCTTCTTCTTTTTCCTCCCTTTTTCCTTTCTCTCTCTCTTTTCTTTTCCTTTACCCCTTCTTTTCCTCTTTTCCTCTTTTCCCTTCCCCTCATTTTTCCTGGTGGGTAGGTTTGAATTTCCTGCTGAGCACCTTCAGGGGGGCACTGTGCCCCACCCCCCCCCCCCCCCCCCTGCCCCCCCCCCCGGCTGTTACGCCACTGCTTGGCAGATGTTTGGCATCAAAAGAAATGTACTTCAAAGTGTGACTACAGATACAGGTTGAAAAGGACGCAAAAGCAGTAACATACGCGGACAACCAATGATGGGTCAATAGGTCTCCCGAGACCCCCTCCCCTTATCACTTGTGTTTATGTGTAGGCCTGTCACTGTTTTTGTAATGTGTGCAATACCTACGGATGGTGGATATCGGCTGATAACCAACTCCATCCTTCAGGCTTCATCTGTGTATTGTTCAATAATATATATTTTTTCTGAAAAAAATGTAAATGATTAAATAATAATTAGCATTGCTTTTTACTTGTATATTTGCAATATCATATTTAGCAACGCTTCACTATTTATACTGTCTTAATTTAATTTTTGATGTTATGATCTCTTATTTTACTTTACTTTTATATTTACAATCTTGTATTTTACTTTTACTTTTAAAGTGTTAATGTTTGATTCTGAAAAAGAACCTTCGGGTCCAAATCTTCACCATAATTGCAATGTGCTGATAAAATGTGTATCGCCGTTGCCTATTCTCGATGAGAGCATATAAAGCACATTGAACAAACCTAAACATGTTAGATTTCAGTGCACTAAGTTAAGATGGTGAAGTTATGAAGGAAAATTGCAATATTTACAATGTAATGTGTTCCACCACCATGCATAGTTACACATAGAGTCATATTTTTAGTAAAGTTATAAGCAATATTACCTTAACATCAAAACCAAAAGGTACACTCGAGGCGAGGTATCTATACCGGATGACAACATCTTGCACAGATGCGAAAAGAGTATAATAGCTATATACAAAAACATTCTCACAAACCCAAGTACAACCGTCTAAGGTGAGTTTTGTTAAACCAAAATATATAAATCAATTTACTGACTTTATAGAATTGATCGATCAATATCACGCTAGTATCTGAAATCTTAACGCTCAACTACCTGAGTCCTGTAAATACTTGAACACCTACTTATAACAAGATCGTCAACGTCAATAATAATTTATATAGTAAGCCTTGATGATGTACTTAAATCCAATGATGGGTTAAAGTGGATTTTTTTTCATCATTCGCATCAACACATTTCTTACAACCAACAAACAAAACCATGATGATTGCATTTTGCACCACATGCAAGATATTGACATCCGGTACGGATACCTCGCCTTATTAATTCTCAGTCTCTTTTAAGGAAAGTCAACTCTGACTGAGAAGAGGGTGAACTATTGATCAAACTACCAGAAGACAACATTGAGTTATATACATGTACAAGGAGCCCCGTCGGTTCGCGGAATCGTATCCGAGGTGTCGGCGGCGGGCGTAAATTTCATTACCACTGCCATACCACGTCGAGCACGCTCCTAAACAAAAATGTCGTCACCATGTATGGATGGACTACGATTGCGCAATGAAAAACTTGGGAGCAACAAAAGTGTCACAAAAGAGACGAATGTTTGTTCTGGGTAATTCAGTAGAATGCCGAAAACGTTCTCAAATCTGCCTTTGATGTAGCAGTAATTTATACTTTTTCATTGGCGTCTGGAGCAGAGCTGTCCTCGTAGAGCGTTGTTTCCAGGTCTTCCAGGGAAAGGTATCCCTAAGAGTGGAAACAATAATTCAAATTATGACAGTACAGTTATTTCGGGCGGGGGGGGGGGGGGGGGGGGAGGCGGTTCAATGGAAATAGGATATTGACTGATTTGTTGATTCTTAACACCGCTTCTGACAATTTCCTCTTATACTATACACTATTAATTGAAGAGGTAACATTAATAATTTACAATCTTCTATTATCAAGTTATGCAATAATCTGTACACGTGTTGCACAAGACAATTCAAATTTAACGCCAGGTAATTTCCAAAAGTGTATGACGTCGTAGTTCATACCTATAGAAATCCAAATGTGGATTCATGTGTAATCCCGAATGGGGATACATTTTGTCTTCTTTTTGTTATACCATCTATAAAGGACACGTGTCTCGGGCATAAATCTTGCAGGCCTACGGTTCAATGGTTTTAACCTTAACGAAAATAAAGTATGTATGCTAATAGTCTTCTTACCACTTGGCCACTAAGTATTTCATTCAGGAGATTGATTATCTGGGTAAATGTTGGTCGGTTTTTAGGATCTTTTTCCCAACATGATGACATGATAGTGTACCTGAATAGTTAAAGGTATCATAACACATGTTACTTACGTCGTACATATAGATAGAACAAGAAGAAGAAGAAAAACCTGAGTGACAGGTAAATTGATTTAATTGCGTGCTAAAGTCCTTTGTTTAATATATTTTACACTTTTGATTCAGTAGCTTGGAAGAACTGGGCATATTTTAACATACTTTGCTCTTTGAAATGGGCAAAATAGCCCCAAAATAGCCTCAAATAACCCAAAATACAAATGGGTATTGCAATGGCAACAAAGTTTTTTTGAATTTTTAATATGGCATTTCAATATTACCATAAGACCTTCCACCATACCAAATAATAATAAGGAAAATCCATAGTTTGATCGTGCACATGAACTGGAGTATTAGGCCGGTGATAACTGTCTTTTAGTAGCATTGGATACAAATACTATGATTTTCACATTGTTTTAAAGTTTGAAATTGATTTTTCTCAAAACACAAACAAAACCACTCGTTAATGTTATTTTTGTGCTCCATGCACTAGCTGTATTGACTTGTCTATTGTTATTCGTTGATCTATTTATCTATTTAAATTAAATACATTACAGACAAGCATATTATATCATTGAATGCCTAAAGCCCATTGCAAGCGTACCATAATATTACATTCATTTACACTTACAGTTGTTCACTGCAATGTTTGGGTTGCTGCATTCGGTTTCCATCCTTCAAGAGTCGGCGAATCTCTTCACCATTCTTTCGTGGGTAAGGTCTTCCTCCTTCAAACAAAAATATTATTTTAATGCTGTTTAGGTTTTGGAAAAAGTTATGTGAGGGGGGTTTAAAATATAATTACCTCTCTGTATCCTATGTATGGCAATTCAGGGTCATTCAATAAGTTCCACCTTCTCCCTCATACTATGAATATCAGCCTCATGACATTTGACATGATTATGGCTCTGAATCTTGGTTACACATATTATAGTAAATGTTAATTGATATCTGTTTCAGTTTTGTTCTGATGTTGCCAAAGCCAGAGAGAGATTTTGGACAACGGAACGGAAAATTACTCTCAAAATAAATACAATAAATATAAGAGGACCTGACGTTTCCATTCTTACAGAATCTTTATCGAAGGTAAAATGACAGAATACAACATACACTAACATATATATAGACATGGGAGCAAAGGGCAGGAAGTGATATGGGATAATGTAACACAGTGGGGGTCAAAGTGACAGATGGATGAATAGGGGAAGGTATAACAAACTTGACAGCTGATTGATGAAGTGGATAATGTAACAAAAGGATGACATAGACAAAGGGGAGATTAAAAAGTAAAAGGCAAATGGGATATAAAAAATGGAGAGTAAAATCTATAATGGTGATTGATGACTACAAAATCAAATAGATGTACATGTGAATGGTAACAAATAATGGAAATGCACTAGAACGAGTAATGAAAATTACTGTGCATAGGAGACAATGTCAGAAATAAAAACATAGTGTCACACATATAAACAAGAAGTAAAAAAATAGGAAAATTAAAAATAAAGTGAAGAAAAAGTGGAAAAAAACAAATGGGTTAAAAATACAAGTGATGGGTTGCACATATACAAATGGAGGAGGTGGGGGCGGGGGGGGGGGGGGGTGGTTTGAGTCTAATCGTTCCCTTCCTGGTTGTTTTAGGCCATGGGGCTGAATGGTGAGAAGACGCTTCATCCATAGTTTCTCTCTACTGAGACGTACCACTTCTGAACGGCTACCTAAAGATTCAATGCCTTGTAAGATCATATCAGACATAGTGTGGTTGGGAAGGTTAAAGTGGTGTCCGACAGGTGGCTTGTTGGTGTTGACCGTCGATCTGTGTCCATAGAAGCGCTTCTTCAGTGAGTTTTTGGTCTCACCAACATACTGGACTCCACACACTCTACATGATAAGAGGTAAATGACATTAGATGTGGTACAAGTGATGTGACCCTTCGTCTTGTAGGTGGCATGGGTGGTGTGACTGGTGAAGGAATCGCCTTCCTTGATGTGTTCACGGCAAACGACGCACCTGCTGGTCGACTCGCACTTAGAAGTGCCATGCTGCGTAGGGAGGGAATCATCAGTTAATGGGGGAATAGTAGCACGTACTAACATATCTCGTAGGTTGCGAGGGCGTCTGTAGGCCAGGATGGGTATGTCAGGAACTGCGCGACGAAGACGGTCTGATGTGTGGAGAATGTGATGGTTAGTGTTGGTGATGTGACGTAGAGGAGGAAGGTTAGGATGAAATGTGGTGACAAGGGGAATCTTAGGGGTAGGGTCTTGGTTTCTAGACTTCTCCTGAAGGACTGTGGCTCTCGGGAGAGAGTGGACTTTCTTGATGGCTTGCTGGACTTTGGTGGAGCTGTGACCCCTGGTAACCAGATGATTCTTCAAATTCTGTGCATGGTATAAGAATTTAGATTCGTTAGAGCAAATACGTCGGAGACGGAGAGCCTGACTATATGCTATGCCAGTCTTACAATGGCGAGGGTGGCATCTTGAAGCATGGAGATACTGGTGCGTATCTGTGGGCTTGGTGAAGAGATCTGTAGACAGTATACCATTCTCAGCTTTCTGTATGGTTACATCAAGAAAGTGTGCCTGTTGGTGGGAGTAATCAGAGGTGAACTTAATGGTCCTGTGAAACAAAATAAATACATGTTTTTCGTTTTTTCACCATATGTATGGCTAGATATAAGTGCACGATTTGAATACTGAAAATGGAAAACATTTGATGATATCTAGATATAATCCGGTATTATCATGTATATATAAATAAGATTGTAAGCAAATTTAACCGAAAATCAGTACTTTAGGTCACAGCTTCTGGAATGTACTGGAACACCCATCAGTATCGTTCGATACTGGTACAGAGCCAGTGTTCCAGTATCGGACGACACTGGCACATATAAAATACGATACTAGAACATATGTACCGGGATCGCCCGATACTGGGACAAATCACTTATGTGTACTAGTATCGCCTGATACTGGAACATAAAAATGTTCCAGTATCGCTCGCTTATATTGTACCAGTGTCGAGCGATACTGGAAACTTTGATGTGTATTTTTCTCTGAACTCAGTGAAAGACAATACAACTTTATAGTCTTACTATGAAAATCCGGCCAAGTAACCAAGGTAATGTTATTTGTTTATGAACAACAAAGAAAACATTTTGTTTGAACACATTAAAAATTACAGCAGTAAAAATAATCCGCCTGTCATGTAATTCCATTATAACAACAACAGCATAATTACATCACAAAAAGAATAAAAACTTCAACAACATAACTTCTGTTGCAATAACCAATGATATACTTGTACAATATAAAAAGAAATGGGGTATTTTGAAATCTCAATTTTTAAAATTTCTTAGCCATAGATTTTTATAGTAAGACTATAAAGTTGTAGTGTTTTTTACTTGTTGATTGTTGTTTTTGCGTGTATTTCTTAATCATGAATTCCATTATGTAATCTGTAACACTAATGTAATTACGTATGAATATGTAACTATGTACATGAAATGTTATGAATTAACTAAAACCTCTTGTTTGGAGGGAACAAATAAGTACAAAACTTATTGTTTGTCTATTTGTTTGCTGTTTGTTTGTTTGTTTGTTTGGTGCAGTGGCGTAACTAGAGGGGGGAGGGCAGGGAACATTTTCCCCCTGTCAGAAGGATGCCCCCCAAATGAAATGAATTTTTTTTATGTATACAAAAAGTAGTCGTCTATGCCCCTGATAACAGGCCTGCCCCCCCCCCCCTATATTGCAAACCCATATTGAAGACCCTGGTTACGCCACTGGTTTGGTGGTGTGTTTATTTTTTTTTCTCGGTGGGCGGACACTAATGTTTTTTTCCCAAGTATAGGTATCATTCAAGCCTAATCTGGAAATTAACATTATACTTACCTAACGTGACGATTTCCCAGAGTAAAATACCAAAAGACCAAACGTCACTTTCTGTAGTGTGTATATTACCAAGTACAGATTCATATGCCATCCAACGTAAAGGTAACGGACCCTAGAGTTGAAACATATACATGCTTCGTAATCAATTCAATGATAACGCGCTGTAAAAGTACTCCCGATCGGTTAAAAGGGTAACAATATGTCATACAAGATTATTCGAAATCCATGACATTTCTTGAATTACTTTTGAAATAAACAGGCAACCGGAGGACAAATTAGTATTTTCTTAAGTCAGAGCTGAAATACACAATACTACAATGTCTAGAAATACTGGAGATATACAAATATTCAGCATAATTTCAGCGGTATTATTAATTACTAAGTATTATCCTATGAATAAAGAAGGAAAATAATAATAAAGAATGAATAAATATAATTAAAATAAATATCGACACACAGAATTGATGATAAAGATAAGACCCACCTCGCTAAGGCGCTGGTACACTTGGGTATCCATGACATCACGAGCTAAACCAAAGTCCGACACTTTGCAGACATACTGGTTATCCAAAAGTACGTTTCGTGCTGCTAGATCGCGATGGATACACTATGAAAGGAAATACATAACAACAACTATTAATCTCCTTTTTTAGGAATATCTCTCTCCACATTTCAATTTTCATTTGACAAAGATTAGATAACATGACTTTGTATTCGTTAATTACTATCATGATTATTCAAAGATTAAAATAATATAAGTAAGAAGAGATAGACATTCATATAATTGATTTCTCAAGTAATGGCCACTTTAAATTTCATTTAATTTGGCTAAATTGACATTTATCGTAACTAAAATACATTACACGGCACTTGTATATTATAATAGTGTGCTCCCCTTGGTACGTTTACTTCATGGAATATTATTGCTGATGAATAAATTATGTTTTACCATCATTCAAAGTAAGTTTTAAAAGACATGAAAGAGAAAGTCGAATCATAGAAGCATTGTAATTCTCCCATGGTCATGATACTAGTACAATTTCCTTTGTTTCCCAATGTGACCATACATGTAGTCAAATAGGTAAAGTATGGATGGAGACTCTACTGCTGTTTACCTTCTGTTCTGATAAGAATCTCATACCGTTGGCGACCTCACGAGCAAATGTTATGAGTTGCGGCGGCGAAAGGGACTTGCTCCCGGGAAACAGATTCCCATACGTACTGTTGCCGTCAGTCACTACACTGGATTTTGTAACTCGGCTCTGGCGGAGAAGAGTCTTAAGATCACCTTTCTCCATATATTCCAGTATCATATACATTGGATCTATATATCATATTAAACAAACACAGCAGTTCTAAAACATATCTTGCAATTTTGGATTTTTAAAACATAATTTTCAGTAGCTCGTGTTGTTTAAATTTTATTCAGGGTAAGCCTATCCCGAATTATGTTAGCCGTTTTAGTTCAAACCGCTTTGCGTGCTAAACATCTATACAATTACACAAAATACAGATTATACATATTTACAAAGGATAATATCAACCAGATGAGACTGGGCTCTAAATTTCTCTAAAAACAAAGATTTATAGTAAACTGCTATTATTTGACTGCTACAATGTTCGTATTCCGTTTTTTCTTTGATAGGCTATTCGTCTATAAGTCCTTCTTTCGGTCCTGTCTATGTTCATTTTATATCTTTATCAGACCAGCATTTCAGCAAACAACCAATCAAAATTGATTAATATAGTCTACGTATAATATTATGTAGGCCTTCCCATACCTTTCTCCATACAGCCTCCAATGAGTTTAACAACGTTTGGATTCGCATGATCTACAAGCTTACTCATCAAAAACGTCATTATTCTAAACTCTTTCCGTAATTGATCTTTTTCAATTTCACCCGGATTGTCTGGAAAAAAAGTATCATGCACATCTTTGAATAAAATGCCGAATAATTATCGAATTATGGTGTCATCTTTAAATGGGGTTTTCATTGAAAGGCGAGTTCCACCAATATTAGGAGGGGGAGGAGGGAGTGTTGGTCCAGAACTTCGAGATCGATTCACTCAATGTTCCCAAGTGGTGACACAAATGGTATCCCAGCGGGCAAAATGACGTTGTAACAACGTTGATTATCAACTCATATATGGGGGGTAACCGGCATAATTTTGAGCTAGAGCCTTTTCAAAAAGTACGAGTTGAGTTTTCCTGGTCACACGCAATTGTTGATTAAGATTATTGCGTCAGATACCGGAAATGACCTGAACACAAATGTCTCTGTTAAAATATTAAAAAATCATCATTGCATCATTTTTTTTGGACCTGAAGAACGCTGATGTGTCTGTCAAAATTCACACTTTATTTATTTCGACATGTAGTAAATACCCTAATTTTAAACTGTAATTTACAATAGGTCTCCCGTTTCGGCACAGAAACGGGCCGGTTTTGGACTTTTACCTCAAAGGGGGTAGGGCCAGACGTTATTTAGTGGTGTGAAATTGAAAATGTTTATTTGTTATCCTTATTTCTCCGTTAGTTGTGATCAAAGTGGCGCCTAATTTGCATGAAAGATAGAGGAAACAACGGGAAGGGTGTTAAAGTTTATTCCACTGAAATTGGTTAACAATTGGCTCCAAAACCAGCAAAAAACCTCTCAGATTTGGCTCATAAATGCCACTAGAATTGAACAACATTGCGCGTACTACAGCGTAATCTTACCGTGGTAACGCGTCGCGTGCATGTTTGCGCAAGGGCTGACTGCCGCGCGGCACACGCACTCATACACATGGCGCAGAAGCCACACGGGAAATGGCTATATAGGCCTGTTGTTAGGCCTAGGGTATTTGATGTCATATGTTGGGGGAAGGGGGTGGGGAGAGGGCGGCCGGTGTAAAACCACGGGAAATGGTTTAGGATAGGCCTAGGATTATAATGCTACAAGTAGCGTTTTGCGGGGTTAATGAAGCAAACTGATTTCTTTACTTTAAGTTGGCATGCCAAACAATCTAAGGGACTGAGGGTTAATGAAGTAGCCACGGGAAATGGTTTAGGGAGGGTTGTGATTATAAATCAAACTGGTTTGGGTGTGCATGGGTGGAGGGGATGGGGGTAAAACCACGGGAAATGTTTTAGGAAAGGGTTAAGAGTTAATGAAGTAGCCGCGGGAAACGGTAAATGGTTTAGGAGGGATATGGTTATAATTCAACCTGATTTTTTTTTTTTTTTTTTGGGGGGGGGGGGGGGTTGTAGGGGGTTTATTATGCCTTTAGAAGGGATATGGTTATAAATACACCTGGTTTGGGGGTGGGGGTGTTGTAGGGGGTTTATGTGGTTTCAGAGGTAGGTAGTGGTATAACCATCTAGCGGGGACCCGAGCGTAACCATGGGAAATGTTTTAGGATAGGGTTAACTTGATGCGGTTTTGAGAGGTAGGGGTTAATAAAGTAGCCACGGTAAATGGTTTAGGAGGGACATGGTTATAAATCAACCTGATTTAGGGGGGGGGGGGGGGGTTATAGGGGGTTTATAATGCATTTAGAATGGATGGTTATAAATACCTAGTTTGGGGTGATGAGGAGGTTTATGTGGTTTCAGAGGTAGGTAATGTAGCATAACTATCTAGCGGGCACCCGAGCGTAGCGAGGGTACGCCGCTAGTATGTAATAACAGTACGAAGTGACCTATGGTACGCCGGAAAGCCGTATCGGATACGTTGCGCGACCACGAGTGAGTGTTGAGCGACCACGAATTATATGTACGACGACCATTATGAGTGTGCGAAGGCGAATGGTGGTCGTCGAACATAAATAATAGTACATCGTGTTTGTATGGTGATGGCAACCTGTAAGCAACCTATCATGTTATTTTGCACCATAATTCAAATTTAGATCATGCAAAATATGCATAGCATTATGTACATACCTTTCAGTGTCTTTACGGCTACCAGTGTCTTCGCTTCGATTCTTTTCCCCGCGTTTTTTACCGTAGCTAGGAGGACCTTACCAAATTCACCGTGGCCAAGTTCCTTAATAAAGGTTAGGTTTTCTCTAAGAAAAACGAACGTTTGTCGGGACACATTTGCATTATAGCTATTTGAATGCACATCATCTGTGAATGTTATAAAGGAAAACATTTAGCCATAAAATTCAATTAATAATATATTATTATGACGGATTCTAACGAGTCAACCAGAACATTATTTCCCCTCAAAGCGCGGGCTAATTCAAATTCAAACTGTCATGCATGGGCTAATGATATGGATGTTCAGAATCAAATAGCCCACTCACTTGAGCACGGCACGCGATTGCGCTGTGTGTCTCAAGCCGTCATCCAGGACATGCAATGGCACAGACAGCATTTTCTCCTTGTTGAAAATGCGAATTTGGAAACGTCCTGGATGTTCTTTAATAATAATAATCGTGACTTATCTTTGATGTTTGGTGGCACATTTGGTACAAAACTGTGCCAATAAGATTCATCCAAATGTCTAGGTAGCCTTTTCGGTCAAAAATTAATCAGATTTCACATTATAGAACATAAACAACTGTAGGCCTATGCCTTTCTTTTGTTGAAGATTTACTATCTCCAAACAGCAATGATTTGTTTTTAGGCTGCCTGCCTAAATTAAACTTCGCAGACACCCTGAATATGGCTTCGACAATGTGTACAGTTATATAACGAATTGTTAGAGTAAACTGAATTAATTAATTTAACCATGTGTAACACATACAACACATACACAGTGAGCCTTAATTCACAGGAGGTGAGGAATCAATCAATTTACAGATTATTAGATAATGTTACATGTTTTTAAATTGTATTATCTTGGTCGTGAAATATTACTATTAAATTGAACTCACTAAGTGTAGCCGCTAAATTCACTGTGCCACCTTCACTTTGATTTCTGTTTGACGAGACCATTTCAACTTCGTATATCTTTTGTCCGTCTACTTTTGGACTAAACTCAATAACAAAATAATCGAAAATAAAGATAAAGCACAGTTATCAACAAAATAGGCCTAACATTAACGACAAATGCAATGGTATTTTATTTAGCATACATTAACCATGTTGACGGTTCAAACATGATACGTTATCAGATTATCATGATTATTCTTGAATTTATAAGAAGATCTTAAAACGAACGAAAACCAGACGTAGCGCGTTAACATGGTTAAGAAAAGCAACACTTAGGAAGGTGTCTTATTTGTGAATTAGACCACTATCATAAAATAAATATATTTTAAGCATGTCATTAGCTACAAAAGAGTCTTATATCGATATCGAGGTTCGGCAAAAACATGTTTATAATGGTGATTTACAATTGGCGAACTGACGGCATAATATACCTAAACATGCTAGAAAGCAAAAATGTTCACTTACTTTAAAGTTACATTGCTCTCATCCATTTGTCCTATAAATAATAGTAGTAAATAATAAATAGAATGAATAATCAGCCAAACATGATGATGTTTAATTCTATTAGTTAAGCTGACGAAAGTCACTATTCTTTATTTTCTCCCGTGGGAGGCTAGTGGGCAAGGATGAAAGAGACAGAAGGAAACACAAAGAAAGGAGGAAAAGGGAAGAAGAAAAACACAATTATTTTTCGAAATAGTTACAGTTTCAGTTTCAGTTTTATTTTCACCATAGTATATAATACATCATACAAGCAAATTATTAGAAAACAAAGGTGGGGAAAACCAAAAGGAGCACAGCTCTAAGTATATTGGTCACCCTGATAATTTCATGATAAATATGATAGTTTCTTTAAAGTACTACACAGATATGGATAAATAAGACCGGACAGGATATGTGCAACTAAACACTAAATTGTTGGCAGTAATGATGGCATCAGCTATAACATAATAATCTCATGTGGAAAACGGTAAACTTTAAGCTAATACAGACTAGAAGTCGGGGTTGAACAGTCTGCTCCGGAACGGGAGCGCGTGTGACGAACTGCCGTCAATTTTTACGCATGTGATGCATCAAGTGACGGGAGTTCGTCTTTCACTGGGTGACGAATACAATTGATATTTCAATAGAGGCTTGGGAACGGGACTGCGTTGCCAAGGGAACGGCCGCCAGTCACAGATTGAATACAATCCTATTTTGCCGATTTTCAACCATAAAATAAGTCTTGTATCTCTGAGATAATGTTAGAAAATTCAGATTTAACCTAAAGATCCATTAACATGGTATAAACTTGCCTAGAAAATGGTTGTCTCATCGCGGAATATAGGCTCAAAAAGGTGTAATTTCAACATGTATTGCGAGATGTTGGGGTCAAAGGAGATAATATCGTCGGACTTACTGCCGAGATTTATTCTGGTTGCTAGGCTGCCCTCAATTTGTTAAGATTTTAATCTTTATGCAAATATTTAGGACTGAAAAGCGAAAATGCAATGATTACCCAAATTGACGAGTACACGTTACGTTACCATGGTGACGCACACCAGACCAGTCAATTTGTAGCGCCCTCATTTGAAACGGGCTCTCGTTCCAGAGATGACTGTTTATAATTGGGCTTGCTATACGATTGGTGTTCGAAACATAAACATTACACCCTCACTCATGGGTAGATTTGTTTACAAAATTCTAAGGTCCACAACCATCGCCCTCTTTCCCCAAACTCCCTTCCCTCTACACACGTCTCCCACCAAGGGCGTATTCAGGATTGTTTTGATGGGGGGGGGGGGGGGGGGGGGGGGGGGAGGGGGGGGGGGGCAAATGTTGTATCCTTGTGAGCGGAGCGTACGAAGCGAGTAATGCGACCAGCGGGTGGGTCTAGTTTTTGAACTTAAATGGCCATGGAAAACTGTCCTGAGGCCATCTTGTTAAGCTTGAATAATGAAACATTATAACCATTTTTAACCATTATTTTGTCAAAATAAGGACTATTGCAACATAACAAACAACATTTATGCGAGTGGCACAGGGAAATATGGCATGAAAAGCACACTTTTAATGATGAAATAACAAATCGATCAATTGATGATTAATGTATACGGCGATAACACCTCTCTTACATCTTCAACCGATGTGGCGTGCATGCAGGATCCCATTGATTATAATCAGTGACGGCGAAGACGGGTTCGATTCCCATTTTTTGCATGTCTTACTTTATTTCATTACAACAATGAAGTGTGTAGTGATATTAATGCCTAAATGCTATACACATTTTACTATTACTTATTTTTATTGCTTGGAATATATTTCGCCACAAAGCCTGTTATTGTTTTTAGTATTACATAATCCAATTAGTATTAATTATTTCTTCACTTTCACTGTAGGCCTATAGATCAAGACTCGTTACTGTAATAAAATACATTGGTTAATTCAGGTTATTAATATTTTAAATGCTTTCTTTGTTAATTATACAACTTTATTTTTTTCTGATATTTTGATCTCCTAGTGTAATTTCGTGACAGGAGTGAGTATACACAATTTAATAATGAATTTTATTGAAGACAATTGTCCTCAGCTAGTTGGCAGAAAGTACCAAATATTTAATGAGACATTTTAACTAACTTATCTAAATATGTAAATAGGCCTATGCATTCATATACACACAGAAAACACTATGTACAAAATTATGTAAATATAGAACTCCATAATTATTATGTAAGAGTTTACATAAAACATGTAATATATACCCAAGCTTGTGTAAATTCCTATGCAAAAGCTTAACACAACTGTTTACATAGTATTATGGAGTTCTATTTTTACACAGATTGTGTATTTTTTACATAATTTGTGTATTTTTTTTACATAGTGTTTCCTGTGGTAGTCATCCGAACAACCACTATGCCTACACCTTTAAAAAAACCCAAAACCAACGAATGTTAGGTCTATTGGGTCAAAGAATTTACAAATGAATGAGTTGATTAACTAATTATTGTATTAACTAAGGCCCGTAATCTCGGACGTAGTTAAACACGGTTTTAAGCTATAAAACACGCGTCTAACTTTCACTTTAGACACAGCGTTTAACTAAACGCGATTCTCGTACATTTTTTAAACTTAAACACGCGTCTAACTCGCCGAAATGTGTCTAACTTTAAACATGGGTACGGGGGTAGTTTAACTCGCGTTTAACTAAACTTCTGCATCAAGTGTATGTCGTGATTTTCTTATCGTGATAACATGGTTTAAAAGGAATAAATATGTTAAATGATGGACCTTAATATAAAGACAAATATTCGACAGCTTGAAAACACAAATTACATCGTTCATCCTGCATACCTGATGTTCCTGTCCACCATACTACGTAATGGTGAGAATAAAAAAAAGTAAAAAAAAGTAGGTGTTGGTTTGAAGATGCGCAAAATTGTATTACAAAATCCGACGTTTCGGTCGACAGACCTTGGTCACGGTGTGGAGAGTGTATGCGAATACGAAGTCAATAATAATAAAAGAAGAAATACGCGCGTAAGCAAGAGCGTCAGGCAATAAGCAGAACGTGGCACACTAAGGGAGCGTAAGCGCGGCAATGTGAAATACGCAGGCGCAGACACTCTCCACGTAAAGATGAAATGCAAAAGAGAGAAAGTAGAAGAGAAGAGAAAAGAAAAGAGAGAAGAGGGAGAGTAATAGGATAAGAGAGGAGTAGATAAAGAAAAGGAGGAAGTGGAAAACAATACCTTAAAGTTTTAAGTGATACCAAAATATAAACTTGATTAAGGAGAAAGGTCTTGGTTAAGACCAAATGAAAATGGAGATCAAAAAGCCACGGGGTATGTGAGAGTGGGAGTGTGAACAGGAGGATGGAGTTTTGATTTGAAAGCTGTAAATTGGACGTTGAGACCATTGTTGTTGGGATTGGCAAGTGTACCGTGGTTAAAGATAATGCGTTGTTCCATGGTCCAGCGTTGTAGATCCGATCCTGATGAATTGAGAAGTCCTGTAATACGAAGGTCGGATGGGATGTGTTGGGTTTCGTTGTAGTGACGGGTGATGGGGATGTCACGGTTGTTTTTGGTAGCATATCTCAGATGTTCAGCGAATCTGTCGCCCAGGCGTCGTTTGGTTTCTCCGATATAAACTTTGTTGCACTTAAAACAAGTGACTGCATAAACGACGTTCCTGGAGGTACAGTCATGCAATTTGGTGAATACTTTTAGTCACAATTTCGATCAACTCCTTTTGCCCATTAAAACACTAATCGCACTTTGGGTCATATTTTGACCAAAATGTACTAATTGTCCAAGGGTTTTAAATAATGACTAAATAAATAAATAAATAAACTTATTATTGTTTTTAATAATTAAAAACTGATAAACCCAAAGTTTCAACATTATTGTGAGTGGAAGGGTAGAACTAGAAGAAAGAAGAAAAATGAAAGCATATCGTGCCGTGCGTGGGGATCGAACCGGAGTTCTGCGGTTCACAAGCGAAGGACAAGGTATCCACGCCACAGAAGTATTTGTGTTAAGAGATGTGTTATAATTGTATATACCATTAAACTACTTGTCATTAAAATAGTGCTTTTTGGTGCAATATTTGTATGTGCCCCTCGCCCAAAATATGTTTGTAATGTCATAATAGTCCTTATTTTTGAAAAAGCTTCCCTCCCTAAAGTTACGCTAGTTTGGTGCACTCGGCCGATATCTATTTTTAGAGCGTTATGAGTTCGAGCACAAGAGAGTCCAAAAGCAAAAGGTTTTTACCCAGAAAAAAGTCACATAAAGCTACATTTTCAAGATAGTACCCCAATGATATGAGAAGAAAAAAAAGTCCCACAATTTCCCGTTTGCCCTAATTTGTTTAGAGTTAAAAATCCAAAATGGCCGTCAAATATTAAAATTGCTTCAAAGGGCGGCCATTTTTTTATTTTCTGCTCTAAATTTGTTAGCACACACGGGATTCTTGGCCGGGACTTTTAATATGGGATTCTATACATTTTTCTGGAACTAGCCTGCAAACATCAGCTTGTTACCAACGTTTCGGGCAATATGATACTAACATTCTTGGACTACAGGGTGTCTCCAAAAAAATTACAACGCACCATTAGGCGATCATAACTTCCTAATTAAGTATCTGAATGTTACAATTCAAACGGTAAAATGAGGCCAAATTAGTTTTCTACAATTGGAAGAAAACAGCGTTTAATTTTGTTGAGTAATTATGGAGATATTTGTGATTACGTAAGAGTAGTCACGGAACACTTCCATCCAAGTTTGCATATTTTGACAGATTTTCACTTGCGCGGCTGGTTACTTACTCATTAATGTTCAATTAGCCAGCACTGTTTAATACTATGATAAAAAAGTTCAATTTGTGATCTAAGAATACCGAATAATCAATCATAACACTCATAACACCCAGAAAACCGAAAACAATACAACTCATTGTATGGAGAGAGATATGACCATACTCTTTTAATGTAAACAAAACGTATGTTTTCAATTGCGATACTAATAATTTGACCACCATGCGCAAAATTGACGATAATTTTATAATATACATGATTTCAGCCTTCAAGTTGCAAATGTGAAGACTAGAAGCTTGATAAGTTGTGTGCGCGATGTTATTAGATCTTGAACTTGGTTTAATAACGACAATGTTCATATTTACTAAAATTACTATAATTTTGTTTCCAATTGTTATACAAATTGAACTTATCCTACAAATTTTAAATTTTACTGTTCTTAAGTATAACATGTGATGAAAATAATCTAGACAACTTTTATTTTATATTTTGTGTTAAACTTTGGTCTCACCTGGCATATTATTTGGTGTAAAATAAAATCTAGAACCATAAACACAAGTTAATCCATGTCATTTTGTAGAGAAGTATTGATTTCATGTATGTGCTGTCTTAATCACTCAATATTTGCAAACTTGGATGCTCCCAAACTAATGTTACGTAATTGCTCATTTCTCTGGAATTACTGAACCGAATCACATCCGGTTTTCAAACTATTATGCCTTTATGTTGTTGTTTGAGTTGTTCTATTCTGACACTTATTCAGAAAGTTGCAATCCTCTAAGGGTGCGTTGTATTTTTTCTGAGACACCCTGTAGGCCTATAGTAGAGGTCTTCCCGGTTCAAAGCTGTGACAACATGACAAAGCGTTTTGAGAATTACCATTTTAATGAAAAAGGCAATTGAAATTCACAATTTAGTAATACGGGGTCTTTTGGACGACAGTGATGGAAAAAAGTGCAAAAGGAGAAAGGGACGGGAAAGAGAAGGAGAAATAAGAGGGAAAATGGAGGAAAAGTACTATGAATAGAAAGAGAAGGTGGACTTGAAAGGGGTTGGGAAAGGAAACGGGAGATTTAGCTTTACTACATGTACGCCCATCCTAGTGAACAATTTAATAGGCTACGGTTTTGAGCAGTTTACAGCATGTATTTATACATTATATTGACGTAGCTGTTTTCATTATCATTTTGTTTGCCTGTGATATAATAAAGGTAATATTATATAGGCTTACCTGTTACACCGCTGCTCCTCTGTCTTCGTAGATATACTGAGAGAGTTATTATTACACCAAGCAGTGCAATGCCACCAATCAAACCACCGACAATAATTCCCGTAGATGTGTTATTTTCTTTCGGAAGACCTGGATTCAATTAATACACATGAAGGGTTTCTTAGGCAATTGGAGTGGTTTAATTATGTAAATTAAAATCAAATGATAGCTTGTGATAGGATGTGGCGGTTCCACATTGGCGTGAATTGGAGGCTTGTATTTGTCCGTGCGCAAAAAGAATCCACGTCGTTGCGGATATTTATTGGCGAAAGTGTGCGTTTGCGCATCGTAAGCAGATATCAGGGAGTGGTCAAGTAGGTATTCCATTTGGGCCACAGTTGAATACTAACCTCATAATTTTCGCCAATTTGAAACTGATCAAACTATACTCACTGTCATAATGCTATGGACGAAATCCAAGCTATTTCACACGAGCGTGTTTTGTTGTTTTTCGTGGAGCTGCGTCCAGATGCGTGAAATGAAACAACTAATTTTAGTTAAACAAAATGTACGTACGAGAAGACGGACGGATTTAATTATAACATACCACCTAACGTTCTCCCAGTGGCAGTCTGTCCATCCATGTTCAATCCATTCTTATTCTCACTATAAACAACAACGACATACTCGGTCCCTGTAGTCAAGCCCGTAACCTCATATATGTTTATATTGCCAGTGTTGGATACATTCACCATCATACCACTTAATGGTTCCCCTTTCTTCCCATAATCAACACGAAACCACTGAGGATCTCCGAAGTCATCTCCAGCGGCCCAGGCTACTGTTAGTGAACTCTCGGTTGAGAATTCGTCTACAATTGTTACCGAAATCGGTGGTTCAGGAAACTCTAAAAGTACAAAAATTAACGCAGTAAATGTAAACTCTGAATCTATGACATTGCCGACTTGCAGCTTTTAGAACTGCACTCTAAATGCCAGGGATTTAAATTTTAAATCTCAATCAGGATTTTAAAAAAGTTAAATCTAACAAGATTTAATTTTAATCTGAAAAGATTAATTATCGAATATTTAATCACAGACTCGATTTTAGTTTAAATCTTTGGAAGGATTTAAATTTTAAACCAATCAGATTATCATGATGATCAGTGCACGTGATCCATCCGATTATTTTCGCTACGTTGTCACGACACCATTTTTTTTTGCGATTTTGTGTGTGGCGGCGTACGTAGAAGGCTGTGGGGAAACATCGGGAGAAATTCTTGACCGAAAATGGCTTCAATGTCATCATTACTGACACACCAAAAGACAGGCATCAGCCCAGTGCACATCCGAGAGCATTTTGAACAGTTTTCACGGTGATAAGATGTAGACGTTACTAGAATTTGTGTTTTTCTGTTCTGACTCGCCGGTGGATGGAGTAAAAGTCAGGAATGCTTATAGGCCTACATGCGTTGTTCACTCATTCACTGTGGCCGTGATCGGCTCCCGTATTATTATCATTATTTACTCAGAATGCTCTCGGATGCACACCAAACTGACACACATCCTTCAACACGTCAGCGATACTGGCATCAAAGCCACCTCGGTCAAGAACAAACAGCCTCCACATACGCCGCACACACATAAAATGGATTTGAAAAATCAAGTCCAAACAGATTGCTTTTAAATCTTTCTGAGGGTAGATTTTAATCCAAAAAGATTTAAAATTTAAATCCATTGAGACTTATTTTGTTAATCCCCTTGGATTAAAACTTTTATATCCTTGAAAATATTAATTTTAAATCCGCATTGATTGGTCCCTCCTATAATCCCTGAAGGATTTAGATTTAAATCCCTTGGGATTAAATTTAAATCCTTGTAATTTAGAGTGTACTGTTTTTTTGATCAAAGTGCATGTTAGATGTATTCATACACACCTTCCGATTATCCTATTATATTGACCATGCCATGAGCATGGATGACAGTAAGTTTGCTGGTAACTGTCTCGCTGGATATATTAGTAAAGGCTTAAAAGCTGTGCTGGAAAGAGGGTTATAGATCCTAGATACTTGTGTATCGAAAATAAAAGTTGATACGGGAACGTGTTGTTCCAGTAATGCTCGATATCAAACATCATTATTAAATGTCAAGATTGAAATTGATAACACTTATAATAAGCGCAATCGGTGGTAATGCTATACCCTTCAGTCATGTGACGATTTATTTTAGCGTTTTAGCACGACAGAAAAATAAAGAAGGCAACAACAGCAACCCTTTGGTTAGAAAAGGATTGATTAAGACGGCAATGTTGATACATAATGTAATGTTCCAGTATCGAGCGATAATGGTACACATACGACCAGTATCGACCGAACACCGGAACATTGAAATATACCCGTATCGGTCGATACTGGTACCTGATTTGTCCCATTTGGGCAATACTGGAACGTTCATGACCCAAACAATCAGTTCTGCATTTAATCTTTCGTTATTAAATACCATATACTAATGCTTCGACTCGAACAGTCGATGGCTATGGGAGCCACTCCTTCTCCCATCACACCCATTTACTATCTTTAAAGAAATACTTACGTCGTGTCCGACCAATCACTTCTCTACTTTCACCTCTACCATGCTCATTTTCACTGGTAACGACAATTTCATACTGAGTTCCCGGTAACAAATCCATAATGGTGTACGTGGATTCAGATTGTTTGTCTTCGTCACCAAACGATCCATCTGGATATTGTCGATATTGTATGACAAACGATTGATCTACACCACCATTGTAACCGGGAGTCCATTCGACGGTCAACGAAGACAGCGTTGATGAGGATATACGGATATTTTGAACAGGGTCTGGCTTCGCTGTAATCAGTTAAATAAGCAATAGTGGTTATGTTCATGCAAAGCGTATAGCTGCCATTTTGTTGGGAATGATAACTGTGTTTAAGATTTTCAGAAAGAAAACACAAAGGTTTCATGATATGTAGGCCAATTTGGTAACACGGTTCATGCAATGAATCTTGACCCGATTAAATTGAATGCATAGATTAGACTAGGTGAGATTCCGCTGTGTTAGTCCATTGTGCATAGCTACATGGATAACCTCTATAAGAATTTCAAATATTTGCCATCACAGTTATCTGCTAACAGGTGTTTGTTTAATTCATTCATTCGACGCATCTTGGGGTAGGCCTAATGTTCAAAAAATAAATACATGGTTTTATTGTATCATTTGTTTGCATCTCAAAATATTCCTGACTGCGTAAAGACTAGCCTTTTTACATGCTCACTAATAATGGACCATATATATAACCACTGATTGGGGATATGTGATCTAACCAAATGCAATATGGTGTCCATCTTAGTATATTCAAGTTAATTTCAAATAATAATAAATTAAAAATCGAACTCTTTAAACATGTAAAATGTTCAGTGTAAATCTGGTCAAAGTTGCACCTAACGTATTTTAATTTTATAAGAAGATAAGAGAAAGCTAATATTTTATTTATGTTGGTAAATGTTTTGCATTTAGTCAATGTCCAAAAGTTTAAGGTATATGCTATACACGATGATTTCATAATACACGGTAGAAAAGTGACGGTTACAGCATTCTCAAAACAAATTATTTAAACAGTAAAATAAAACTGAGGATAACGAGAGATTTTGTTCGCAACGATATCACATACACTTACTTGTGCCATTAAGGTGAATCAGAAATGTATCACTTCCCATATCATTGGTAGCTTGATATCTATAATTGCCATAATCTGAGTCCGGTACAACACTTGTAATGATCAACCTGCTCTCAATCGTTATTCCAACAACTTCGTCTCCATCAAGTTGTATATCTTCAATACTTATTCTATCCAGTCCATCGACAAGCTGTTGGCCATTTGGATCAAACCACGTTGTCATAGAAACAGGATTTCCTTGACTTATGCAGAGTAATAGGGCATCTGCCCCTTCATTAGCTCCACTCTTGTTGTCATCTTTGTTAGTGATATTCGGGGCATCTATTTGGTAAGATAAGAAGTTATTTATTAAGGGGGGGGGTATAGGATGGCCGGATTTCAAGATTTACTTTACAACAAATAAGTTAAAAGAACAGTGGGAAACTGCAAAGTCCTAGCTTTAAAATGCTTTTTATGTGAGTCAAATCGGACATTCAGTTCTGATGTTATGGTCAATTTTATTTTATATTCGTTTGTGTGTGGAAAACGCTCACCCTGTATTTTTTTTAGCAAATTCACTTACAATTATATATAAATTAAACAATTATAATTTTCTATAATTTTTTTGGTAATAATATTAAATTAATTCATTGCACATAATTAGTTATCAAATTTGTAAGTCAACGCCATTTGTATTTGTATTCTTTATTTTGTCTCACCCGGCTATATTTAGGCTCCTTATCTTTAAAATCGCGATAAAAACCTAATTTCCATGCGATTTTCACCAAAAATTGACTCAAAATGTGTCTAAATTCAAGCGTTTCAATATATGAACAAACATTCTCATCTCAAATGTCAATTTATAATTTTGTAAGCAATTATTGAATACGTTTCGCTTGATATCTCAAAACAAGGAAACATGTAAACGTACGAAACTGTAACAAACGTAACTCAAAAACAAAAAGTTGTGTGACCATGGAAATTGGCACAGATATTAAGCATAGCCTACAGAGGCCTACAAAATCATGAAGGGATTTTCAAAACCTTGCGTTTTTAAATGACGCTGCGAAATACCCTGATTGGCCGCGTCACGGTTACCATGGCAACCGCAAAAAAAAAACGCTTCATGATTTTGTGCGTATTGTCCATAAGCACCCACCCCCAAATATGGTAATTATGCGACATTTCGTTAGTGAGTTTTGTACGTTACGCTGTTTAGCCAACCATGGCAACCCGACCGAAAAAACGTGTTTTTTAAACATGCTCGACATGTTAGTATATAAAATGTCTTAGTTGAAGTCTGGGAAAGTGATGACATTTAAAAAAAAATGTGGTCACTTTCAACCTATACCCCCCCCCCCCCCACTTAACCAATGCTAAACTACCTAATTAAATTCACTGTCACAGGGCGAGTCAAAATGGGCCCATGAGCTCGTAAGTTTTATTCAATATCGGTAGTTTTAGAAAAAATCAGAGAACGTAGAGACAATAGTTGTCGGACACTGCTTCAGAGGGTCCAATGAACCTGTTTTCTAAACTTTGTTTGTCGAAAAGTCTGACAAACTGGTTTTTTTTTGTGTGTGTGTTTGTATTATGTTTAATGTCTTTTTTGTTTTGCGATGAAACAATTTTCAATACAAAATCCCCCAGTTCTTTCTTCCGCAATTCATTATGCAGATCATCAAAAATAATGCCTAGAATGAGAGTTAAATAATCTTTGAGAGGGACCTGCCCTCATTTAGAGTTTACTTGACGCGCTCGCGAATAAGTCAAAAACATCTACAAACAATGTGCTTGTTGATGATCATAAAATGTTGTGCTGTCTGTACACCATGTTTAATTAGGACATATGTCATGAATTGGTGTATGAAATCACTTGGAATAGTTCATATAAGTTTAGCATACATAATAAATGAAATACTTACAATGTACAGTTACATTTACTTTTCTAGAATCAAATCCTACGCTATTTTCAGCCACGCATGTATACATTCCTGCCTGTTTTCTATCGATATCTATCACATCAACTACACTTGTACCGCTGGTATATTCATCCTCCAATGTGTTGCCGTTTCGTTTCCATGAGACAAATCCGTCAGGTTGGGGGTTAGCGTCAGCCGAACAAGTCAGTTGTACATTCCCTCCTTCAGCAATCGTAAGTGGGAGAGCTTGGGCTGATGTTATTTCCGGTGGATCTGTTAATACATTTCACATGTTTCAATAGTGTTTTGTGATCAGGTATATACGTAGACATACACATGTAGATCGGTGAAACAGTTGGATCGTACATTTATATCAACTAACCGCCCCCCCCCCCCCCCCCATCCCACTATCCCTAATACATATGTAACATGCCACACACATTACGAATACGTATTGATATGGTTAAATGAAGAGGTCAAATTTGTGTGCTGGTTATTTGTAAATCTAGATATCAGTATGTAGGCTATTTACACGAAAATAATTTACCAAATGTTGCTATATAATGTATTTTAATACATTATATAGCAAAATGTGTTTAAAAAGTACCCGTAGTAACTTATACCACCAGTTTAATCAGTTAAAACTGATTAAACTGGTGGTATAAGTTACGACGGGTACTTTTTCTAAAGAATTCTCGCGACCGCCCCTTACAAAATGAAATGCTAATAGTTACCTGGTTACAACCCCTAACCTTTGCTATATGTTATATCAATGTACCTTTTGCTGAGTACAAATATACCTTTTTTGTGTACTAATGTATATACATTTTTTTGTGAAAATGCCCCCCCCCTACCCCGTTTTGGAAAACGTCTTTTTTAGCATAGGCTAGTAATAATAAATCAGTTTCATAAATTTGTAAAATGTAAAATAGTATGAAAATGCAGTGTATAATGTTAAATGCTTATACACCTATCAGTTGTAAAACGCAATATACGACCCCGGGAATGGTGCGTCACTTTACCGAGGTGCGTCACTTTCTAATGTACCATGACGCACCCTGTGTCACAAAGGTGACGGACCTTTGTCATACAATATACGGACCATCGGTCAATTTTGTGACGCACCATTGGATGATTCTGACGAACCATGACTGTCTTAAATGACCGACCCCGTCGTCATACATCGTTGACTGAACTGGATAATACACGTGGCCATGAATACTGAAAATGAAACTACTGTATGATTCACGGGGGATCTTCCCCTATTTGGTTTTGTCAACCCTGGTCCCTCGAATATCAGCATGGCACGGAGTTGTTTAATACTCAAGATGTATTAGAAAAAAGGACTTCCTTCCCGACTATTTGAAATAATATTATGGACTATATTCATTTCAATATCGACCCCTACGTATAAGATCGTGTACACTTTATACTTGTTTGCCTTTAAAATATTAGTTTAATAGTTACTACGGACGGGTATTAAAGTTGTATTTTAAACCCCGGCCCGGGACGGAAGCAAGAGGATATCTTATGCACAATAATGTCTAACTGGTTCAAATCATGCAATGTTTCACTGATTACCACATTAACGACGGGATCGGGAACCAGGATTCCTGAACACGTATTTCGAGACATTTCCCAAATTCTGCTCGGATGATGACTATAAACCCTCTAAAAGCCTTCAGGTACCTCGGTCTACTGTAGGTTCCTTGTTTTTCCGTTTGCCCAATTCTTGCACACTTGCAATGGCGAACGAATGATTTCAGGCATTTTAGAACATACGGTAATATCGGAAAAGTGGTGTTGGCTTTACATGAGTTGGATATCTAAAAAATATAGCCTACGGCCTATATTTAAAATATAATATTCGTATAATATGAGGTTGTTCGTAAAAAGGATGCACATTGTGACGCACCCAGGTAAAGTGACGGACATTGACGCTCCCTTCGTCAATTTTGTGACGGACCAAAGGCTGCCACAGACGTACCCTCCGTCAGGAATGTGGTGGTAAATGACGCACCCATGACGCACTTCTACCGGGGTCGTATAGTGCGTCTTACAATACGCGGATTTAGGGTTTCCCTAGTGTTGGGCGGTATCGCGCTGATGTTGGTACGCCCTACTTCTGGTTTTACGCTACGTATAGGAAAATGCAATGAAATGGGACGAGTGGTCAAAATAAACTCAGAAGATTTCATGGTCGACGCACCCCTAAAAAGTACAGAAGTCTTTCACAATTAAAAATAAAAATAGCATACCTAAACTATCCTTGGGGATCGGCAGAATTTAAAAGTGCACATTAAAGGTAGATGTTCCGATTTTCAACTTGAACTGTTCTATTCTACATGAAAGGTCATCCTTAAAAGGGTTGTATTCCAAAGTTTGAGTTGCATAACTCTAATGGTTCTTATTTTAGACGCACAAGATGCCGTGAAATGTGCCCATTGAGTTGTACACAAACTATACTGGTGGTTATAACCACCTTTCGCGTTAATTCGATGTTATTTCACCGATTTCTTCGTAATCATACTGATTTGGACCGTCACATTTCAGTATGTTAATCAGAAAAATATGATCTTTCATATGATATGAAAATCCTTTGTTTGAGAAAAATCTGTGTTATGAAAATGTGATCGGGTCATCTACCTTTAAGTTGAAATATCCATTGAAAGTTCCGCGTAAAATGCCGAAAAGTTGCAGAATTCGGCAGTCTAGGCGTCATGTAATTTACCGAGCCAGTCATGCCAGTGGGGACAGAATAAATTTAGAGTATTAAATCTAGAGGCAATATAAAAGCTCATCAGAGTCCAAAAATGACGTATTTGAGGTTTATTTACGTTTTTTCGTGTATAATTATTTATTTAAGGGACTGAACATAATTAATTTTGTGTGAAATATCGGGGCTTATTATTTCTTTATCTCTTTTAACACTTTATCTCTTTATCTCTTTATTTTTTTATTTCTTAATTCTTTATTTCTTTATATCTGTATATCTGTATATCTGTATATCTGTATATCTGTATATCTGTATATCTGTATATCTGTATATCTGTATATCTGTATATCTGTATATCTGTATATCTGTATATCTGTATATCTGTATATCTGTATATCTGTATATCTGTATATCTGTATATCTGTATATCTGTATATCTGTATATCTGTATATCTGTATATCTGTATATCTGTATATCTGTATATCTGTATATCTGTATATCTGTATATCTGTATATCTGTATTTCTTTATATCTTTATATCTTTATATCTTTATATCTTTATATCTTTATATCTTTATATCTTTATATCTTTATTTCTTTATTTCTTTATTTCTTTATTTCTTTATTTCTTTATTTCTTTATTTCTTTATTTCTTTATTTCTTTATTTCTTTATTTCTTTATTTCTTTATTTCTTTATTTCTTTACTCATCGCCCCATAACACATAATCTGTTTTCTTCTTCTTGGTTTAGGTTTCGCGCGCCTAGGCTGTTTACTTGTTGTGATTTGTTTTCGTCATAAACTATATGTTCATAATTTGACATCAACCCATGATATAATATAAAGCCTCTACATGTATGCAGGATTTCATATTAACATCAACTTGTTTTGTATGCGTACATAATCAGTAGCGTGCCCAAAAAGGGAAAACGGGGTGGGGGTGGGGTGGGGGGGGGGGGGGGGGTGAATTACTGCCAGTCGGGTGCAGCAGTGGGCTACATAAAGAAATGTTCATGTTATAGAGAAAACTTATGAAAACCCGGATTGGGCATTAATAGTTGTTGACTGTGCTGTTTTTTGGACTGTGCGATTTTTTTTAACTGTGTGAAAAAAATGTTGACCCCCCCACCCCCACCCCCCCCCCCCCCCCCCCCCCCCCCCCCCCCCACCCCCCCACCACCGCTTACGTGAAATTCACGAGGTGACTGCAAAAATAAATGGGGCTACCTTTTACTATTATTTTGTTTGGTACGTCGGGGGAATTGAGAAGAATCTGAGTCGGGGGAATTTCATTTATGGTCAGGTGCCCCCCCCCCCACTCCCACTCACAAAGTCACAATATCCAGCGCACGCCACTGTACATAATTACATAGTTGTTGTTATTATACATAATAAACAATTATTGTACCACAATAGGCTTATATAATAAATTTGCAGAGTCAATTGCCTGCTAAAACACCCAAACCCCATTTTTCAAACTGTCTTTTCCTCCGAATTTCGGCGCCTTTTAAATCAAATAAGCATATTTGATTGGCTCTCTAGCCTATCGTAGGCCTAAACAAAGTTACCGCAAACACGGTCAAATCAAGGAGTTACTCTATAATAACTCTTGGTTGCAAACACGCCAGACTAGTATGGCCACGCACATTTAGAGCTATTGGGCACGCCAAAATGTTGGTCTTTTTCTGGCAAGGTGCAAGCCTATTGAAGAGTTTGAAGTCCTAAAATATGGAGGTAAACTATTAACTAATGTAAAACAATTATTCTTTTTCGTTAAAACTATCGAATACGGCGTAGTTTTGGTTTTTTCATCAGTGTTAATAGCTTGTTATCAGCGTATTTCAATGCAATCCCACACGTTAGCGTAAAACTAGAAGTAGGGCGTGTCGCGTACCAACATCAGCGCGATACCGCCCAACACTAGGGAAACCCTAAATCCGCGTGATATAAGTGTATACTGTATTAAGTAAGTGTTTTAGACGCTCTAGCTCAGCGGTTCTTAACCTTTTTGCCCCACGATCACATCAGATACTTTAGGTTTGTACCTTGACACCCCCCTCCCCCCCCCCCCCCCCCCCCCCCCTCCCAAAAGAAAATTGAAAAAGGCCTATTTATTAAAACTTAAACTGTTATTTGATGCGAACGTAGTGAGCAGGATATTTTGGCATATTTGAACGTTTCTTTTGCGATTTTCTAAGCCTTTGTATAACGAAATATTAAAATTGTTCCCCACAACGCAATATTTATGACCCCTTCATGACCCCCTGAAAACCCCAAACGACCCCAGGTTAAGAACCGCTGCAGTCTAGCTAGCTTTAAGCGGTTGATGTTGACATCAGGAGCCTATAGCATTTTCAGAAGATTTGATAAACGCCCCCCCCCCCCCTCCCCCCCAGATAATGAAATGTTAAAAAGTGTTCATCCTGCTATCATGGCTATGTACTTACATCTAACATTGAGTGTACACGGTGTACTACTTATCTCAACACAGTTGATATCGGCATTTGTCGCACTACAAAGAATATGTACTTCATTATGTTCCTTTGTAAGAGTTCCAAGATTAAACTCTAATGTAGTAACATCCCCATTAAATTCTCCACCTTGGTATGTTGGTGTGTGTGTGTCATCTTGTCTCGTGTCACCTAAATACCACATCAGAGTAGTTGCTGGGTTACTGCTTCCAGAAACGCATGTGAAATCAGGTGATTGATTTCCAGCCGTCAGCTCCACACACTCATCCGACATGGGACCAGTTACCGATGAGGTACAGACTAGAATCAAAACAAAAGTCATAATTTATTCAGGGTCTATGCTTCATCCTTACATTTTAGACAATGGCTCGACAATCTTCGAAGAAATGGTAAACGATACCTCTTGAAAACCCCCCGTTTCTTAGCTTAGTAAGCATCTTTAATAATGCAACGTATTTCCATGATTCCTTATCCTTGTTCGAAATGTTTCGATTGTTCGCTTAGCATTTTGTGACTGTAAGACGCGGGTATAGACTTTATTTATACTTGGCGCTTTCCTGCCGTAGATGAGGTATACAATTCGTCGCTGTTCATGTTCAGACATACCGGCACATCACTAAAAACAGCATTTTGAGTAAATCGCGTTTGAAAATGTTCCATTTTTTGAATATTCATTGGGGGAGCATTTATATCAAATGTCACTATCATTGTCAATCAGAATGTCAATGAACATGTATAAGGACAGGAGGTAAAACGTATTGAAAAGTCGATTGACCTTGTATAATATCAATCGGATTCGCCGCATCGTTAAGAAACCGGGTGAAATTTCATAACAGTTTATTTACAGCTCTATTATTTGGATTATACCATGGGCATTGTAATGCTCAAAATCATTTGTTAAGATTGTCTAAGTTTTGACTCATTTGCCGTGTTGGGTCCCACCCCCTGTTTTGAAGTAACCAAAATCCATGATGGGAAAAGAGGCTCTCACAAAATGGAAGCGCCGCGTAATCAACGAGTGGATATCGTCTTTTACCATAAATCAGTAATTTACTCGTAACTTCGCCTGCCAAAATTATTTAAGTGACATGATATGCAAGAAGAAGACTTACATAAAGTATTAAAGGGTAAGCTTGAAGGTATATCATCTGTGAATGTGTGATAACTGGCAAGGGCGGACTGGCCACTGTGTCGTGCCACATGGGCCGCCTGGTTCTGGGCCTCTCAGGGCCGGTTACTCACAAAGTTTTCCGAAAACTCCCCCCTTTCCCATTTTCTAAAGCATTTTTCCGGGCCGTTTTGGTTTAAAATTTGTCCTACCCCCCTACCCCCCCCCCCCCCCCCCCGCTCGCTACGCTGACATAGACAAAAAGGGCCGCTTTAATAATTTTTCAACGGCCGCTTTCAGGTCCCAGTCCGCTCCTGATAATTGGTCTTCCGAAGCTCCTTCACATGAAAACTTTACAGTGTCCAATACTGATTAAGAACCATATTCAGTAAGAATCAAGGAAATGTTGAAAAATGTGGCAGACTGAAAAATATGAATTTTCTTCATACCTTGTGCATGGATGGACCTATGGTCAAAGTCAACAAATATGGAAAAAAAATTGGTGTCACATGTATGTTACCATGGTTACGGGCAATTCCATTAATTTGATGATTTTTCTCATTTTTTGCTGTTTTAAATGCTAATTTTAGCTCAACTTGGAACCCACATTTGTAGCATACAAAATACTTTTTACAAATTCTTGTTTTTATATATGAAAGGACAGTCCACAGTCAAACTAATCCATATTTTAAAAAAAATCTTGGTATTTGCAATTGGACTATACCATGTTTCCAAATAGGGGTGTTTCGTCCCTTTTACAAACTATCAATTATTAGCCAAATCTAATCACCGTTAACCCTGAAAGTGGCACTTTTTTTTCAAAGATATTTTGCATGTAGAGAGTAACAATGTTGCTCAATTGAATTTCAATGAGAAAAGTGTGGGTAATCTTTAAACATGGCAGCAGTGTTTCCAGAAAGATAGGTATTTTTGAAAAATCTTAAAAATGCCTATTATCGAAAAACGGACAATTAAACAGTGAATTACATATATATAAGCGTTGATTAGGAGATATATTGAAGATATTACTAGTTTTGTGAATGTTTGCAATAAAATAATATGAAATGTACTTGTTAAAGTTGCCAGAGTTCTCTTTTTTACCTCAAATTAGCAATATTGCAACATATGCCATGTTGAGTATAGTATTAACATATTAGTCCATGAGCCCGTAGGGTCGGTCAGTACCATGTCGAGGGAGTAAGGCTAATAATGATTTTTGTATTGGTATGGATGCATGAAACCAGAATATGATTGATAGCAAATTCAAAGCGGTAGCTTTCTGTGTGTTATCAGCACATTTTCAAAATGGCCGCCAAAATGCAAACAAAAAGCACACTAATAAACTTATGATGAATATTGGAAACTCTGTTGGATGTAAATAACGCAGTACTGAATGTATTAGACCACTAGACACTCATATCCGGATATTTTACTTTGTTAACACATCTAAATCCAAAATGGCCGCCAAAATGGCCGCCAAAAATGATAAAATTCCATATATTGGCATATATAAACCAACATGTATGATCAGAGTATAGTTTTAACAATGGGATGTATGTGTTCTTAGAAACTCATATCTAGTAATTTTGCTTTGATAACATACTTTAAAACCAAAATGGCCGCCAAATGAATGGCCAAAAATGGTAAAAAGTGGTCAGAATTCCATGAAATAGCATAATATCAACCGAAATGTATGATGAAAATATATTTTAACGATGGGATGTATGTGTTAGACCACTAGTAACTCATATCCAGTATTCATGCTTTGTTAACATAGTTCAAAATCCAAAATGGCTGCCAAAGTGGCCCAAATATGGTTCCCGAAGTGGCTGCAAAAATTGTCAAATTCCATAAAATGGGATAATATCAACCTAAATGTAAGATGTAATACAGTTTTAATGATGGGATGTATGTATTAGACCACTAGTAACTCATATCTAGTATGTTTGCTTTGTTAGCATACTTAAAAATCCAAAATGGCCACCAAATGGATCCCAAAATAACTGAACAAATTGTTGAAATTCCATAAAATGGTATAATATCAACCAAAATGTATGAAAAAAAGTATAGTTTTAATGGAATTTCGACAATTTGTTCAGTTATTTTGGGATTCAGTATATTTGCATAATAACGTACACTAAATCCAAGATGGCCACCAAAACGGCCTCTGTAAATGTTAAAATAGTCTACATGAGTGAATGATAATCCACAATAGACATTGTAAGAGTGTATATTACATCACATTCACCAAAAAGTATGTTCTAAAACTGCAAAGCTTTTTCTTTTAGATATAAGGCTCATCTCTTTGACAATTTTGATTCTGTATCACTTTCCAAAATGGCTGCCAGAATGGTTAAGTTTATGTTAAATTACCTAAAACAATTGTTTAAATGACCATTTTATGTAATACTAATACCCCAAAATCTAATAAGACAACATTTAACATATGTCTATGATCACGTTTAGGGGCTGTAGATCTCGTTTGAGTATTTTAAAGTATCCAAGATGTCTGCAAAATGTTAAAATAACTGAAAAACAGTATTAGTTTTATTGCTAGTGTTACATTAGATATGACCAAAAGATTATACGTATATATAGATTTTAATCCACCAAGTAAACGTATCTGTAGGTGACAAAGTATGATTAAATGGTATAGACTCCATTTTTTAAAATTCTGGTCATATATATTATTATCAATTGGTGGCCACCCGTGGTAATTATTTTGGCCATTTGGAAATAATTTTAATGAAATGTTCATTATAATGCCCATCTTAATAACATGACATTGTCAAAATGGAGTCTATACAATTCAATCATCCTTGTCACATATACAAACACATTTACTGGATGGCTTAAAAGCTGTAGATATAATAATGTGATCATATATAATGTAATACTAACAATAAACTAACACTGTTTTTCAGCTATTTTACCCTTTTACAGCCATCTTGGATATTTTAGAATACTAAAACTAGATCTACAGCCCCTAGGCTTTATCATAGACATGTAGTGAATGCTGTCCCATTCAATTTGGGGTATTGGTATTACACAGTACCGGTCATTTACAATACAAAACAATTGTTTGTTCATTTACAATACAAAACAATTGTTTTAGGTCATTTAACATCAACTGAACCATTCTGGCTGCCATTTTGGAAAGTGATTGGAATCAAAATTGTCACAGATGTGGGCCTTATTTCTAAAAGCAATAGCTTACCAGTTTAGAACATCTATTTGGTGGATTTGATATAATATCTATTTTGGATTATCATACACTCATGTATATAGACTATTTTTACATTTACAGCGGCCATTTTGGTGGCCATCTTGGATTTAAAGTATGTTATTACAATACAAATAATAGTGGATATGAGTTATTAGTGGTCTAATACATACAACCCAATGTTAAAACTATACTTTCATCATACATTTTGGGTGATATTAGCCCATTTTATGGAATTCCAACAATTTGTTCAGTCATTTTGGGACCCATTTTGGGGGCCATTTTGGATTTTTAAGTATGTTAACAAAGCAAAAATACTAGATATGAGTTAGTGGCGGTCTAATACATACATCCCATCATTAAAACTATATTTTCATCATACATTTAGGTTGATATTATCCCATTTTATGGAATTTGACAATTTTTGCATCCACTTCGCCATTTTGGCAGCCATTTTGGATTTTGTACTAAGTTAACACAGCAAGAATACTGTATATGCGTTACTAGTAGTCCAATACATACATACATCCCATCATTAAAATTATATTTTCATCATGCATAATGGTTGATATTATGCTATTTTATGGAATTTTGACAATTTTTGATCATTTTTGGCCATCAATTTGGTGGCCATTTTGGTTTTAAAGTATGTTAACAATGCAAAAATATGAGTTATGAGTTTCTAATGGTCTAACATATACATCCCATTGTTAGAACTATACTCTGATCATACGTGTTGGTTTATATATGCCAATATATGGAATTTTACCAATTTTGGCGGCCATTTTGGCGGCCATCTTGGATTTTGATGTGTTAACAAAGCAAAAGTTCTGGATATGAGTGTCTAGTGGTCTAATACATACAAGACTGCGTTATTCACATCCAACAGAGTTTCCAAAATTCATCATAAGTTTATTAGTGTGCTTTATGTTGGTATTTTGGCGGCCATTTTGAAAATGGCTGAAAACTCATATAAAGCTACCGCTTTGAATTTGCTATCAGCCATATTCTGAAACTAGAGGTTAATACCTTTCCAAAATCCTTTTGTTATTCACACATTAATGTAAATAAACATCACTTATAGTGATACAGTAAATGGATGTAGCTGTCAAAAGCAGATTTAAGAAGAATTCTGTTTATTTAATACGAGTCTGTTCTGCCATGAATAAAGTTAAAACTCAACCTACCTGGCAACACTTTTTTTTAATATGCACTTTGAAACATGAGCAACATTATCCCTGATCCAAAAATAGTTGTTCTCTATTTTAGACATTGCAGGATGATTTATTAAATAGTTTGCTGAAATTAAACGTGTATTTTCATACCATGTAATACCGATTTTTTTTGTGGAAAAAGTCAACACTTTCTGGCAACACTGTTCCAACAGATATGAATTACTCATGGATATTTTTATATATTATTATTCAGACATCCCTCAAGCTTTCATTTGTAGAAGGTGAATGCAAAAAAAACACCACTTTGCTAGTTGTGATTAATTTACGAAGGTGTATTTTTTTCACACGATTTATTATGAAAAACACCCCTTTTTCAAATAATGGTATATCCCATAATACAATTTGCCCAAGTTTTTTTGTTGCATGGAATGAAAGTTGAGACATGTATGGTTATATTTTTGAAAGAAAATAAAATCCTGGTTGTATTGTTTGTTCAAAATGATATGTGTAAATTAGCCGTTTTTAATTTCTGAAAAATTGAAAATTTTGTTAAAAACCATGAAAATTCTAATATGTGTCGTTGTCATGGCAACGAAGGCAAAAAAAAAAAAAAAGTTCCATTTTTAGTGTTTATTGACCAACAAAAACTTGATTTTTAGGGACAATGTCACTTAAGTGCTTATGAAAAGAAATGGCTTTCTTAAAAATTCACTTTTTTATAGGCAACTTAAAATGTATTATTTCATTATCGTAGTACTCTGGCCTTCGAAAAGTGAAGAGGCGCGGCGGCTTTTAATTTGATTTTTACAAAATATTTAAAGGGATGAACCCGTTTCATCTTTCGTATTGCATAATGATTCTTCTTCTTCTTCTTCTTCTTTTTCGGCCTCCGTCAGATATGACGATTGGCTGCCATACGATCACATCTCCGGATCATCTTTCTCCAAGCTACTCTGTCTTGTGCCGCTTGGCCTTTATAAGACTCATACCAGTCCATTCCTTGATGTTGTCAAACCATTGTTTCCTTTGACGACCTCTTTTCCTGCTGCCTTCCACTTTACCTTCTATGATGTGGAGTGCCAGTAAGCTACCACTGCCTCTAATGATGTGCCCGAAGTAGGCCAGCTTTCTTTTGATAAGCTCTCCTAGCAGTTGTCTCTTTAAACCAAGTTCTTTCAGGATACTTATGTTGGTTCTTTTCTCCTTCCAGTTAACTCTTAACATTCTTCTCCAGATCCACATTTCAGCAGCCATTATGCGATTTTCATCTGCTTTGATTAGAGTCCATCCCTCCAGACCGTAAAGGAGCACGCTCCATACCAATGCTTTTACAATCTTTGTTTTAAGGTTTGTTGTGAGGTTGCGGTCATTCCATAGGTCCTGGAGTTCTATCATCCTTCCCTTGGCCATTCCGATTATAGCTCTTATATCAGCTGTGCAACTGGCAGATGTGGTTTTCACAGAGCCTAGGTATTTGAAGCGACTGACTTGTTCAACATCCTCACCATCGATTGAGATATTATGTACAGGCTGTTCTTCTCCAGTTGTTAGAAGTTTTGTCTTTTTGACATTGAGCTTGAGATTTAGCTTCCTGCCTGCATCATTTACGGCTGATGTTAGCCTCTCGATGTCTTCTTCAGAGGTTTCAAAAAGTGCAGTGTCATCGGCATATCTGAGATTTGAAATTGGTGTACCGCCTACTTTTATCCCATACTGGTTTACATCAGCGTCTCTCATGACTTTTTCTGTGTAGGAGACGAACATGTGTGGTGAAGCAATGCATCCCTGCCTCACACCTTTACCTAGGTTGAATTCATCTGTGTTTTCACCATTCCATCTGATCTTTGCTTCTGATTCACATAGAGGGATTGAAGCAGTGCTACAAGATGTGCTGGAAATCCCATCTCTATCATTGCAGAGAAAAGCTTGATGTGGCTCACAGAGTCAAATGCTTTAGAATAATCTATGAACATGATGAAAGCTTTCTGACCTATTGCAATGATTTTCCCCATCAAGGTCTACAGACAAACAAGCATATCGACAATACCCCTGCCTTTCCTGTAGGCGGCTTGCTCTTCTGGAAGTTCTTGATCTAGTTTGGCTTTCAGGAGTAAGATAATGATCATCAGTAGCACCTTACTTGTATGGCTGATGAGGGCAATTGTCCTGTAGTTGGAGCACTGTTTGCGGTCGCCTGATTTGAACAGCATGACAAATTCTTGCACCTTCCAGTCATTTGGCCAGTCGCATTTGATCCAGATGCATGTAAATAACTGATGTAGTGCTTTAATTCCGTGCTGGCCTGTTGATTTTATGAGCTCAGCAGGAATCCCATCAAGGCCTGGTGATTTCCCATCATTGAGTTTCTTGACAGCATACATCACTTCATCCATTAGCGGTGGAGGTTCCATGTCATCGTCAAATGCTCTGTTCATTTTTGTCAGTGGTGTTTCTCCATCTGGACTTTCAAAGAGTGAGGCACCGTACTCTCTCCATCTGTTCATGATATTTGATGGTTCACTTATCACTGCTCCATCTGTGTTTTTTACACATGCTTGGTTTGATGGAGTGGATTTATTTCGGAGTTATCTGATCTGATTGAACATTGCTTTGGATTTTCCAGTTGCATCAAAGTCCTTTATTTGTAGACATTGCTCTTCAAGCCATACTGCCTTATCCCTTCTGATTTGTCTTTGAATTTCAGCACGCACTTCTTTATATCGCTCTACTTTGGCTGGTGAGATTTGCTTGCGTAGTTGACTTTTTTCCTCGGCTAGTTTCAACACTTCTTTGCTGATCCATGGTTTCTTTGGGGATCTTTTGACTCTTCCAAGTGTCTCCTCAGCTGTTTCAGATAAGATGGTTTTGTAAGTCATCCATAGTGATTCTGGAGATATGTTAGATGGGTCTTGACACATCCCCTCTTCCGGTGTTTGAAGCATGTATTCATTACAGCCAGGTTGTTAGCACAGCAAAAATCAGCAAGCCTGTCTCCTCTTTCATTCCTTTCACCCAGACCAAATTTTCCAATTCCACATCTTTTGTCTTCTCCTTCTCCGATCTTTGCGTTCATGTCTCCCATAATTACACACACATCCCCTTTCTTTATGGTCTCCACTGCATTTTGGAGCTGCTCGTAAAATTCCTCTATTATGGCATCATCTTGTGTTGAAGTAGGAGCATATACCTGGAGGATGGTGATTGGTTTAGGTTTAGCATGGAATCTTACAGCAAGGATCCGGTCAGAGATGGAGTTGTAGCTTGCTAGTGCTTTACGCGCTATTCCTTTTAGGACAACAGCTACCCCACTCTCTCTTCTTCCTTTGGTTTTTCCGGAGTGCAGAATTGTGGTGTACTTGTCTGGTTGGAAAGATCCTTCACCTCTCCATCTTGTTTCACAGAGACCAAGGACATCTAGATGTTGGCGGTGTGCTTCTTCCAATAGAAGTTCTAGCTTTCCCTCCTTGTTCATAGTCCTTACATTCCACGTTCCGATATGGAAACATCTCTTCTTCTTCTTACTCATCAGGTTGACCTGAGACTGTTCAATAGTGCTGCCGTCAAGCTGTACCCCCTCTGCGTGTAGTCCCGAGTTTCGGGTACCGCCGTCATCATTGACACACTTCACAGACTCTGCATCCTCTTCCTCAGTAACATCTCGGATGGGTACCCTAAGGGGCCCAGCACCCATCTGCTCACGTATTCTTTCTGATCTGCGACTCATATTGGCATTCTCGGGAAAGAGTTTAAGACAGTGGGTTCCCGTTACCTTCTGTCCCAGTGCTGACCCGCTAACTGGGCTACCTGTGGGTTCTACATAACTGATGTTATTTGTGTATGGATGTCCTCCAGGTTAAGTTGCAATGGCACTGTCAAGTACAACTGATGCTAGATGGCCGGTGGCTTTGTAGCTCTTTCGCCCTTGGATTTATAAAAATCATGGATGCCGAGTCATCCAATAGTTCTTTAACGATAAGTTAAAAGTAATATGCGAGATGATAATGCATCCTACTCAATACTCTATGATTGGGAGAAGGAAAAGGTAAAAGAGATAGTCACAGCACCAGTTGGCACCCACACTAACACCGTGTGGTGTTGCGCCGTCACCACCAAACTGAGGATCTGTATCCTGTACCTCAGAAAGATATCAGTTAAGTCTCGATCTTTCCAGGGATTAGGCGCCTATACCCTATATGATGGATAAGAACCTCTATCCTAGACAAACCTGAATTGCAAACTATCAGCCAATTAAGTTGGCTAACCTATCTTAGCCAACTGGGTTGCGAAAGGAAGTACATTAGTTAGAGAAGGTGGTAGAAAGAGTGAAAGGTGAAGTAAGAGTAGAGCAGGTAAGGAACACCCAAATGGGAAAAGAAATACCCATTTGGGGAAAATCCAACACCCAGGGGTGCTGGCAAAAGGTAATTTTCAGCTCCTCGGCACTGGGACAGTACCTGCCTTTTTTATTAATGATTGCCCGACCCTAAACATACAGACATCAACATTTATTTAGATCCGGTGATTTAATACATTTATTGAGCAAAATTATTCGAACCATCAGTCGGGTATGTACCCCCCCCCCCCCCCCCCCCCCACCCCACCCCCTCAGGACTAAACCAAACCAACTTTTTGGGCTGTCATTTAGGGTCCTTAAACACATTTAAGAGACAACTCTAGCTCTTTGTCACCATGGCGAAGAAGGTCAAATAACTCAGTTAGGACATTTATTTGTGCATATTATGAATGCTCTCAAAGAGGGAAAAGGCTACAAAGCTATTTCGAAACAATTCCAGAATCCACAATACAAAGCATAATTAGGAAGAACAGGAAGTTCAACTCGGTAAAAAACATTGAAGGACGTAGTCGGAAGCCAATGGAGTCCCCTTGGTTGGCTAGAAAAAGATTGCGTAAAGCCAACAACAATCCACAGATCACCATCAATGCTCTCCTGAACAACCTTGGCAATCTTGGACCAATATATCAAGGCAGACACTCCAGCAGATATTGCATACGAGAGGTCTCCATGGAGGCCGACCAAGAAATACTATACTCCTGAAAAGAGACACAGAGAAACACGTCTTGCTTCTTAGACAACCCCAACACAGGACCAAAAGCTTGGATCTCTGTCGAGAAGTGCTCTAATGCTAGACGAATTTATCTTTGTCTCTTTTCAGGAGTAGAGTCTTTCTTGGTCGGAGTTAATGGAGAACTCTTGTGTGCAATGTCTGCTGGAGTGTCTGCCTTAGTATCTTGGTCCAAGACTCAACAAGATTTTTCAGAAGGGCATTGACGGTGATCTGTGGAATGTTGTCGGCCTTTCACCACCCTTTTCTTGTCAAGCAAGGACATCGTTGGCTTCCGACAGTGTCCTTCAAGGTTTCTAACTGAGTTGAACGTCTTGTTCTTCCTAATTATGCTTTGTATGGTGGAATCTGGCACTTGGAATTGCTTCGAAATAACTTCGTAGCCTTCCCCTACTTGTGAGCATTCACAATATGCACACACAAAGGTCCTCACTGAGTTCTTTGGTCTTCGTCGCCTTGCTGACAAAGAGCTAGAGTGTTGTCCTATAATATCCCTCACTGTACATTCAATAGCACACATTTGTTATGCATCCCCATTGTATGCACACATCATGGATTAATTGCATGACAATATAAAAGCCTATCACACAATATAAAGAATGTTTGGAATATCAAAAACATGTGTATTATCACAAAAACTGGCTTCAATCCTGAGACTTGGTATGGGGTATGAATAATTTTGGACAGGCATAAAAACACAATTCTTGTTCAATTCTATTGTTATGCAAAAACTGGTGAGCCCAAATATATTGATTTGAAAATTCCACCACTCCAGCTGGTAAAGATATGTGAAAAATGCAAAAAAACCTCATATGTTTCAAATGGTATGAATAATTTGGGGCTTAACTGTATGTATTAGACAACTAGTAACTCATATCCAGTATATTTGCATTGTAATAACATACTTTTAAACCAAGATTGCCACCAAAATGGCCGCTGTATATGTAAAAATAGTCTACATGAGTGTATGATAATCCAAAATAAATATTGTAAGAGTGTAACTACATCAAATTCACCAAATAGTATGTTCTAAACTGCTAAGCTATTGCCTTTAGAAATAAGGCCTACCTCTGTGACAATTTATCACTTTCCAAAATGTCTACCAGAATGGATAAGTTGATGTTAAATGACCGAAAACAATTGTTTTGTATTGTAAAGGACCATACTATGTAATACCAATACCCCCAAATATAATGGGACAGCTTTCACTATGTCTATGGTAAAGCCTAGGGGCTGTAGATCTACGTATTTGTATATGTGACCAGGTATAATTAAATGGCATAGACTCCATTTTGACAATGTGATGTTATTAAGATGGGCATTATAATGACCATTTCATTAAAAAATCCCCCTAATGGTCAATAAAACTACCTCCAAATGGTCAAAATAATTACCACAGGTGGCCACCAACTGATCAAAATATGGAGTTTATACCAATAAATCATATCTTGTTACATACTGATACGTTATGTTATATGTACTGGATGCATTAAAATCTATAGATATAATCTTTTGGTCATATCTAATGTAACACTAACAATAAAGCTAAACTGTTTTTCAGTTATTTTAACCTTTTGAAGCCATATTTTAAAATACTCAAACTAGATCTAGGTTTTATCATAGTTATATATTGAATGCTGTCTCATTAGATTTTGGGGTATTGGTATTACATTGTATGGTCGACATTTACAATACAAAACAATAGTTTCAGGTCATTTAACATTAACTTAACCACTCTGGAAGTCATTTTGGAAAGTGATACAAAATCAAAACTGTCACAGAGGTGGGCCTTATTTCTAAAAGCAATAGCTTAGCAGTTTAGAACATTATATATACTATTTGGTGAATATGATGTGATATACACTCTTACAGTATCTATTGTGGATTGTCATTCACTCAAGTAGACATTTACAGCGGCCATTTTGTTGGCCATCTTGGATTTAAAGTATGTTATTACAATGACAATGGAAATATACTGGATATAAGTTACTAGTGGTCTAATACTTACATTCCAATGTTAAAACTATACTTTCATCATACATTTACAATGTAGGTTGATATTATCCCATTTTATGAAATTTGACAATTTGTGCAGCCACTTCGGGCAGTCATTTTGGATTTTGAACTATGTTAACAGGGCAAAAATACTGGATATGAGTTACTAGTGGTTTTACACATACACCCCATCGTTGAAATTATATTGTTATCATACATTTCGGTTGATATTATGCTATTTTATGGCATTTTGACCACTTTTGACCACTTTTGGCCTTTGATTTGGCGGCCATTTTGGTTTTAAAGTATGTTTATAACGTATACATACTTGATATGAGTTTCTAGTGGTCTAACACATACATCCCATTCTTAAAACTATACTCTGATCATACATGTTGGCTTATATATGCCAATAATGGAATATTACCATTTTTGGCGGCCATTTTGGCGGCCATCTTTGATTTTGGTTTGTTAACAAAGCTAAAGTTCTGGGTATGAGTGTCTAGTGGTCTAATACATACATCCCACTATCAAAACTATACTTTCACTATACAATTTGATTGCTATATGTCAATTTATGAGAGTTGACCAGTTTGGGCGGCCATTTTGGACGCCATCTTGGATAGCATCGCGGTTTTTTTTCTCATTGTTAACATCTAAAATGTCTTTAAGGACCCTAAAAGACACCCCAAAAAGTTGGTTTGGTTTAGTCCTTCGACTAATAGCAAGGAATCACTGGGGTACAACAATATTCTGCTAGGATCGAAAGCTCAGGCCCCTTACAATTTTATATTTTAGAATACAGTATCTGCAAACAAAAGAAGCGTTGAGGCCCTTTTTATGTTTCAATTGATGAGGGTTATACCCCTAGAGTTCTATAAAAACACTTGAAAGTGACTGTATTTGAGTAATAAATAATTAGGCCTATTCAATTTTCATTTTTAAAAATAGGGGAAAAAGAAGAAAAAGTTGACATTATCCCAGAAAGTGAGGAGGGAGGTCTACGAGAATCGCATTATTTTCAATTGGCCTAGGCTATTTTACGACTGTGTCTCCGAAATAAATGCTTCGAAAAGAAGAAAAAATTGACATTTATCTTTAAAATTATAACTTGTTGTGCCACAGTGATTCTTTGCTATAGATCGAATAATTTTGCTCAATAAATGTATTAAATCACCGGATCTAAATAAAATGTCCCTATGTTTAGGGTCAGGCAATCATTATGCAATAGGAAAGATGAAACGGGGTCAAAATCCCTTTAGGTATTTTTATTTCATATCCTGTATTAAATTTCACAATGGAAAAAAGTTATCGATTGGCGGTAACTTTAAACTTGTTAGGAGTTGTGGCATTTCAGGGATGCATTTCTGTCAATGATATTGCCAAACACAGCAGCGTCGAATAAATGTGAAACAAGTTACTCACATTTGACGTCCAACTCCTCTGTTATGCTAGGATAAGCTGTTTCACTGCTTTTATGATGTACTTCACATGTTATATCAACACCGTTGTCAGCTTTCTTTGGTGTGTAGCTCAGTATACTCGTCAAATCTGCCTTACACATTGTATCGTCAGTAACATATGTTGGAGTTAATTTCTGGATACCGTTGTTTGGTGTATACCACCACACTTCTCCTTCATCTGGATATCCGTTGTCAGCTTTACATTGTATGTCCTGTGCTCCTTCTCCATCAACCAAATTACCATAAGATATGATCGGAGTACCTGGAATAACTGTAATTCAAAAAATTCTGGCAATGAGTACTTACATAAAAAAGCATTACTTAAAGCTCAATACCTGAGTTTAAAGCGCTTATGTGTGTCATGACTAAATGTGGCTCTATCATCTCTATTGCTCCAAAATCTGTTTATATTATTGAGTGTTACATCTTGCAATAATTTATCTCACATTTTAAGATGTTATTTTAAAGACATTATTTTGGTATGTACTATTTATATGTTGTATGAGGTAACGGAGACGAGGACGATTGCACTGACTATACGATGATGACCTTAAAGGGACATATGTGGTGTTGACAATTTTAAATGTTTAAAAATGTACTTAAAGAATTCAAGAGGAACATTAAAAATTACAATTATTGTTGTTTCTACTAACAAAAACACAGCAAAACTTGATTAAAACAATACCATCGCTATTTATTGAAAAACGCCCTCTATGCAAATATGGTTCGCGTTATGTATCACGCGTACTGCAGGGGGATACTGTCGGACGTAAAATTATTTTTGAATCGACGTTTTGTTGTAGAAAGAGGCTGAATATTCTTAATCGTTATAGGTGTAAGTTAATACATGTAATACAATTTTTTTATCATATATTTTTGTTATTGAGGGCTCTGCCTCCACATCTCTTAATGCCCCTTTAATGACGAACATTATAAAACTTATTAATTCTAAATTTAACCAGTTGATGTATTTTGTTATACAAAATACTAATAAAGCCGTCTAAATATTAAAACAAACATTAAAATTAGCATTACAATGTTTATTTTCTTTGTGATATGCATTATTTCATTCTTATACTATTTCTTAAGTATACATACATACGAAAGGCTTTTATACCGCGCCATTTCTATAAGACCACGGCGCAAAAATATATACACAAAAATACATGAAAATCTACATGGCATCAAAAGCAATAAACAGAGAAATATCTAACAAGATTAAATAGAAGCAATCAGATTTGTGAAAACAGGTGATGTTTGAGAGCTTTCTTAAACACTGTCACAGAGCAAGATGTGCGGACTGCAACTGGTAATTTGTTCCATAGTTTTGGTGCAGCATAGAAGAAAGCTTTGTCAGCAGCTGATGCAAGAGTCCGGTTATGAATTTTGTGTTCTGTTAGACGAGACAAATCGGATGCAGAACGCAATCCCTCTCGCCCTGGTGAGTACAGAGTCAGGCCAGATGTTAAGTAAGCCGGACCCAAACCTGCGAGACATTTGTAAATGTAGAGCATGGTCTCGAAGTAGATGCGCTCCGTCACAGGTAGCCAGTGCAGTTGTTTCAAAAGTGGGGAAGCATGTTCTTTCTTTGCAACACAGAAGATTAGCTTCGCAGCCCAGTTATGCTGAACCTGTAGACTTACCATTGAGTTGCAATGTTACACTTTTAACAATGGCGTCTGCTAGATCTTGACTGATTTTTGTTTGACATTGAACCTCTTTCAGATTGTAATTTGCACAATCGGGTGTAAATGTAAACACACTTGTTGTATCCATGAATTGTGATTCATCAGGATTTAGTGTGAATGTAGTAAGTAATAATAATTTATCCTAACTACGATTACTATTACAGCCTATTAATGACTAAACTTACCATTGAGTTGCAATGTTACACTTTTAACAATGGCGTCTGCTAGATCTTGACTGATTTTTGTTTGACATTGAACCTCTTTCAGATTGTAATTTGCACAATCGGGTGTAAATGTAAACACACTTGTTGTATCCATGAATTGTGATTCATCAGGATTTAGTGTGAATGTAGTAACGATACCGTCGTTTTGTATATCACTGTTCAGTTGCCATACAACATCAGCCTCAGGTCTTGTAGCTTTTACCAGACATGTCAATTTATGAGGGTCTCCATTCAATACGTCCGTCTTATCACCCGTGTTGTTGTATCCGAATTCATTATTGGCGTCAAATAACTTCACCCCATCTGTCGATGGCGGGACTAAAACGTTAAAATTGATAGTCAAAACAATGAAAATGAAAATAAGATTATAAATCTGAGATGTATATGATTCCTAACACTTCAGGTCTCTTTATCGGACGTTTCTGACAGAAATTGCAGATGTTTTAAACAAAATTATATCTTAAAACCTCATCTCTAACAGTAAAGCTCACTACAACATCATCATGGGCGATTTCAACGCTAAAGTTGGACTGGGTGAACCAACAAAGTCCTGCACAGGAAAGTGTGGACTTGGTACACGCAACAGCAGAGGAAACTCCCTCATCAACTTTGCTGAACGACATCAGTTGAAAATCATGAACACGTTCTTCACGAAATCACCAAATAGACGCTGGACGTGGATCTCCCCAAATACCACTACAAAAAATGAGATTGACTACATCCTCACAGACAAGCCTCATATTTTCACAGATGTCTCTGTTATTAACAGGTTCAACACGGGCAGTGACCACCGCTTGGTACGTGGCTCTTTAACAATCAACACCAAGAGAGAGAGGGCGAGGCTCATGAGCCGTCCAAAGAAGCCAAATGCAGTGGTACTCTCAACAAAGGCGACAGAGTTCCAGCTGCTGCTGACCAACAGGTTCGAGACCCTTAAACTTGAATCAACAGATGACCTTGACACACATTGTGAACAACTCACTACCATCATTATGGAAACTGCAGTAGAGACCGCTGGGAGTGACAAGCCACCAAAACCAGAAAAGCTCTCTGTGCAAACAAAACACCTCAGAGAAAAGCGGAGGCAGATGAAGAGAAGTGGGACCAATGTACAAAATATTGAATACATCGAGACTTGTAAAGCCATCCGATGCCGTATGAAAGAGGAATTAAATAGATACAATGAGGAGGAACAGCTGAAAGCCCTGGAAAACAACCGAGGTCTCAGGTCCACCAAAAAGAAGCAGTGTCTGGGCAGAAATAAAATCATCAGCCTTAGAGAAGACGATGGCACGCTCATTGAAGACCTTGACAGGATGATTAAGAGGTGCGAGGAGTTCTACACAAAGCTCTATAGCACTAGGAGACCTCAAGACCAACCATTTACTGATGTTGACAATACTGCAACAATTCCACCACCTCCCATTCTACCATCAGAAGTGAGAGATGCCATCAAGCAACTGAAACGTGACAAGACTCCTGGGGAGGATAACATCACTGCTGGCATTCTGCAAGATGGCGGGGAGCCCATTGTCAAAATGCTTACCAAGCTCTTCAACAGATGTTTTGCAGATGGCAAAGTCCCCAGCTCCTGGAAGAAGGCGCCTGTAATCATCCTTCACAAGAAAGGAGACACGGCCGACATTAAAAACTACAGGCCGATCAGCCTCCTGCCAGTCACATACAAGGTTTTTTTCAAAAATCCTCCTACGCAGAATGCTACGCACACTGGAACATCATCAACCAAGAGAGCAGGCAGGCTTTAGGGCAGGTTTCTCCACCATCGACCACATCCAAGTAGTAAACCAGCTACAAGAAAAGGCAAATGAGTACAAGATTCCCCTATGCTTTGTCTTTGTCGACTACGAGAAGGCTTTCGATTCCATCGAGTTTTCACCGCTCTTCAAGGCATTGGAGAACCAGGGTGTTGATCCGGTGTACATAACTCTCCTACGTGATCTATACCACGGTGCCACATCCATCCTGAAACTCCACAAGGACAGTGATACAATCAAGCTGGAGAGGGGAGCAAGGCAAGGTGACAACATATCGCCTAAACTCTTCACATTATGTCTCCAAGATGCCATCATAGGTAGAATAGACTGGAAAGACAAGGGCCTTAACATCAATGGCGAACACCTTTCACACCTAATATTCGCCGATGACATCATCGCCAAATTTGATGCCAAATTTGATGCCAAATCACCAGAGGAGTTGGAAAGTATGCTCACTGACATCGACAGAGCCAGCAAACCAGTTGGCCTTAACATGCACCTAGGCAAGACCAAAGTGATGTTCAATGACCATGTCAACAAGTCCGTAATAACTGTTGATGGAAAAATCATCGAGGAGGTGGACAGATATGTATACCTGGGAAAGACGGTGACACGAGATGGTGATTTGCTCCCTGAAATAAATAAGAGAATTGGACTCGGTTGGGCAGCCTTCAGTAAAGTAGGAAATATCATGAGAAGCCGTAAGACCAGTATGAAGATCAAGAGGAAGGTTCTAAATGAGTACGTTCTTCCAGTAATGACTTATGGTAGTGAGACATGGGCACCGACCAACACCATGTTAGAGAAGCTTGCAGTGGCACAGCACAAGATGGAGCGCATAATGCTGGGCATCACTCTTCTCGACCAAAAGCGTAACACCTGGATTCGACAACAAACAGGTGTCAGCGACATCATCGATAACATCAGGATGGCAAAACACAGATGGGCAGGACACATTGCACGGCTAACAGATAACCGGTGGAAAGTCAGAGCAACAGAGTGGACTCCAAGAAATTGGACCCGTAAACGTGGACGCCCCAAAACACGCTGGAGAGACGACCTTACCCGACAGCTGGGCACTACATGGTCAAGGCTAGCTAGAAACAGAAGTCTGTGGAGGCATTCTAGGGAGGGGTTCCTCTCAAGCGAGCGAATTTCACCCTGATGATGATGATGATGATGATATCTTAAAATATCTTTAAATTCATACTGAAAGGTTTCAGCAAAATATTCTATTAAATGACATATAGCGATTTGCTGTGTCCTGTTGTATTATTTAGCTTGACTGACGTAATATAATTCTTTTTTCGAAGTTTTAAAATGGAGGTGAGGTTGATGAAAGCTTGAACCCGCGAGCGTTATAGGCAATAAGCACACATTTTCAAATCAATATTTACATCAGGTTTAACACGAGGACCGAGAGTGACGTTTTATATAATATGAAGAGTGTTAATTTATTTCACGATGGTTTGAACGACTACACAGACTTTTAGTGTTGAGCGATCTTGATCCGAAACACCCATAGCTTCAAAACGAAATTACCCACTTGTCCGTCCCTGTTATGATATTTATAGATCATCCGTTACCTTTGACATCCAGTGTAGTTTGACTCTTGACACCGATGGAATCTGCTGGTACCATTGCAGTGCATTCCACTATTTGATCATGGTGACTCCACTCAGGGTCAAGGGTCACGGTATTAGTATTTATTCCATCTGGCCAATCAGAACGCATATTTCCATTAAGAGTCCAATGTATTGTGGCATCAGGTGTGTGTCCTGTAGCTGTGCATGTGAATGTGGCTGGAGTTCCCTCAATAACAGCTGCTGTGGGTGGGTAATGTGTCCCGAGTGCATCACTAATAACTACTAAACTCGGTGGAACTAAAAATGATAATACGAATAAGGATGAAAATACTCCACAACCATATATAGATTATGTTAGTACTGAATTTACAATTATATTGGTTTTCAGAGACAATGTATCATTAACCCAAACACTACTGGGACGAAAATGTTTAAACAATTAACCGGGGGTGGAAATATGCGAAATTTAACGGGGAAAACTGGACTTGCCAGCGACGGGATTCGAACCCGGATCTCCTGCAATGGGATACAGTGTCTTGGTGTATTAGTACGGCACTAAGGACCCACTAGTCCGGCGAGGGGTCGTGAACGTAATTAACAAGTCCGTGTGCATTTATCACCCGCCGTTAAGCGCCTGGCGAGATAGACATGGTTTTAAAATTGGATTGCATGGAGTTCGGACATAGATGGGTTAAATTATTTCATGTAAAACCATTAGTATAAAGTATTTCTTTCGGTCACGGGATGTAAACTCATATAGACCTAGTTCCCCATTGGGGGGGGGGGGGGGGGGGGGGGGGGGTGAAGGGGGTAGGTCGGGGTTCGTTTAAATGGGTGACGGAGATGATCGGCCGCATGGACCCCACCATTTGATCGTGCTTGTATAACTGGTCATGCCAGTTGGCCAATTGCCAATCTCTGATATTTTCACTCCATGATTTGTAGATAGAGGACAACACCTACGTATAGTTCTAATAATACATCAGAAAAATTATTAAATAGACCTAGTTGACCCTCATGAGCTCGGAAGGAGTATAAAATGGTCCATCTGGTTATGCGCGATCATAAAAGTCCGCTTGATGTTGATAAACATAGTCATTCGTTTGCAAAACGAATCAACATCGGGCCTTTTCTAGTTGGTTTTGAATGATTACTATGTGTATACCAAATGATTGAGTGTGTGCCTTAAAATTTCTACTCAAATAATGCAATTGGTAGACAGGTTATCATTTGGATACACAAATATGAAACCACATACGAGGTTTAACTTACCATTCACTATTACCCTTTCTGAATCTAATCCTGATTCGCCACTATTAAGAGCGGCTAGACACCTGAATGCTATATCATCACGTAAATCTACGAATTGGATTGTCAACTCAGATGATCCACCTCCTGTACCATCGTTGATAGTCATTGTATAAGCAGGTGGTTGGTAGGAAGCATTGGGATACTGTATTCCATCTAATCCTATGATTTTAGTGGCAATCGGTATAGAATCTATTCCACCACCAATTGTCCACGATAACGTCTGCAGTGAGTCGGCAGTATATGTATAAGTACAAAGAAGTTTAACTGTATTTCCTTTGAATACTTGATTCCCTCCTGTTATGGAGACACTTACAGTTAAGTCATCGGCAGCTGCAATATAAAACACAAGTGAAGGATACAAATATATGAACCAAACACGAGATTTTAACTTACCATTCACTATTACCCTTTCTGAATCCGATTCTACCTTGGCACTATTAAGAACGACTTGACACCTGAATGCTATATCATCACGTATATCTACAGCTTGGATTTCAAGCTCAGTTGTCCCACCTCCTGTACCATCGTTGATAGTCATTGTATAAGCAGGTGGTTGGTAGGAAGCATTGGGATACCTTATTCCGTCTAATCCTGTAATTTTAGAAGCAATCGGTATAGAATCTATTCCACCACCAATTGTCCACGATAACGTCTGCAGTGAGTCGGCAGTGTATGTATAAGTACAAAGAAGTGTGGCTGTATTTCCTCGTAATACTTGATTCCCTCCTGGTACGGACACTGATACAGCTAAGTCATTGGCAGCTGCAAATAGATAAAGATGATGGCCTAGATCTCATGTTCCAAGATTAACCCACAATCTAAAAACATAACATACACTAGACTAGAACTAGAGTCTGTTACTATCTAAACAATGTAACTAACTAACTCAGTGTGTAGTATGTAGACAATTTCAAATCCAAAAATATTCGATCGGTTCCGAATGTTTCCGATTAGTCGAGTGTGTTTTTGGCATCAGTGGATGACTTCAAGTCATCCACAGAAAAATAAACGTGTTTACATCCCAGTGTCTGTAATAACCCGTGTGTAGATTGCGCTGGTGTTAGTGAAAGACATGATTTGAGCTTTGTTTAAGGAGTGATTCGGACTTAATGCTGCTAAAATATAAAGACATTAAAGGCACACGGGAGTACAAATGGCCACTTTTCTCAGTGTTGTAGTTTTATTTGCCGCTTATATTTGCAAGTTGCTTAATCTATCAGGCGAGCGATGCGTGAATCAATCAGCAGACTAGTTTGACATGGTCTATGACATCTATAGTTTTATAATGACAAATAGGGTAAGATTTAACATTAAAGGGGCATTCAGGGGTTATTTAACATGATGGTATATAATCATATAGTTAATTAGAGGCGTTATATACGGGGGACTTCCGTGCACCCCAAGACTCCGTCAAATCCCGCATTTTGAACTTCCTGTCATGGTCTTGAAACATAATCATGGTGTTATCAAGATTAATTTTAATATGCTACGGTGTTATTCAAGATTGCGTCCAAAATGGCCGCCAAAATGATCACATTTCATAAAACGACATATCAGCCAAAGTGTATGATAAAAAGTATATTTTTAACCATAGGATGTATTAGACATCTAAAAGTTCATATCAGCCTTTTTTCTTTGATAACCCTAACCCCGGTTTAGGATTTTTGACCGGGATCACAATTTTCGAGGAAAAAACACCAACTAAATCTCCGGGAACCTGCCGGGATTCGATCCGGGGACCCTCCGTTCTCAAGCCCCACCTTCCTACCACTAAGCCAAGGCCCTCAGCTACACATTCGTGCAGTATACTGCACTCATTATATAGGCTCGGTTGACTACGTCATCGAAAACCGACGGCGCATGCGTTTGGAGAGGGACTTTGGATTAGCATTTTTTAGCACTCAGGGGGGTTAGGGTTAACATACTTTAAATCCACGATGGTCACCAAAATGGCCGCCTTTAATGTACAAATAGCCTAAAACAGTGCATCACATTCACCACACATGTACTTAACTGCTCTACTAATGTTTAAGATAATTATACGACTCACCTTTCTGACAGTTTTTATTTATTTATCACTCTTCAAAATGGCCGCCAGATAGTTAAAATGAATGTTGAATGACCAAAAAAGCCGTGTAGTATATAATTGATTGAAATAACTACCAAATGATAATAACAAATTACTAGAATGGCTACCAAATGATTAAAATATGGTCAGAAATAGCTGGTTGAATCATATCTATTAATATACGTATAGATAAATACCAGTATCTAACTTTCTAAACATAGCTTAGTGATTTTATTATGCTAATTATGAGCTTGAAATACAACAGTCTATGGGAAAACCTACTTTAGTAATTGAAATATCCAAAAGGATCATCAAGCAGTTACAATCACCACCGATAGATAGTTGTATGAATTTATAAATGACCCTATCCTTTATTTACTTAATTGTTTGGGGTCATTGCGGTATCACTTGCGGTCTTTATATGATAACTTGGGGTAATGGAATGATCATTCATGGTCAATAAATGATCACTTGGGGTTATTAAATGATCACTTTCTGGCTATGGTCACTTAGGGTTATTACACTATCATTTGGATCGAGCAAATATATAGTTTATTGGGGTCATTCCCCCGAGGTTATTATAAGACGACTTGGGACATTAAATGATGTCTTAGGTTCATGAGAATATCACTTGGGGTCATTAAATAATCGCTCAAGGTCATTAAGGTCACTTTAAGTCATTAAATGGTCATTTGGGGTCATTGAATGATCACCTTGTGTTATAAACCGACCGGATTAAACTACAACTTTAATCATTTGGGAGCAATAAGTACCATTTCTGATTAATTCTATAATCAATGGGCCACAGGATGAAAGCTAAGAAAAAACTTTTGATTGTCGTCTCTACAAGGACTGAAATTATTTACTGGCGTGGAATCTAAAGAATTCACACCACCAAATGGTTTCCCTATGCGTTTACATGTAAAATGGTAGTTACAAAAAGCCCATTTTCTCGCTTATAAAGCGACAGGAATTTTCAATTTGACATTTTCCTTAAATTTCATGATATATTTGATCATTTAATCGAAACAAATATATATGGTATCCCCGAAAATTCTGAGAAATTGGCCCCCAAAGTTGGACAATTGGTGTAGCGCCCTCATTTATCAGAAAAAGTTGAGAAATGTTACCAGAACATTTACAATTAAAATACACCCAAAAAACCTACAAAATGCATTGAAAATATTTCTTTTTGCACTTTAGTATTAGGTAATAGTTCAAAAATCAGGATTAAACTACAACTTTAATCATTTGGGAGCAATAAGTACCATTTCTGATTAATTCTATAATCAATGGGCCACAGGATGAAAGCTAAGAAAAAAACTGTTGATTGTCGTCTCTACAAGGACTGAAATTATTTACTGGCGTGGAATCTGAAATATCCAAAAGGATCATCAATCAGTTACAATCACCACCGAGTTTACCATGTTTACATAGATAGTTGTATGAATTTATAAATGACCCTATTCTTTATTTACTTCATTGGGATCATTGCGGTATCACTTGCGGTCAATAAATGATCACCTGGGGAAATGAAATGATCACTCAGGTTTGAATCATTAAATGGTCACTTGGCTTGGGTCATTGAATGATCACCTGGGGTTATTAAGCGACTGTTTTGGTCATTAAATAATTACGTGGCGTCATTATGGTATCAATCGTGGTCTTTATATGATTACTTGGGGTAATGGAATGATCATTCATGGTCAATAAATGATCACTTGGGGTTATTAAATGATCACTTTCTGGCTATGGTCACTTAGGGTTATTACACTATCATTTGGATCGAGCAAATATATAGTTTATTGGGGTCATTCCCCCGAGGTTATTATAAGACGACTTGGGACATTAAATGATGTCTTAGGTTCATTAGAATATCACTTGGGGTCATTAAATAATCGCTCAAGCAGGGGCGTAACAGAGGTTGGTTGTCAGGGGGGGGGGGGGGGGGGGCACAGCCAAAAAAATCCTGGTTAGAATAAGTCCGTCCCGGAATTGTTCGTAAAGGTTGCCCAACAAATTTCACGTAAGTGGGGGGGGGGGGGGGGGGGGGGGGGGGGGGGGGGGGGGGGGGGTAGGGTAAAAAAAAATCGCACGGTGACAACATTTCGCACGGTCACAAAATTTCGCAGTACAACAATTTGTTGACTGTTGTGCTTTTTGTACTGCGAAATTTTCTTTCTTTCTTTCTTTCCCTTTCTTCTTTTCTTTCTTCCCCTTTTTTTCTCCTTTTCCTTTTTCTTTTTCCTCCCTTTTTCCTTTCTCTCTCTCTTTTCTTTCCCTCTCCTCCTTCTTTTCTTTTTTTCCCTTCCCTATTTTTCCTGGTGGGTAGGTTTGAATTTCCTGCTGAGCACCTTCAGGGGGGGGGGGGGGGGGCACTGTGCCACCCCCGGCTGTTACGCCACTAGCTCAAGGTCATTAAGGTCACTTTAAGTCATTAAATGGTCATTTGGGGTCATTGAATGATCACTTTGTGTTATAAAGCGACCGGTTGGGTCATTAAATTATTACATAGTATTGTGGTCAATAAATGATCACCCGTGGTCGTTTTACAATTAATTTGTGTCAATGGTCTCTTAGAGTTATTACATTATCAATTGTATCGAATTAATAGTCACTTAGTGTCATTAAATAATCACCTGTGGCTATCTGATGACGGCTTGGGTCAGTAAATTGGTTGGTAACTAAACTATCACTTGGGGTCATTCAATGATCACCCAGGGTGATTAAATGACATTCGGGTCATAAAATGATTGGTTGGGGTCATTATATCATTGTTTGACCATTGGTATTTTTGTTTACCATTTGTGGTAATTTTAATAAAATAGTCATCAATATTACCAGTTTAGTACCCTACAACCGTACTTTGACACATAGGAATGAGTTGACGGGTGGATAACAAGCTATTATTTGGTCATATTTAACAAGCACTTACGAGACACTGAAATAGTACTGCTCTTCAGCCATTTTAACCTATTTGGAGGCCATCTTGGACATTTCAAAATACTTCAACCATGTAGATCTACATTCCATTTATATTGAATACTGTCCTATTAGCTTTTATAGGTATTACATAGTATGGTCATGCATAATGTAAATAACTGTTTTAGGGAATCATTTAACATAAACTTTTAACTATTTGGCGGCAGCTTTAGTTTAGCAGTTTAGAACATATTATTTGAATATGATGCAATGTAACATTCCTCTTAATGAACTGCCAGAACAGCTTTGTCAATACTTTTCTGACA
>CM069449.1:70739395-70815759 GCA_035610835.1 Ophiura sarsii | reverse complement strand
CCCGCTGTCCCCTCTCTCCCTTCTGTTTTCCTTCTCCTTTCCCTTGTTTTTTCCTCTCACTTCCCTTATCTTTTCCCTCTCCTTTCCCTTCTCTTTTTCCTCGTCTCCTTTCCCCTTTTTTATTTTTTTAAGACAAACCCAAGGGCAAAAGCCTGGCTGAGCGTTCAAAATTGCAATCCGATATCGCACATCGCAAAGAAGATATTATGTCAAAGATATTATATTGTTTCAACAACTCCCCCATACCTTAAATACAGTAGCAAAGCGTTCTCATTTGAGTTAAACAACGCTGCTATGCTACCAGCATGACTATCGAACCGCATCACGCGCATAGTGTGTTTACGCGCTACGCGATGGCGCAGCCGCAGACAGTGTGTGTTGTTTTTGGAATGGTCGTGCCAACTGTTTACGCCGCCTTTTGAAACTTAAAGGAACATGATTATCAGTTTAAGGTCATTTCAGTTTATGCTTGGTTTTTGAAGTGTATGAAATTGTTAATAAGGAAGTACACTTAAACTTTGTTCTTATTTGCATTGTCTATTTATGAAATGGCGATCAAATTCCTCGCCCTCGTGAAATAAACCACGGTGATGTATACATACGCTGAACATGATTTAATTCCTAAATGTATTATGTGGATGGTTAATATTGAGGCAACGAAAACAAGGACGATTGTACTGACGAGACGATGGTGATCTTTAATGAAGATTATAATACTACGTAATTCAAAATGTAACTACATGATTTTTGTAATTGACGTACCGTATTTTAATAGAAAATATCAAAATAAATATTAAAATGGTTATGTTATATTTTTCGTGATATACATTCTTTCATTACTATACTCATTCTGATCAACTATGTAATATTAATTTAATTTATCTCAACTACCATTACAGCCTATTGACGATACTTACCATTGAGTTGCAATGTAGCGCCTTTAGCAATGATGTTTGATGGAGCTTGAATGATGCTGGTTTCACATTGAACCTTTTTCAGATTGTAATTTGCACAATCAGGTGTAAATGTTAATACACTGGTTGTATCCAGGAATTGCGATTCTTCAGGATTTGGTTTGGATGTAGTATCAATACCGTCGTTTTGTATTTCATCGTTCAGTTTCCATTCAACAACAGCTTCAGGTCTTGTAGCTTTTACAAGACATGTCAGTTTATGAGGGACTCCATTCAGTACGTCCGTCTTATCACCCGTGTTGTTGTATCCGAATTCATTATTGGCGTCAAATACCTTCACCCCATCTGTCGATGGCGGGACTGAAACGTTGAAAGTGATCGTCAAAACAATGACAATGAAAATAAGATTATAAATCCCAGATGTTTTCTGACACTTAATTTCTCTTAATCGGACTTTTCTAGTGACAGAAATTACAGAATGTTTAAAAACTAATTTTGAACAAAATGATATCTTAAAATATCTTCAAATTCATACTGAAAAGTTTCAGCAACATCTCCTACTAAATGACAGGTAGTGATTTGCTGTGTCCTGTCGTATTATTGACGTAATATAATCCTTGTTTCCTTGTTTTGACATTAAGGTAAGGTTGATAATAAGCTTGAACCCGTGAGCGCTAAATATAGGCAATGAGCACACATTTTCAAATCGATATTTATATCACGTTTAACGCTTCTGGACCAGAGAGTGACGTTTTATACTACGGTGAATGTTGATAATTTATTTCACGATGGTTCGAACGACTACACAGATTGTTAGTGTCATGACATAAATTGCCCGCTTAGGAGCGCTATTAATTCGGTCTGGTAAACCTATTGTTATCAATTCATACACTCTATGTAGTGTTGAACCAATCAGGAAGTAGGAATTACAGATACGCGGAGTGCATTGAAAGTGTCCACCTGCACTCCGCGTGTGCGCCGTTCAAATCACGCAGTGCGCGTTTTTGTTTTGATTCGTTATTCAAGATCCGCGGGTTCGCCGATTTTCACTGCGGGTGTCAGCAAACTTGTTAACGTGTTTTTAGTCGTTTTACATAGATCAAAATTATGCTTAAATTGTGAATTTTTATTTGTATAGAGTCGTGTATGAATTAGGTCAATGCATGCGTATGTTTTGTTTCTCGAAAAATTAGAAAAATCAATGCACTTGCGCAAATGTTGATATGCTCACAATAGCACTCCCCCTTCGGGGTCGTGCCATTATTCACACATCAACATCAGCCCGCGTGCATTGATTTGTTTAATTTCTCTCGAAACAACACATACGCATTTATTGACCTATAATTCATACACTCTATGTAGTGTTGAACCAATCAGGAAGCAGGAATTACAAATACGCGGAGTGCATTGAAAGTGTCCACTGCACTCCGCGTGTGCGCCGTTCAAATCACGCAGTGCGCGTTTTGTTTTGATTCGTTGTTCAAGATTCGCGGGTTCGCCGATTTTCACTGCGGGAGTTAGCAAACTTGTTAAAGTGTTTTTAGTCGTTTTACATAGATCAAAATTATGCTTAACTTGTGAATTTTTATTTGTATAGTGTCGTGTATGAATTACGTCAATGCATGCGTATGTTTTGTTTCTCGAAAAATTAGAAAAATCAATGCACTTGCGCAAATGTTGATATGCTCACAATAGCACTCCCCCTTCGGGGTCGTGCCATTATTCACACATCAACATCAGCGCGCGTGCATTGATTTGTCTAATTTCTCTCGAAACAACACATACGCATTTATTGACCTATAATTACTACGAGAGGATTGCATGATTGTATATTTAAATTCGGGGCGTGCACGAGCGGTACTTCTTGCTAACTGCATGGGTGAGTTTCCATTATGTTGCAAATTACATCCACGCTCATGCGTTTAAACTACTCAATGGGCGTTGCAATACAGCCGGTTGGTTGCACACGAGAATTATGTCATATAGCAACCAGCTTTGATGGAAGGCGAATATTTAAATTTGTTGCCGGTTTTTAGGGCACCAATTTATAGCGCTGCTAAGCGGGCCTTGTAGCGTAATGTGAGCGATCTTGATCCGAAACACACATAGCTTCAAAACCAAACAACATACTCGTGACACTGCGTTCACACGTCGTATAATTACCAACTGTCCCCATCCCTGTTTTGAGAACGCTGGTTTAACCTATTTATAGATCACCTGTTACCTTTGACATCCAGCGTAGTTTGACTCTTGACACCAGTGGAATCTGCCGGTACCATCGCAGTGCATTCCACTGTTTGATCATGGTGGCTCCACTCAGGGTCAAGGGTCACAGTGCTAGTATTTATTCCATCTCCCCAATCAGCACGCACATTTCCATTAAGAGTCCAATGTATTGTTGCATTAGGTGTGTGTCCTGTAGCTGTGCATGTGAATGTGGCTTGAGTTCCCTCAATAACAATTGCTGTGGATTGGTACGGTGTGCCAAGTGCATCACTAATGACTACTAAACTCGGTGGAACTAAAAATTGATAATACGAAGAAGGGTGAAAATACTCCGCAACCATACCGTATATAAATTGTGTTAGTACGCATTTACAATCATAATTATTGTTTTTCATAGAAAACGTATCATTAACCCAAACACTATTGGGACGGAAATGTTGAAATAATTTTCCGGGGTGGAAATATGCGAGATTTAAGGGGGGAACCGAACTTGCAAGCGACGGGATTCGAACCCGGGTCTTCCGGCAAGAGGATCACGCACAGCCTACAGCGCCTAGCGAGATATAGACTGAGGTTTTCAAATTGGATTGCAAGTTGCATGGAGCTCGGAGCTGTAAGGGTTATTATGATTAAATTACTTCATGTAAAACCATTAGTTGAAAGTATGTCTAGCTTTCGGTCTACGGGAAGTAAACTCATATAGACATAGTTCCCCGTTGAGGATGGGGGGGGGGGGGGGGGGGGGGGGGGGTGGGTAGGTCGGGGTTCGTTTAAATGGGTGACGGAGAAGATCGGCCGCATGAACCCTACCATTTGATCGTGCTTACTGGTCATGCCAGTTGGCCATTATGCCAATCTCCGATATTTTCACTCCATGAGTTGTATTAGAGGAAAATTCAAATACTCCCCAAGATAAAACATCAGACAAATTATCAAATAGACCTAGTTGACCCTCGTGAGCTCGGAAGGAGTATATTAATAATGCACTTATCAATTGCAAGCCTGGCCCCCGGGGACCCGGGGCATGGCTGGGACCATGCGGGGACCGTACACGAGTGTACAAAAAATGATGCCCGGCTATGCGTGGGGGGGGGGGGGGGGGGGGCGTACGCTAAGGAACACAAATGTACACCCCGGGCGCTTGCTATAAATAAGCTAGAGATGCAATGCGCTTGACAAAAATAAGCCTAATAACACATAGGGAACACATAAAAATGCATTCCGTTATGGTTGCAGAAAGAAATAAGCGACCTTGGGACTGTAGTCGGGGAATACTTTGTCCTGGAAAATTGGTGGCCGGGACTGTACACTTTGTCCCGGCCCCCCTTAGCCGGGACTGTAGCGGGGACGTACAAAAAAAAATGGTGCCCGGCCGTGCGGGGACCGTATACGATTGTACCCGGGACGTCACATGGGCAATTTGTACGTCACCGGCCCTAGGGCCGGGGATGCAATTGATAAGTGCATAAATTAAGACGTAAATAAAATGGTCCATCTGATTTTGCGCAATCACAAATAGTCATTCATTTGCAAAACGAATCAACGTCGGGCCTTTTCTATCCGGTTTTGATTGATTACTACAGTAGTACCAATGACTGTGCCTTAATGTTTCTACTCACATAATGCATTTGGTAGACAGGTTATTGGTGGTTTATCATTTGGGATACATAAATATGAACCACATACGAGGTTAAACTTACTATTCACTATTACCCTCTCTGTATCAAATCCTGATTCGGCACTATTAAGAGCGGCTATACACCTGAATGCTATATCATCACGTAAATCTACGAATTGGATTGTAAGCTCAGATGATCCACCTCCTGTACCATCGTCGATAGTCATTGTATAGGCAGATGGTTGGTAGGAAGCATTGGGATACTGTATTCCGTCTACCCCGATGATTTTAGTGGCAATCGGTGTATAATCCATTCCACCACCAATTGCCCACCCTACCGTCTGCAGTGAGTCGGCAGTGTATGTATAAGTACAAAGAAGTGTGGCTGTATTTCCTTTTAATACTTGATTCCCTCCTGGTATGGACACTGATACAGCTAAGTCATTGGCAGCTGCTAAATAAAACACAAGTTAAGGGTTCAATCAGACTTAAATACACGGCAAAAACCTGGTATAAACGCGAGTTCCTTGATATTAAAGGGGCATTAAGAGATGTGGTGGAGGCAGCGCCCTCAATTACAAAAAAATATATGATAAAAACTGGGATTTGTATATTTTTACAATTGTATTACATGTATGAACTTACACCTATAAGGATTAAGAAAAAATCAGCCCTCTTTGTACAACAAAACGTCGATTCAAAAATGCTGATCTCCGGCAGATCAGCATTTTACGTCTGACAGTATCCCCCTGCAGTACGCCTGATACATAACGCGAACCATATTTACATAGAGGGTGTTTTTCAATAAATAGCGATGGTATTGTTTTAATCAAGTTTTGCTGTGTTTTTGTTAGTAGAAACAACAATAATGGCAATTTTTAATGTTCATCTTGAATTCTGAAGTATATGTTTAAACATTCAAAATTGTCAACACCACTTAATGTCCCTTTAACTATGGTTTTTTAACCAAAGAAGAAGACGACCACAAATTGCGTTTTTGCAAAATGCCCTAATTCTGGTCTCCAGTATGTCTCGGTTCCCATAGACATATGCACACAATCATGGCCATGGAGCTCTTAGGTTCTAGTTTACATCAATGAATAAATTGTATAGTTCCTTTTTCTTATTTCTTATTATAGCTCGACAAAAGCATCATGTGAAAAATGCTTTAGTTGGTAATGTTCGCTCAATGCATTGTGGGAAGTCCTTAATTTTTTTTTAATGCAAAAAGGTATACGCTATTCCTCCATAACTCAAGTCTAAATATCGGTATGTTGGGCTACAATAAGCCTTATTTTCTGCGGAAAATATTCTCCAACATCTAATCCGAGACCATTCGTTGTCTACACATGCTATTGACACCCATATTAATTGCCGGGATTTTCAAAGCAAGTCATACTTCGGCAATCATAACAGACAGTTTTCAAAAACATTAATTAATTAATTAGATAATTAATTAATTAGTAGACGAGCAATCAGCCCTTCATTATGTATTATTACACCTCATGCACATAAGGGTACGGTAACCTCATTTTGATTAATTCATTTCTAATAAAGTACGAGGGTCATTTACTAAGTTCTACCTATAGTACCTCATAACTTTTTTTTATTATATAGGCAAGTCTTATGAAATAGCGCACAATTGTAGTTTGGAACCGCAGCTACAAATTCATTGTAAATTGATATAAGTACTGATTGCACTTTTCTGGAGATACAGTGAAAACCAAACTTACATTTAGTGTGACAGAAACGGATAAAAAACAGCACAATATCGCCCGAAGTGGTATTCATTTGGCCTATTGTAAGATGCAAAACATACCTATAGGTCAAATATAAGCGTGACTGATTTATTTGGAAATAATATGCCCTCTGATTAACCAGAACTAGATCAAGACAACCATAAGATTACCCCTCCACTAGAGAACCCGCAAAAGGAATATTTGACTTTCATAACAACTAAGTGATTATCAATATACCGGACTAAATAGAGAGATTACAAGTCTCCCAAAGAGATAATTTTGTATCGTTGACTACATGATTGACTATGCTGAAGGTTGCATATAACAAAAACTCATAAAGTGACTATTGTTAAAGATTTAACATGCGAGGCATCACTGTGACTTGAGTTGTAGCAACGAAAATTATACTGATTAGCAGTATTCCAGTATGCCAAAGGCATAGCAATACATTTGAGTTGATATTACACTATTTGCAAGCCAACAAGAGTTAATATTGCTTATAATCTTAATAAGATTATAAGCAATATTAACTCTTGTTGGCTTGCAAATAGTTATTCATACATGATAAAATATACTATATTCAACAACTCCCCCATACCTTAAGTACAGTAACAAATCGTTGTTGATTTGAGATAAACCCACTCTTCATATGCAAATTAATAGGATGGCGAACCTTTCTTTGGAAACCATGCATCGATGCAAAATTATAAATTTTATATACCAAAATGTAGCTATATCCCTGAGGAAAATATTTTTGGCGAGGGCCATATGTCACGGATCATTCCTAAAGCCACAATTTTAGCCGAAACGGTCGCTACCCAGCACAAGAGAATCGCCATTTTGTATCATCGCGCGGTGAAATAACATCCCTCAGATCTATTTGGACCGTACCACTATTGAAATGGAGGGGTGTGTTTAATTTGATACAAATATTCTGTAAACATATATCAAAATGTGTTATGTAAATTAAACGCATTCTTGATTTAATTTTTCTCTGAATGTTAAAGGTGGTGTGTGAATAAAATGCTATTTTCAAAATATTTTAAATTCCACAATTACTTGCGCAATAATTTGTCTTCTCTAATGTTTACCTTTTGTAACCCATCCCATTCAGAAGTTCCCTCGCCCATTTACAGGGAACGGACGATGTCCAAATAAGGGTCTAATTATAATAAAACGTAAACACTTTGTTCCGTTTTTTAAAGAGCAGCTTTTTTATGTCAAATTAAGCCTATTAAACCACGTTTTTTACTTGTTTTCATCAATTTTCCAAAACGCTATTCACATATGAATGATGTAAATATGTTTGGTCGTTGTTACTGCCCTCGCAAAATAAACCCGTCTTACCGTTGTCGATTCAAGATAAACAACTCCGAAACCTTATTGAACCCCTAAATGTTATCCCTAAATGCATTTTCCATTTTCAGTATTCAAAAAATGCTCTTATATCTAGCAATATAATACAGAAAAAAACCCGAAAAACATATATTTATTTTTAAAGCAATCTTCCGTTTCCGTAAAACATACAGTATATCAATTGTCATTTACTATATAATAATAGTAGCTATGATTCAGAGCTATAATCATGACAAATGTCATGAGGCTGACATTCATATTAGCATTGTTATGAAGGAGGGGGTAGAAATTAATGACCCACACGTAGATTAAATTTAAAAAAAAGCCTACTGAATGTTAAACGTGCGGACATTTTTACTACTTCCCGCAAATCAATACAATCCCAGGTAACAATTATAGATCCTATGAATATTACATAAATATTTTACGACGACGCCAAGTATGAGATTGAAAATCTATCGGCGAACATTACCAAAAAACTGGCGTCATCTGCTGAACATCTGCCGACGAGAAACAGACGCAGATTTGAGGCTTCATTTGATAATTAAGATGCAGCATCTACCAAGTATGTAATAATGCAGAAATCCGTGGAGGTTTGCCGCAATTATTGTTGTGAACTTGTGAAGAATATATGAAACGGGTCCGCTCGATATGTGTATAGTGTGACCTGGTAGGCCTACTAGGCGAATCAACGTAAGCTTTTTGCAATTCTTAATTTATTTTAGACAATGACATATGTATGAGGTGTAATAAACAAAATACAACATGGCTCATTTCTGGAAAGTAGTGCAAATAACTGGTCCCTTGGTGATGGAAGACGGGTGACCAACAAATATTTCCTGTGCAGTCCAGCATGCTAAGGATCATTAGCAATTAGAGGACCAACATGGCTCTTCACCAAAAAAACACAGTGCCAAACACGTTCACTACTTTCCTGAAATGAACCATGATGTTGTATTTTGTTAAATCTCTTGGAATACTGGCGCCAAATGAGTATTTGCGTTTTACTTTATAGGAATCCACTCTACTCTGAATAATGTATTGACTATTTTCACTAATACAAATAACGATTTTGTTTTAAGTGCATTATATAGCTCGTATTCCTGGTTCAATGCACGCATCGAAGTCAAATGACCGTTTCAAATCGTGCACAATGTTTTTTGATTCAACCTGTATAGCTCGTCTTCATGAATTCATGTTTGTTTCCTGTTTTCACTGGTTTTGATAATCAGACTTAATGCAAACCCCGATAAATCATCATTATATATTCATGAGCTCATTGTCACCGTTATTGCGCTGTTAACGCCTTATTTTGGTTACTTACAACATAGTTGGTTGATGCAAAGACACACCACGATGACGAGTCGCATGGTCCCCATTTTCCTCTTAAAAAGAACAACAACAAATGAGACAATGAATATTTAATCATACCTTTCACACGCTTTTTCGTCAGCAGAATCACATTGGTAAATCGTTTGAGCACAAACATATATAATACAAACCTCTGACTTTGCCTCTTAACTAATACTAATTGCTAAACAAATTTTCCTACAGTTATAAAGAATCACTAGCTGGGGTTTTTTAAGTAAAATTCGTAAAAAAACAACGTCAATTTTTATGATGAACCGATGTTCCCTTGCCTGATGCAATTTAACGGTTGAACGTAACATTTGCAACAAGTTGTTCCAAGTAGGCCAATTTGCATTTTTTTCCCCTTCTTAATCAATTAATGATATGGTTTAAAACCCTTATTTGTTCATTTATTTAAATTAAATAATATAACGACACTGGCTATTAAATTAACAGAGACGATCAGGATCGAGCGAATAATTCAAGCCGAGTCAGTGAAATGAGTAAATAATAAAATTTTATTCAGCAGTGAGTCAACTTCTTTTTTTTCTTTCCTCGTTGGTGGGCAAAAGTGTCCGAAATACATATTGGCCTATTCGCGCAGAAACAGTGACTAGCGAAGCGAGTATCGAGCAGAGAATACAACTTTATAAGCCGAGTAGCTGAAATGAACAAATTGAACCATCATACTACATGTATGACTAAGGACACTGTGACAGTGTTCGGATTTTGACCCCAACTTGACCGTTGTCCTATAAATTCAATAGTATATATATACCGTATATAAGTCAGTATGATAAATTAATAAAGAGCTACAGTTTAATATAAATAGCTGTAGCCTGTTTGTAAGTTTTCGCTTTCTAAAGCTGAAGCGCCAACCAACCATATTTCACAAAACTCTCAACTGCTATGCGTTTGCATCATCCGGATTTAAAATAATGAGGGCAACATCTCCCAGAAACAATCATAAAATATCCCGCATACCTCATCTTGAGGTTAAACGGTTCAGCCTATACGGACCACAGCATACCTTGTGAGAACTCGGCAAGATGTACTTCAAAGTGGAAAAATCCTCAGACATCGCATTGCCACAGATCAGGGATCGAAAGAGGTAAATTTAGTTTTAGTTTTATTGCTGTTTCTTTAAAAAGAATCTGCTAACCAGGAATCGAGATGAGCGTTGACAACGATGAATCAAAGAGAAAAAGGCGGAGCTGAATCGGAAAATCAAAAGACAAAAGAAAAAACAATCATGATGACGACATAAGGTGAGCTACGTGTAAATGGTTTAGTACCTATAGCAGTTGGGAGGCTTAGGGATATTTTTGGATCAAATTCTTCTATAACAGCACCAACTTTGGCCCTAATGTTGCTTATACCATACAATTTTGATTCTTGACAGGCGACAAAATAGGCGACCCATGGGACGGCGATATTGGCAATAACCAATACATCCGAGGTATATTGTAGTTTGAAAACTATAAGAGCTAAAATAATAAATGATACCAATTTTTAGGGGTTTGGGATGGGGGGTGGGGTGGGGTCTGTGAATCTGATTCTGATGTTATTTTAAGGTTGAATAACCAGAATATGACCACATGTTTATGATTTGAGGGAAAATTGAATGATTTGGTCCAGATAGAGGTCACCGGAAGCAAAGGTCAACCTGGTCATTTACATGTAAAACGATAATAAAAAAAAGGACCAGAATCACAAGCAATACCCATGTAATGGCTTCAGTCGTAAATGGTATCACTTTTCTGATATTTTTTGGGTCGAGGATTTTTATTCCAATGTACCGAAATAATTTGAAGATTACACGGTTCACAATTTGATAATGTAACTACAAATACAATAGGTAATTGTAATGACCTGTCAGTTGTATACGAAACGTGTGCACAAATGTCAATTTTAGTACAGGAAAGGTTAAAGTAGATCATGATTTCATATTTCCATAACCACCGATTGTTCGTTTCATTTCTGAAACACAATATTATTTTGTTCATAACTATATCACCATGATGCCATGCCGGGATCCCATGGTCACAAATAATCGAAAAGGCTGACAGTTGAATTGCAATTGTGAAAAATATCTAATTCGATGGGTGCTTGTGTTAATATTCATACAACTTGACAACTCCACGCATCCGCGATTCACTAATTGGAACGTTACAGTAATATCTAACATTACTTACATATTTTGTGATATCTCGATCTAGGCCAGTATATCGGTATGTCAAATCCGTTCGTCCAGAGATATGATGTATGCTTACAATGTAATAGAGAAAATGGTCATATCAAAATCTGTGTGGAGGATACATCTGAGGCGATTAGCACGATATTGTATAATTCGGGATAGTATATCAAGCAGAAGTCCAAATACGTGTATGACACTGAACCATACCATACCAGAGAAAAAAATACAAACATAGTTTCCTGGTTCATTGTCGGTTCAATGCCTATAGTTCACAGTTCACTCACGCTGGAAACCACTCGCGTGTAAAAATGACCTAGACGGTGTGCTCATAGTATTACAACGGATTCAAGATAAGACTTTGTATGGCACATCACAAGGGGAAAAACCTGTCAAAATCGATTGGTTACGTCCAGAAGTTTGAGTAGTTTTAGCTAGGATAGAAATGAATGACATTTTAGTAACATATAGTCATGACTGATTACATTTTTCAAGTAAGTTCAATCAAACGGTCTATGTATTTGTTATGCAACAGACATGATTTTCTATAGAACCTGAATTTCTTTATTTCTTCATTGTCTACGATTGACTTAATTAAGTTAATTTGGGTATGAAACTTTTGGACAACCATCAGAAGCAGTTTGCTTTTTGTGATTTCATTGATTTCACAAGCAGGGAGAAATCTCCATATTTAGGGAGTGTTCAGAAATACTTTGAAATACTTTGGTGGGGTGGGGGGTTGGCCAAAACAAAATTGTCGGTGTCTAAACATTTTGACCCCCCCCCCCCCCCCTTTACAAATTGACAAACTTTTCTGACCCTCCTCCCCCCCCCCCCCCCCCCCCCCCTTTAACAGGGTGAAAAAACCCTACTGTCAGATGTAGATAGACATTTGACTCAAGTTCTATGACAGTCAATAGTTAGGTCACCCAAGCCCTATATGAAAGCTATGAAGATTGTTAAACGGGGTCAGTCGTCACAAACATGCACAAACACAATAGCCAAACGACCTTGCTTTTGTCAACACTCCCTACACAGAGGACTGCAGTGCAAATCTCTACGATTTTCGCTATGTAACCTCTATGGCGGATTTCATTCCGCATGATGAAGCTATGATGTTTGCGTGGTCTTCGCTATCTCCAAGCAGATAGAGCAATACGTACATGGACTTTTTTGTAGACGAGGGTTCATTTCATGATTTGGTGAGGTTTAGAATGAGTTAGGATTCCTGTAATTTCGAAGACCACAGATTTTCAAAACGTGAATTTTCCAACATTTTACGACATGAATTTGGTCACAAAACGTGTTTAATACTATACATTTTACCGTTCTGCAGATGCTAATGACCCTCCTCTAAAATTCTACATGATTTTTAACACGTTTCTCAGTTTTTGAGATGCCCAAATAGACCATTTTCCGAAGCTATTTCTAGCAAATATTGCAGTCACTTAGACTCCATTGTTTTCTTGCGTATAACAAAATCTGACACGCAGCGTGACCTCCCTGCTGGCTGTGACGCTTACAGTCAGAACTGTGTATTTATAAGCTGGCAATCAATTTGCAACATTTCAAATTCACTTGAAACATATCTTTCAAGCCTCCGAATTGTATTTTTCGGTGATTTGTATTTATCATGTTATAGCCTTTTTAAAAACGGTTTCTTTTTTCCAATTGTAGAAAGTTACTCTTTGTATACAAGTCCTTTTATCTACCTAAGGGTCCAAAATAGCGACTCTTTTAGCCCAAATCTGCTGTTATTTGGGAAAGTTGTGTAATTTTTTTAACACATGACCAACGTATGCTTAACGTATTCGTAGCGTATGTCTGCCGTGTTCGACGTATCCTCAGCGTATCCTCGGCGTACAACGAACACGTGACTTATGCCGCTGCAGAAATTGAGTTTCGTACACGGCGGTACAAGTGTTGCCAGTTCAAGTAAACGCAGCCTAGATGATAACTATTAAAATATCTAGAAGGGTAAATATATAGGTCAACGGATGTCTAACGTATGTCAGCGTTTGTAAACGTATGTCTAACGTACCACGAACCTATCGGGAACGTATGCAGAACGTAAGTTAAGCACACGTTGAGTACGTCGAGAAATTTTGAACATGCTCAATAATTTTTCGCGGGCTCGACGTTCCAAATTTGCACAACGTATCACAGCGTGCTCTTATCGTAAACGACGTATCTCCAACTTACCCCTAACTTGTATCAGCGTACACCAACGTACACCAACGTACACCAACGTACACCAACGTATTTTTCGATATTTCGCATACGTTGTCATACGTTCAGGCGAGACGCCATGGTGTGACAGGGCCTTTCCTGTCACACCATAGCGTATCGCCTGAACGTATACCGACGTATACAAAAAATAGCTCGTAAATTGTCAGAGTCCAAGAACGTCCCAACTTCCCAACGAATTGCAATATTTTGGTTTTTATCAATGCTAGATAGCTATATATTTTCAGCCGACGTACATCAACGTATACCAACTTACGAGTAACGTACCTCTAACGTATGTCAATGTATGTCTAACGTACCACGAACGTACAGGTAACTTATGCAGAACGTATTAAGCACACGTTGAGTACGCCGATACATTTTGAACATGCTCTATCATTTTTCGCGGGCTCGACGTGTTCCAAATTTTCACAGCGTATCACAGCGTGCTCTTAACGTAAACGACGTATCCACCCCTAACTTATATCAGCGTACACCAACGTAAAGGCCCTGTCACACCATAACGTATCGCCTCAACGTATGCCAACATATGCGAAATATCGAAAAATACGTTGGTGTACGCTGATATAAGTTAGGGGTACGTTGGGGATACGTCGTTTACGTTAAGAGCACGATGTGATACGCTGTGACAATTTGGACCACGTCGAGCACGCGAAAAAATATTGAGCATGCTCAAAATTTCTCGACGTACTCAACGTGTGCTTAATACGCTCTGCATAAGTTCCCGGTAAGTTTGTGGTACGTTACATATACGTTGACATACGCTGACATACATTAGTGGTACGTTACTCGTACGTTACTCGTAAGTTGGTATACGTTGATGAACGTAGGCTGACGGGGAAACATACAGCCAACGTAGTGATAACGAGTTGATAACGTAATGTGCCGTATGTCTAACGTATGCCTGACGTATTTCCAACGAGTTTCGACGTATTCTCACGTATTCACCTTATGCCGGGCGATCGTGTAAGGCCCTGTCACGTATCCATAGCGTATGACTAACGTGTTGATAGCGTATCACTAACTTATAACATACTTATGACAGCGTATCACAGCGTATGCGAGCGTATGACTAGCGTATGCTTAACGTATACTTAACGTATACTTAACGTATACTTAACGTATCCGCCATGCTCTCTGATGATGATGATGGGTTGATGTGTTCAGCACGACAGACCATGAAGAAGTGAGGATGAGATACTCAAGGGACCCATTTATATACTCAAACCCTCCATAAGTTCCCAAAACGCCGAATGCTCGCTAGCTGTACGGTACATACGCTAGCTGTACGGTAGCCCTGTCACACCATGGCGTATCGCCTGAACGTATGACAACGTATGCGAAATATCGAACAATACGTTGGCGTATGTTGGTGTACGCTGATACAAGTTAGGGGTAAGTTGGGGATACGTCGTTTACGTTAAGAGCACGAGCACGCTGTGATTTGGAACACGTCGATCCCGCGAAAAATTATTGAGCATGTTCAAAATTTCTCGACGTACTCAACGTGTGCTTAACTTACGTTCTGCATAAGTTCCCGATAAGTTCGTGGTACGTTAGACATACGTTTACAAACGCTGACATACGTTAGTAGGTATCCGTTGACATACGCTGACATACGTTAGAGGTACGTTACTCATCGTAAGTTATAGGTTGGACCTATAGATTTACCCTTCTAGATATTTTAATAGTTATCATCTAGGCTGCGTTTACTTGAACTGGCAACACTTGTCCCGCCGTGTACGAAACTCAATTTCTGCAGCGGCATAAGTCACGTGTTCGTTGTACGCCGAGGATACGCTGAGGATACGTCGAGCACGGCAGACATACGCTTCGAATACGTTAAGCATACGTTGGACATACGCTCGCCGATCGCATACGCTGCGCTGTCATAAGTTTTTTGATAAGTTAGTGATACGCTATCAATACGTTAGTCATACGCTATGTATACGTTTAATACGCTATTGATACGCTATGGATACGTCCATTCCATCACCGATGTCGACTTTTCCTATGCAATTCGTTGGGAAGTTGGACGTTCTTGGACTCTGACAATTTTCGAGCTATTTTTTAATACTTTGGCATACGTTCAGGCCACGTTCAGGCCATACGCTATGGTGTGACAGGGCCTTAAGGCCCTGTCACACCATAGCGTATGGCCTGAACGTGGCCTGAACGTATGTCGACGTATTCAAAAAATAGCTCGAAAATTGTCAGAGTCCGAGAACGTCCAAGAACGTCCAACTTCCCAACGAATTGCGTCAACATCGGTGATGGAATGGACGTATCCATAGCGTATTAAACGCATACATAGCGTATGACTAACGTATTGATAGCGTATCACTAACTTATAACAAACTTATGACAGCGTATCACAGCGTATGCGATCGGCGAGCATATGACCAACGTATTCGTAGCGTATGTCTGCCGTGCTCGACGTATCCTCAGCGTATCCTCGGCGTACAACGAACACGTGACTTATGCCGCTGCAGAAATTGAGTTTCGTACACGGCGGGACAAGTGTTGCCAGTTCAAGTAAACGCAGCCTAGATGATAACTATAAAAATATCTATAAGGGTAAATCTATATGTCCAACCTATAACTTAAGACGATTAACGTACCTCTAACGTATGTCAGCGTATGTCTAACGTATGTCAGCGTTTGTAAACGTATGTCTAACGTACCACGAACCTATCGGGAACTTATGCAGAACGTAAGTTAAGCACACGTTGAGTACGTCGAGAAATTTTGAACATGCTCAATAATTTTTCGCGGGCTCGACGTGTTCCAAATTTTCACAACGTATCACAGCGTGCTCTTAATGTATACGACGTATCCCAAACTTACCCCTAACTTGTATCAGCGTACACCAACGTACGCCAACGTACGCCAACGTATTTTTCGATATTTCGCATACGTTGTTAAACGTTCAGGCGATACGCCATGGTGTGACAGGGCTACCGTACAGCTAGCGCGCATTCGGCGTTTTGGGAACTTATGGAGGGTTTGAGTATATAAATGGGTCCCTTGAGTATCTCATCCTCACTTCTTCATGGTCTGTCTTGGCCTTCTTGCTTTTCCTCCTCCTCGGCCTCGGCCCCTGGTTGCTTGCTTCTTCTTGGGAGGCATGTTAACTGCTTGATGACATCGGCGGGAATGATGTAATGTGAGATCGGCGCGGTATTTATACGTGCTACAGCGGCATAATAAGCCACGTGTTCGTTGTACGTCGAGGATACGCTGACGATACGTCGAACACGGCAGACATACGCTACGAATACGTTAAGTATACGTTAAGCATACGTTAGTCATACGCTCGCATACGCTGTGATACGCTGTCATAAGTATGTTATAAGTTAGTGATACGCTATCAATACGTTAGTCATACGCTATGTATACGTTCAATACGCTATGGATACGTGACAGGGCCTTACACGATCGCCCGGCATAAGGTGAATACGTGAGAATACGTCGAAAATCGTTGGAAATACGTCAGGCATACGTTAGACATACGGCACATATACGTTATCAACTCGTTATCACTACGTTGGCTGTACGTTTCCCCCAGCCTACGTTCATCAACGTATACCAACTTACGAGTAACGTACGAGTAACGTACCACTAACGTATGTCAGCGTATGTCAACGTATATTTAACGTACCACAAACTTACCGGGAACTTATGCAGAACGTATTAAGCACACGTTGAGTACGTCGAGAAATTTTGAGCATGCTCAATATTTTTTCGTGGTCCAAATTGTCACAGCGTATCACAGCGTGCTCTTAACGTAAACGACGTATCCCCAACGTACCCCTAACTTATATCAGCGTACGTCAACGTACACCAACGTATTTTTCGATATTTCGCATACGTTGGCATACGTTGAGGCGATACGTTATGGTGTGACAGGGCCTTTAAACCAACGTATTTTTTTATATTTTCGCATACGTTGGCATACGTTCAGGCGATACTTCATGGTGTGACAAGGCCTTTACATACAAATGTAAAAATTGTAGGTCCAAAATTGCCGAATTTTAGGGGTATGGGTGAAAAACGTTTCAATTTGGATATAATAGTAGGCCTAAATTGTCTTTTTATCTGTCACGCATAATGAATCGTATGTCAGATAAACTCACAATGTAATTTATTTTGGGTTATATCCTCTAGGGAAATGCCCAGAGTACTGTTATTGACATTTATATTTATTTTATTTATAAAAACATTTATTTAAACTTTATTAGTTAAGCCCCTGATTGATAAAACGAGCATAGATATGTAGGTCTATAATCGGATAACCATAGCGAGGGGGTCCATTATTGTGAGTAAAATCAAAAACAAGGAAATGTGTAGTTAAATGATGCTCTTCAACCGTTTTTGCTCCACATTTATAAGAAAATTGGGTCGTGTTCATGATATTTATGTATGACATGGACAGAAATATGTTTTTCTTTGAAATTAAGATAAAATTACCTCTTTTATAGACTCAACATCAATGCAAATCGATATAAATCGAGTGTCACCAATGCGTGTTACAAGGGGGCACAGCACTACATAAACCGCCCATTGGATTACATGTAAATTAGGGCTAAAAGAGTCGCTATTTTGGGCCCTTAGTATCCATTTTTGGAATGTCTCGCAAGCTTTATTCTAATAAACAAACATTAAAATTTCATAAAATCGTCAAGAAGGGTTACACCTTCCAATTAGATTTTACGATACGATCATTTATACAGCGCCACCCCTATTTTCAGCCCGGACGCACGCCTACTAACCGCTTCCGATCACGTGTGTTCATCCACGTGATAAATTTTCGATACAATCGAAGATCAATATTTTGCAATATCCTGATCAAAGTACAAGAGATTATCTTTCATTTTAATTATGAAATGCTACCCTCACGCCAAACTGATTCCCAAAGGACCCCATTAATCACAAAATCGTTTTTGTTTTTGCCGGAACTTACTACCATTACACAAAACGAGGTGTGATTTAGTGCTGTGCGCCCATAAAAGTATAGGAAATTCCGTTTTTGACCAAATTTTGAAAAATTCATGTAAGTGCAATCGGTCATATCTCGAGAACTAGATACCCGATTTCTATCAAACAAAAAACTTCTGTAAAAAGAAATTCCACAGATTCTAATCGCTACATTATCTCACTTTTGCCAGTGTGTACAGTTTGACCAATTTGACTGACTCAACACCCCCCTTAAAATAAATTGATAATAACCTCAATCGTGGTCATAGGTTGGATCGCCCTGTTTCCGCAAAATGTATACTATTGAAATGAGCTGTGTTTGACAGAAAGCTTGAAGCCTTTACCCTACCTGAATAATCCCCCCCCCCCCCCCCAACCCCCAACCCCCAAATGGGCAATGTTGACCCTTCCAGTGTCCCCTGTAACCCAAGAACCACGTTTCAACATTGATCAAGGGGCGGGGTAGTTTGTAATCACACGCATAAAAGTATCCCCAAAATATGTTCAGGGTTGCAGGCCAATAGCTAACATTTTCGTGTATACGATTTCCCTCAGATGGGGGAAGAGGGTAGGTTGTCAATTCCCCCGAATTACACTGACACAATTGTGCTTGGTTACCGATTTGTTTCGATTATTTACTAGTCCAGTGGAAACGATGGTAGGCCTTACCATGTGGAAAGTTAGTATAGTCTCTTTTTGATGATTGATTTGAGTTCCATAGGCATACTAATTTTAGAGGGTGTACAAAATGTCACCCATTGGCATTTTTTAAAATCCAAGATGGCCGTCATTATCCCGGAAATTCATTAAAATTGTCATACCTTTAATCAAAGTGGAGGGGATCCCTTTCCCGGTTCTATGATAACCTTGATGAAAGTACTGACGTTGTGTAATGCCCGTTCATACATAAATCATCAAAATTAATGTTTAGATGATTAAATCTCTTCTCAAAGTTTCTGTAACGGATCGGGACGGCCACTCACCAACAACCAGATTTAGTTGGTAGCGTAGCACTGGTAGTTAGTAATGTGACACCACGGCTCGTTGGATAAGTAGAATTACCCGCTTGCGAGGCGAAATATGCAGACTGACGAATTGCGGTTTTCTCAACACCATTTATTTACACTGTAGAATCATTCCCATCATCCATTACATTTACAAAATTACAATACACCACTTTCGGCATTCACATCACCCATGATTGTTCTGTCCTGATTTAAGTGTTGTAGTAATTAACCGTGAATTTGACTCCCTGATTGATCTTCCCCTTCAGTGTAAATTCAGAAGATGACGGGTCAAAGGTTAAACCTGTCATCCCGGGCTGTCATCTAATTACGGTCTTATAATTAGTGGTGAACCCGTATAGCGCCCTCACTAATTCAGATGGACTAAAAGGGTATGGCACCCGACAGCAAGACGTTTTTCTCGATCCCATCACGTCACACAGCCCCTCCTCAGTGAGGGCCGTCCCCGGCACACAAACTCACGGACTCCAACTGCCAAATCTGACTAACAATCCTTCACACTGTATGAACTACACGTCATATCTCGCTGGGATTTTCGGAATCCTCTTAGGGTTCCGGCGTACATCTCCACGATCGTCCACTCCACTGTCGGTACAGTCACCTTGCTCCTGCTGAGTTTCTCTCGCCTTCGTTGGTAGATCTTCCACACTCTTCGTGACTGTTTCTCCCGGTTGTTCTGCTGCTGCATCACCCAACTGCTGAGTCACTTCAACCTTGTCTGCACTCTGTTCATTCAAACCACTAGCAACCTTGTCATCCTGCTCTCCATTTCCATCCTCCAACTGTACATTTTTATCTCGTACTTCCAACCTTTCAGCTCCGGACCTTCATACAACTTAAGCCTATCCAAGTAAACAACTTTGGGCTTGCTCCTAGCAGTCTTCTGGATCCTACATGTCACGTCCGACAACTCAGTAACGATCAGGTATGGGCCTTCCCACGGAAGTATCAATTCCTTCGATAGTCTTGGTCTTCTCTACATATTGTGTAGAGTGCATGCTTTGCACGCTCATGTATGTCACGTATCTTGTCTCGCAGCTCATCTGCACACCCAGTATTACATTCCTGCCCATGCGGCACTGCTCCAAAAACTAAATCCACTGGCATGGTTATCTCGCGTCTCAGCATCATTGCGTTCGGAGTCTGACCTGTCGACGCTTGCACACTACTTCGGTACGCCATTCCCACATATGGTAGATATTTATCCCAGTCCTTCTGATGTTGATGGGGTTGTATCTTCTTCTTATTATTATTCTTCTTCGTAGTTACAGTCAACACTCCTGGTGGAGTAATGCGAACCGGGATGTGTGTGCGCGTTGATTTGTAATGTTGCTACTTGAAGTTTTTTGTGACTTGGTTTTTGAAGGGTATAGCGAGTTCTATGTTTACTATGTTCTCTGGTAGATTGTTCCAATCCGTGACAGTTCTTGGTAGGAAAGAGTATTTGTAGCTGTCACGTGACGGTTGTAATTCAAGAAATGATTTGTTGTGAAGTCTTCTTGTAAGGCGAGTGACCGCGTGCAGTAGTGTTTGGACTGGGATTGAGAGATGACCATAATATGCCTTCTGGAAGATGGAGAGGTGGTTGACTTTTCGCCTTGTAGCAAGGTCACTCCAGTTTAAGTCCTTGAGCATATCAGTCACGCTGTTGAAATGGTCGTAGTCGTGTTTAACAAATCTTGCAGCTCTTCTTTGAACCGCTTCAATTTTGTGTATTTGTTCCTGAGTGTATGAATCCCAAACAGAAGAGCTGTATTCCAGGGTTGGGCGGACCAGTGACTGGTATGCTAGGTTTTTTATATCAGCTGTACATGAGTGTAAGTTCCTTTTAATGAATCCCAGTGATCTGTTTCCCTTTGCAGCTATTTTGTTAATGTGGTTATTCCATTTCAGATTATGTGATATTTCTACTCCCAAGTATGCGTGCGATTTAGTCTCTTGAAGTGGGGTGTCGTTGAGAGTGTATACATGATTTTATGGATTTGGAGAACATGAGACTTTGAGTGTGAAGCATTTATCTGTATCAAATTTCATTTGCCACTTCTTCTCCCATTTTGCCAAGTTGTCAAGGTCTTTTTGTAGTTGGGTTGCGTCCTTGTCGTTCTGTATGGTCCTGTAGATGACACAGTCATCGGCAAAAAGTCTAACAGTGGAGGTCATGTTGTCAGGCAGGTCGTTTATGCAGACTAAAAGAGAAGTGGAACAAGTACTGTGCCCTGCGGAACGCCTGATTGGACACGTACCCAGTCCGAGTGCTCGCCCCCAATGACAACCCTCTGCCTTCTTCGTATTAGGAAGTCGGTGATCCATAAGACAGTCGGCCCTTGGATACCATGGTGGGCGAGCTTCAGCATCAGTCTTTTTTGTGGCACCACATCAAAAGCCTTGCTGAAGTCCATGATGATAACGTCGGTCTGTAGTCGTTTGTCTAGCGCAATGTTTAGGTCGTTTGTCGTCAGGATGAGTTGGGACTCGCACGATCGATTTCGGCGATAGCCATGTTGTTGGTCAGTCAATATGTTATGGCGGTCAAGATGTCGCATGATATTTGATTGGATAACATGCTCCATCACCTTACAACTGACAGACGTAAGTGAGACTTGTCTGTAGTTTAAAGGTTTGGTGCGGTCCCCTTTCTTGAAAATTGGAGATATGTTTGCGCATCTCCAATCATCAGGCAGAATGCCTGTCTCAAGAGACTTTCTAAAGATGGCGGTCAGGGCTGGAGCTATCTCCTAGGCACCCATTTTTATATGCGCTGGTATGTTGTCAGGTCCAGTGGCTTTGGTCGGGTCAAGGTCAGTCAGTTATTTCTGAACGCCGTCTACTGATATGAAAATATCAGGCATGATGGGGAAGGATTTGTGGATGTCAGACATGTCAGGGAATTTTGTCAGGTCCTCCTGTGTGAATGCTGATTCAAATTGTTGGTTTAAGAGTTGGGCCTTTTTCGTGTTCAGAGATCAGAGAAAAGTCTACCCTGTGATTTAAGCGCAGAGATGCCGAAATTGTCCTGTTTTAGGCTTTTAATAAAGGACCAGAATTTTTGTATTTGACATTGAGCATGTTTCACGAATATATTGTCTGTAATAACAGCGCGTCATGCGTGTGACAAGTGTACGCAGTGTGCGGAAGGACTCCCAATCTTCATGGAGATCAGACTCCCTAGCCTTGTTGAAAGCTTTATGTTTTTTTCCTCAGGGCATTTTTGACCTTACGATTGAGCCATGGCGTATTTTTGTGGGAATTTCTTATCATTTTGGACGGGATATTTTTGTCCATTGTGGCTTGGACACGTTTACTGAAGTCCTTCCAAATGTCATCAACGGTGACCTAGTCAGTGGCTATGTCATTAAGATCAGAACTAATGACTGAGAAATCTTTTTTGATTTCTTCCCAGTTGGCTTTTCTGTAGATGTATACCTGTCTGGGCTTAGATCTAATGAATTTAGGTTTGACGTCAATGGTAATGATCGGAATACCTGTGTGGTCACTAATGCCTGGGGCAATAACAGTTTTTTTCAACCAAGGTTGGGTTGTTTGTAAAAAAATAAATCAAGACTATTTTTACCTCTTATAGGTTCTCTGACCACCTGTTCCATGCCAAAATCATTAACAATGTCAATTAGTTGACGGCATAGGCCCGGTTTTGGACACAGGGGTTTTGTAGTTTGGGACTCCCAATCGATATGGGACAAATTGAAATCACCAGCCAGCCAAATGGATTGGCCTTTAGGTCTTTTAATTTTAGACAGGGATGATTTCAACTTTTCCAGAAGAACACTATCAGAATCTGGTGGCCTGTAAAAAGCGCCGATAAGAATTGATTTGGCGCCCGTGAACTGCAATTGGACCCAAAGAATCTCACATTCTTCATCGAGGTCTGCACGGTGGGAAACAAGAAGGCAGTTTTTAATGGCTATGACAATGCCACCATGACTAAAACCATTTGCGCTGACTGATCTATCTTTCCTGACCACTGTATAGTCAGGCGGGAAAATCTCACTGTTGCTTACACTTTCAGAAAGCCAAGATTCAGTGCCAATAAGAATATCAGGGTTGTGATTTTCGAGACAAATGGCAAGTTCGGCCACTTTGTTACTGATGCTCTGGAAAGTTATCACCATAACCTTTGTTTGTCTAGGTTTCCTATATTCATTTTTATTTGGTCTGTTAGACCAGGTGTTACCGCCAGTCTCCTTCGTGTGACTACTTTTTTCACCAGTGTGTATCCTTTGGGTTGTGCTAGGTTTACGATTTTCACAAATGTTTTGGGGATGATGCTGCAATAGGATCTAGATCCTCAACGCTGCTCACGGACGAGAGCCGGGACGAGAGCGTACTAAAGGTATTTGACAGGAGCCTAGGGTAGATCTAGAGCTAAATAATGAACTTGTGAAATTTGGTAAACCACAAGAGCAGCATATCCATGTGATATTGCTGTCTTCTAAGGCGGCATACACACGAGAATTTATTTGCATACAATCTGCATGGTACCAATTGTCGCACGAGTCATACTAAACTGCATATCTGGACCAATCGCATTCTTCTTTACATATATTGCATGGAAAGTCGGGGCCCGGGTTGGTTTCAGTGTCACCTGATTGTACTAAGTAAATAAGACAAAGGTATGTCAGAATTTGTAACTTTTTGTTTCCTCAAGTATGCATCCTTAATTTTCCAAGCAGTGTTTTTATGTCTGCTGGAAAGAGCCTGAGGGAAAGTGCAAATATCTTACAAGGCATGTCATGATACCATGTAAAGCTAGGCTTACTTAATAAATCACACCTGTATGAAATCGTAATTCTTAGTGAAGAAGGGAGTGGATTGTGTGTGTATAAATTGACTCTCACGTGTTAGTTCTGAGCTCCTTTCAAGGAGTCGCATGTTATGAATGGGAATGGAATAACAAGGCTAGTGACGTCAGCGTCGTTTGCCGACGAGGGAAAAACTGGTTTGATCTCACCTGTCGTCTGGTACGTTGACATGCAGAGAATCACGGAGAATAAACTTACTGCAAAAGCCATCCTCATGGTGAAGAAGGCAATTATGGTCACCCAGCCAATCCCAGTCCTACTAAATGCTATACACCCGATCTACCGCGAAGTTAGCAACACATTATGCTTGTGGTAGTCGCCATCTTGAAAAAGTTCTGGTGATGGGACTGAGTGTACAAGTTTCCTGGTTCTGGCGCTATATAAATTTCAGTGATTGATTAATTGATTGTACAAACTCCTGGAATCTCGCGAAAAACAGCAATAATAACTACTGAAAACTGGAAACGAGTCTTGAGAATCAATCAATCAATCAATCAATCACTGAAATTTATATAGCGACAGAACCAAGAAACTTGTACTAAGGCGCTTTGGCACAATGTACCACAGAGAAAACTACTTTACAAAAGCATGTTCAAAAAGATGACATTTTCAAAGTCGTTTAAATATGTTGATGGAATCTGCATTTCTGATATGATCAGGAAGCCGGTTCCATTGACGAGGAGCATAGGATGAGAAGGCACGATCAGCAAATGTGATAAGGTGAGTTCTGGGTTCAACCAAATGTGGTGCAGAAGAGGTGGAGCGAAGACACCTGCGACCAGTCTGAACAAGTTTGCAAGATAGTCCGGTGTTTGTTGATGGAGAGATGTATATGTGAGGACTAAAATCTTGAAATCAATCCTATACTCAATCGGAAGCCAATGAAGGTGAACAAGATCTTGAGATATAGGGTCATACTTTCTCTTTCTCATCACCAACCGTGCTGCAGTACGTTGCACATTCTGAAGTCTTGTGATGAGAGTCTTGCTTATGCCAGCTAGTAAGCTGTTGCAGTAGTCAAGTCTTGAAGTGACCAATGTGTGCACAGCTATTTTAGTGGAATCCGTGGTTAACATTCTCCGCGCCTTACCGATGTTTCTGAGTTGGAAACTTGTCGATCTGGTAATATTAGCAACTTGAGCTGCCATTGTCAAACCGGAGTCAAACATAACCCCAAGATTCCTCACAGGATCAGATTTGATAGGTATGTCAACGCCAGCGATATTCACATTTAAAAGATTAATCTTGGCAAGTTGGGTTTTAAAACCGAGCATAATGACCTCTGTTTTATCACCATTCAGCTTGAGAAAATTAGCTGACATCCACTCATTGATGTCATTTACACACTGTTCAAGTCTAGATACAGCAAGCTTGACACCATTGGGAGTTGTTGGACAGACAGACAGATAAACTTGAGTGTCATCCGCGTAGATGTGCAATTCCATTTGGTGTCTACGAATAATGTCCCCAAGTGGCAGAATGTAGATGGAAAATAGTAGAGGCTCAAGCACTGACCTTTGCGGTACGCCATATTGTAGATGTTGTGGAGCAGAAGACTTTCCATTAATATGCACGCATTGAGTCCGATCCGAAAGATATGATTTGAACCAGTCCAAGATGAGACCACTTATTCCTACCCGATGTTGCATTCTGGCAAGTAATATTTCATGGTCGATAGTGTCAAATGCACTGCTAAGATCTAAAAGAACTAGCACGGTGACACCCTGATTCTCCATTGCACATAATATGTCATTGTGGACCCTCAGCAAAGCAGATTCCGTGCTATGGAATTGTTTGTATGCCGATTGAAATTGTTCTTGAGAAACATATAATACGACGCTCTGTGGTAGAATGGAGCGGGGATGGTAAACAAAAAGGTGATAAAAACGGATGAAAAATATCACCAACTCGGAGAGGATGGAAAGTCAACTTCCTCCAAGCGCATTAGAGAAACTGCATTCACTATTGTTAGGTTATATCGCTCCATGAGGCCATCTGACTTGGGATTAAATGGAGTGGTTCTTGTCTTCTGGATACCCAATATCTTACACATCTCGCGAAAAACATGCGACTCGAAATTTCGCCCTTGGTCGCTGTGTAACTCTACCGGCACACCAAATCTGCATACAAACTCTGCAACTAACTTTTCAGCTACTGTTTCTGCTTGCTGATTCTTAATTAGGTACGTCTCCATCCACTTCGTAAAATAATCGCCGACGACCAGAACATACACATTCCCCTCATGTGTTTCGGTCATCGGACCCAATACATCCATTATGTTGAAGCGGGGCACGTCGCTTCTTTGGTGGGTTCTTCTTCCTGGCACAAGACACACACTTACGAACATAAGTCGCCACATCTGCACTCATTCCAACCCGTAGAATCTTTCACAGGCTTTCGGCAGGGTCTTCTCACGTCCTAAGTGGAACTGGTCTAAAACACTCTCACGAAGTTCTCTCGGTAGTAACGTTAGCCATTTAACAACGTGTCCATCGTCACTCTCCCATCGATTAACATGATTAACTAGAACACCTTCCTCCACAGACAACAGGTCCCACTGGCTCCATTAGCATTTCAATGAACTCAACTTGCTTGACACTTCTTTCCAAGGTGGTCTTTCCCCTCCAGCTTCCTTCCAACCTAAGATGGGTGAAATAATCTCATCTACTAACTATCCAGCTCTTATCATGTCAAATGTGATTTCTGGGGCACTACCGATATTACGAACATGAATTGCATCACATTCACAATTATCCATCCATGTAGAATCGAGCATTGGTTCAAAACCGATTGATGCACTATCGTCTTCTTCTTCCTCAGTCTGCGAACTTTGTTTTGTCTTAGTTGAAATGGTCACCACATGCTCTACATCCTCATCTTCACATACAATGTGATCACGGTCACTATCGGCATGTTCCGTTTGGCTTCCGACATCACTTGTAACAGGTGTCTCTCGCTGTACTGATTCTACAAGCTCAGTCTTATGTCTTGCTTGGTCCTCATTCTCCTTCATTATCAAGTCTTCCCAAAGACCGCACTGACGACACGGACGTCTAGACAACCCATCAGCGTTCTGATGTTTCTTGCCGGGTCGGTACTCTATATCAAGATCGAAACTTGACAAGATTTCTAGCCATATCGCAAGCTGACCCTCAGGGTTCTTAAAACTAAATAGCCACCGTAGGGATCCGTGGTCAGTCCGGATTTTAACACGACTACCACCAACGTAATGCTTGTACTTTTTGAGGAACACTACGATCGCCAGCAATTAAGGGGGGGGGGTCTAGGTTGGTCAGATATTAAAATTCAGTGCTTCGCACAAAAATGAGATATTAGCACAGTAGATAACTGCTAAGTCTCTGCTTTAAAATGCTTTTGGTTTGAGGTAAATTGGATTTTCGGTTCTGAAGTTATGGTCAATTAAGTTTCGAGTGTCTCAAAACATCGGTGGTGTTTTGTATACATTTGTATGTAAAAACGCTCACCCTGCGGTTTTTTAGCATTTTCAGTTTTAATTGTTTTTTGATCAAATGATTGTAACATTTGATTGAATTTTTTTATTAAAATATTGAAATAAATAATTGCACATCATAAATCATCAAAATTTGAAGGTCAACGTAATTTCTTATGTATTTCTTTATTTTTCTCACCCGGCTATTTTTAAGCAATTTATCTTTAAAAAATCCGGATCCATGGTTTCATGCGCACTCAACCGATACATCATCTACCCAAGTATGGTGTATATGCAACATTTAGTTTTCTAGTTACGTTTGCTCCCGTGTTTAGCCAATCAGAGGCCTTGCATGGTAACCATTGCAACCAGATCAAAATAACACATTTTCTGAAACGTCTTGACCTAAGCTTTAATTTGATATATAACACTAAGTGGTAAGTCCACGGTATCATTGAGAAAATGTCTTTCCAAATTTGGGTCAAATCAACCTAGACTCCCCCCTTAAACAATATTCCTGGTCTTCTTCTTTTAGTAGATTTTGAAAAAGAATTCCACTCTGTATCACATAATTTTATATTTAAAACACTGGATTTGTTCAATTTCGGGGACAGTTTTAAAAGATGGATTCGTGGTGTTTTTTTAAATGCCGAGTCTGCAGTATTAGTCAATGGTCGGCCATTTAACCCCCTTCTTTGAAATCAAAGCAGGTTGTCGGCAGGGGGATGGTCTGTCCCCATACATGTTTCTATTATGTTCCCAGATCTTAAATATGGCTATTATTAACAATGATGATATTCATGGTATAAAAATAAACAGCATGGAATATAAAGTTTTGCAATATGCCGACGACACCACTATTATGGGACTGAAAACTCACTTTTGGAAACTCTTAAGTTACTAGATGGTTTTATGATATTTCCGGTTTGAAAATTAATATTGATAAAACTAGTGCTATATGGATTGGTGCAAAGAAAGATTGTAAAAAATTCTTTGTAAAAAATATAAAATTAATTGGGTTGGTGAAAAACCATTCAATTACATAGGTGTTACTTTATGTACAGATCTTAGTGTTATTGTTAATGTGAATTATACTACTACCATGCAAGCTATAACAAAACAAATTCACCACTGGTCAAAAAGGTTCCTAACTGTATTGAGTAGAATTGTAGTGGTCAAATCACTACTTTTATCAAAACTGAACCATCTAATACTTCCATTACCATCCTCAGAGAATAATGTCATCAATGAGATAAATTCAACTTTTCATTATTTTATATGGGGAGGAAGATTGACAGGATTAGTAGAAATCAAATGGCTCGTCCTTATGAGAAGGGAGGCACCGGTATGGTTCAGTTTGATTCTTTTGCAAAAGTTGGATAAGAAGAATTTTGAAGTATGAACATAAGAGTAGAATTCACAATTTATTTAAAGTTAATGTCCCATCTTGTAATTTGAATTATTCATCATTTGAATATTGGAACCACATTATTCATCTTTCATCATTCAAACTTTGTTCATCTCTTTTGGGAATGTGAATTTGCTCTAAAGTACTGGAAAGACGTTCAAAACTGGATTAATAGCAATCTTGACACAAATATTTGGTTGAAACAAGAAATGATCCTGTTTGGAAATTACCAGTACAAAGATTATGTTTCTAACAATATGCAAACCTGAAAGATAAAGCTTTTAATATCCGGTGGCATAAATGTACATCACTTTTTGAGAAATAAGATAATTAAATTGTCAAAGTTATTGCATGTATGTTTAGAAGAAAGACTCTGTCTCTGTATAAATTTACCTGTTTTATATACAAAATACGTTCAATCTAAATACAAATTTGTTCATACATGAATGTACCCCTTGATAAATATAATTTGTATCACCATATGTATATTTGAATTGTTTTATGATGTATGTGATCTTTTCAACTATAAATGAGAAGAAGAAAAAATCTTGCAAGTGAATTTATGATTAAATATGGAATAATTTAGCATTTTCATGTTTTAAAAAGTGGCTGAAAAGAAAGATGAGGACTTTATGAAGGTGTGTAGCTAGTATGCAAATCAACGGGAATGCTGTTTTGCTGTAATTCCCCCGACAATCATTCGATTGGCGCCACCATTCACTTGTACAGCAAATCAAATTGACAGTTTCTAGCAATACAATTTCCCCATACTGCCATACGTTGGTAGGGGGAAAAAACCACACCAACATATATGGGTTTCCTGTACTAAGACCTAACCAGGCTAAAAACAGCATAACATGTGCCCAGATTTCCTTTTTTGGATATAATATCAAATTTAAGCTACGTATAAGGCCCCTTGCAATTAAATGTGAGTTTACTGTTGCCCGCGCGCGTCCAAAAGTCACCCGCGTGATATATGTAATATTTTTAAAACATTTAATTATTTCATTGTTTGCAGCTTTTTCATAAGCTTTTTAACACTTTTCTGACGATAAAATTAGCCGATAAGCCGCATTGCAATACTTCCGGGTTGGGAAAACATTTCTGGGAAGTAAAAAACTCAGCACGAAACTTGCAACTGTCGCTTTGTATTGAAATGTGTGCATTTGAAGCATATTCGTAGGCACGGCAATTGATTACTGCGCAATCGCTTCAGCGCATGACGTCACTTGAACCGCCGAACTTCTTTGGAGTTTCCTAGTGCATTCTGGGTAATATTTCAGGTTTGTTTACGATCGCCATCTTTAAAATTCTCCGAGCTAGCGTAACGAATTTGTTTTACAAACATCGATCGAATATCTCATTAATATTCAAAATAGGGATGCAAATATGAGTAGACTCCTTTATAAAAGAAATAAAATGCAAAGCCAATGCAGTAGGTGGTGGTAGTAGGACATAATTAACAGCATTTAAATTGTATTCGTACCTTGGATAATAGTTATACAACTCCAAAAATATTAGATCAGGTGACTTTACCCCAAAATATTACAATATTAATATTAAATAGTCACCTCGTCCTGCTTTTCAAAAACGCAACAGTAAACTCACATTTAATTGCAAGGGGCCTAAGATCAACGTCATTAACCGGTCAAACCGCAGTCCTTCGCGTTCAAATCGCAAGGAACAAAGCTTTTTCCTTGCCGTAATAGGCCTTACTAGGCTAAATAGCATACAATAACCCGTATTTGGATCGTTATATACACATTTTGATCGTCATCACAATTTGAGCTACGTGTGAGATCAGTGCCACAAACCGCGCCACACATTATGACGATTCGAAAGTTGTTTACGATGAAATCACAATGAAAAAAGGCTTTTTTTTTACTAGGCCCAGTGCCTGCCGTAAAAAGGTCAAGTCTGCTTTATTGTGGTGTTAATCTGATGTTTTTAATCGGTTAAATTATATTCAGAACTGAAGCACCGCTACAAAAATGCATAATTTAGCAACTCGTGACTGAGTCTTGCAGTGAACTCCTCAATTATAATACATTTTTGGAAGGTAGGCCTAGGCTATATAATTTACTTATGGAACTTTGGCCTGGGGACCCCTGACCCAAAATATGACATCAGTGGTTATTTTAGGCCTACATTAAAATAACTAACCTATAACCCCTACCAGTATTTTTCTAATTATGAGCCTTTTTAAAATTAATATACCTTTTGAAAACTCATCCTGTTTCAGGCTGTTTTGTAATAGTTTTTAATTGATCTGTTGTGAATGGTGCAGCACCTGAACTGACAAAACAAAACACTGCACATTTCATCAAAATGGCTTTGATTTTGCTGGCTGCTGCTGAGCTGTTTTACTAACACTCAAAGCATACGACCATACTATCAAATTCATCACTTTAAAGAGTAGACCTAGCATGCTTGCCTAGCATAAATCTAGGCTGATTTAGCAAGGTAAATGAATGAGATTTATAAAAATAATTATAAGCTTACTTAATTAAAAATTAACTGATAAGGCTGGTAGCCTGGTGGATGGACACATCTCACAACAATACTTTGTGTATCTCTATTTAAATTGTAATGTCCTGAATGATTCTAATCGTACGGCACGATTTAGGCGCAAAAAACAGGGCTCTTTTTTTCCTAAACTCATCCTCATTTCCTCACTTTCATGAGATGAAGGCGGGAATGAGGAGCATAATATCTGGTTGCACAAAATATCTAGCTGATAGAAAAGTGATAAGTGGGGTAGGAGCGTGCTATTAGAGCTACCTAAACTTGTTTAAACAAATGACAACATGTGAATTTGGGGGAAATATACGTTTGCGTATTTTTCGGATTCTCGCCCACTTTTGCAAAATATCCTTCAATGTATAATGAAATTCATAAGAAATTTGCTATTTCAAAAAGTGATTTTTCAAAACCTCATTTTATTTCCTCACTTTTGAAAATAATAAAATACAAAAGAAATATACGTCATAAAGTGATTTTGTAAAACCTCACTTAATTTCCTCACCTTTGAAAATAATGAAATTCATAAGAAATTGTAATATATATTTAAGAGGACCTGACGTTTCGATTCTAACAGAATCTTTATCGAAGGTAAAATGACAGAATACAACATACACAATATATATATATAGACAGGGGAACAAAAGGCAGGAAGTGACAAGCGATAATGTGACACAGTGGGGGTCAAAGTGACAGATGGATGAATAGGGGAAGGTATATCAAACTTGACAGCTGATTGATGAAGTGGATGAGGTAACAAAAGGATGACATAGACAAAGGGGAGATTAAAAAGTGAAAGGCAAATGGGATATAAAAATGGAGAGTAAAATCCATAATGGTGAAAGATGACTACAAATAAATAATAAAAATTGATGGAAATTAGATGTGGTACAAGCATGAGAAAACAAAGTGGGAGAAGGTCTATGGTAACAAATAATGGAAATGCACTGGAACGAGTAATGAAAATTACTGTGCATTGGTGACAATGTCGAAAATGAAAACATAGTATCACACATAACAAGAAGTTAAAAAATGAAAAATAAAGTGAAGAAAAAGTGGAGAAAAACAAGTGGGTAAAAAATATAAGTGATAGGTTAATCAGATACAAATGGAGGGGAGGTGAGTCTAATCGTTCCCTTCCTGGATGGTTAGGCCATGGGGCTGAATAGTGAGAAGACGCTTCATCCATAGTATCTCTCTACTGAGACGTACCACTTCTGAACGGCTACCTAAAGATTCAATGCCCTGTAAGATCATATCAGACATAGAGTGGTTGGGAAGGTTAAAGTGGTGTCCGACAGGTGGCTTGTTGGTGTTGACCGTCGATCTGTGTCCATAGAAGCGTGTAAGGTTGAATTCTTACATTGAGAATAAAAGTCTTTAACACAATCTAGTAGCTTTTCTTCACCATAGTTGGTCGTTTATTCAAATCATACGTTGCTCCAAATAATACAAATGAAAATGTTGAGAAGAAAAACCCGACACGTCTGTCGTGGTTAAAATACGAAAAGAGGAAGAGTGTTTGGCGGCGTGGACTGCAAGTCAACCAGCGCTCAACTGTGATTGGCTAATGGTTAGTTGCCATCTGAACGCTGATTGGCTTAAGTCAATAATAATAATACATATTCAAACAATAGTCAAACAATCGACATGCATTGTTCCATTATCAATGTAGGGGTGTTTTTACATCCCACATTACTATCTTTCTTTGAAGGTGTCCTCACCGTTACCTATCAAAAAGTATACTTATCTATTTATATAACAAAATAGACGTATACAATAATCTCTACCAAGATAATTATCCGATTCAACATAAACAGTTATCAGATGAGAATATTCTCTAAATTCACTCTCATCGAACAAATGTTCAGTCCTAAATCCAATAATTTATCAAATTACATTTTTAATTAAACACACACACACAAAAAAAAATATCATCTTAAATTATATAATCAACTTATACAATGTTTACCACATCTTAAATAAATAATACATTATAATAAACATACCATTTGTCAACATTGACCACTCAAAATTTGAGGTGAATATCATTTGTAGGAAACACTGACATCCATCAAGATTGTTACTTGAACTATGACGTTTCAAGACTATATCAACAATGAGAGCTTAAAAATATCACATAATAATTATTTGTGACTACCCACAAATTTTATTTATGGAAGAAAATGTCAATGGAAAATTGATGACCACGTTATACTAGTTGTTCTTTGCAATGTATCACATGGGTAATCTTAATTTCTTTTGGTCCAAAACATTCCACTTCAACATTACATGTAAGTGTAAGAAATCAAATAAGAAATATAGTAAATATCTCAAGTTGAAAATTGTCACCACCATTGTATATTCATCAATAAACCGTGAACGTATTGTGTTTAGCACAACAAGAATATTTGTAGGAACTGCCTCATTTTATGCAATGCATAGTACATGTAGATACATTATACAAATCATGACATACAGAGTTACAATATTATTGTAATATACCTCATTTTACCACGTATCACTGGGAAGATTCATATAATTAAACTTTATAGTGAAAAAATAAAATTATCATTGTGAAACATTATTAACCCTAAACCACCCGGTGGATTTTCCAACGAATTTTTTTTCAAGCGAAAAAAGCACACACAACAAGAGGTGCCACGCCCCGGGGTTTGAACCCACGACCTCTCGGTTGGCGGGCGGACCCTCTACCAACTGCGCCACGGGGGGAAGCTGTGCAGGGGGAGTGTATTCGCCCAGCTATATAGCCCGGGGCCATTATTTCACACAAAAACCTCAGCGCCAGCTGGAACCAGGATGCTGGGAAATGGGATTTCATGGGATCTGGGGCTGTAAGGGTTAATACAATACAAGGAGCACCGAGAAGCGCTGGCCTTATTTCGTATCTCATACAAAATATGATTGTAGTATAACCCTACTATGTTAATTCATACACATTTCAAATGACAATGGAAGTATCCAAGTGACATAAAACCAAAGGATAAACAAATAATTGTGTCATCCTATCAATTTCTGCAATGTACACAATACAGAATGAAATTTGAAAATAAAATTTCAAAATTAGAAAATGAAATCCATTCAAGAATGTTCACATAACTAGAAGCTTGTAATGTGATTACATTACAATTACTGACAGCTTAAAAGATAATTACAATAAATTTATGTCAAACACAAATTCTTAACATTTCAATACCATTCACCACATCAAAATATAAGTCAAGACCCTCACAAATACACAAATACACAAATCCCTACATTACAATATCATTCACCACGTCAAAACATAAATCAAGGCCCTCACAAATACACAAATCCCTACATTACAATATCATTCACCACCACACGTCAAAATATATACCGTATAGGCGTATACCCAAACATTATTTTTTATAAACCAATTTTTCACGGACATTTTGTATCCGTGATAACACATCACACATTATTCGCCACTGACGTAACTGGAATAACCATTAAAATATTCCTAAGTTATAGAATCATTTTAACTTTCCTTGTGGTACATGACCATAATCCTATGATTGTTAGCTACGCATGGATATGGTTACATTGTAAACAACTACTTGTAAGGACCCCATCAAATGCACAAAGGCAGAAATAAGCCACCCCTATTAATTTTTGGAATAGTCCATTAGATGGGCTTTGTTGCTATTGATCTATCTCATCATATCAGTGCATTTCGACCCTCACTCAAAAGAAGTTCTGTGTTCCTCTCATCTTCTCAGGTATGTACAAAATGTTGATATTTCTTATATTGTTTTAAATGTATTAATTGCATGGATCTATGACACAACATGACTTGTTGTTTGGTATAGATTTTGGTTAGAAGTTCCATAGAAGGTGGATGATGCGAGTTATTGTTTTTGTTAATTGCGCTATGGAAGCTTAAAAGTTACCAAAAGAGTTTAATGAGTGAAGTCATGACATTAATCATTTTGGCGAATTTCGGAATGATTATTAATTATGTATCCTAGATTCATGCATGCATATATATTATTGATATCTGTTTTTATGCCATGTGTTTGATAAATATGTATAGGTAAGGCCTAAGAAGTCATCAACTATGAGTATAGGGAAGCCTATATAATATTAAGACACTCTCATGCTATGGTATATTAGGCGTAGCACACTGTTGTTGTTTTATGGAGTACCAGACTCAAGACTCGAGTAGTAGTTCCAGAAATATAGCCCAAATTAATTGTTTTATAAGTGTCTATAGCCATGCTATACCATACCATGCTCATGCTGTTGTGTCAATTGGGCTCCATATGAACCACTGTAAGTAATACTGTAAACCGCCCAAACTGGATTAAGTGTGTAGCTATTATTTGTAGTGCGTAAATTTGTCGATACATCTACTAAACATAATTCAACACGTGCCCATCAGAAACACATCATCTGGGATATCAAACCTAATCAAGATTGGTCAGAATATAAAAATGAATTATCATCTCAGTTCTCGAATTGGGATATAAATAAATTTGATAATGCTAATTCACTTTGGGATTCCTGGAAATCTAAAATTCTGGAGGCTGCTACTAAAACTATTGGCACAAAGGAAACTAACTCAAGACATCGTAATTGGTGGGATAAAGATATTGATGAAAGCATTAAAAAACGTAAAATAGCTTGTAAATCACATAGACAATGGACTAAAGGTGATAAGAGGGATCAAGTACAAGGGGATAATCTCTGGAGTGAATATCAAGTACATCGACACAGAGTTAAATCCCTTATTAAGGATAAGATTATGGATAAACGTGTTAAGAGGTCTATTCAAATAGTTGAAGAGGGTGGTCCACAATGCCGTAATTTCTGGCAAAATCTAAAAGGCAAAAAGGGTAAACAGGATGTGCATTGTCTCAAAGATCCTGGCTCAAATAAGATTATCTTTGATAGACACAGAATGAATCAATCTGTCTTACAATATTGGAGCACTCTTGGTAAAATGAATATAAACTTAAATGAAAAGGGGGATTATAATTCAATAGAGGTAAAGAGATCAGTGGTTGATATTAGGGCATATACTCATAATACTATTGATAATAATTGTATAAGTGATATTGATCTCGACTTGAATATTATTAATGATGCTATAATGAAATGTAAGAATAATAAATCCCCAGGGCTCGATGATATTTCTAATGAACTTCTGAAAAATGGGGGTGCGTGTCTAAATCAATCAATTTTATGTTTATTCCAGAAACTCATTGAAATGCAAGCAACCCCATCGCAGTGGAATGAGGGTGTCATTATTCCAATTTTTAAGAAGGGGGATCGTAAAGATCTTAATAATTATAGGGGCATCACTCTCACATGTTGTATTTCTAAGATTTTTAATAGGATCGTGGCGAATACCATCTCAGACTTTCTTGATAAAAACAACGTCCTTTCGGAAGTCCAAGGTGGTTTCAGAAAAAATTACCGATGCGAAGACCACATATTTACACTAAAGAATATTGCAGCAAGTAGGCTAGATCAAGGTAAAGCTACTTATATGGCCTTCTTGGACTTTCGGAAGGCATTTGATACTGTATGGAGAGATGGTCTCCTGCACGCTGCATGGAATATTGGTATTAGGGGGACGTTGTGGAAATTAATTGATAATATGTATATGAATGTGCAATCTAAGGTTAAATTCGGTTGTATTGAAACTAACTTCTTCAATGTGGAAGAAGGCGTAAAACAGGGATGTGTCTTATCACCAATTCTTTTTTGCGTATATATCAACGAATTCACAAAATTACTTAAATTACATGACCTAGGTGTGGAATTTTCTAATGTCCGTATTGGTAGCCTATTTTGGGCTGAGGATATAGTATTATTAGCTAATAACGAGCACGAGCTTCAACAAATGTTAGACCTAGCCGCGACATTTGCCCATAGGTGGAAACTAAGCTTTAACCACGAAAAGTCTAACATATTGATAGTAGGTAAACGTATGAATGTTCATAGATTATGGCAATTAGGGGATCATTATATTTCTGAAGTTAACACTTATAAATATCTTGGTGTGACTTTTTCTAGGAATTTATCTGATCACAATCACATTAAAGATGTTATAAAGAAGGGTAATCGTTTAATTGGGTATGTTAAATCCATTATTGATGGTCAAGATGATTTTCAAAGAGTTTATTACGGAGATTTATTGTGGAAAAATCTGATACTCTCCTCCATCAACTATGCCTCAGCAATTTGGGTTCCTGGAAGCGCTAATGATACCAAACGGATACAATCATTACAATACCAAATGGCAAGATCAATACTGAAAGCCCCCAGGAATACTCCACTTGAATGCTTGATAGGCGATTTAGGATGGCAACCAATTGCTTTAATCCAAAATAAACTCCGTATTAAATATTTTAAGAGACTTCGGCAAATGCAAACCAACAGATGGCCGAATCTAGTTTTCAGCGCTATGCATTCTATATATATTGATAAGTATTATAAGAGCAATTGTAACAAATTAAGATGGAAGTGGTTTGTTCATATTGAAACTGCTATGGCAGAGTGTGATATGGACCATATATTTAAAGATAATCTATATAATAGCCACTTGTGGATCAATAATTTTAATAACTTAAGTATAGATAATTCTAACAACAAGTGGCTACAATCTGCCATGACAAAATCATCATTAAAGGACTATGTATTATTCAAAACCAAACCTGGTTTGGAAGATTACTTATTATGTAAATTAGATTTTTATGGTGCAACGATGAAATTCAAAGCACGGTGCAATACCTTACCCCTCAATGGCCGCGCTCATTCATGGAAACCTGATGTAAATATTTACTGCCCATTATGTGATAAAGATGTTGAGGATCTTAGACATTTCTTATTTATTTGTAGTGCGTTAAATCATATCAGAGTTGATGAATTCCTTAAACTTGAAAATCAACTATCACTCCATAATTTAGAAGAGTTTTGGAGAATATTTATATCTGGTAATTTAACTATAAAAATGTGTCTTATGCTAGGTCTTTCAAATGATGTTCTTACTGTATGTGATGATTTACCCGTACTCCAAATATTTGATGTGTTCTGCAAATCCTATTTAAAACGTGCATGGACCGCACGTAGCATTCAACTTGTATGATTCTATGTTATCATGTAAATATTTGTATATATTCTTCCTTTTTATTTATACATGTGATAATATTGTGTAATATGTTTTAAGGACGCATCAGTCGAGAAGACTCGTGCCACTGTTTCAAAAGTGTATGTCCAAATAAATAAATAAAAAATAAATAAAATAAAATAAATATAGTGATAAATATTCATTCTTAGTTAATGCCACACCCTGAGATGAGCACTCATTCAAGCTAGGTAAGCCAGGTTTAGCACCCAAAATGTGCCCAAATCATTATACTCTCTGAACTTGACTGCTTGCTTTGCACCCAATTGGGCTCACACAGTAAAGTTACTTCTGGATAGATATTTACCTTTAATTGTGTTTTTAGAATATCATGCTCAACTACCGTGTAGTTTTATAATGGCTAAGTAAATATTAGGATGCGCTTCATAAAAGAGATTGTGCTCATCCTTTGTGTGATACCTGGTATTAGTTTAAGGGATTTACATAAAAGTGTCATGCATGTTTCCTATAGGGAGTTAAGATGCTTCTATTTTCTAATATAGGGAAGTAATAGTAAATAATAATACTAAGTGTAAATTTAGAATTAGTTTATTATTTTGGATATTATTATTGTTGAAATCAAGCAATTAGATAGTACTCTGGTTTGATCGAATGATGATAAAAGATTCGTTGAAACACTGTGCAATATTAACCTCAGAAGTTTATTAGAGATACTGTATGGTGATTATATAAATATCTGGATTTATTATCAAAGCGTATAAATGAGTTCAATAGTTATAACATTGATTAATCTAAAGATATAAGACTTGATTCCAATAGCTGAAGGGTTCTTTGTTTACTATCTTAATCATTCATGGGGAATTCATTTATCAATCAGTTCTATAGATGTTGTGCTTCAGAATAAGTAGAGTTAGCAAAGATTTTAATTACTTTCTATGTACTAACATTGGAAGTTTGAATACTTCATAGATAGGTATAATACGCTTGAAGGCAGTAATGCTTTGTTTACAGATTTCATTAATTGTTATTTTGGTTAAAGTCATGATTTAGTTATAATTAAATTGAATGTCAGTTACACATCACTTGAATTATTTAAAGTTAGAAATTCATGATTTGGTTACTGAATCAAATTACTTTTGGATTTTACCTTTTATGTACCTTTATTCAGTCACTTATGAATTAGTTTAGAAATAGTTTGTTATATTGTTTTATGTTTAGATGAAGTTATGTAACACAGGATTTGGCGTGATAGTATGATGCGTAGTTAAATATGGGCAATACCGCAGTCAGATGCGTACTAGTTCGATATCATACTTTCATTACCATTTCTAGGTCAATTATTAATTAATTAACATTATTTTATTGTATCAAGTGAATTTATTTGTGTTTGAAAGTTTATGTTTACGTCAGAGTGAATAAATCACTTGAGTGCATTTCGACCCTCACTCAAAAGAAGTTCTGTGTTCCTCTCATCTTCTCAGGTACTGCGTCCTCTGCGGTAAAGGGTGTTACAAAATTGGCGATCTTGCCAGGACCACAATGCAGATGTAACCAAGGACGTCCGACCTGAGCCAGACCTGGAGCATGAAACTGTGAGTGTTGTCGCCCCAAGAAAATATGGATTCATCATTTTTCTCTGGATCCGGTGAGCAGCACTTGCAGCGGGTGCTTCAGGCCCTGGGGGTCCAGGAGCGGAAGCCTCTCATTTGGAGTGTGAAAAATGTGAGTGAGGAGATTCGTCTCGAAGTCTGTTGGAATAAAGCTCTCATCACAGATATCACCTCAACCAATGAGCCGGAACAAGCTCCTGGCCCGAAAGAAGATGGAGATCCTTGCTCCCGCCAGATGAAGAGGAGAAAGAAGTCCCCTTCCACGTTAAAACGTGACCAGGAACGATTTCGCCGGTGGTTGGCTGGAAGAAACGCCGCTTCAACCAAGGCTCCTACGATGGTATTAAATCTGGAAACGGTTGATGTCGCAGACACTGCGAAGCAAGACAGTACACCGCCAAGGAAACCTCAAACTAAGTTACCTCCTGAAAAAGCCCAACAGCCGAAAAGTGGTTCGGATGAAAGTAAGAGTGAAGTTGAGAATGATGAAAAGGAGACAAGTCGTGCAATGGGGACAAAGTCAATGGTCCAAAAGGCAGTTGGTCTCTCATCTACAGGAACTTCACGATGGATATCATCGAACACTAGTCTGGGACTGTTAAGCCCTCATTCTTCGCCGTTTGTGCCTATAAGGAGGGAACCGAGTTTAGGATATGGCCAATAATAGACCCTGATATGCCCTGAAACACGACCGTTACAATAGACACTATAACAGTTGCAGCTGATGGAATGTAAAGACTGCTAGTCCCAGCCTGTGTTGTAAATTCCTGGTGGTCCAAGTGGTGGTTGGAGAGCTAGGTGTCACTAACTAGTAGTAGTAGGTTCCAAGATAAGAGGAAGATGGCAAAAGCAATGCACGACGAGCCAGACGAATGTGTGTAACTGCTGATAATTCCAGGTGTGGTCTTCGCCGTGTTTCTACATGGACTTTTGCTTCCACTATAGATAAAACGTCAATCGACGCATGGGAATGAGGTCTGATCAACTTTATTATCCAACTATCTCCGTGATTTCTACAGGAGCAGTGGAATCATTGATGTAGCAGATGCTACCAGTGGAAAGCAGAACTGAGGCTTCCGAAGATACCCAGCTGGATATTGCCAAGAACTCTTTATTGTGTTAAATATGTTATGTGTATGGGAAGGTGAGGACACCGTTCTTTAAAGTGGGGGAGGGTGTAAGGACCCCATCAAATGCACAAAGGCAGAAATAAGCCACCCCTATTAATTTTTGGAATAGTCCATTAGATGGGCTTTGTTGCTATTGATCTATCTCATCATATCAGTGCATTTCGACCCTCACTCAAAAGAAGTTCTGTGTTCCTCTCATCTTCTCAGGTATGTACAAAATGTTGATATTTCTTATATTGTTTTAAATGTATTAATTGCATGGATCTATGACACAACATGACTTGTTGTTTGGTATAGATTTTGGTTAGAAGTTCCATAGAAGGTGGATGATGCGAGTTATTGTTTTTGTTAATTGCGCTATGGAAGCTTAAAAGTTACCAAAAGAGTTTAATGAGTGAAGTCATGACATTAATCATTTTGGCGAATTTCGGAATGATTATTAATTATGTATCCTAGATTCATGCATGCATATATATTATTGATATCTGTTTTTATGCCATGTGTTTGATAAATATGTATAGGTAAGGCCTAAGAAGTCATCAACTATGAGTATAGGGAAGCCTATATAATATTAAGACACTCTCATGCTATGGTATATTAGGCGTAGCACACTGTTGTTGTTTTATGGAGTACCAGACTCAAGACTCGAGTAGTAGTTCCAGAAATATAGCCCAAATTAATTGTTTTATAAGTGTCTATAGCCATGCTATACCATACCATGCTCATGCTGTTGTGTCAATTGGGCTCCATATGAACCACTGTAAGTAATACTGTAAACCGCCCAAACTGGATTAAGTGTGTAGCTATAGTGATAAATATTCATTCTTAGTTAATGCCACACCCTGAGATGAGCACTCATTCAAGCTAGGTAAGCCAGGTTTAGCACCCAAAATGTGCCCAAATCATTATACTCTCTGAACTTGACTGCTTGCTTTGCACCCAATTGGGCTCACACAGTAAAGTTACTTCTGGATAGATATTTACCTTTAATTGTGTTTTTAGAATATCATGCTCAACTACCGTGTAGTTTTATAATGGCTAAGTAAATATTAGGATGCGCTTCATAAAAGAGATTGTGCTCATCCTTTGTGTGATACCTGGTATTAGTTTAAGGGATTTACATAAAAGTGTCATGCATGTTTCCTATAGGGAGTTAAGATGCTTCTATTTTCTAATATAGGGAAGTAATAGTAAATAATAATACTAAGTGTAAATTTAGAATTAGTTTATTATTTTGGATATTATTATTGTTGAAATCAAGCAATTAGATAGTACTCTGGTTTGATCGAATGATGATAAAAGATTCGTTGAAACACTATGCAATATTAACCTCAGAAGTTTATTAGAGATACTGTATGGTGATTATATAAATATCTGGATTTATTATCAAAGCGTATAAATGAGTTCAATAGTTATAACATTGATTAATCTAAAGATATAAGACTTGATTCCAATAGCTGAAGGGTTCTTTGTTTACTATCTTAATCATTCATGGGGAATTCATTTATCAATCAGTTCTATAGATGTTGTGCTTCAGAATAAGTAGAGTTAGCAAAGATTTTAATTACGTTCTATGTACTAACATTGGAAGTTTGAATACTTCATAGATAGGTATAATACGCTTGAAGGCAGTAATGCTTTGTTTACAGATTTCATTAATTGTTATTTTGGTTAAAGTCATGATTTAGTTATAATTAAATTGAATGTCAGTTACACATCACTTGAATTATTTAAAGTTAGAAATTCATGATTTGGTTACTGAATCAAATTACTTTTGGATTTTACCTTTTATGTACCTTTATTCAGTCACTTATGAATTAGTTTAGAAATAGTTTGTTATATTGTTTTATGTTTAGATGAAGTTATGTAACACAGGATTTGGCGTGATAGTATGATGCGTAGTTAAATATGGGCAATACCGCAGTCAGATGCGTACTAGTTCGATATCATACTTTCATTACCATTTCTAGGTCAATTATTAATTAATTAACATTATTTTATTGTATCAAGTGAATTTATTTGTGTTTGAAAGTTTATGTTTACGTCAGAGTGAATAAATCACTTGAGTGCATTTCGACCCTCACTCAAAAGAAGTTCTGTGTTCCTCTCATCTTCTCAGGTACTGCGTCCTCTGCGGTAAAGGGTGTTACATACTGACAGTTTAAATTGAACAAAAGAAACATCTTCTCAAAATCCCACACATTACCGGACAATGGTAGCTAATCATTGACCAAAATTATATAGCTGTAATAAGGTAAAAGCTTAAATTTGCTGTGAGAACTCAAAAGATATGCCAATTGATAAAAGTAAACTTGACAGTTTTATACAAAAGTAGCAAATTGGGAGACCCAAAATTAATTTCAGTGAACTATCAAATCACTAAAATATTTTTAACGCATCAACATTCAAACTTGTATGACATAAATGTTATCACACAATGACATTAACTAATCATTAAATACAGTACACATATTTCAACAACAACAAACCAGCACCAATGTAGGCCCTACATACAAAAAAAATTCAAAACGTTGTTTAACCTTACACGCCATCACAAGAGTTAGCTTACTTTACAACAGATGGATATCTCTATCTATTATGATGTGGAGATGAATAAATTATCTCCTTCTCTACTTCACAAATAATTTAAAAACACTGTTTAACTTTACACACACACCAAATTAACTGTTTTAACTTTATACAAACACCAAATTAATTTGTTTACAACAGATGTATATTTCCATCCATTATCATGTGGAGATGAGTATCTCCTTCTACTATCAATTAGTGATGAGTGACTAGGATTAGGAAGAACATTGGTAAGTGTTGGAGAACCAACAGGATAATTTTGACCAGCAATTTCAAGTTTACGATCATGACGACACAAAAGCCTAAAGTCATAATCCTGTTTACCATTGAAGGTATTTGGTAAATAGTGGATTAAATTGTGGAGGTGGTATATTGATTGTGGACAGATGATTGTTGGCTATGAACTGCACCATGTATATTAATCACAATTCAATGTATAACTATAATCAACATTTGCAAACTGTTATGTCACAAAAACGTTACAATCACAACAAAAATAAATCACACAATATGCATACATTCTATCACATACAACATTGATGATCAACAATAACAACAACAAAATTGTTTACACACATGTAAATAATATCAAGAATCACTGGTGATGGGTAACATGACTTTTACTTGCGAGTTATGGCCTATCCAATTGTTAACGTGGACAAAGAATCTGTTGGATGTAAAACTTGATTCTATATCACTCAATATTGTTATTGTGGTAGGATAATCACCGATTCCAACACTCGTATAATGTGTATGGGTAACACATTTTAATATTAACATTAGAAAGAGAGTTCTGTGTGGTCGAGAGTCTATAGCATTTAAATGCTTTCAGCGATAATATCAATGTTTTTACTGAAGTGAATTGTTATTATTTTTACCGTTACAAATCCACGGAAAATATCTTCAGTCCTCGGCACAAATAGCTTCGGTCTTTCGGCATGAATATCTTCGATCTTCGATTCTTCGGCACGGGGGAGCAAAATATTATGTCCAAAACAAACAAAAATGTTCCACAGATAGAGAAAGTTCACGCAAATCTTTCCAGTCACAGAACGTCTTGAAGTGTATCCCGCAAACTTGTGCAAATGTTCTTTTACACCCGTTTTTACAGCAGTCAGTCCTCAGGTAACTTGCAGATTTTCAGCAAACCATCAGCTATCTGGCGCCCTTGGATAGGCATAGGAAACTCAGGCAGTACCCTGGGAACGGGTTTAAGCAACGCCCTGGATGCGGGCTATAAGAATCCCATTTGATAGGATACCGGTTCGTATCCGTTTTTGCTCAATATACCTTACGGCAAAAACCAGCACCTTCAGGGGGGGGGGGGGGGGGGGGGGGGGGGGGGGGGGGCCCAACAACCGGCTGTTACGCCACTGAATTGCTGTACTAGTATGTATGAAGTACAACATATTTTGATGCTGGAATATTGTTGGCAAAACTATGTAAGCCTACCTATTACATAGTGTGTAGTAGTTTTGAATGTTGATTGATGATTCATGTATTATTACGTGACTCTCTATTGTTTTGATATTGAAAGTAAAATATTGACAAAATGTTTTTATTGCAAACGCATATGCCTTTGTGTACACCAACATGAAGTTTTTCAAGTGTGATTTCCATATGATATGTCTGTATGGACTGTATGCAAAACGGTGAAAAGGCGGGAGTATATAATATTTTATTCCATATTTTTTGTATAACAAGCAAGATAAAAACAAATCAAGGTTTTGTGGGGGGGGGGGGGGGGGGCGCGGGGTCATATGGTTTTGGTAAATCACACAGGGGGGGGGGGGAGTCATATGTTTTTTATATGATAGGAAGGGGGGTCATATACTTTTCTGAGGTGGTTTGCCTTTGGCTCCCGCCCCCCCCCCCCCCCCCCCCCCCCTCCGGTGGAAATAAAGGCTAATAGTTGATATTTCACCACGCGCGCGACTTTATGTAAATCGCGCGCGTCTTGATAAAATGTGATGGTCCATATATGGAGTGTTACATCATGTGTGTATGATGTCATGGGCGTACACCACAAATTCGATAATACGCGGCACTTCCGGCAAAGTTGAGTACGATAATAGTTCCTATTTGACGGAAAGAATGGTAGCAAATGAAACTAATCATTATTGTTTTTGTGTCAAATTTGTGTTCTGCGTATTCCTAAGAATGTATATTTAATGTTTCAAAAAGAAAATACGTGATTTTAACTGAAACATAATTTTACGGACCGATTTACACACACGTTGCATGCACGGGTAAAAGCCGACTTATAAGTAACAAAATCAGTACACTCTGACGTGCCGGCTTCTAGCTAAAAATCCACCTGATGACCCGGGGTTGAGTTTCAGATATGTTATAAAATACCGTTTGTGTTAAAACATATCAAAATTTCAGAGAAAAAATCGCGAGCTAACTCAGGTTAGAGCGATTTGAACACAGCCTCCAAAGCATGTAAAGTCTATGGGAGCCGAATTAGTGATGTACGCCCTCATGTCGGTGACTGGCTCTTATGCACAGTGGGGGGGGGGGGGGGGGGTATAGTGCAAAATCTGTAGGACTACTCCACGGGTTCGGTTCTCGGGTTGGTCGGTTCTCGGATGGGGGGGCAATTTTTCTAGGATTATAGATAGAGTAGTCCTAAAGGTAGGACTAGGCAGGGCTGGAACTTTTTTTTCTCCAACCAGCCAGTCGGGATCGGGCAGGTAACTCACAAAAATGCCCGACACAAAATTTACCCGCTATGGGCAGGTGGGCGGGTGCTATTTCCAGGCATGGTATCAGCATGATCAGGGTAACAGTTGCTCTGTTTTTGTATTCAACGACAAGGTTACTGTAATGGGCATTTATAATGCTGAATATTGATCCAACTATAACCCTTTTCTACCAAACATAAGATATTTCGGAGAATAAACACCATGCACATGATGTAGGGAAAACTTGCACACAACGCAAATGCAAGGCATAGGTGGTTTATTGCTAAATTGGAAAAACCGGGTTCTAACCACGCACTGTTGAAACTATGTATTTCAGAAAGTTGCCATTTGATTGGTTTCACATTTTAACCAATTAAGGTCAGGTATATATGTTCCTTAATATCCTTAAATATAGAGCAGCTACGTTTTCAACTTTTAACGTTACAAGCTCTGCAGATTTTGGACCCAGTTTTTTGGGACACGCTGTATATGGAGTGTTACATGTGTGTATGATGTCATGTCGGTGACTGGCTCTTATGCACAGTGGGGTATGGTGCCAAATCTGTAGGACTACTCCACGGGTTCGGTTCTCGGGTTGGTCGGTTCTCGGATGGGAAGCAATTTGTCTAGAATTATAGATAGAGTAGTCCTAAAGGTAGGACTAAAGCAGCAGGGGGCCCCGGCAGACATTCATCTGCATAAAGTAGGTCTGAGACGATTATAAAATGTAGTTATAATCGTCTCAGAAGTAGGTTACATTATATCATGATAGCCCTAATTTCAACCATGTGATAGTTTTTACTATCATTATGGCTGGACAAAAATGATGTGATATCATGATATAAAACAGATATTGAACGCCTTTTGTTTGTGCAATAGTAAAACTATATCACTCGGACTCGGTCCAATTTGGATTATTCCATTACACTCGGCTTCGCCTCGTGCAATGGAAAAATCCAAATTTGACCTTGTGATCTGGACAAAGGCGATGGAGAGATGACCAAAGACGACAGTGACAAAGCAAATGTACTGAATGATTTCTTCTCAAGTGTCTTCACTAGCGAGAACTTGACAGACGTACCTGACCCGGAACAGAAACACGAGGGCGAACCCTTGCAGTATACTGTTATCAGCGAGGAAGATGTTCTGAAGTGTCTGAACAAGTTGAAACCCTCTAAATCACCAGGTCCTGATGGTCTTCATCCACGGGTGTTGAAAGAAGCAGCAGAAATCATTGCCAAACCATTGAGCATCATCTTCAACAAATCAATTGAGCAGTGTACTGCTCCGGATGATTGGAAATTGGCTCATGTGACAGCATTATTCAAGAAAGGCAAAGCCAAGTCACCGGGAAATTACAGACCAGTCAGCCTTACGTCAGTTGTATGCAAAATAATGGAATCCATTCTGTGAGACCAGATCATGCAGTTCCTTGATGACAACACACTTCTAAGTGAGCACCAGCATGATTTTCGTTCAGGCAGATCATGTGTGACGCAACTCATAGAGGTTTTAGACACATGGACAAGCATGATAGATGAAGAAGGAGGAGTAGATGTTGCATATTTGGATTTCAGCAAAGCTTTCGACTCGGTACCCCATCAGCGTCTTCTTAATTAAGAAGCTAAAAGCACATGGTATCAGTGGCAACATGTTGAAGTGGATCGAAAGCTTCCTGTCCAACAGAAAACAGTGCGTGGTTGTCAATGGAACAAAATCATCTTGGACCAACGTGTTGAGTGGCATCCCTCAAGGCAGTGTCTTGGGCAGGGCTCAAATTACATCGCGGCCATCGCGGCCATCGCCGCGATGCCCTCGCATCTGGCCGCGATGCCCTCGGATCAGTAACAAAATCACGGCCATAATGGCCGTGCCCTATTTTTAACAGTGGCCGTGTGCCCTTTTGGCTCGCGGTTGGGGGTTCCGATAAACTTAACTTTGATCAAATTAAGTTCAATCCGATTTTGAAAGGTGCAATGTGCTTTAAAATTTAACAAAAATGAATATGTGACAGTCCATTCGAGGTGTAAAGTTTTCATCTATCTAATGGTTATTTTTAAACATGTATCCACCTTGTCTCTAGCTACGCAATTGCTCACTGCTCTGCTTTCCAACAGCAACGTACATATATAACATCACAAATTCACAACATGACAATGATACAGTATTAAAATATGTTGATTGACAAAATAAACAGACTGTCTCGTTTCATGCTGTTAAGTATTTAATAAAAGTCCTAGTAAAGTTTATATGTAAAATTATGGTATAAATAATGTAATATAAAATGGCCTTGGTACCCTTTCATTCCAATATTGGTTTGGCCTTGGTGCCCCAGAACATGGCCTCGATGCCCTTCGAAATGTGTTATGTTTAAGGCCAAAGTGGCCGTGCCCCTAAATTGACGAAATTTGAGGCCTGGTCTTGGGTCCTATCTTATTTGTAATTTACATCAACGACCTTCCGGATGTTCTCAAAGGGCATGTGAAAATGTTTGCAGACGACACCCAGGTTTACTCGCACATCAGGAATAACGATGACTGTGAATTACTGCAGAATGACTTGGACAGCCTTAACTGGTCAGAGAAATGGCAGCTAAAGTTCAACGTGGGAAAATGCGGTAGGCCTATTATGCATTATGGCCATCAGCGGGAAGAATTTACCTATAGCATGCGGGAAGGACAAGACAGAGCCAATCTGAATGTTCGTAAGGAGGAGAAAGACCTTGGAGTGGTATTTGACCCTACATTGAAGTTCAGCAATCACGTAGGAAAGGTAGCGAACAAGGCCAACAGCATACTTGGGCTAATTAAGCGAACCTTCACATACATGGACATTTTTTTTTGTGTGTATAAAGTGCAAATGTGAACAATAGCCCAACAGACATTAACAAGGTTAATGACCAGAGTGATTGAAAATCAAACTGGTAACTCCCGAAAGAGAGCTCTGAAAGGCCAATCAATTGGTTCACTGCAACTCAGAAAATATGCATAAAACAAGACACACAAATGGGCAGAGGTTAAAAAATGCCAATGAAAGTGACATAATAATAAGATAAAAGCCCAAACATATAGAGAACAACATAATCAAAATATAAATTATAGAAAAATAATAATATCTGGAGGTCTGATGGGCATCAAGAGAACCTACACAACAAACTTGGGAACTAAATCTACCAGGAGCTGCCTGTTGTCACCTGTTGGGGCATGACCGTATCACCAGCCCAGCTGGCTACATGCTTTACAGGACCACCATCTCCCCAACCAAGCATTAACCTACACTTAACCCATGACCACCATGCTATTATATGTATCAGTCGGATGTTGAAAGGACTTGAATGAAGGGTGTCATGAAAGAGTGTGAAGGCTCTTGGACATGTTTATTCCCCTGTACAAGACTCTGGTGAGGCCACATCTCGAGTATGCAAATTGTGTGTGGAGCCCATTCCTCCGCAAGGATATCACAAGACTTGAAAAGGTACAAAGAAGGGCAACTAAGATAATTCCTGCGCTTGCTGATCTTCCTTACATCGAACGACAGAAAGAGTTAAATCTACCAGCCTTGGCACACAGGAGACTACGAGGAGACATGATCCAAGTCTTCAAAATCATGAATGGACTGAATGACATGAACAATGTCATTTTTGAGATGAAAGACGCCAACTTAGACCTAAGAGGACACAAACAGAGGATTCAGAAACCAAGGGCACGACTGGATATAAGGAAGGGTAGCTTCACGCACAGAGTCGTCGACAACTGGAACCTACTTTCCATTGCAGCTGTAGAAGCACCAACAGTCAACTGTTTCAAGTCCAAGTTTGATGGGTTCTTTTCCAAGAAATACAACAAATTCACATATGGCTTGTGAATTAGAATTACCAGCCGCATATGTTTCAGCAGTCAATGTTTGTGCAGAACTCGCACCGTTAATTCAAGCCCGTCAGCAGTACATGAAATTTACAAGATAATTTAATACTTATGCAGTGGTATTTTTGTATGTCTAAGGGTGGGCATTAAAAGACTTTTTAGTCTTATTTTGGAGCCCGACAACACAGGTGAATACAGGTGAATACAGGTGAATACAGGTGAATACAGGTGAATACAGGTGAATACAGGTGAAAAGGGTGGGGTGGTAGCTGCCGCACTACTCGAATAGACCAATAGACCAATACGAATTGGCATTAGGCAAATCGTGTCCAGCGTCGTCTGTTTGGGTCCAGTCAGATAAATTGCGCCATCTTTATGCCCGGAAAAAAATAATCGCATCCGGGCTATGATTATTCTATGCTGTGCTGATGCTGAAACTAATTTTGCGTATCAGTAATATGCTGCTGCAACATTGCCAATCAGGGAGTGAAAATACAACTGAATACCGTCATCTTATTTGAGGCGTGGTGGTGTGTGAAATTATCCTACGTAAAATGTGTAATGCACTTTAAGAACAACTTCAATATCTGTGTCCGACGGGCCTAGTAGGCCTTAGTATTTTAATAAACATTAACATGGATCGAACACTGTGTCCGTGGTCATGGTGGTCTTATTTGCGGTTAGGGTTTATTATGATTATCATGGCCGCCGTTATAGGTAAGGATGAACTAGCCCTTGCTACCAAAATCTATGATTTTGGTACTAATTCAGGCATGTCAGGCAAGTGTGTAAGGTGGAAGCTAACCATCTCTTGAAACACAGACTTAATCAGTCTATAAAATAAGTCCATGCTTGTATTGTAATTGTAAAAAACTAATCTGTGGCAGATTGCATAATCATTAATCACACTAGTCCATGCAGTACCCATATCCATGATATGGGTACATGTTCAAGTAACTCTGTAAAGTGGAACCAGACTGTGACTTGAACCGTGACCCTCTTAAAGTGAGCTATCATGTGACTAATTTCAGGGCTGTCAACTTTTAGGATTTGCTGGGAGGGAGAGTCAAAAAAAAGAAATCGCACGGTAAAAAAAAAAAATCGCACGGTAAAAAAAAATAGCACAGTCAAAAAGGTAGGCCTACAGCCAGGGGCGGCACCAGGGTATTTGTATAGGGGGGGGGGGGGGGCAAAATCAAGGTTAAAAAACCAAAAAATTGAGTATTACTATTGTGAGTAACGAAAGAGGTACCGCGAAGCACCGCCCTCCGCGGTAACGCGGACAGGGGGGAGTCTGAGGGGGGATGTGCAAAAAAAGAAGAAAAAAATTCTCGAACCCATTTGGTGTGTACTTTTGACCGATTTTCTATTGAAATGCCATCACTCCATTTCCAATCAATATTGGCTTTTTATCCAAGTTAGACAGCTATTTCATTATTTGCGAGAAAAAATAAGTTGTGCATATTTCCTGATGATTTTTTTTCTTGATTTAAGTAATATAGATCATTGGTTCCAACCTCTTTGGCCCACGACCCAATCAGACATATTTGGTCAGAGCCGTGACCCCAAAAAAGAATTGCGAAAAAATCAGCCCGATTTCTTAAAACTGAAACTGTTTAGTCACATGATGCGAACGTAGCGAGCAGAAATTTTTGCATATTTGAACGTTTCTTTTGGGTTTTTCTAAGCGTTTTTAGAACGAAATATTAAAATGGTTCCCCAAAAAGCTATATTAGGTTCGTTATTTATTTATTTTCCGACCATGATTTTTCATACTATTTTAGACGAATTAGGTTTCGATTTCCCCGATTGACGCGTTGAAAGAATAATTTACTAAAAACCTCTTAATTTCTTCCGAATAAGTATAATCCCAACCCCACCCGAATGAATTTAGTTGTTTCCTGAAAACATGCGCGCGGAGCGCACACATTTTATACTCAGTTCTGGCTATAATTAATGTATATTTTGGTTTGAAATGGGCTTTTAGAATGATATTTCTGGACATTATATGCACGCATAGCACACGAATATAAATGTTCATAAGTACTCAGTTGCATACTCATTCACAGTACTATTTGTAAAGAATTTGGTTTCGATTCCCTCGACTGAAGCCTTGAAATTTGATAGAATTAAATATATGAGCCCTTGAATTCCCCTTCTATGGACACGCCACTGCTCATGCCATGTCTATCTGTCCATTTATAAGGGGTGCCCCTCCAAGCTGGATTAGACCAGCCACCCCCCCCCCCCCCCCCCCCCCCATTTGGGCACGCCACTGATATCCCAAGTGGGGGTGCAACTAGGCCTTTTCAATATACCGATTGACATCTGTTTTCTTTTCCTCTTTTCTTTCCCTTTTCTTTTCTTTCCCTTTTCTTTTCTTTCCCTTTATTTATTTTTGAGGCGGGAGTTTTTATATGCTAGACGGGAGTGCGGGAGAAAGAGTGTCTAGGCGGGAGACTCCCGCCTAATGCGGGAGAGTTGACAGCCCTGTAATTTACATAAATAATTAATGTATAAATTCTGTTTTTACGGACATATAACGGACATGTTTAACTTAAATTTAGTGTTCACCTGGCTCTTGACCAATATGTGTCACTGCAAATTATGAACGTTTACTTTTGGACAAACTAAAAGTAAACTCAAAAGTAAACGCAATACTAAACACTTATGTGATCCAAACAACTAAGCTGTTTTCGTCCCAGCCTCTAATCAATAACTGTCCCATTATATAAAAGATGGTGGAAACATCTGTGATAATATTCACTCACTTGGATTGTGCTTTGAGGTCAATTGGGTGCAAAATGCAAGAAACGTTTAGTTTTGCGTTTAGTTATACGTTTAGAATTGCGTTTACTTTTAGTTTGTCCAAAAGTAAACGCTCATAATTTGCAGTGTGTCTATTATTTGGATGAAATTCAATCCGGTAGCCTTGCACAGAAAAATAAAACCTAATTGAGTAATTGACCTTGTGTTGTTGTTTTGTTCAAAATGGCCGACAAAAAGGTGATTTTGTGTTTTATACCCTGTTTTACTTGCTAGTCCTATTAAAAAAAATCCAATGCGACTTTTCTGAACACTTTTGCTAGCTCTTAATTTCATAGCAATGCCATGACTAAATAGTGAACATTCAAGGACAACTTTGATTCTCCAAAGAGGTGAGTGGGACATAAAAACGGAGGATTTTCAGGGGACTAAAATTTTTGTCTAAAACGGTTCCCTTCAACATTATGCATTGAGCTGATACCCAAATCATAGATTTGGTATCTATCGAGACTATATAATCACTAATCACATGAATCACTCAGTCATCCATCTCATCTTGAAAGAAGGCATCTGCTGGTCAGAAGTCACAAACTGAGAAATGCACCAATTTTGATTAAACAGGACAAAACCTAAGTTTTACATACTTTAGGGTGTTCCTATGGCTAATTTTTTATTTGATATTTTAATAGAGCTTGCTGAGCTCCACATCTGAAATTTGAGATTGATCGGAGGTACGGTTTTCTAGATATGACAATTTTATTGTCAAAAATGAAGCAAAATTGAAGCGTTCATTTCTTTTGTTTCTTATTGTTTTTTTGACCCCCTAGCTGGCCTAGCAAAATAATTAATCTATAGATGCAAAAATGTTTAATTAATTTTTCCAAGAAAAGTATAGGCCTAGGCCTACATGTAAATGCTACAAAGCTGAAATTTTGGGAGCTTGTTAATTATATTTTTTAGAAAGTTTCCTGTGCTGCAGGAGGCTGTAAGACATCTGCATAATTAATTATACTTAATCATCTAAAAAGAAAAAAATACAAAAAATTAGGCTAATTAATGCACTTAATTAATTTGTTTAAGTATGCACTTTATTAAATGTAATGCCACTTGGTGTATATGTTGGCTATACAACTCTCCTTAATTCCTGTGCTGCGGGAATCTAATGGAGTTTTCAATAAAAAATTAGAGCAAAAACAAAAAACTGCATTTTTATAGAAATTTTACCTAAGGAGTCAAAAAAACAATATAAAACAAAAGAAAATAGACTGCCCTCTGTTGGCCAAAAAACTGAAGATAGTCACCAAAATCAGAACAACCGCAGAAGGTGCTACCAAATTTGCTAAGAATCACTTGCCCAAAATGTACACAGGAAAAGTACAGGGTGTCTAAAATTATGATGAAATAATGCATAAAATGAATATATAATATTCTATGAAATTAAGTAAGCACGTACTATTTAATTTAAAAGAAAATGGTTATCAAAATGAACTACATGAATATCGTTAAAGTTCCTTTTATTTTAAATACAGGGTGGTCCAAAATAGGTCTAAATAGCAAATTTTTCATAAATCTAAGAATATTTCTGTGAAGAAACACTTCTGGCTTTTTTAGTTAAAAATGCTTCACTACCCAGGGTAGAATAGGACCGAAGAGTTACACAATTGAAATAGAGAGACTGGGATTTGGCCATTGTTTAATTTAATCAATAAAATGAATCAAACTGTGTATTTTTTTACATTAAAACACTCCCTGAATTGAACATCATATTCTAGTAGAGAATGTCTAGATAACAATTCAATATTATTATTCATAGTAGCAGGCACATGTTATTAACACAATGAGAAGTTTGAAAACATTCCTAGATATGTATACTTTTAAAATGGCATCAATTTCAAAAGTTCTAGTTTTCCGCTATTTTGTGTAGAAACCTACAGGGATAGCACTGGATCAAAAATGTGAGAGGTCCCATGACATTTTTCAGGACCCCGTAGAACTTCCAAAAACAATAAATTGAAGGGTCCTGAAGTTTGGGTATTTGAAAATTTTACTTTTTTATGGGCAGTTTTAATGAATTTATATTGTGAGGAAAGGATGGATAATTTACAGAATTTCTTAGGTTTCCATTTCCATACATCGTCAAATTTAAGGGGTCCCTTCAATTTTGATCGGGACCCCCAAGTCTTTCCAATTTGAAACCTGACGCGTCACTATTAGTATTAGAAAGTGAGAGGTCTAGGAAGCGCAGACGCGTCAGAATGCGACCCCTGGAAACCTATGGGCGCCACATCCACCGGCCCCACCCTTGACTCACTCGACGTTTAGATTGATAACTTCACTGTTGCTAAACATGTGGCTTTAATCCTTTTTTATTCGGTAGCTGGATAAATTGTCTTTAATATGATACCAAAAATGTTATGTTTTTTTGACAACTTCTATTTAAAATTGAGACACGTATCACGATTTTAAGGATTTTTGAAACAGCCCCTCCTTATTTGATATACCTATTAGTGACCTGTGACCACCTGATATTTATATGAATAGAAGTTATTGATTGCTCAAGAAATGCTAGAAAAGATAAGTAGGGATTAGACCTATGTTAATCCATGCATGCCCAGCATATGACAAACATGACAAAAGAATCAATAAACGGATGAATAGAACTAGAAGTTATTGACCCCCCCAGGTCCAGGAGACTCAATTGCAATTAAAGTCTGGTCAAGTAAATGGTTAGGTTATTAAATTAGTTCCCTTCAACACTATGCCTAGAGTATTAATTAGTACCAAAATCATAGATTATAGATACACGATGAAAGTTGAAACAGGGGTCTGAAAATTCAAATGGCTTCAAATCAAGGAGTTGCTTTTAGTTTACAAAGTAAGCTAAAAAGCATACCAAATTGTTCGGCTGAGCATGATAAGGCCCTTGAAACTCTATGTAGGCCTAATGTTGAGTTTCCCATCACATTTTTACTGAGTTTACCGGAGGGGGGGGGGGGGCTGGAAAAAATCATGTGGGTTCTTTGTGGTGGCATATAGGCAGTGGCGTATCTAGGTTATTCATATTGGGGGCGAGAAATGAAAATGAACCAACAAGACGTTTGTGAGTCAAGAAATGCACGTGTAGCGCGCAACATTTTTTGACATTACACCTATTTTTGGCACGATCGAGGTACATTTTGGCACTAAACAAGCTTGTAGCAAAGAATATTGCATAGTTTTGGGGACACATTATGTGTGCATAGCGCGCGGAAAAAAAAATCATCTGTGTATACTTTTATACCATCATAATTCCATGATTCCTGTAGTCAAATGAACCGACAGTGCCAATCTCAACCGACACGACGTCAATATTGGGGGGGGCCTTGAAATCGCTAAAAATGAAAAAAATATTGTCATATGGGCGGGTTGGTTTGTCGAGTATTCGATTTACATTGTATTATGTACTTATTTATTGATGAAATACGATATAATTGTAGTCAAATTGGCTTTATTATTTCTTCTAAAACAAACAAATAATGAAATATTCACGCGGGGACCAAAATGTGAGTCGGTCGGGCGACGGGAAACTAACAATTCACTTTCATTAGCCATATATCTACTTGTAAACCAAATTTCAGCTCTGGTACTCAACTCCTTCATGGTAATGCCGAGTTTTCATATTTTCAAAATTGGGGTATTTTGCCCATTTTCTATGTATCATGACTGCTGAATTTGGCAACCCATTACAGATTTAAAGGGGGCACACAACTATTACAGTCAACGTCAAAGCTTCAGGCCGTCGCCATCACCCAGCTAGTCCCTAAATAACGGAAAGAATGATTCATATTGACATTATTTGGCATCAAATATGATTGAATTTGGTCTCTAGTTGTTCACTGAATTGTGCCCGATATATTTTGAATGAAAAGAGTATACATCTAACGTTTTAGTTAAAAATATTGGCGGAAGGATACACATTGAACACAACACGCTACAAGGTGTAATTTCTTGTTCAAAATGACTACGCTGTATAAAGAGGGAAATATTGAAAAATCTAAGAGGCCAACCCAACCTGAATTTTAGACCTAAGTTAGATCTATGCGTGTTAATTACTATTCCAAAATTTTATAAACGTAGTTGCAGGTAACTCAAGATACCTAAGGCACATTTTCCATAGAAACACACTATAGCGCGTAATAGTTGTGTGCACCCTTAAAGTGCACAAGATAGTCTTTAAAGGTAGATGACCCGATCACATTTTCATACACAGATTTTTCTCAAACATATGGAGATTTTGCATATCATATGAAAGATCATATTTTTCTGATTAACATAAAATTTGATGGTCCAAACGAAGAAATCTGTGAAATAACATCAAATTACCGCGAAAAGTGGTTAACCACCAACCAATATAGTTTGTGTACAACTCAATGGGCACATTTCACGGCATCTTGTGCGTCTAAAATAAGAACCATTAGAGTTATGCAACTCAAACTTTGGAATACAATTTTTTTTAGGATGACCTTTCATGTCGAATAGAAAACTTCAAGTTTAAATCCAGGCAATTTGGGTTGTAAAAATTGGTTTGTTTAGCACTTATACATTAATGTAATAATTTCAACATTGGGCATTATTTTTTATATTTTTTAATTCATTAAACAGGATGCAGGTCAAAATACGGGCAAAACGGGCACAAATACGTGTGGCGTCGCAAATGTTGACAAAAAGTCTAGCATCTTTATTTGTCAGACCATCTTTAAATGATTCTGGTGAGCGACATTTTGTTCGATTTTTCAAAAATATATTTAATAAAACAAAACATAACATCCATTGACTTAACAAAACAATCCTATTAAACATGACTTGTCTAACTCCGTCCGACGGGCGGGATAGTGTGTGCGTGGGTGGGGGGGGCTAAACCGAGTAAAAACGCACCAGAATTCGAAATTTCTGACATTTTTAGTGTGTAGATAGCTTCTTGTACATGGTGTATCTACGTAATGCGCTGTGCCCTGACAGATATCCATGATGAATCAGGTATACAGCTTGCCGATGTTTAATGTACAGGGTGAGTCAAAAAGACTGCAATAGTGGAAAGAAGCCATTTTGTTTTCAAAACCAAAATGAATTTTAAAACTTTTTAAACGTTGCAAGAATGATGTATTTAATCCTAACTTTGTGTGAAAAAATGAAGTCGATCGCATTTTCCGTTTGTCTTTGGTGAACCTTTTGACCAGTGCACCCATTTTACACGTTTGTCCACGAGATACCCAAAATATGCATCAGACCGCAAAATGTGTCTCTCATTCAAATTTGGAAACTTGAGTTCATTTGTGATGTTATTGGAATTTGATGCATCCTTTCTTGTTTACATGTGAGTTAGCATAATCAATTATAATCGTACCCATGCAATGAAAGCGTATAATGTTCTAAATTTTAATAAAAAACTGAAATTTTCCATTTTTTTGTTGACGGGATATTCAAATATGAAAATGCAATGTGTGCCATTTCAAATGAAAATCACTGTGCTCGTGGACAAACAGGTAAACTTGGTTGTGCAGCAAAGAGGGTCACCAAATACAAACGAAAAATGCGATCGACTTCATTTTTTCACACAAAGTTATGATTAAATACAGCATTCTTGCAACGTTTAAAAAGTTTTAAAATTCATTTTGGTTTTGAACAAAAAATGGTTTCTTTCCACTATTGCAGTCTTTTTGACTCACCCTGTAGAAATGTAATGCCTTTCGGAAACGCTATCATTATGATTTATTGTCAATGCAGGCACAGATGGTCAGAATGTTCAAGTTGGTGAAGTTTCCTTTGAAATTGGTGAAGAGGCTACTGTCACCTGTACATTTGATGTAGCCCCTACTGAGACTGTTATTTCTGTGTATTGGGCTGCAAGTGTTGAGGAACCGACAAGTTTTCCAACTTCTGCCATTATTATTCAATATACATTGGCGGGAGGTGTGACTGTTCCTAATGAGGAGAAATATGGTGGCAGAGTGAGCATGAGTACAGACTCATATTCTTTAGTTATCAACCCGGTTGAATTGGACTTTGATACACCATGGTATGTCTGTCAAGCAAATGTTCAAGGAGTGGTTCAATTTGATGCCAAAAATGCTGCTAGGATTGGTGAGTATCCTGCATTTCTTGTTAATTTTGATGCATCGTAAAGAGCAACAACTTCTAGTACTGCGGCCAAATGACTAAAAGGGCCATAACCCTAACGCTACTACGTCTCACAGTCACCTCACAGCCAGCACCACTTGGCTTGCGCGCGCACAAGTTCTATCTCCTGTAGCACTAAACTACAGGTATATATGGTCTCCGATTTTTTAGCCTGTGAAGCCCTCCCCCCGTGGCTGAGTGTTAGTATATCTCGCCTGTCACGCGGCCGACCCGGGTTCAACTCCCGGCGCCGGCGGACATAATTTTCCCCATTTTTTATTTAACCCCCTCCCCCTGTTCTTCGTTCCATCCCCACTGCCACGTTCTAGGGTTAGGGTTAATACGACACCACACAGTGCATTTTTATAACCCTAACGCTACTACGTCTCACAGTCACCTCACAGCCAGCACCACTTGGCTTGCGCGCGCACAAGTTCTATCTCCTGTAGCACTAAACTACGGGTATATATGGTCTCCGATTTTTTAGCCTGTGAAGCCCTCCCCCCGTGGCTGAGTGTTAGTATATCTCGCCTGTCACGCGGCCGACCCGGGTTCAACTCCCGGCGCCGGCGGACATAATTTTTCCCATTTTTTATTTAACCCCCTCCCCCTGTTCTTCGTTCCATCCCCACTGCCACGTTCTAGGGTTAGGGTTAATAAAGTTACCCCTACCAGAGGTAATCACCTCCACAACATATATCATTGGAAAAGTATTTTCATTTCGCATCTGAAAATCATGGTTGTGAATTTTGTACCTGGGGAGAAAGGTCAAGTAGAGGTCATCCAGAGGTCAAATATTGGGAAATACACTAATTTCAGCCATTGTATATATATCTTAATATCAATGACAAATGGTCCCATGTCACAAGGTGGTGTAATTTGTGTTACATGGTCAAAATTGCCAAAAAAGGTATTTTGTTATATGTTTTAGGTATTGTCACCCTCTACCAATTCATACCACTTTTTTGTTAAAAATTCCTTTCGTTAAGGCAAAATCGGCTAATTAAGAGTTAATTAGCCCATTGCTGGCAATGTAAACAAACATTTTCAAATGGGCAATTCCACGCGTTGCGGAATGACATTTACACACAAAAATCCACTTTCTTTTGGGTGTAAAACCCAGAGATTTGTAGTAACTCCCATTTTACAACTTTATTTGATAATAGCGATTGATACTAAAAAAAAAAACCTAGAGAAAAAATTAGACTGCGCTTCCAAGTATCCTAATTTGCATATGCAAATTTGCGTTGCGGAATGACGCAGACGATTGGTGTTTTTTTTACATGTTTACACAAAGTGAAAACTCTGTGAACTTTTTAGAGTGTATCATTATTGAAGTTACTTTTTAGAAGGTTTGAAGTGTTAGCTAACAGACAAAAGCATTTTCATAAAACTTAATCATCAGCTAGGATTTCTAGTAGGTCATCAAAAAATAAAAGTAGGTGTTGCGGAATGACGTTGCGGAATGACAGTGTGAATTTGTGTGCAAAACTCCATAGAGAAAAGAAAAAAACCATGTTTTTATGCTTTAATATGCATAAAAAATAAAAGAAAGAGTAATCAGTGGCATTTCATATTCTTTGTTTTAAAATGTTGTCATTATTTTTTTTAAATGTACAAGGTACTGAAAATGGTACTTTTAATTTATATTAAAAAAAAAATCATTAAAAAAAATCAAAAAATCATTAAAAAAAAAAAATCATTAAAAAAAAAAAACCCCCGGAAAATCACAAAATGCGCGATCGGACCCGAAATGCGCGATCGCGCTCGCGCAAAATCCCGGTGGTTAGGTAACAGTCACCATAAGTACCAATTTTCAGCTTTGTATCTTATTTCAAAGGTCCTCTAAGAGGCATTTAAAAATGCAAAATATTCAATGACGCGACAGGCGCACAATTTAAGAGCCATAATTCCAAAACGACTTGGTGTTGGAATTTTACATTTTGCATTGTATACCCACAGACGTACATGTATTAGAAATGAATTTCAACCAAATCTGAGAGGTGACCTGTAACCATTGATTGATTTGACACGGAATGACCCAGATGTATTTATGATGATTTATGACATTATTTCTAAACTGTTGAAGATTGGGTGACTAAATATGTATTTAATTACTGCAAACAAAATAAGCCAATATTAACAGGACGCGGGGCACAATTCCCAAGTCCCTAGTGCCTTAGTCTGAGTTCGAGTCCGAGACCAAGTAATTCACCTCCGAATCCAAGTCCTTCAAAATAGGGACTCGAGTATTAGGGGAGATGGGGGTTAGTAGGAACGTGGGGTAAGTAGGAACATTGAGATTTTCTCCTATAGCTTTCACTGAATTATTGAAATACTGCCCTTAGCAACAGCCATCCACCATATTTAATGCAGCATTGAAGTTACACTGCTGTTGAAGTGAGACAGGGATGTTTGATTTTTCACCTCTTGAGTAAATTTTTCAACTTTAAGAAATTGTGTATTTTCTAAGTAATGTTTATAGATCAAGTTGACTATATGTTGGGTATAGTAGGGTCTAGTAGTACTAAGCTACAACATTAGGTTGAAAAATTGTGTTACAGTCCCGGGGGGGGGGGGGGGGTACTTGGATTTGGTTTGGTCGAGGGTGTGCCGCTGGAGATTCAAAACCCATACCCATTTCTAAGGGTGATTTGTCGCGAAAATAGACCCAATTTTGGCAAATTTTCGCGAAAATAGACCTAATTTTGGCAAATTTTCGCGAAAATCACGAAAACAGGACCCATGTCTAAGGATTTTTCGCGAAAACAGGACCCATGTCTAAGGATTTTTCACCGAAAAGCCTACCCATGGCTAAGGATGGCTCGTGAAAAAACGACCCACTGGAGGGGCACATCCCCGTATGCCTTACATACATGTACGTGAGTACCCCCCCCCCCCCCCCCCCCCCCCCGGGTTACAGTAGCCTCTGCTTTTTACAGTAAGCTTACAAGTGTCACATGGCCTGCCGGGGCTAGTTGGAACATTTGGTGTGAGGCTAGTTGGAACACGTTTTTACATGTATTTGTCCATAGGTAACATAACATTTATTTGTTGCCTAAAACTTGCTTGTTTAAAGTTGTCTTAATATTTGGTTAGCCTAGTGTATATAAGGTTGATTAAAATTGTTATTAAATGCTCCAAAAATGAATCTGAACACTGTACAAATATTTTTGGTATTTCCCCCTCTATTTCGGCATGTTGTGTTTATGGGTCAGAGTGCTTGGAAATCCTGTTGTGACTAAAACTCATATTAAAGACACTGTTTCTTTAACATTCAGTAATAAAGTTAGGAAGTGCCTATTTTCCACGGAATTTAGTATTTTTTCAACTTACCCCATACTATGTTCCAACTTACCCCAGAGGTGGGGTAAGTTGGAACACTTGACATGGTCATGTTTTATGTGGATTATCTAAGTAACGACAAATAAATTTAGTAATTTTATGGACTACATTTGTAGCCAACATGTGTACCTAATAAACTGTTAGTTGCTGTTTGTTGAATAAAAATTGTTTGTAAACTACAGCTGTTTTTGTAAAAAACGTTCCTACTAACCCCCGTCTCCCCTACATCACTGGTATCGATTCCTTTAGAGTACAAAAAGAACAGTCTTCCAGCTAATGTTGTTGGCAACATCCAAGAGGAAAGACTACAATCTTTTAAATGTCGTGTTAACAGACACTTTCTCTCCAACTCTTCAGAGTATGTTGGCTAAGCTCTCTCGATGTATCAATGACCTCCAGATATTATTTTCTGCTTATTTTTTTATGTTATTCTCTATGTTTGGGTGTTTATCCTATTCCTGTCCCACGCCACTTTCATTGGCTTTTTTTTACTAGCCCAATTGTATTTACTTGTATTTTTGATTATTTTCTGAGTTGCAGTGAACCAATTGATTGGCCCATCAGAGCTCTCTGTTGAGAGTTACCCGTTTGATTTGTAATCACTCAGTTCATTAACTTTGTTAATGTCTGTTGGGCTATTGTTCACATTTGCTCTTTATATACAAAAAACAACAACAACATGATTGTTGACATTCGTTGAAGTGGTGGGTAACAATCAATTATATTGGATAAGTGTTTAACAAATGAGTATGGGATCTTAAACTTGGAAAATAAACATGATAGAGGGCGTATCGAATACGATTGGGTCCAGTCCTCGTGATCAAACTGGAACTGCAATCAGTCTCTTATACAATGTATTAAATCTTACCCTTTTTAATTTATGACCATCAAATGTTTATGAAATTATTTAAAAATACAAAAGATGAATACATTTATTAAACAAAGGTCTGTACTTCAGTCTCATCTCAATAATAAATACTATGTTTTTATTTGCAGCAAGAGGAGCTATGTCATCAGAAAATACATGTACTGCAAGTAGTGGCTCATCGCAATTTGAATGTAAAGAAGGTGACACTTTGACATGCACAGTTGATGATTTTACACCAAATACTGATGACTTTAAACTGGACTGGAATGCAGCAGCTAAATTAATTGGCAAGCAAGGAGATCTGGTAATTAGTGACCCTACCCAAGAAGGGTACTTTACTGCATCTAGAACACTCACTACTATCACAGAGGCTACAGAACCTATTAGTGTTTTTTGCACTGCTAGTGGAAAGGCTTTCATGTATGCAGAATCAGGACAACTAGTTGGTGATCCAGTTATTATTACTGTAGAAGGTAAGTTTGGAATTAACTTGCATTTTTCAGAGTTGACTAAAGAATGGAATTTTACCACAGATCCTAATTTTACATGGCTTTTGTCTAATAAATGACATGACCCTTATTATTTTATGGATTGCAAGCCTAAAGATAATATGGGAATGTTGGTGTAAATATGCCAAAATTGATTTTAGTCCCATTATTTACAACTCTGCTGGAATTCCAATTCTCCTCACCTTATTTCAAGACTGCTTCTATTTTACATGCTAAGATGTAAGGACTGTGCACATTATAACCCTATGGAACAAAGGACCACATTAGTTTTTATGAAATAGGGTTCTACGTCACTCCAAATCTTTGTCATACCAGTACAAGGAATATAAATAAATCATGTGTATTGTCTTTGCACACATTTGCAGTTGTTCAACAAACCATAATTAAAACTATTATTATGTACTTCCATGATTGAACGTCATGATTTTAATACGGAATACTAAACTAGTATTATTCCAGTTTTGTTTCAAAATTGAAATTAGTAAACTCAGTAAAGTAAAGCATGATGAAAGTAAATGTAGTCAAATCAAGTGTACACATGACACAATTTGGACTTTCAATTTGCTAAAAGAAACTATGGCCCAACAAGATTTTGTATGTCCTATACCATTGAATATGGATGAATTGACCTAAAAAAGGAACCAAAATGACCTACATGTAGCTATTTGGCTAATCGAATCTAGTATGTATCACAATTCTGAACAGTGAACACCAATATTAACATCTATCTTACATGAATTAATTTCATGTAAAAGTCTTTTCAATTTGCATCAAACAAATGAAATGTATTTGCATGGAGTCATGGACGACAAGACCAACTAATTTGTTCCTTCAAATTCTGACACAGCAGAAAGACTTAATAATCCTCACTGCTGCTTGATCATCCATCTTGGCATTCTTCCATGGAATGGGAGTATTATGGGTCCACTAATGACAGCAAAGCAATGTCTTGCTATTTCATACATTGTTCATATGGTTATTGTATCAAGGAAATTGAATTTGTACTCAGCTGAAGTATTCAGTCATTAGCTGGCTTTCCTGCAGATGGTAGAATGTGATCATGAGGTGAATGATGAGACAGGCTGTTCCATCCCATAATAAAGCCTTTAAATGGAGAGTGGAATGCAACATCAGTCTTTAACCAAGTGAATATAATCAACAATTGCAGGAATTTAAGACAGGTGATAATGGCTTCATATCACTCAAATGTACAGAAATGCCCTACCTTAAAAATATTATTCCACTTTCATCAACATGACAGCATGCTTTGCCATTATCATGTTTTATCCCACCCTAAAGTAAATTGGGAAGTTTCAGACGTGGCTTGGCGCTCACTCTGGTGCATGCATGCTTCTAATCATTTTGAACTCTGGATGAATTGATGACTTGATCCACACTAAATCAGGAGTATACAGGGCTTATACTCATGATAATACTGAGCTTACAGTCAGTTTTGACTTGTAAGTAGTATTTCTGATCAACAAATTGTTCTATTTGTACTTAACGTGCCTAGACCAATGTTGACATCAGCCTCAAAACAATGTGATACACGTTGATTGATACATACCTGTAGTGACGTATTATGATATTTTCATGTTTTCTTAATACATTGGAAACTGTGTAATGAGCTCGCTGATTCCTTGTTAACCAGCCAGCACCATGTCTTCAATCATGTTTAACATTTCACAGGATGATAAAATGTCAAAATGAACATGACTGTCAGTGTTTTAAATTAAATTTCCTTTCATTTAAAACCAAACACGACATACTTTAAACAAAATTTGGGGCAATGACCCCCCGAGTTTCAATGACCCCCCTAAGAAAACAATTCCCCACCCCCTATCTGTCCTCACTTTTTTTTGGTGAATAATGACACCCATACTTACTATTATCAGTTGAAATCGGCTTCTTTCTAATTTTTTCCCAGATTGGCTATTAATGCTATTTTTGGGTTACTAAGTATATAGTAAATACACTGTAGAAAAAGGTACACAAAACTATGTACTGTACACTTATAACTGTCAGATTGTAAATTACCACAAAGATTCGGAGCCCAATTTTGCAATTCTCAAGTTTTTCAACATCCACACTTAAAACTTATGAGCACAACAATTGATTTGTATTTTATGAATAAAACGTGTGACCTAATGACATCAAAGAACCTACAACAACATCTACAACTACAGAAGGGTCTACTTCCATGGAAGCAACCACAATGGAATTAACTCCATCAATTTACTTAACTCCATCAATTTACTAAACATACTATTTTGCCCTTCAAGTCTCTCAAAATAAGCCTGGCCAGCAAAATGTACCTTGTGCGATGCGTCACATAGTTATGTTCATGTGGAAAAGGATGAAGTATGTTTGAAATTCAAAATGAAGATGTGATGAAGGTTGACTATATACATGCTTTAATTGACAAAACTTATGAACACAATTAACAAATACAAATTACGTATTTGTGTTTTCTAAATAAAATTCTTCACACAATGACATCAAAGAACCTGCAACACCATCTGCAACTACAGGGTATACATACAGGGTATACTTCCATGGAAGCATCCACAATTAAATTAACTCCGTCAATAACACATCCAACTAACACACAGGGTAAGATTTGGAGTTACATCCCTTATCAAGTGTGCAGTGCAGTTATGAATTGCAAAAAAAAAATTATCAACAGAATACCCAATTATGAAAGGGTCATCCCCATATGGCTCATTCCATGAAGTTGGGGCACATTATGTGACATCCAAGTGAAATTTTCAAAATGGATATTTTCCAACTCTTTCTTCTTTTTTAGGTTCTACATTTACCAAAGTCCAATGTAGAACCTTTTTTTTTAAATGTAACATTTGGTGTAAAATAACCGCACATGTTCAACAGTTGGATGACATTTCCAAAAATCCTGATGCTACATGGACACCATTTCCCATTTCCATATCATTTTCTAATAAATTAGCTTAAGATGTGGGCCAAGTTTCTATACCTCAATTAACTACTTGGAACCACAAATACATGAAAAGAAACCAGATTTGTCTAGGTTGAACATAACTTAACGAACAAGACATCGTAGATTAACTGTTTTATGTAAAAACTCATTGAAAAGTGACTCTTTATTTTGCAATTTGTATAATGAATTTAAATAAAGTACATATCAATATTTGTTTGATGTAAAGTACTCTATAAACCATGCACATTGATTACATTATAGTCATAAAGTAAGTATGTGAAGTATTATTTACCTGTATAATGTTTTAAAATGCACTACCGATGCTACATGGACACCGCGTCTTGTAACATTGTTAATAATAAGACTATTCATACTGTTACAATTATTTGAGTGTGAATGGTTTGTCTACTTGTTCATCATATCAAGTAGATACACAGAGTGAATTGCTTGAAATTTATCTAAACACTGTTCATGTAAAATTTACCTTTTCTGTGTACTTAAGTATTACGATGCTACATGGACACCGTGCCCTAAAATATTTGGAAAAGCTTGAACAGGTGCATCTTTTTCAGATCAATAGAGAGGATGTACTATGATGTTAACTTTTTATGTTATAAGCACACGATAAAATTAATAACATGGATTGTAAAACTACAAATTACACAAAAAGATAACCTGCCATGAAGCATAAAACATAATTACCTATGATACACATACACCATTTCTTACAATTACACAATAACAATACACCATTGATCAAAGAAACTTAAGATGTCCACTGAAACAAACTTCATGCAGTGTTGTTCTTAAAGTACCCTTTGTGATCTTAGTCTCTTTGCTCGTTTCTGATTGAATCATCCTCTATTATTGATAAAGATGATTGAAAAGTTTGATCACTTAAAAAGTCAGTTTGCAAAAAAATAATTTAATTGCCATGATGGATTTCTTTGGAAAGGTACTAGTTTTTGAAAATGATGGGTTCCTTGTCTTCATCTCAATAAATTCCAGGACGATAGAACTGTCTTCTGAATTAATGTCAAGAACCTGCAAAGCAAAACAAAATAAACCCTATGGCTTAGTATCTTCATGGAACATTGTGTATTGATATTGGAGTAGATTATTTATTCATGTTGCACTTTTTGTGTTGCAGGAAAATATTTATATTAAAATTATGCTGGAGTATTTGATTTATTATTCATTTAACATGAAAAAGAATAGCAAAGGATAGAGAACTTAAATGATTTACAATTATTTGTTTTAAAACTAAAATAAGGGAATGTTTATTGTGAATTCAGTGAAATGCTAATGGAAATGGTGTCCATGTAGCATTGTGTATTAATATATTTCATTAGATATACATCTCTCATAATATGCCTTTTTTTCTGTAAAGTGTAGTAAAATGTAGGCAATGTTTTGAATGTTTTGGGTGATAGATAATTTCGAATGGGGTAATTGTTTTAGTCTAATTAGGCAAATTTTATGAAATGCTACATGGACATGGTGTCCATGTAGCATCGTATTGGTAAGTTATATTATTAGCATTAAAAGAGCAAAAACTAATTCATTATTAACTTCAAAGTTTATTAATGATGTGATTCTACAAAAAAATTACAATTTCAACGAACTATAACGATACCCAATGCAAAATATTGCCCATGCTATGCCCGATGCTACATGGACGCCAAATTATTATGGCGTCCGTGACTCAAAATTAATATCATAACATGAAAAGAAATTCTGATTCAGTGTTTCCCTTTCAATAAAAATGCATTAATAAATACAGACATACAAGCAACATTAAGAAATAATTACAATCGCACTTACCATTCACAAAACTATCCAATGTTTACATTTTGATGCTACATAAAAGTCCCGATGCTACAACGGGACATCAGCGACTGAAACCTTGATAAAACTAGCTCACATGTGGCAAATTCCAAACAAACCTGATAGCTATTGACCTCTATCCTTACACAAGAAATATGGAATGTTTTATTTATCTCCAGGGGGGGATTCCCACAAATTGCATAGGATGTTTATCACGATGCTACATTTTATGGTTAGGACACCATGCACACGGCACGGTATACTTTTTCATGAATATATGGAATGGTCTTCATGAAATTTATTCTCATTTGCAATAGTTTTCAATTGATAAATGCTCTTAATTTTGGAAAATAATTTAAAAATGTATGATAGAGAACTACCCCCATTCAGCAATGAAAACTCCCGATGCTACACGTGTATATTTTGTGGACACCGTGCGTAGCATCGGAAAGGCAATTTTCATGTTGCTTGGGTGAAAAATCAGTCCAGCGTGACGAGGTGTTTTGGTCAGTAAACTATGAATACATGTATCTTTTATTAATCAAAGCGATTTCCAAGCAATTCTATGATAGTTTTGCTTACATAAAACTCATATTAATTGTTGTGTTTTCCATGTCACGTTTTTTAGCAAAAATGGTCTTGGACACCACCTCATTTTTTTTTTTCATGGCTCAATACTATAACCTAGTACTGTTTTTGGACACTAAAAAAATTTGATATACACATAGAGTAAAACAGTTTATAAGCTGCCTAAAGTACCAAATTCTGCCATTTTAACAAATGCCCCAACTTCATGGAATGAGCCATATATGATCTATTTTGAGTGATTATCACATCTGCCGTATCATGCATCAAAGAGAACATTTGGTTGACAGCATTAGGTTAGGATTGTGAACAGATGCAGATATCACTGACAATTAAACATTATTTTCAATGCTATCTAGTTTTTGAAAAGTGAGGTTTTACTCACTGGAAATATGAAGAAATATTTTGTTTTTAAAATTGTCTTTATATTTTAAAAGCTATTTTGCTCTTTGCCTCTATTTTGGCTGACAAGATCTGATTTGTCACCAAGTGTTATGCAGAAAAAGGGATTATATGAAACATGTGTCAGATAAATAATAAAATGTGAATATTATTGGCAACGAAGTTGTTGGTCGCCGGATTTATCTCAATTTGCATTGAATATGAATAATTCATGATGTTAAGTAATTTATCCAATCACTGTCTGTCCTAGAGTTCTTTATTATAATAAAGGACTCTAAAATTGACCACGTACAGTCATCGATTCTCGTCGTTGCAATATCGGGTAAATTTCAAAACTGAGACACCATAAAGTCTGGGATTTACTATAAATCCTGGCAGGATTTACTATAAATCCTGGCAAACAAAAAGATTCTTAAGAATAAGATTTTGTTCAGAACCCTAGACCATTAGTAGCACTTCTTTTTTTTCTCTCTGAATAAATTCATCAGGTTTGCAAGAATAGATAATTGAGATTTTCATTTTTCAAAACCAGAAATGTACTCACGATTGACAGTTTCGTGTGTTGTGGTCTACACACTTCCTCAGAATAACCTCTTCTGATCCGTACTGCTTCCGGTTGAGGGCGCTGTTACGGTGATCAGTGACGACGGGGCCCATTTTCTAAGTCATGTCTACGACCCACTGATCACCGTAACAGCGCCCTCAACCGGAAGCAGTACGGATCAGAAGAGGTTATTCTGAGGAAGTGTGTAGACCACAACACACGAAACTGTCAATCGTGAGTAAATTTCTGGTTTTGAAAAATGAAAATCTCAATTATCATTAGTAGCACTGTATTGTAAACCACTTATTCAAGCATTTTAACACTAATGCTTCAAAATGCACCCCTTATGATTTAGAGCTCAATTTTGCAAATTCTCAAGTCTTTCAACATCCATACAGATAATGCAAACCATTGACCTTAGGGTCAATGTGCAAACACTGTCTTTAATATAACTTATGAACACAATTGATTTGTATTTTCTAAACAAAATTTCTCACATGATGATGTCAAAGAACCTACAACACCATCTGCAACTACAGAAGTGCCTACTTCCATGGAAGCATCCACAATGGAATTAACTCCATCAATAACACATCCAAATAACACACAGGGTAAGATTTGGGGTTACATTAACAAGTAGGCAGTACCATATTGAATTGGTATCTCACACCAATTAATCTTCAGAATAACCAAGTTTTCATCTTCACTTCATATGGTCTATATTATTTATTCATGCGGAAAAGGATCCACAGAACCTGTTTGTATTCAAAGGCACAATAAAAGCCAGGATCTTGCATATGACCTGCCGTACCATGTTAGTTAAATTGTACAAGTCAAAACCCAACAGCATTATATGCAGGGATCAATGAAACGCTCTCTATATGAAACTATTTTATCAAATTATAACTATGATACAGATAGAGAAAACCATAGAAAATCATGAAACAAAATAGCGCCGCCCAGATTCGAAACAGGGGCCTCTGGCGTAATGGTAAAGCAATTAGTGTACAGTGTATCCTTATGCGAAATTGAAATATTGTTTTCATAAATTATACTGATTATAGTTTATTTATTAATCAGTTCCAAATTGGCAAGAAATATTTGATTCGTTAAAATAATCCAAGCGTATGCCGACTATATTATGGTGACATGCACACGGTTTTTGCCGTACCCATAAGACACGCATGCCCAATGCGCTTGTTGCCTTCATATGCGCCTGCTTCCTCCTGTATTAATTTGCTAATGTTTTGAGGCTAATTTGAAACTGATCAAACTATAAGAGGGGTATCAAAAAGTTCTTGAAATCACCCAGAAGTGAAGGAGCTATATTATTTAAACTTTGTCAGTGTAATCACTGGTCCTTAAAAACATTATGAGGCTTATAAATGTTGTCATTTAAAGAGATAAATTGAGACCTACGAGTGACAAATGACAAAACAAAACAAAATGCTAAGCCTAATATTCTTCTGGAAGGGGTCCCACAAGAATCAGTTATTGGACCATTATAATTTACCATGTACACAGTACCGTTGGAAGACGTCATTGATTTACATGGCCTTGGCATCTCGTGCCACCTGTAAAGAAAGTTAACATACTTATGAGACCATTTTTGTACCATAATGTTTTTAAGGACCAGTGATTACACTGACAAAGTTTAATCGATATAGCTCCTTAACTTCTGGGTGATTTCAACTGCTTTTTGATACCCCTCGTAGTAAGCACCATCACCATCAGGCTTCTCGTTAGGTAAAAATATGATGGGGTCCAATGGACCCCATAATCTACCAATTCTCAAAATTATGGGGTCCGAGAAGAAATTATGGGGTCCAAGTCAAAAATCCCTGATGAGCCTGGCTCATCAACACCCGTCATGACTATCAAATGTTACCTGTAATTTAACCTTCCCTATCAATCAACGAAAACTGATACTTGTAAGCTTACAGTTACACGTGCAAAATTATCTTGACACACGATTAAAAATTATTGCGTCCAGCTGGACGCAATAAAGAATCCAGTTTAAAATGTACTGCGTTTTTAGCAAAAATATTGCGTCCACAGACGCGAAAACGTAATATAAAGAGAAGCCTGATCACCATCACTCATAAAAACCGCATTTCAATAATCTGAAGTTTGAGAATTGACCGTTTTCACATGAGATTACCATCGATGATGTCCTTGTCATGACATACATGTATGTATGCTCTGGCACTATTCGTACTATATTGTCAAGCCCATGTTAAATCATCATTCATAATGAAAATTAAAAAGAAAAGACCATGCACTAAATCAAATGATTAGGTGATATGTATGGTAACCTGTGATGCGTTCGTTTTTGTCAACTCGATTTTGGGTCGTTTGTTGCAGAGATGGAAATAACCACACAGAAGTCAACAACACAGGAGCCAGCAACACAGAAGTTAGCAACACAGTCGAGTAAATATTAATTGAAATTGTCTTTCAATTTTGTAATAATTGTTTGCCTTATTCTTTTTGCTTTTGATTTCCACACATCAGATTCAGAACTTTGTATTATACATGTAAGAGTTGATGGTAAATGTACAGTTCACAATTAGAAATGTAAGCTGCTTGATTGATATCAAATCAAACTTGATATTGTTAAACAAATATTAAAACAAAATGAACATGAAAACTCATTTTTAACCAGCCGCTTTGTAAAAACAAAGTTCAAACATATGTGTGTGTGTCATTAGTAATTAGCTCTTTGCATTCAAAATCACCGCCAATTATCTAATTGTAAAAAGTGATATTTTTCAAGCAACAAGTAGGTTGAAGCATTATCATCTCTCAATTCACATTTGTATTATAATCCAATTTATAATTGAACAAACAATAACAAACAGTAGTGCAGTGCGTCACATGCACAGTATGAAGCGCCCTGGAGTGCAACAATTTTATTTATGATCATCATTGTGCTGTTTGAGTATTAATGTTTGTTCTATTATTTAATAGTCCGATTATCGTCATTGCATTGTACAAGTATAAGGGTTAGAACTGTAATGTCGTCAGCAACTCTGAAATGTTGTGGTATTGATATATGGGGTCTACTCGTTATTCCAGAGGGTCGTTATTCCAAAATAAATGTTAGGATCATTATTCCGAAGTTGTTATTCCGAAAATACAATAAGGGTCTTCATTCCGTAAAAACCAAGAAGGGTTAGTTTGTTTGTTTGTTTGTTTGTTTACACGGTCGGTCCGTACAGACACACGCTTGGGTCCTGAAGGGACCAGACTCAAGCAAATTGCTCGGGCCAGGCTTAAGAGCGGAAAAGCGGAAGTGGGCACGATGCACGATCACCTGACAAATTAAATGGCCTTTGCGTAGCAAGTTTGTAAACCCATCACGAACAGGTACGCCGCCATTATACCCAGATATACAACACAACACAGCGCCGTCGATTTTTTTAAAAAGAAGATGAGTTCTTTTTTGTGGAGCAACGAAGCCATTACGGGTATAAAATGTACAGCAAATTTTCCATCAGCTGGTGTATTTATATTAGGCTCGTTTTGAAAATGCAATCAAAATACAATTACATGTATCAAATTTTGATAGTTCTAAAATATATTTTTAACCTTTAAGAAGAATTATCAAGATTGGAATTTGTGTTTAAAACAAAAAATATTTATGACAAAGCATGCGTAGACGAAATTTCCACTCGCAAACAGATGTGTATGACCTTTCGCTGGCATTTATTCAAATGAGGTCAATGGCAGCGGGCAAGTTTGGCCGTCGGATCGCAATAAAAACACTTCGCTCATTTCGATCAACCGGTTGTAAACCGTCTTTTTGTATAGAGGATAAAGCCGGTTAGCTTAATAAAAACACGCTGAATGACTCTGGTTTAATTTTTGGAATTACGATCCTTTGAAATAAAGACCCTTCAGAATAATGATCCTTAGGAATAAGAAACTATGAATACAATTGAATAAGTTAATGTGAAGTGGCTATATAGAGACTGTTGTCTTCATATCCAGTATAGTCTCAGAAAATTGGGTCCAAAAATGGAAGCTGATTTATAACTATTGGAGTGAAGCAAACAGCTTCTCACAGTGATAACTTGTTGAGATATATAATACATGTACAGCAGGTTGAAAATCATTTCCCTCAGTTTGACTGAAAATCATTTATCCATTGAATGAAGGCAAACTTTTACTTTTTCTGGATCAAGCCAACAAAGGTTGTCATAGCGGTATGTCTTTGGTCAAAAAGGTACGTTTCAGAGTTGGTCTGATGAAATAATATGTTCAAACCTGAGACTGCTGAGCATTTCAGGCTGTGTAATCAGTTGAATATTTCAAAAGAGTTAGCTATTGTAGTGATGAGGAACATTATTGGTTAAAAGATTAATTAACCAATTAACTTCTTCTTCATGGGTACATTGGTTAATTAATCTATTGACAGCACATTATGGTCCCCCCATTCAAACACCAGGTTGATAGTGTTACTTGGTGAAAGTTTGTTCTATCATACTGTAAATGATTAAATTTAAGGCACCCCTCTTTTTGCCCATGTGAAGAATTGGTTGTTTTTTACCCCCGCCCACTATATTGTATTGAATATAATACTGTTCTCTTTATTTAATGGCCCATATAGCTCAGTGAAATCGTTATGAGTTTAAGATGCATTTCCAAACATGTTATTGGCTTATTCCTTAAGGTTCAGGTGATCGAGTTATGAAGATACTGTCAGTTTAAGTAGACCTAACATTGTTAAATAAAAATGTATCCCCTCTCTCCCCAATTTCCCCTCTGGGTCCTGATTTTATGACACAACTTGAGGCCTACTTAAATTTCAAAACGGGGAAAAGAACCTACAATGGTAAAACTCTTAAATCCATGAAGCTTAGAATAGTCATCATTGGTTCAAATGCTTAAATAGTTATAGTAACTGCAATCATTCTTCTTTTTCTTGGCTTTCTGTGAGCACAGAAATCTCAACATTTCAGCATTGATGTGCTTTTTCCTTAGGCCTTCTAAGTGTGTCATAAATTCTCTGTACTGTATTCAACCTGATAAGCACCCAGTATAAAAATAAATACAACAGCCAACATTGGTCTTCCCCTACCCCATCCCACCCCACCTCACACAAAAAGGTGTGGAAGGGGGTTGGATTTTTCTTTAAATTTCCCTGGAAGCAAACACAAATTTACCAGAAAGAACACTACAATTCCCTCAATTTTTTATGTACATGCATGTTTTTTATTTATTTGGAAAAGCAATATTTCCCACCAAATACCCAAATTACCCGGGAATTAGATTCCCAAATGTCCCCATTTTTGCCAGGCCTGGTGAGGATCTCCAAAGGCTTCATTATATATCCCAATTCACATCTTTCTTGGGGGTCCTAGTGCATCCCACCTGTTGGATTGTGTTTACTAGTCATGCATTTACTGGACTGGCTGCTAATCACTTTGAATAACTTATTGCGCTATCTTTTTATGTGTGTTATTTGTGTGATTGGGCTTACTTACGAGGATATTATAACAGGCATACAATGCTCTACAATATATGTTGCTGTTCTGTCAAACC